>JAYKKI010000003.1:54312500-55597857 GCA_039881145.1 Druceiella hillmani | reverse complement strand
AAACATGGCACGTTTTAGTTCTCATGTAACACCATCTAGCGGTTATATTTGAAGCGGCGTGTTTGTAATATTATCCGTATGCTTACTTTTGTGGAAATCTATTTTCCTGCTGAAAATTTACTTTCCACAAATGACTTTCGCAGGCTGTCTACTTTACCAATAATAACTCACAAAATATCCATCCGTATACAACCTAACATCGCTATATTAAACTAAATTCTTACACAAAATAATAAAATTATACAATTTAGTTTCGGGCGGCATAAATAGCATTCTTTTTCTCGAACCGAATGTACATTTATAATCTAAATATACCTTTTACCTACAATCGTAAATTTACGTTACCTTAAAAATCAAATGACGAAGTTTAAACAAATTAATGGAACTTAACTGAGAACAAATTCTAATTTAAATCAAACTGGTTTAATTTTGAAACACGACGACTCGTGTTCCTTCAGATTATTCTCCTGCTTAAACAAGATGAAGCCAATTTTCTATTTAACTCATTCAGTTAAATTACCTTCTTTTGTGAAAAGTTGGTGAAAATTATAATTTATACAGTCATTTAAGGACTAAGTAAGAATAAATTAAATCTGATTTCATCGCTGATACACTAATTCTTAAATAATATTGCAAGTCTGAGGGATTTCTTCAAATATTCCAAATATGACATGATACTTAAAAAATATTTCATTTGAAACTTGTTGAGAAATCTATGCAGGGTTGATAACAATTATTTTTTAGTAACAAATTACCGTTAGAAAGGTGATTCACAAAACTTGAGGCGCGAAATTTGAGGCGCTGTCATTTACAAAATATTGATTTTGGACAAAAAATGTGTGCAAAACTAGTATAGAATTTCATATTCTAAAATTATACTATTTTTTCCGGCCCTTCTGTCGCTTCGTTGACTTAAATTTAGTCTCGGTATTGCCCACAAACTATTTTCAGTTCGAAAATCCTATTCGGAATATATTGCGTTATGGTCAATTATGAATCTATATTTTTCCCGAATACTTGACTTAATGCAATGGATGAAATTTCTTCAATGCTATAATTCGTGATATTATATAACATTTTCAATCTGATTTTAATACCTTAGCGCAATATGCCCACTTTCTTTTGTTCTGATCTGTAATTTAATTTGTGTCCATATTAACATCTCAATAATTCTTTGAGGAGCATTAATATATTGATTATGTAAATTTACATTGTAAACTTAAATGATCGAATCGCATGTGAATCTCAAACATATCAAAATATACATGTCAAGTACTATAAGATACAAGATAAAATATTCATCCTGTTTATGAATAAAGCCTGAATACAAAAATGTATCTATTGAATTTATTTTTAAACTTTTTTAGTAAAGGTTCCACAGACATGACGTCATGATGAGGATTCGTATTGCATTACCTTAAATGCTTTATCAATATTAAAATTCATCAATTCAATTGATACCAATGAGTTTCGAACGTAATAATCTAGTCGTGTGATGAAAATCAAATGCTGTATAATCTCACTTGCTACAAACACATTTATTACTCTAAAATATTTTTTCGAATAAGTGGTTTAGAAAATGTATATTATAATATGCTCGAGTAGTATTTTTATAGGAAAATATCTAGATATCATCAATAATGAAATAATTTTGGGAAAATGTCCAATTGAAATCAACTGAATCCGTAATATGAAAATCACTTAGAATATAGTAAAGAACTCAAAGGATAAAATAAAAGATAATAAATAAATAAATTTTACCTAATAGATAAATACGAAATTTATTTACCCTTTCGCAAGTCATTAGTGGAAATTACGACCGTTAATTTTACTCCAGAATTGTGTTACAGTTTATAAAAAACCTAAAACGGGAAATTTTAAAATGAATATTACTAAGTGTTCTTACTTAGAAAATACAAAATTTAATTCCTGGCGTAATACCCAGAAATGGATCTCTTCTACCAAAAGGTAAATTTTAATCTGATTAATGTCTTCTCTCTAATAAAATTATATAGGCCGTACAAAAATTATTGATCTGTTTGTTTTATTATCATACCGAAATCAGTGTTTATTCCAAACTTCCACTAACCTAGATAAATAAAACATTGCGTATCTTTTGCGTATTTGAGAATTTTATTAATTTTTAGTTTAATTTTTTTATTATTGCTCATTAGTTCTACGGTCATTGTATCATTTTCCGCCATTATTTTAGGGTCGAAAATGGTCGCGTTATATTTATTTTCGAAACGACCACTCTTCAGATCTCTTCCATATTATAATTTTGACTTGACCCTTCATGTGTTTTATTGAACAAAACTATTGTTATTTTATTGTAAGTCTTTGCCAATAAAACTCTACGTAGAGCGATAACAAGTAGCCAAGTTAGTTTTGCCTCAGTAACTTAAATTGGAATACTACGCGAGCTTACCATTGGTTAAATTCGCTTGTAACAAGGTTTTGCTTTGTTATATTGTAGCTAACACGTCGCTTCGCTATTTAAATTACAAATAGTTTACTTTACTAAGGAAGCACAAGTGCTGGAGTAGATTTGATATTTAATGATATTAAAAATGATATCTTTACACACGCTGTAAAAATGAGAATTGCTTCTTATCTGAAGACATTCCATATTAAGTTATTGCCATTAGATATTAATAAATGATCAGCTATACAGCTTTGAAAAGTACATAAATATGAACATGTTTAAATGTTATTTTAAAATTAATGCATGCTTAAATTAAATTTAATTAGCAGGAATAGAAATAAAATAATGAAATTAATTATAATTGAAAATATTAGGCGTTAATTTTGTAGAAATTAATTATTCACAATTAAATTAAACTACATGATGTAGTATTATTTCTACTTTCTTTAAGTTCTTTACCACGACCTAGGTTTCATTGTATTACAAGAGTTTCTTTGCTAATATAAAAATGAGAATAAAGATTTTGTAATACTACGAAACCTAGGTTGCGGTAAAGAACTTAAAAAAAGTAGAAATAATTCTACATCACGTAGTTTCATTTAATTGTGAATAATAAAATTAACTAAAAACCAAACCAAAATAAAAATTAATTAATGTATACAGCAATGTATATTACATTCCTGAATAAATAAATAAATTTTAATATTAACCGACTTTAATATAGCATTTTTACAATTCGGCTGTATTTTCTGTTATGTTTGTCTGGCATTTATGAACCGATTGGAATGGTTCTTTATTGATCTGGAAGGATATTACACAAGAATGGTCTCATATAAATTTAATGATGTACTGCAGATACTTGTAGAAAATTGAACTCATTAACGCTTTACATTTCAGCACCCGTGATTAAGACATTTGTTTCGTAGCGCTTGTTTTCGTTGAATAGAAGAGAGACATTTCAGCACTAATTGAACTGAGATCTGATGCGTATAAAATATTAATACCTTATATATGTGACACTTGTTATGGATGATTTTTACATGTTGAAGTATTATTCCTAAACAATGAATGACTCGTTTTTACAGTCCATGTACAGTACAAATATATCTAGGTAGAATTGAATAATTTATTGCAATACTTAATTTACACATAAGCAAAGTTTACGTTAAAGTCACCTTTCATAATAAAGTTACAGAATTGAAGTAAATTATTGGCAAAATGAAGTATTGTGTTTATAATGAAGTAGGAGAGAGTATTCTGAAGTAAATATCATCTTTAATTAGAGATATTTTTGATTTTCAAAATATTATTATTCGACAGGTAATTTCTTAATTAATGTAATTATATAAAATATAGCACGCCTTTAAATAAAAATAATAGCTCATGATAATTCACAGCTTTCGATATTTCTATCTTTAAAGGTTTTTTCCAAAATACTTTTCGTCTTTAAAACAAGAAAATTTTTAGGTTTAATTAATTACATACATGTCATTATTAAATAAATTATTCAATTATTAAACAAATTTAAATAAATAGCTATGAAAAGGTCTTCACTTGTATTAACAAACTATTTTTAAGCAGATCGCACAAAGAGCTCTCACGAAGAGAGTGCATTTATTTGCTTAAATATTTTATTATTTAAGAAAGTAAGTCTCGTAGGATCTTCATATTTGATTTATTTTAAACCGTTGAATAAATCTACTGTAAAATTAATTTTTTTATAAACATGTCTTAGCACAACATATTAAAAGTACGTTACAATATATTATAATAAATATTAATCAAATCTACAGACGTAGTGTCTATAAAAATTTAAAATACCCAGATTAGAAGTATATGAAAAAACCTTTACAGTATTACAAATTTTATTATTATTTATACTTATTAAGTAATAAGGTTTCATCATTTGCTTGACCTGATGTTGAACATGTAAATACACCTTTAATTTATTAACCGATCAGAATTAACCATTCTAACCGATTCACCATGTTTATACTTCAGTAATAAACCTTGAAATAACCTAATGGTTAATTCACTTAAAGCCACCCACTGCCCACTCGCTTTGACTGGTTGTAGGAGAGATGAGGAGTGTAAAGGGGATGAATAAAATCCTGAGTGTTGATTATTGTGTGCATATAAGTATATATATATATATATGTATAAAAGTCGTACAAAATTTAAAATCCCTCAATAAACGTATGATGATATCTTATTACAAATAATATACTAAATACACCATCAAAATCATCAAGAATTGTGTCATAAGAAAATAAAAAAGAAATGGCTTTTAAGAAATACATTTAAATTTCAATAGACCCTTTTTGTACTGTTTATTACTTGATTAACATATCTTTATTTAAATTAAAACAAATTTGCTATGCTCGTGTGGAAACAACGTACTTAAAATATTAGTTGTCCATATCTATTCAAATTGTTGATGCAAACTAAAAGAAATTTCATTTAAATTTTACTTCACAATACCTTTCATCTTGTTCGCCACCATCTTTGATCACTATTGTACATGTATGCGAAGGTACATAATTTATTTTAATATGTAATGCTAAACATTTTGCCATCCAGTAATTAAGAAATTCATATAAAATATCTTTTTTATTATTTTAATGCGTAAAATAATAAGTCTAAAACTGTAAAAATTACAGGGCTCTGAGTGACGAAGGGACACACGGGCGGATGGACACCAGGAATTAGTGAAGCCTCATTATGGAATCCTAAAAGTCATGGTGTTATAAGAATAATTTGAAATTAAACTGTTAATGTTCGTCGGAATATGAAATTGAAACTTCGCAGAAGGCCAATGACGATGGCAGAAAATTCTCTAATAATTAAGCAACTCAGAAAGTTATAGGTACTCGAATTAAAAGTGGCAGACATTTTCGGCGTAAAAGTTTGGTGAAGTTGTTGTAATTGAAGTAATTTCTTCTGTAATAAAATCTTTTTTTTATATTATTAGCGACATCAAGGAAATACGTTAATCAGAAAAGGCAGCTACAAAAAAATGCATCTGATTAGTTATGAGAGAACAAATTATAAATTTCCTTTTATAATTTTTTTTTTAGAAATAAAGACCATATTTGATTATAGTCCTACCCTATACTTTTTAGGCTGGCTAGTATCCAAAAGAATTCTTTAAATAAAATGTTTCTTTTGAAATAAATATGTTACTTAGTAAATAAGATTTGAATCAGTTGAGTAACTTCAGAGAATAAATTTTAGAATAAAAAAAATTGTGTCACCTTCTGAGATCAACAAAGATACGCGACGGAATATATAAAGAGTGCAGAGTGCAGAATGCTTTATAAAAATGTCTCTAAACCCACTTCAATCTGGCTTTAAAGCTGGTCACAGTATCTCAACTGCCCTTGTTAAAGTTACTAATGACTTGTGTATTATCCATAGCTTGGCATCTCAACTGCCCTTGTTAAAGTTACTAATGACTTGTGTATTATCCATAGCTTGGCTATGGATAATACACAAGTCACTGGTCCGTGTGCTTCTTGATTTTAGCAGTGCGTTCAACTCTGTTAACTTCGGTATTCTTATTGCCCGCTTGAAATATCTTAATATATCCCAACATTCACTTGACTGGTTTAGTTCATATCTCCATGGAAGCAGGCAATGTGTTAAGTCACGTATTCTGAGTGGACTGATCGTATAGCTGGTGCACCTCAAGGTGGAGTTTTATCTCCTCTTCTTTTCTCAGTATTTATTTATGATGTTATTAAAAATATCTGTAGCAATTATCATCTCTATGCTGATGACCTACAAATCTATGCGCATTCGGACTTCCATTCCTTATCAAAAACCATCGACATCCCTAATCGAGATCTCGCTTCATTTGGTCAGTGGGCTCATGAAATAGGTATTTGGTTAACCCAAGCAAGTCTCAAGCCATAATTATTGGTAGTCAAAGAAAGATTTCCAAAGTAAGCCTACCTAGTTTACCGAAATTAGTACTAAATAATACAATAATACCATTTACGTCAACTGTAAAAACCTGGGCCTACTGACTGATTAAAATCTTAGTTTGCGCCCTCAAGTAAATGATGTTAGTCGTCGTGTTTTTATCAGGATATAATCTTTAAAACGTCTTCTAATTCAAATTTTCTACCGACTAAAACGAAAATCTAGCTTTGTCAAACAATCCTGTTACCGCTAATTGATTATGGAGATGTGTGGCATCCCGATCTTAATGAAGAATATTTGTATAAATTAGGACGACTTCAAAATTTATACATTCGGTACATCTTTGACCTCAGAAAATATGATTATATTTCTAAATACTGAATACTGAATACTTCTCAAATTGCTGAAGATCCGTGATCGACTCTTCACATACTTACAATTCTTTTTATAAAAAATATTCGGAGCCCATATTATCTTACTGACAAATCAAAAGATTTGTCTGCTCATGACGGGCTACGATCTGAAAGTTCATTCACTCTTCTTATTCCTAAATATACCTCTACCACTTACGAAAAATCCTTCATTGTCCAAGCAGCAAAAATTTGGAATTACCTGGATCCTGACGTCAGAAAAATCACGTCCCTAAATATTTTCAAAGATCGAGTGAAAAAGTCCTGCCCCTCCCGAAACCTTTTCCTTTGTGCCCTTGACCTTTCCTGTCTTTCCCATTTCAAATAATGTTAATAGTTTGTATTACTCATACTTTGGTATTTTTAAATTTTTTTTTTGTCTAATGTACTATAAAGAATTTTCGTTGTAAAATCTCTTATAGTCTACCGACTAAATTTCAACACCAATTGTTATGGCTGACGGAAATTGAAGAGAAGAGATTGCTCATGTAGCAATAAGTCCGCTATATGTTCTATACACAAAAGGTGATAAATAAATAAATAAATAAATAAAAATGGTCACAGTTACCACCCCTTCCCGATTATTTTTTGATTTTCTTTCACTCACTACAAACTAAACGATCCAGGGTGCATATTTGTATTTCCAGAAAAAGAATAATATTTAAGTATAAAGAATATACATAGAATTATATAGATCCTTTATAAAATTATTTTTTTTTATTTTAAGTCATAAAACTAATTTTTACACGTTAGAAAGATATAATTTTCAATTAATACGTATGAAAATAAATGATTTTGCGTTAATGATTTGGTTACTTGATTATGTCTAAGTAATTATTATGTCTCACAAAAAATTGATTATGTCTCACAAAAATATTTGAACCAAATGTGAACAAATCAGTTCTAGAATCGTAATGACCACATGATGAAGTTTAAAAATGTATGAATAATTACATATTATTTTTCAAATTCCAACAAAAAATTTAAGACATAAAATTTCAAGAAAACTCTTTAGACGGAAGGTACAATTAGTTTGATACTTACAATAAATTCTCCTTAGTAGCTTTAATGGAACTCACTGGAACCCGCTGGTTATACACCCTTGTTGGGGAAAATTTACATTATTAAATCCATCGGCCAGGACTACGAGCGTGTTCCTGTGCATAAATTATACGTCAGCAAATCAAATTGTCCTGGAAGCGCTCTAATTAGCTAGGATTTCCTGGGGAAGGAAAATATATTGCATAGGCTAGTGAAGGAAAATATATACTTTAATGTTTATTAGATATAGTCTATGTACAATCAGTTTCTTACCAAATTAATGGTTAATCGGATGCGAAGCGTAAAAACTAAAATGACAGCACAAAATTTAAGTTAAAATAGTTTCTTCAACATGTGAATAATTGATACCGCCTCAGAGAATGGCGCATAAAAAAAAGATAGAGAAATAACATTTTTGTCCTCAATTTATAACAACGTTGTTTTACTGTTACTGAATTAGACTTAAGAAAACATGACAATGTAATGGTTAGCAATTGTTTGATCTTCAACTAAAACATCATATATCCTTTCCATGAAATAGGACATTTTCGATAATGATATCGTGACATTCGTCTAAAAATTTTGATAAACGGTTTCTGATTTTAATTTAGGTATTTCTCTTCTGAAAATTTATGTGATTTCAGAAGTAACAATACGCAAAATTCTATTAGGGGGGCGTAGAATTATTTAAAGGTATAAAGCAGCATTTTGAAAAGTTCACATATTTTGTCATAGTTATATTATTTTAGTTTCTCATTAACCTTGTTCACATTAAGAGTACCACGTGCCCAAATATTAACACTAGCTTAATTTTAAGGAAAATCTGTTTCATATCTTTCGCTTCTTTTCTCCGTGTTGTTCCAAGGTTAGAAACATACGACAATAATACAATTTACCAAATTCATTTGATTAAGAACATAATACTTTCATTAACCCATAATTTACTTTTTAACACGAGTTTATAAACACTGAAAGTATAAAATTTATGTTTTACAATTATTAATAAAAAACTTCACGCCGAGAAAGCTGACAACACTTCAAAAATTAGATTCTAGCAATTGAAACAACTATCATGTAAAATTAATACCAAAGACTTAGTTTTTATTTTTGACTGACAATATGTCCAAAGAAGAAATATTATTTTAAAAATATACAAATTCCGTAAAATGCCGAATTTTTCAAAACAGTCCCAAGTATTATTATATTATGTATTAGATTGATTGTTAAGGATAAAATATATTAGGAATACAGTTACCAATTTGAAACTAATTTTATCAAAGTTCATCCAAATGGTCTAAACGAAGAGAGGGATATGTTATAATTTTGATTTGAAGCATATTTTTTACGTATTAAATGTATAACACAAAATATTTTTGAAGTGATTCTCTAACCTTCCATTGATAAAATTTAGTAAACAATTAAATAGTAAAAACAAAATAAATCAATACATAAAACTATTCCAAAAGCTGAAAACCATAACATTAATCGATATAACTGATTATTCAAATTAGATCTACACGTAAGACGCCGACTTCTTTCGTTAGACGGTGGATGCCAAAAGCAATAAACTACAATCGACCCCACGTCTGTCGAATAATTAGTTTCCTCTCGGTCAGCGAAATGGCGTGATCTCAATTACAACCCTTGGGTGAAAAAAAAGTAAAGTAATCGTTATATCCTTAATGGAGTTCAGTTCATTGAGCGAAAATTAGTAGCATGATAATTAATCACCTCTTAATCGGGTAACTACTGTTGGGGCACATACTGTTGTTACCGTGCGAATACGTTACGTTTCTTCTGTTACTCAGTTTAGAATTGAATGTATGAGTACTTTGTTATTGATTCATGATTCAAAATCATCTACTCTTGAAAGGAAAGATATCGTCTAACATAGAAACATATTTACGTACAGCGGTTTTACGTGTTAAATATTATGTGCCAAAAAAGGAAAAAATTAAACCCCATGAAATTACTTAAGTATCCGTCCGTCTGTTTACCTGTCAATTACAATGGTTATTATCAGAAACCATTGAAGTAAACACTTGAAACTGAAGAAAAATGTTAAGTAATTATTTATACCAAAATTGTTTTATAATGAAAAGTCATCACTCATTTTGAACATATTCGTAGAAAAGATAATCATACAAAATTAATCAAAATAACTTCTAAATATATAAAAAAGTCTCTTATGGGTTAGAATAATGATCTATACTCTCAACTGAGAAAAAGTTAAACAAAAAATAATTTTAACCAGTCAATTGTTGTTGGCAATAGAGTATTTTTGTATGCAGATATTTATATACAAATAGAAGTAAACCTTCGAAAAGTAGTTGTATGTTGTATTTTAACGATATAAATCGTTTTTCATATAGAAATTACTTAATATGATGAAATGTTACTTTTATATTAGAATAAAATATTTTTAACATAGATTGCTTATAAAATATTTATTATATTGTATTTACTGTAACACAGCAAACTCAATATAGAAGATAGTGAACTCACAACAGCAATCTCTTATACCTAACAACAACACCATATCAGTATTTTGCATGTGTGACTTATAGAAATAAGTGAAAATATTAATACAATGTTGGACTGTAATTAACGCTAGTTATTGCGGCAAGAAACTACAAAATAACAAATAGATATAAATGAGGGGTACTTAAGTAATATCAAGAAAACAAGCAATACTTCAAGGGAAAGATACGGAAAGAGGGATAACGGGGATGAGATATAAACATGATTTCACATGTGGATTTACATCAAGTAATGGAATATCAGATGATTTCTGGAATAAAAATATGTAAGGTATATTTATTTCATTCATAATTAATTCAATAATGTTAAACATTGCATGTACAGTAAAGATTATCCAGAGAACAACTGCATTCTCTGGGGAATCTTTGTTCTGAAAGTTAGCAGACTGTTCTTGTCTTCAAAGCCGACATTAACTATTGCTGAAATGTATGAATAAGTGAGGTTGAAAGTAAGAAGAATTAAATGGATTTTTAAAGATAATTTGTAAAAAAGACAAAGTTGCTCAGATATATGAATATATTTTTTGAAATGAAAATAAATTGAAATTGCTCTAATTCATTCAACAGAAATTTAAAATTATATACATCTCCATAGTCTAGGGTAAGGAGAAGTAGAGTTTGTAAAATGTGCTGTATATTAAGTGACAAAAAATTGTGAAATACGTTTGGAAAGTGCATTTTGAAGAAAATGTTACGTCTAACCCCATTTACCTGGGGCTACTATATAAAATGTTGATCCATCAGTAGGTTTATATCTAGCACAGTAGAAGAAACTGTATGAAATAAACGTTAATGTAGACTAGACGTCAATATTTTTGAATGCCAATGATAATAGCCGATAATTAGATTGGATTAATTAGAAGATCTTTCTTACTGCGCAACTTACCGATCAGATATATGTAAAAGGACAGACCAATATTAGCAGAAGCATTCCTTTTATTGAGACACATTCAGTAAGCTGAGCGATGACAGATTATACTTATTTCTTGCAATATAATTTCTTTTGTAAAGGTCTGTGTAATCTACGTATTGTGTATAATGGGTACACCATTCATGAAGGTACTATTTCATGCAAAACAAAACATAAAAGCCAAAAAAGTGTGTACATTAAATTTTTCAAAAAATAATCTAGAAAAAACCTGAGGTATTTAAAATGAGTAATGACATAAAAAAAAGAAAAATTAGTGTAGGAGAGTGAGAGCAAAGTAGTGAAAACAAGCTACTTATGTACTAAAATCTTGTCAAGTACGAGTAGAACTCGTGCTACGAGGGTTCCGTATACATTTAAGCATTTATAAGCGATTAGTGTGACTATATTATAAGATAAACAATTATATGTTGAGGTTTCGAATCGGTAACGATGCTAAGCACCTAGCACTATGGAATACCCAGTTGATATATTACAACTGTGAGTAGATACGGTAATAGAAATGTAGGAATTATATAATACCTGAGTGTTTGAAGATTGTGGTATATCGACTAAATATTATTCGGTATTCACGATTACATATATTTATATTTGCAAGATCTATCACTTGTTACATCATTTAAAAGAAGTTTTCAAATAATGATATCTTTGAAATAGGAAAGAAATCATAAGAAATCGATTACTTAATATCAAATTCCATAATTTTACTATAGATTGAAAATCAATTCAGCGAACTATATATTATCACTTGAGTCATTTAATGTGAATCTAAAATGTTGTATAAGGTAAATAAAAAAATTGTTGTCTAAAAGTAATCAGATGTCTCTCGAGTAATTATCCGGTCACTGTCTGCAAATTAATTATGCGAACCGATAGACTGGAAACCTTTTCTTTGTCATCTTTTTTCATCTGGATATCATTTCAATTAGCCCGGTGAGGAAAACAAAATTTCCCAAGAAAATTTACATTCATATTTTAGTATTTCATTCATACTAAGCATTGTTCTATTCTGATTCTTACCGTGTCATTTGTCCTCCGCTTCGGATGAATGGATTATTAATTTGTTCTGACAAATAAATAATCCATTCATCCGAAGCGGATTAAGGTTAACTGTAATAATTAAATTGTAATTTAATCAATTACATTTCAATACATCATTCTATAACACAAGATTAATTGTTTCCAATAAATAATTTAAAAAAGCAAGATAATCTGTATCTTTTTACTTACAAATTTTGAAAAAAAAAATGGAGACTATTATATTGAAAAATAGAGGCCAAAACGCTACAAACGAACGCCCATATCAAATGAGTAGTTCAAAGTAATAGTAATTAGGGGTGATAATGAATTTCATTTCAATAATTATTGTTACTCATAAATTTTGATCGAAAATAGGTCTAAGAGAAATATAACAAACATTTCGATTATATAGGTGATATTTATTATGCAAGTGGAAACATTTTAAACGGTAACATACGCAATATTTATGTCACTTACTAATATAAATTGCGGTTCTATTAATTAGAAAATGATGGAGAGAAATTTATGGACTAATAAAATATCTCATAAAGGAATAAATCTGGCTGCAGAAAACTCAACATTTGCAAGATTGGTAGCTAAAGAGTTAAAAGACGTATACACTTAGCGTTAGTGCACTATATAAAAGTATGTGTAAAAAAAATAAATTCATCTATATTGATACTTGTAGCGTATATTTACACGTGTGTTTATTTACCTGCTAATATACAGTCCGTCCTGTATTGGAGATTCATTTTGACAGAATATGTTTCATGTGGACTTCTCAAAATATTGTATATTAAAATAGATATTTCGATCATTGCATGGTTATGTACGATCTATATATTAATACGTGAAGGGAAAACTTTGTATATCTTTTCAAGCATATTTGAGCAAATTTGTACGTGTGATTATTGACTCGCTAATATACAGTCCGTCCTGTATTGGAGATTCATTTAGTCAAAATATGTTTCTTGTTGACTTTTTCAAAATATTGTATATCAAAATAGATATTTCGATCATTGCATGGTTACGTACAATCTATGTATTAATATGCGAAGGGAAAACTTTGTATATCTTTTCAAGCATATTTAAGCATAATTGTACGTGTGTTTATTGACCTGCCGATATACAGTCCATACTGTATTGGAGATTCATTGTGCCAAAATATGTTTCATGTGGACTTTTTCAAAATATTGTATTTTAAAATAGATATTTCCATCATTGCATGGTTATGTACAATCTAAATATTAATAAGTGAAGGGAAAACTTTGCATACCTTTTCAAGCATATTTAAGCACATTTGTACGTGTGTTTATTGACCCGCCGATATACAGTTCATCCTGTATTGGCGATTCATTTTGACAAAATATTTCATGTGGACTTTTCAAAATATTGTATATTAAAATAGATATTTCGATCATTGCATGGTTATGTACGATCTATATATTAGTACATGAAGCGAAAACTTTGTACCCATTTTTAAGCATATTGCGCAGACGGAGGACTGTGATATTTGGCAGAGTTAAAGTTTATACGGAGGAGTGAAGAAAGCTAAAATGTAAATACAATATATGTTACAAACACATTTAATTATATATCACAAATACATTAAAATATTCATTGTTTATGTTCACATTGTCAATATCAAACACATAATAGTCTATGGTCAACAAATTGCATAGAGTAGAGATTGTCGCCAAAGAATTTTAAAATGTCACATTTACTGAAAGAGTTTCGAGTTGTGAATTTTGTGTGATTTCAAATGTTCCTTTTCCACTAGTCTGTGGATTGTATGTTAAGATAAAAAAGCGTTTATTTTATATTTTGTGTAGCAGATATCTGGGTTTTACTTGTCAGTGAAACCCAGCTTGCTTAATAAACACCTGTTGTAAAAGGGAAATTGTGTAGTAGCAATTTGAATTGGCTTACTCTCGTCTACTTACCCCATATGTACCACACACGGTCAAGACTCTCAGTCGGACTTACTGACAGTTAAAAACGTATTTCTGTTTCTTTTTAACTGTTAATAGATTCGGAACACGAGTCTACTTTATCGAACGTGCCCTATTGCACGGTCCAATTGTTAAAGTATCCATACAAAGTACGTTTTTAAATGTTAGTAAATCCGACTGAGAATCTTGATCATGTGTGGTGCATACGGGCGTTAGTGTTTTCAACTAAGTGAGTAGGTAGGTACATTACGGTCGAATTTCCACCAACCCACTAAGCGACCACTAGTTATAAGTAACTAAGCGACCACTAGTTATAAGTAAAGTTACTAGTTATAAACTTAAACCGCAGACTATAACAGATTTATAATGGTGGAGATGAAAACGAAAAATAAAGACTGAACATAACAAATTACAAAATTTCACATTACGATACGCTAACTCACGTACCACTGGAGATTTTATCGTTGAACAATGTAGCACGTGACCTTCGTTATTTCAAATGAGCTTTCGCCCTCCTGATCAAATAACAACAACAATTCCTACATTGGCGGGTTATCAAAGCTGTCTAACAGATGTTTTAAAAGTTTAAGATCCTGGATGGAGATCCTTGGGAACAAGTGTCTGAGGACAATAAAGTAATAAATACAGCGCATTTTTTTCATTCTTCTTCTTTACTCAACTACGACGAAGATAAAATTTAAAAAAAAATTAAATACTTTTTGTCTCCATATATGCTTGTAAATTACAATTGAAATTAAATAATATTCTACTGCTGTAACCTAAACTATGGGTTGTAACCTATAATTCAAATATGCCTGTAAATTACAATTGAAATTAAATAATATTCATATGTGCCTGTAAATTACAATTGAAATTAAATAATATTCAAATATGCCTGTAAATTACAATTGAAATTAAATAATATTCTATTGCTGTAACCTAAACTATGGGTTGTAACCTATAATTCAAACAGCTTAAATAATTTTTAACACTAAGGTATCAATAAATAAATAATTTCATTATTAAAAATGGAATTTTATTTTGAAGCAAAATCTGTTATTGAAATATTATGTACTACTTACAATTATACGGGATACTGAACATCTTAAAAATCATACTAACTGAAATGGCAGAAAAAAACTTAATGTTTTTTTTATAAAATTCATTAAATTTCATGAACTAAACAATAATAAAAAAAAAAATTCTCATCATAATTGAATTTATCAAGAAAATCGTTTTGAATCAAATTTGACTAGTTTCCTCGTAACCAGCAGTAAATTTTTACAGCTGCTTCTTTGAGCGATTTTTTACTTCAAGTTATGCACAGCACAATCTCTGCCAGAACCATTTTCTTGAGAATGCACGTAATTGTACAACTCATCTAATCGCCACCCCAGAACAATAAAATATATAATCGAAATTTGGCAAGTATTTGGCACTAGGCTTCTAAGTGCTCGTAAAGAATTTTTTTTTAAATTCTTCTACCTCGTTCTTCCTTCCTTTCTATCTTATATTAGGTTTTTTACCCTAAGAGCCTGAAAATAGAGGTATAGTTTTGTATAGGAATTTCCAAATAATGAAAGTTCGGAACGCGAAAACTCGTATTTAAGCTCCTAGATAGAAATAGAGAAACATTCATTTAAGCGTTTTTGGAAAATCGCTAATTGTGTATAATTATTTCATAAAAAACAAATAAAGCAAAATAAAGTCATGGTCCGCTTTTTCTCGGACATAATTAGTGCATGCATATAGCAAAATATGATCTCAAATAAGTATATAAGATTTTAGTACAACTAGTTTATTTTTATAATGTCAAAAATATTGAATATATTTGACGTTAAATTTGTAGAAATTCATTATCAATTTTTATTAACTGGTAAATAAAACTACGCGATGCAGTATTATATCTACTTTATTTAAATTCATATCCGCTACTTACGCAACTAAACCTAACCTATGACAACATTTTCAGGTGGGAAATTTGAATATCTCTCAAATTGCTTATTGGAAAATGTTGTCAAGTGGTTAAGAATTTCAATAAAGTAGATATAATACTCCGTCACGTAGTTTCGTTTACTTGTTAATAAAAATTAAGTGATAACATCATAAGTTAAATATAAATATTAACCAACATATTTTCAACCTTGCATAATAACTAAAGTCGTATGTACCGAACATAGCCACGTGTACGTGTAGATATGATCCTATGCTAATTCCAGGCAAGCTCGAATTCGACTCGCAAGCTACATGATATCAGAGAATGCAAGTCACGTCATGTGCAAGCTTGTACTTGACGTTAAACGCTACACGTAACGTGGAACTACAGTCAACCATTTCACCGAGCAAGCTAATTTGAATAGTTCTACAAATGATGTCGCTGGCGACAAAGTGAAACATCTTACCTTCTGGTTCTGTTTACTAACTTGGCGATATTACTTTACTAATTGAGTCGAAGGAGAAACGACTCTGTACTCTAAAAGAGACTTTGTATTTTCTTTGAAGTATAAAGAGTCATATTATACATTCTTCAAAAGAAGAACAAGGAGTTGGTTTTAACAGTTGATATGGATAGTGTGATATCGTCACGATTGTCCGTAAAATTATTAGTTTTAATAAGTTCATTACTAAACCCAGATTTGATATCAATTACAATACCCACTACTCTAAAGGATATATTGAGAAGGGAAATAATCCTGAAATAAATACCTAAGAAATATAGGAAAATAGAAAAAAAAACTTTTTCACGCACAGAGGCATGAAATTACGGCATGCTCTCGCAAAATAGGTTGAAATATTTGAAGCTATTTTTGTTAAAATCAATAATAATATTCGTTGTATATAAAAGTCTCTACGAATAGCAAGCGACAGTTCCTTGCACGTACAGCAGATGTATGAAATGAACTTTCATTTTTTTAGGAAGAGAAAAGTTTGAGCACTATATGTTAGTGTATTTCCAGAAATATATAATGCCTTCCTTTTAAAATGATATTTATTGTCATAGAAAGTATGCCACGAAAATACAATTGGATAAATATTGTCAGCTATTATTTTCCTAAACTAGTGCAACATATAGATCTAATGAACAAATACCTATAATGCCATAAGTATTACTACTATAATAAATACGTTGGCAAAGGGTAAAGTTGGCGAAGTGTAGTCGAGATGTATATGTATCTACTTTCAATGTACACACCTCTAAAACTGTATATATTCTCTATTTCTCGTAGAAATTAATATTATAGTTCTGCATTTTCTTTTGTAAGCGCCATTTCAGTTAGTATAATTTTTAAGATGTACACTATCCCGTGTAATTGTAAGTAGTATATCATATTTCAATCACAGATTTTGCTTCGAAATAAAATATCACTTTTAATTTAGATAAGATATATTGGAATTTCTTTTGTTTTATCAACAAAATACTCACTGACCACTTTTTTACTACAATAGCCACAAATGAAGGAACTTTATTATTCGGTTTTTCTCATAACGTCTCTGATGAATTGCTCTACCAAAAGTACACTGGAATTATTGAGTATGATTTTGATATCCAAATTCCTTTTTTTGTAACTTTTGCCCCTAAAAATGTAACAAAGATGCTTATTTTCGGAAAATTTAACATTGTAAACAGACAAGGAAGTCAATTAAGTTAAGAAGCAAATGTTAATTTTAAATATAATAAAAGTAAAAGCAACTACCTTATTTTGACGAGGTTTTTCAATATAGATATTAATTAGAATAATTCAATTAGTCATTAAATTCTATGAAAATTAAAATTAAATAATTAAACATTTATTTAACGTATATACAGAATATAATATGATCAAAATTGTGTAGTAACCGTATGCATTACACTGTGAAAGAATCTTAATTAAGATTACGTTGTCTAGCCAGAGAGATTTGCCAGATGTCGGAAAAGTGCTTGTCTGTTTAATTATGGCTGAACTTTCAGCAGATCGCGGAGCTTAGTGGACAAAAATCTGGATTTTATGTAGGTATCTAAGTTTAATAAGTCATTATTTCGCAATAAGCCCACAAAGGAAATAATGAAGCTGGAAAAGTTACGATTTAATATCTTAATAATTTTTTGACGTGTCATTAAGTGTATTACATGTTATTATTTAGCAATAAGTGAAAAAAATCTTCTCTTGCGAAATCGCTATGTATTTTTACTGCATAACTGTAAGTGAAATTATGTACGTAGGAAATGATCATCCTTATTAATCATCAGTAAATTATTTGACTAATCGGATTTTCTTTTAGTATAAGTGATGGAGAAAGATGGACATGTAAGCTAGACACGTTTGAGGGAATTTTTCCTTTTATAGTTTCACAAGTTTACTTTTGAATCTGTTTACGACAGAGTAAAGTCCATTGAATGGTAAGGGACATAAAACAATTTTCCCTTATAATTTTCAACACTCATCTCATAGTTAATTAAAATAAAGCTCATAAAATGTCAGAAAGATTTACATTTGAGTTATAGATGATAATTAAAGTTAGAGTTAATTGATTGATTGAAAACGACAAAGTCAAATAGACTTTGTCGTTTTCAATCAAGGATTAAGAGGAAATTTTCTCTCACTCAAGTTAGTCTAAGAAATATATTCCCCCATCGAAGCTAAAAGATTAATCACTCGATTTTAATAACTGGCGGTTGCTAATTACTTTGCGTGATTTATTTTATCTAAAAAGCAACTAACAAGAAAACTAAGCTTATAAACTATCATAAAAGTTATACTCGCGTAATAAAATGAGAGTACACCTATTATAGAGTAGAAACTTATAAAATTATTATGAATTAATTTTATTAGATTTGTACATTTTAAATAGTATTTTTGTAAATTTATGTAGTTCAAAATGTTTTTATTCTATATTTCCAATAGTATTAAATATGCGTACGAAAAGGGGCCCTTCATTGTAATGAAAATATACTTGTTAAATTTAAACAAAACTTACACTACAATGCTTTCGTAAACATTTCAAATTATTTTTCTTTTCCTGTTATATTTACTCATTTAGATAAATATGAAAGTTTAAGTGATTAAGAGGGTGTTGTAATTTTTTTAAACCATTATACTTCCTTTCCAATCGCAAATACCATAACTGACTTTTGGAAAAGAAGTTAAGGTTCTCAAATGGTTCATTTTGTCTTTTTGAAATGATTTACGTAGTAAGAGTTTTTAGAAGTTATTATTAAATATGTTAATAGTATGATGTAAAATGGAAAATTTTGTTAAAATGGAATTTATTTGTTTCATGCAACTTGCAAATGCGCCATCTGTGCTTAGCACGACAGTAGACATATTAACAGCAGAAGCTGCTCGTTTCAAGGAGTGCTGGTGCAGTGAACTCCCAAAAAAAATTATTAAAAAAATATGATGTATGGACTTCTTATGTATTTACGTATACTAATATTTATTATTATCATTACTTCTAAAAGATAAGCGTAATTTTTTTTAATCGTTGTTAACTTAGCTGCGAGCTAAACTTAAAATTCTCAGTAAGTGGAGCGCACAGAAAGACCCTCCTATGGACAAAAGTGTAGTATAAGGTTCAGTACTCAATTCAATGAGAGTGAAAGAGAAAGTTCGGTGATTGTCTGGCGCTTAGTTATCACACAAAAGATTTGTATGATAAATTAGGTAAATTCGGAGCGGCGCTTTTATGACTTGTGTCACACTGCACATGAGCGACAATATTACCCGACTATATTAGTCGTGCAACTTTTCGTTTTACTCAAATTTTGCCGGGGTCATGTAAACAAAGAAATGCATTTCTCAGAGTGTGTCGGTGTTAATAATTAATGCGATTTGCAATTATTATCTATAATTAATCTTTCGTAGATTTGTCGTGTTTTTAGCATTCTTTTGTGTTTAAAATGGAACAATATAATGTGAAGTATATAAAAAAACGAAAAGACTTTAGAATTAAGACTGGAAATAAAATTAAAGGGGCCACCACGACATTAAATTGATTTAGCTCAAAAACGTGGTTCTAAAACATCTGTGTTTTTAAAAATGAACAGTACAATAAAAGGCCGTGGTTTATGTGGTTTGAAGAATTTAAGAATTTGGTCCGTTAACATTTCTTTGTTTAAAATTTGTACAAATTAGTAAGTCTAGACAAAAGTAATAGATATTTTTTCGCATCAGAAGGATCGCCGAATGGGCTTTATTTACAAATAAATGGTATGCAGAATATTATTTTTTCGTTATTTTTTTCAGTGTCTTAGTATTTTTCACTACGTAAATATATTGGCTATTATTTAGTTCAGAGGCGTAGAAAATAAGGTAAATGTATATATGTGTTTAGTTTATTAAGGCGAATTAACCAAAATAATGATCCTTTATTGTGTTTACTAAATATCACTATCATATTTTTTCCAATTTTTTTAAATGCATTTTTAAAAAATTACACTGCGACATATTTTTTGACAATTTTTACACTCATTTTATGAAAAGGAGACGATGTAAAAATAAATGCGCATAATATTTGCGCTTTCATTTTAATTTTTCTTCTTTATGACACCCCACTCGATGGTGTTCGCAAAAATATTTCCAATTCCCAAGTTCGATGTAAGGAAATTCCTTACAAATTGAAAATTGTATTTTCTTTTTTATTTAGTCTATTTTTATGTATCGAAGTTAGTAAACAATGTGTTGATGTAAAACTATATGTCACATGTTATTACCGTGTATTACGTTTTCTTTTCTAGAAATACAGTTCAAAGTGAAAATGAAAAATTGTTGGTAGCTTTTCTTGCGAAATCGCTATTTATTTTCGCATAACTGTAAGGGGTATTATATATGTAAGTGAAATTATGTATGTGGGAAATGATCCTCTTTTTAAATAATCAATAAATTTTTGATAATACTGATTTTCATTTAGTATAATCGATGGAAAAAGACGAACATGTAAGTTATATACATTTGAGGAAATATTTTATTTTTAGAGTTTCACTTTTGAATTTGTTTACGACGGGGTGAAATCCATTGAATGGTAAGGGTCGTAAGATAAAAAAAATTAATTCCATGGAATCAGCACCTTGATAAAATTGTTTTTCCCTAATTTAATAATACTTTAACTTTTACAATTGTGAAAATTGTTCGAGGCAGTATCATTATATTAAGAACAAAGACGTTACAAATGCCCACGTAAATATTGCCGCGCAATATTTTAGACAAATATTACTATAAGTTCTTTTCGATGGTGAGGTAGATATCATTGACAACTTTTCGTGATATACTACATCCTCAATATTTCATTCATATGCAGAAATAATATATTATTGACATAAAATGAAAGAAATCTAATGCCAGAGCATTACAACATGTCGAACACAGTAACATATTAATATATATGTGTCTATATCTATCTTTCAACATTACCACGTTATAAGTTACCAAACTATATAAACATTTCCTTCTTATATTTTTGGTTAATACAATTCCCTTCTGTATTATAATATTTTTAACACATAGAAGAAAATAATATATTACTCTATATATACATCAATTTTATTCACAGGTTTCTATGCAAAGATACCTGAAATTATTGATCTATTTTATTTTAGTTTTATACATCATTGCGTACTTTTTCATAAAATTTTCCAACCAATTTATCGACTGTATAAAAAAAGAAATATTTCTTCTTTTCATAGGTTCTCCCTCTGTCAATGAGTTCGCTCCGAAACTGATACGATTTCAAGTAATCGTGAACCCCGCTCACGTCAGTTAAGGATGTGACAATTTGCGGGATTAAGGTTTGAGTTTGACTGATGGGGTGACAAATGGGGAATTATTGTAAGCTCTGACAGATGTCGAGTTAAACAGGGTTTATTCTTTGCTGTGTTTTTTGTGTTTGTAAAGAGAGAAACGTGGTGTATTTTTCAGTGGATGAGATTTTAAGAAGAGTTTAATTAAGATTGATCGGTTTAGTGTTAACTTATTTGCAAGAGAAAAAAATGACTCGCTACGGTTTTATTCCTTTTTTTTCAGTTTTCCTGCTAAACTTGTGTCGGTTGACAGTTTCCTTTTTGAATCTAACAATGTCTTTAATGGAATTTCAAACTAATTTCTTCATTGATTTATACTTCAGTACGTACATGGGTCTGACTTTCAAGAATTTTGATGTTACACCTCGGTTTAATTTAGTAATGCTTTATAAGATCTATTATACATTTCCTTGATATGATGCGTGTATTGTTTTTCTTCATAGTACTTTTTTTTATATATTTATGACTTAAAAGCAAGCTTTAAACATTTCTTAATTAAAAGACTCAAAGAGATAACGTTTTTAGTTAAAGTTCCTCACCTTTCAAACGTTAACTTCAGCGTTTTAAGTTTCGTTACATAATTATGGTCATCGTTTAAATTTCATTTTATTTTTAATAAAAATCCTTGCTATTATCGTCAATCATAACTTGCAATGAAAAATAAAAAACAAGCTAGAGCAAGCCGCACTCACACTAAAAAGTTCAGTAATTATATTATTTAAAACACCATGTACATATTTAAATAGGACATTGAACATCTACTTATTCATATTTATTATTAAAATTATACCTTGTAGAATAGTGAAAAACTTAAATTCTCCTACAGATATAGCGCCATCCGAGTTTTCTTTCCTGAAGTAATTAAGTAGTGTTTTGCATGAAAAAGGTTTGATGACAAGAACTATCTTCGAGGTTCATTGACGAATTATTCAATTCAAAACAGACGTAATTACTATTTTACATTGGTTCTTATGATTATTTACAATAAACTGAGATAGAATTGTAATTGTTTTCTTTTTTCTTTCGAAAAGTTTATTATTTATTAGCCAATCAAGTATATAAGTATATATTTGGCGAGAAAATAGAAGATATGCTTAAATATTTATTAATTTCAATACTAATTGCACACCCTGAGAGCTTAATATGTACCTTCAGTGAAACAAGTAATAACGTATTGTTATATGTGAAGTCTTGTGTGGTCTCATACAATATACATATACTTAGATGTATATATTATTAAAAATATATTTCTTTTACACAAAAAGTAAATATTGTTTTAGACATCGAAATAAGAAAATAAGTCATTCGACCTTTTTAAGCGCCATAAATATTAGTATCGTATGTGAAAGTTATGTTTTTACTTACGATATATTTTCACAGAGCTGTTTCCTCGAACCAATCTGAATGTAAAATGTTTGTAGTAAACTTAATAATACCACCTATATACAAACATGTTATGTATAATATTTATTAGTGGCTAACTATTTAGATAATTATCATGTAGTCATAGTAGTCTTGTAAAGTGGAAATTTTTTTCGTTTTTTTGTCCATTTTTTAGCATTCGGCGCGCCATTACGTCAAAATTTGACATTCGTATAGTATATAAATAATACTCGCATGAAAACTTACGGAAAGCTTACAGTATCGAAATAAACGTAATGTATATGGAATATTTTGTGGGCAATGATTTATTCGCAAAACAAATAATTTAAGGGTTTCACAGTGTGCTGAACGTATTTTTAAGTCAAACTTAACGATTAGAGCTGTATTATTTTTAAGTTAAACTTAACCATTGAATATATTTGGCGTTAATTTTGTAGAAATTCAATATTCACAATTAAATGAAACTACGTGATATAGTATTATTTCTACTTTCTTTAAGTTCTTTACCACGACCTGGGTTTCGTTGTATTGCAACATCTTCAGGTGGGCTATTATATCTTTGCTAATAGCACACCTGAAGATGTTGCAATACAATGAAACCTAGGTCGTGGTAAAGAACTTAAAGAAAGTAGAAATAATACTATATCACGTAGTTTCATTTAATTGTTAAACTTAAATATTAGAGCGGTATTATCTTCAACTATGGTTGAACACGTGAAGATGGGTGACAATATTCTAGTGTATATTGCTATTTACCACAAATTGACCGTGAGATCCTATTCCATTTTCTGTTGTAAAATCAGCATTTTTTAAACAAGAGAAATAATTACAGCTACATTAAAATAATGCGTTAAAGTATTATATACGATAATGAAATTTATTTAAAACTTTGTGGACATTTATGGTTGATTATTATAGAATCTCTAAGCATTTTTATTTTACAAGAAGAGACCTTGCAGTTAGTTTTGACTCGAGGTATAAAATAAATAACTAAATCATTGAGAATACATAAATTAACCGTTAATAACACTACATAAGAGAGCGGCAAGTACAAAATGGCATCATAAGGAGGGTCAGAAATTTATTTATTTTGAAAGCAAATAGAACTTATAAGTTTTATACCTAATTCCCTATTAGAATTCTAAGTTTTACACCTACTTATAAGTTTTAAACCTAATTCTCATATGGCTGTATTTAATTTAGTGCGATCTGTGGATTTAGATATATGTAAACATAGAGATAATTTTATTATAAAATGTGGGCTTATACTTGTTAGTATTTATATAACATATCGTCACAAATTTTAATCGAAACTATAGTAGGGCAAAAATAAATTATATTCTCTAGTCTTTTATAGTTTCGCCAACTATTGGGTTTATTATGTAAAAAAGTCCTAAAACATTGTTTAGAAATTTTTCATAGAATTTCGTAACACCATTTATCCTTTATCAGCATACGAATACGTTATATTTTATGCAACACATAATAATTTACGTGAACGAAAGCAAAGATAATATCCGCTTTTCATAGATCCTACATACAATCCATTATACTTCGAGGGAATTAAGTGCACGCACGAATACATGCGCAGGTTCATTAAAATCGGTCTAGCAATTAGCTGAGCAGGGCAATTAAGTATAAATATATTTGCGCGTAAGTCTTAACGACATATGAAAATTCCCGTCTTACGTGGAATTAAAATTATTTCGGTTCTTACGTGGCGAACGTTATCAGAGGAAAATAATTGTGTAAAATCGTTATTGTATACACGTAACGCTTCAGTTATATATAATAAATAACGAAATAAGATCATTATTATTTATAATGGTATAATTCTTTGTTATCAGGTTCTTGTTGTAGATGCAGATATGAAATCTCTGGGAAGTGTGAATGATTCGCATAAAAATATAATGTTAAACCTAGACCAAAAACCGTAAAAGTTAACTAGCAGTTGTTATTTTGTATTTTTCGACGAATTTTAATATTACCCATAAAACGAAGATGTTAATAATCATTAAGTTTACTGTAATTTAAATTTTATTTAGGTAATGTTTTCTATCCATGTCGCCGCACATGATGTGTTGGGTTGATTACAGACTTAGGGCCTTTAAAACGCTCCAACGCTTGGGTTTAATTTCCCTGTCTCGTCCAGTGGGGCTGTCGTGATATATATAATTACGTAGTGAAAATACCAGAGAGTGGCCACGGGCACCAGCGCTACTGGTATAAGAAGCTACGCACTTCGATTACTAAGCCAGCGTAACGGTTAGAGGCATAACCGCCTATAATCTGCACATTGGGAAAGGCCTGTGTCCCGCAGTAAACAAAGATAGTGGACAGAGACAATTCTCCATATTTAAGTGGCAAACAACATAATGTATCATTTTAGTCATATGTGTGTACCTCCCTTATAAAATTTTACTTACCAACATACTATATTGCACGTTTAATGCTCATTTACTGCAACGCAGATGCCCGACAGTAATTGGAGAGAAGAGAACATAGATTATTTAATACTACATCTACGCGTTCTACAAAAACCGGAGCGACTCTGGTTTTTCCAGGATACAGGAGGGGTACAGGATAGTTGATAATTCCATTTGAATATTTTAATTACTGCATGCTAAGTTCATTTCACATATTATTTAAACATTTATTCATTAGTCGTTGTCATTTAACATTTCTTATATTGAACCTTTGAAGAGTATATTGGAAAAGTCTAGACTACTACGTTACTAGATTACTGGCCTTGGTTTTTTTATACCATCTTCATCTTATCAATTTCTATGCTTATGCATACGCAGATGGATTTATTAATCCTTGTATAAACGGACAATTATTTTTGTTGGTCTTTTTTCTAAAACTTATTTTGGGCCTAATTGACCCAATTCTTTGCAATTTTTTTACAATGTGGATCCTTTGCAACGATTATAAATAAGTCTAATAAACATTGACCAAAGTAGGTGAGAACCTGAGAGGTCGTAGTTTTCTCATGATATATTTTATGTAACATATTCACGTGTAAGCCAGAATTCCAATTTATTTATCTTGATAAAAAACAATAAATATGCCAGATAATACTTTCATAATTTTAAAATTTTCAGTCAGCCTAACTATTTTTCAAAAAGTTTAAAAATTCTAATTCAAATTACTTGTAAATATCAAAATTCAGGTGCGGAAAGCCTGCAGATAAAGGATATTTGACATACTTATGATGTACAGGCGTTTGGAAGCTCGAAAGCTGAAACAGGCCGAAGGATTAGACTATTTAAAATATTTTGAATTATACATGTCTTAAAAAAATAAAAAATATTGACATGCCAGCTTTTGCCGGGACACTATCAGCCATTAACTATCAAATTTTCAAATTCTTAAAAGGAAACCTCAAAATAACAATAAAAAAATAATCAGATTTCGGCTAAAATATTTGCTAGGTTTTTTTTTCATATAACTGTATAGTAAGGAGCTAACAATAAAAATATTTTTAATATGAAATTTAATTTATACCTTGAAATATTAAACTAATTGTAGTATTTTCAATAGATGTACAAGCGATACTCTAAGTGATAAAAGGAAAAGTGGCTAGCCATTCTAAAAACGATTTTTCAGATCAAGCCTTAACGTTGTGTCTAATGACGAAGAATCATTAAAAGTACAGTTTCACTATTTTAGAAATCCCCATATGTTAGAAGACCAAAATCCACAGAAAACGACCAATTGTTTATAGGAATACCTATACATTAGGGCTTTTTGGAAATTATTGATGTAAGTTAATAAAAATAATTTCAGCTGAAAATTCTAATTTAATGTTAATATCTAGAATCGTTTCTGACTTCAAACTCTGGTTGACTAGTGAAATTGTCATTTGAAACTTAATGTCTTACAAACAGACAGATAAATAGATGGATGAACAAATATGAGGTATTCGCTATGGAATGAAACATATATTATTTTTATCTTTTTATAAATTATTTATCTTCACTTTGTAATTCTTTAGCTTAAAAAATTTGATTGATTTAGCGATTTACTTATATGTCATCGAACCTAAGCCATGTATTGTGTGAGAATCTCCGCGTAAAGCAAAACATAATTCAAAATGGGAAATGTCAAAACAATGAATGACATTAGACGACAAGTAGACAGATTTATGGTGACTAACTAAAGGCGTTTTAGATACTAAGATTTAATTAAATATGAAAATTATTGTTAATTTAATGTCAGAATAAAATTTAACAAAATATGGATCAAGTAAAGTACTACACTGTACTTAGTAATTTAGTTGGCAGTTTTTAAGAGCACTAATTAAAAAGAACACAGCGAATATTTAATTAACTTAAAAATATCAAAGCAAATATGCAGTGCAGGGGCAGTAAAGAATTCGAGTTTCACAGATAAATTACAATTTGTCTCAGTAATTTTGAATAGGAAGAGAAAAATATAAACCTCAAAAACTACATTCAAGGCGATGGAAATAATCTACATGTCTTCTGTTCATATAAATTGACGTTTTCATATTCCTTACCTTTTCCTTAATATTTTTTTTTCAGAAGAAATTTTATTTCTGAAAAAATACCTTGGTTTTTAATTTAGGACACGAAATATTTTTTTTACCACAACGATTGTAATTGGTTTTTATAATATCTAATCTCAACTCAGGGTTTTACCAGTTCAAACTATACATTGCCAAATTACAAGAAATTGTGTTTCCCTCTCTTCTTTAAAGCCTACATTTGTGAGTTGTTTCAATAGCAACCCCACTGTTTGTATTATAATATAAGCAAACAATGATTTCCATGATAATCATATGAATATATTTTGCTTATAATTTTAAGGAATTATCTGAAGATGGTATACGTCACAATATAATATACTATATTCATAAGTATATAATGAAAAAAAGAGTGTCAACTCATAAAGAGAAACCTGCTATTAGTGAGAGAAAAATGTTGACAATAAGGATACATGGCAACAACTTCATTTAATATTGTGCTTAAGTATAATTTACACAAATCAAAAGTTTTGTACAAAAAATTATTACTTTTAGTACATATTATAACAGTTACCATTTTGTTTTAAATTGTTATTAAGTGTAAAATTAACTGCCCTTAGTTTAAACAATTTAAAAAAATATTGTTGGTTGAGAACCAGTGGTGCCTATTTGGTAAATTCTCGGTAAGAATACGTTACATACAATCAGTTTATGATTACTTTTAGATTCGATGAGTGAGTGATATTTAACATAAATTAAAAGAAATAGTTAAATAACGCTCCCTGGAAAACTTCTGCTGACAATAATACATTTTTTTAAAAATTTGCTAATTATAGTTAATTCTATTCTATTTTAAGGTGGATTATGTAAAGTTTTTTCTTCGTTTTCGATCCTGTTTCAATTAGCTAACATCGGATAGATATATTAATAGCTAGCTGATCTTAATATGCTGACTTCTTTTTCAACGAATTTAATAATAAAATTTATTGAGTTTCAAACTAAATCTTCTTGAATACAAAATAAAAATTATATGGGATTAAAAATTGATTAAAAATAAAATGCCAATTTTCCTTTGTTATAGTATTGTTTTTGAAAAGATCACAAGATTTTTGAAATATAATTTTCTGTTTAAAATCATTAGTATTTTTGACGTTCACATTTTATATTTGCGTAGACATAGATTGATTTTATTTTTACATGATTTGCTAAAAAGGAACACAAATTTGTGCAAAGTGATCTAAAGCAATACATTGCATATAAGTATATTATAGATAAAAATGTAAAATATTTTCGTAAGACTTGATCAAAATAATAACTCTAGTAGGATCATATTTAATTAATAAGGCGTAGAAACGATATTTAATTCCCTAAATAGCCTTTTACTGAGCTCCTATTTTATACTTTCTCCTAATTGTGACGTCAGAAGTGGTCTTGTATCATCGATTTATTAGCAAGATCCTATGTTTACTTTATTTATTCTTGAATATAGCAAAATTTAATGAACACTGAGTTAAATTAGTAAGTCGCTTTCTACTCGATGTAATAAATCACAGCATTTTAGACGGACAAGGGTACGCTGTGGGAAGGCGAAGCTCGCCTCAGTCATTTGTCTGTCTGGGCTCGAGCATCCTTGTTAGCTTTTTGTTTATTATTTCCAACAGCATTTCACGTAAACTTAAAGCGCTGACATTTCAAGCTATGATATGGTTATGAGCTTTGTAGTTATTAATGCTGTTAACGTAAATCGTATAAAATAATAAGGATAAAATATATAAAATGTTGTTTTGTTGGTAACTAATAAACCCTTCACTTTTTTCAAGCGATTTCTGAAATGTTATAGAGATTTTCTGATTACCTATGATAGGGTATATAAAGTGCGTGGTTTTCGATCTTCTATACAATTTGCAACGGAACTGAATAGAGATTAACATAAATGGTAGATTTATTAGCTGCCCATTCCATTATTACATCCCTTTGTCTAATAAACATTAACCTGCTTATGTAAGTTATATCAAAGCGAATAATGTCCCTGGGGATTGATATCCATACAGTTAATTGTTTCATCTCTGAAAAATATTTATATTTTTTAATATAACAGTCCTTCCACAAATAAACGTCAACTTGCTTGTGTAAGTTGTATCAATGCGAATAATGTCCTTGGGAATTGATATCCATACTGGTTAATTGTTGTTCATCTCTGTGAAAAATATTTAATTTTTTTTATATACTTGCTCGCATAAGTTATATCAATGCAAATAACGTCCCCGGGGATTGATATTCATACAGGTTCATCGTTTTGATCTCTGAAAATTTTTTTGAATATTACAAATTTTGTTTTAACTTTTATGAGTTTAGCTAACGTAAAAGGAAAAAATAACTTTTCTTTTAGTTAAATATATTTTGGCCGTAGATTTTAATATATTTTAATAATTGTAACGTGTAATAAAATGTTTATTTATAAAGATTCCTCAAACCGCTCTTTATTTTCATCCTTGGTTTTGGTATAAGCAAACTATTTTGGCTATACTTATATATAGGTACACAACTACACCCACACACTTACACACACACACATACACATACACACATACACACACATACAAGGATTTATATGCGAATGTGTATGTGTGTGCAAATATGCGAGTTTGTGAGTGTGTGTGTGTGTGTGCTTGTGCGTGTTAATGTACGTGTGTGTGTGTGTATGGTTTTGGGTGTGTGTGTGTGAATGTCAGAAAAATTCTTTACTTCTGAAAAATAAATAAAAAAATATAATCAGTTACATGCGATTATTTATATTCAATGCATATATGCTTAATTAAATTTAATAAGAAGATAAATCAAACAATAGAAGTAGATATAATCAACGGGATAAGTCAATATTTAATTATGTTTGCTGTCATCTCTATTAGAATTTGATTGGGCATGTTTTCTATGCATATCTTACACGTTCTTTTATTATGGTATACTGCCGTGTTTCTATATCTTTGATTTGTGATCTTTTCATTGATAATTTCCCTTCATTTGAATTTATATCAGTTAATTTTCCGACCGACGAAAATGCTTCCGGCTTTACAGTATGAAGTTGATTCATGAATAAATAGTTTTTTTAATTATGTGGTTGTCATTCTCCAAAGTTTAGGATTTTTTAAGTGCTCCTCTGTATTGTTTTACCTCCTGGTCTCTTGCAAAATATAAAGGCGTTCAAATGCCTTGGAGCTAATGACAGACCAAAACCATAATTTTGACCGTTTATTCATGTTTCCGAAATAAATTCAAGGTGATATATCTCTTTAAATCACAGCCGGACGAAGCTATTATCATTGGTCAAAACCTCAAAGGCCGACTCTTTCGAAAAATATAGTTGAGATTGTAAATTTAAAATTTAAATGAGAAAAAAAATTAAAAAATAAAAAATAACAAAATTATATCAAATACTATTCAAATATCAATCTCGGTGACTTACATTTCTCAGTCTTCTACACAGATCGGAATTCTTCCGAGTAACTTTTGGTTTTATTATAGAACGACGCTAACATACCTTTTATTCTATATAAATAAATCGTTTCCTCTAGCTACTTTTATCATATATAATAGATAGTTTCTTCTAGCTGATTTTTTTTTAAATAAAGCTTCCGAATCTGTGATATAACTGAATGAATGTGCTACATTTTTTTAGTTTGTTTATAAATATTTAATCATTAAATCGGTGTTCGTTTTTATGACACTTTTCAGTATAAAGATACCTTTCTTTTTGAAACTGTTGGGGAACTTTATACTTCGGCTTAATTATAATAAATATTATTTCTAAGCAAGTTTAGTAATATGCCTTTAATGACAATCATCTGGTAGGTTTTAGAACGGAATAGTATGTTCAAACATTTCCATAGGTTTATTCTCAATGGGAACAATGTCAAGTAATTGTTCATCAAGTCTTCAATAATCATCAATGCTAAAGGTTATTCTGCATATGTAGTATATATAGCACGATTTCGAATATCATTTGAATAAAATTTCAAAAAATGTCCAGTAAAATAATTATATTGGCCTGCTTTTTAAAAGTTTCACTTAAATGATTAGTATTTTTTATTACTTTATTCTTACGAATAACACAGGTATCTATTACTTCTTTCCTACAAATAATTTAATTACCCATTGCTCTGTTACTGTACCTGATATCTTATAGATTCTACTTAGAGTGTGTACATCCTTTTTTCGAATCTATATATTGAAGTGAAAACTTCTTCGTTGTGATTTGAAAGTCGATGAAACGAAAAGTGACAGTAAAAAGAGACTGACACATAAATTCATTAGATTTAACGTGGGAGAAAATGAGATAGGAAGCATTATACAGTGTGTCGATGAAACGAAAAAGCGACAGTAAAAAGAGATAGACACATACATTCATAAAATTTAACTTCAGAGAAAATGAGATAGGAAGCATTATACAGTGTTTCTTATGTTCGTGGTTCTCTTTGTGCTCTGCTTCGTACCCCCTCCACTCGTGTTTACCAAGGCATAGCGAGAGTTTGCTTGGGTCTCAGCGTTGTACGTATGTTAATATGTGTTTAGGCGCGCATGAATAGTACAAAGCTTGAGAAAAGGCATCACACAACCGTGGTGCTTTTATTTTAGTTTTCACTTCTATCGTGTGGCCATAAGCACACACCAGTCTTTTTTTATATACAATTTGAAGTCAAAGATATTTTCAAAAGGCAAGCAAGAAGGGAGGATTTAAAACGAAATTTGTCGTAAAATAATTAACAGGTGAGACAAACCGAATGAAATGTATTAAGGTAAACAATATTTAACACATGTTTCAATTTTTTTGGAAAATTAAAAAACAGTATTAACTTTTTAACGATTCATGTACGTTTAAACATGTTTAGGCAGACTCTGTACATCAGAGTTTTTGAAACATACATGTTTGATTGGTTTCATATTTTCTCGACAATTTTATTAAATTTCATTTCTCTCTTTCACAAAACAAAAAAAAATAAAATCAACTAGGAATCTGTTAAATACGCTCATGACGCAGTTCCACCATATATCATCCAATAATTTCTTGCATTAGAATCATCGAAATTCATCTTCAACTTTTTGTTATGTATGTATCATTTTATATCGTTAGTAATAATATAATACCTATTTTGCCACGCACGAGCTAATAAATTGTTCTGTTAAGAATTACTTTATGAAACTTAAATTTTACTTAAACTTTGTTTAGCATAAGAGCCCTTCACATTGACAAACATTTCGTCGTTCTGTTGTAAGAGTTTTAATTTTTCCTTCTTTGAAAAACACTTTAAATATTCAAATATTATTTATCATGGTTTAAAATTAAAAGTTATTTTTATATAGAATTGGAATGAAATATATTTAGTTATCAATTTTATTTTGTAAATAATTTAGAAACGACAACGCAACTGATCGTGATTGAACTTGCATTGGATGACGTACTTAGTTATCAATTTCACTTTGTAAATCATATAGAAATGAAAACTCACTAGATCGTAATTGAACTTACACTGGATGACTACTTGATGTGGGCTGAGACTCTGAATTATTGTTACTGCTAATGTGATGTATTATGTTGCTCTGATCTGATGTATTGCTCTTGTCTTGATCTGCAGTACCTTGCTGTGAGCGGAGCTTTTGTCAAGGGCTTTTAGAGGATTTGAAACGCTGATGCACCTGGGAACGCAGTTTGTCGAAGTGTAAAAGAACAGAGCTCTTTCACGGGAAGGTGAGACTTTGGGAATGAATCTGTGCCATCTTATATGAGGTACGTAGGAGTGGTGCTGTGTAAGCATTTGAATTTACAACTCAGGGGTGTAACAGCTCCCCCATTGGAGATTGAACTTACTCCTTAGAATTTTATGCCAGAGACATCCTAATTTGAGGAGCTGAAACTAGTGTGTTGGGGTATTGACAGCATCAGCATCAGAAACTGGTTTGTTTTCAAGATCCACTTTATTTGAATTTAATGCAAATCTGACTAAACATTTTTATTATATTAGCGTATACATTAGACATTTTATAGTTAACATAAATTTTTAAGTATTTGCAAATAGTTGTATGTGAATAATGCTGACTATAATCTAATATATGAGTTATAACTTTCATGTTTAGATTATTTGTGATTTCCAAATATTTTGTCACATTATTTAAAAGAATCCAAGCTCTGGGATTTGAAAAATGAGGCTCCTATTTGGAGCTGGTGTTCCTTGCATTCGGAAAATAATTGTTTATTTAAAGTATACATCACACTGAGGTGATACATCGAGTATGTAACATTGTGTTTGTGAGGTCTTTTAGGATAATTTAAAGAAAAATTTGAATTAACTAATCGATATTTACAAAAAAGTAATATTAAATATTGGTTTTCCTTAAAAATGAAGTTGAATGAAAAAAATTTCGCAATATCAAATAATTTTATATCAAACTTGATACAGAAACAACGATATTAGACACGATAGATTAGATAAAGTTATCTTTATGTGTGTATATATACATATACATACACACACACACACACATACACACATATATATATATATATATATATATATACATATATATATTACGGAAATAAGGAAGGGAATGTCAATTTTTTAATCTATTTTGGAAAACTTAAGGAATTAAAAATTACAAAATCATACATATCATAATAAGATACCATAACACGGCAGAAAATCCAAATTTTTTTCTAGAAAATATGATATATAAATCATATTTTCTTTATTTTGTGCCATGTGTCGCTGTATTATGCTTTGAATCGTTTGTTACAGATTTTTCAAGTCACGATGGCATCCCCCGCTATTCAGATTTAAGCTGCGTAAGAGAGGGCGTGGCTAGTTCTTATAACAGTATTGTTCAATGTTCAAAACCCTTCGCTATCTTCCACAAATTACACGTAGGTAAAATTGCGAGAGCCGGGTAATATTTGGAATTTTTTATTTTAAATATACTTTATTTTAAATACATAATATTTACGCAATTTTATTATCGTGTGACAATTACATTTCCCTGGTGACTAATATTCCAATTGAGAAAAAATAAATAAAAAATTTAGCACAATTTAAAAGAAATATGAAGAATGTTTTTCTATCTTGTACATCTAAATATTTATTCACATATTGTTTAACTTATTCTTGCAGATATGATGAAAGTTTATAATTTTATAAAGTCTGAAGCCAATCGTATAAAAAAACATTCGATTCTATGTAGAGAGGTACGCAAGTTTGACGGTAATGCTGAAGAAATATTAGAAAGGTGATGTAAAATTTAAGACAACTAAGGTACGTGGCTACCGGTGTTTCGTTAAGAACCGTTTTAAGAATTTTGATGGTATCGAAGAGTCAGAAATTTTTCAATTCTACGTTAAAAATATAAGAAAAAGAGAAAAATAGTGACCTTGAATAGTTTTCATGCGGATTACTATTCAAAATTATCAAATATTTCAAATATTCAAATATTTCATGCGGATTACTATTAAATATTCGTAGTGTGTAATGAAATGGTAACGCGTGTTAAACTTCAAAAAATATCGAATTAAAATAATTGCTTTGACAGAAGGATGTCGAGGCTTTGACCATGATTAAAAATTTCGGGTTTAAAATGGTGTAACCACTCAGACTATCGAAAAATATTTTTATAGCAGCAAAGTATCCATATCATAAAATTTGAATACTTGCAGGCGGAAAACAAATATTGAGATGAAGGATCCCATAACTTAAATTGATGAAAAGTATGTGAATACAAACCACGCACAAAACGGTATTTGGGGAGATAAAACTACAATATCACTTAAGAAAAACTTTATCTAAAGGGATAAAGATAATAATTGTCTAAGCTGGAAGAAAGAACGGTTTTATGCCAAATCCTTTCCACGTACAAAGTAATACTTCTACCCACGATTACCATTCTATGTAAAATGGCTGAAGGAAAAACTTATTCCCAACATCCCTGAAAATGTAATGTTATTCATCGACAATGAAAAAGTACCAACATCTGCTTCACTCAAATTCGAGATGGAAAAATGGTTCCAAGATAAAGTTATCGAATATCAGCCAAATATTAAACAAATTGAGCTGAACAAATCGGTACCAAGAAATGAAGATCCTTTCAAAAAGTTCGAAGTAAACGAATTTTTAAACAGGCATTGTATCGATGTTCTTAAGTTTCCTCCTCATAATCCGAAATTAAATGTACAGAGAATATTTCGGGTATGTTAAAAACTTTGTAGCCTGCCACAATGTGGATCAAAATATAACTTCGACAGTAAATTTAATTCAAGGGCGTTTTGACATGATAGATAATGCTGCTAGCTTTTGTTCAAATAACTGTTACCATGCAGAAGATATTGAAAACAAAATATGAAATTAGTTTTTACATTTATTTTATATATTATTCGCATTTATATTAAAGTAAAAGTAAGATATTATTTAGTACCTGAATTTAATTTTGAACTGTTTTTATTTTTAACTGTACCCGCTATCGGGTATATCGGTAAATCTCTATACACATAAATTAAAGGTAAAGCTGCATATGCAAATTATTTTACATAAAACTTGTATATGCATTCATTTTTTTTAATTTTTCTGACTAGTTTAGTTCTAGAATAACCTAAGTCACTATATTTCCTTAAATTAGATGGTCGTTAATAAAAAAATCCTTAATATAGTAAAATATAGCTTTGCATTGTCACCGAGTAAATAAAAAAAGATTTTGGTTGTTTATTACATTTGCTTGGCATGCTTGATTTAAAAATAGTGCATTTTTAAATGTTTTTCTTTAAGTGATAAAAAAAATTATATTTTATTTATATATTTACGATAGACAACAAGTGCAATGCTTTAAGAAGAAAAGCGTGTCTATTCTTTTGTTTTGTTATGTTATACAATACATTTTGAATTGAAAGAAATACAAAATAGTAAAATATTTTGACAGAAAGTACATAATTCATTCCTTATCTAAAGTTATAATTCATTCCTATATTAAGGTATTTGATAAAATCTATAGAATAATATAGTAAATAATATAGTATTTGATAAAATCTATAGAATAATATAGTAAAATATTAGTATATAATTCATTAATATATTAAGGTATTTGATAAAATCTATAGAATAATATAGTTAATAATATAGTATTTGATAAAATCTATAGAATAATATAGTAAAATATTAGTAAATAATTCATTCCTATATTAAGGTATTTGATAAAATCTATAGAAAATTAACTACATTAATAGTGTTACTGTGGAAACGATTGGTAATTTCACTAGAAAAGCTGCCTATAATGTTTAATTTCTCTTTGAAGCCGAGTTGCCGTTGATGTAACAATAACGTATGTACCAATCATAACATAACTGAGATGTGCATAACGATATTGTCTAATCATAACTAAAAGTGGTAGTAAATTTTTAATAAACATATTATATCCGGTAATTATTAAAATTTAATGGTTATTATATATTCTTTTCATTGCAAGTACTTTAAAAAATCTGATATTTTAAAAAATTGACTAAACACATTAGAAAATAGTTTCATTTATTGTCACGAAAAATTATTTTGTGAAGATAGTACAGAGTTATTTGAAAGTAAAATTTGGCTGAATTGCACAATAGACATACTGTCGAAATAGTACAAAAGTTTTTGTTTCGTTTTCATAAAAAATTATTAGTATGAAATATAATTAACTACATAAGAAATCTTATAAAGTATTTTATGCGGAAAATGATAATTTAATTCCTTTTTAAGAGTGAGAAAATATTTAAAGAAGAAAAACATTTTTTTGATCATGTTCGAAACAATGGTGTTCAGTACACCCACGAATTAAGGTAATTAATCTATATCTGAAAAATTATCATTTAGTTATGAAGTATTTTGTAACGTAAGTTTTTTAGTTATGTTTACTCCTTAAGTTTTGGAAAAGTTGTATAAGGTATTCGTTTTAATAAAGAAGACTACAGGCAAAGAATATACAAATACTGAGGATAATAAAAATACATACTCGTAATTATTTCATCCGTATAATGAACAGATAAAATATATTTACAGCGAAAATATTTGAGAGAACCAAATATTTTATGTACATTATTTCACGCATTGCGCAGTATCCTTGACTTTTGTAACACTATTAAAACGCTAATAACTACCATTGCCTTAGCTTTAATAATTTCCAGGTAGGTGTGCGGGGAACAATTTACATAAATGTCCGAAACAAGTAACTCCCGGCCATTCCGTGGCGGTAAGTGCCCCCGAGCGGAATAACGTCGCTTATTTGTTTCACAAAGATACTATTGAACCAAATTTCAACTGGCCGGTATTAAATTCAAACAATTTAGATAAATGTCGAAATTATATTGCGAATTATATCATTCGTTTCCATAAAAAATAATATGGAGATCAAATATTAATTTTAAATGGCGGTACGCGTGCTGTATCTAAAAGAAATGTTTACTAGGGAGGTAATAGACATGTTTTACTTAATTAACTTAAAGTTTAGCTTAAAACCTTTCTTGAAGCCTTGAACTAAAGGATCGCTGGATAAGTCACACATAAAATTCTAAAAGAAATAGAATACCATGGGAATCCTTGTAACTTGCTCCTTCGATTTATGTCTCACGCGTTATTTAAAATAAAAAAAACTCGTACTTTTTCTGCGCTTCGAAAATTTCCACAGTTTTTTTTGAGTTTTACCAGTATTTTGATATATATGCTGGTTAGTATATTTCTTGAATGTACGAAATATTAAGTTTCCATTTAAAACGATGTCTGAGAAAAACGGTTATAACCGGCGGACAGGTGGACGGACACACGGATGACCTTATGAAGGTTCCGTTTTTTTTCCTTCTGGGGTATGGAAGCCAAAAAAAAATTAAAAAGTCAGTTTTTTCATTTCTCAGAACATCCAACTCTTAAATTCAAATAGTACCAGAGCTTTAATTTATCTTATATTTGAAATTATTTTAAGTTTTATAAAACATAGTATTAATTTTAATTTCTGTATTATGTGTAGCTATTTACAGCAATATGTTTTATTGTATCGATATTTATAAAGTTCTGTAGTAGCCGGATAAAAACAATATATAAATTAGAATTAATATAGAAATTTTGGGAATATTTACCAATTTCAAAAAAATTGATTAAAAATGTAAATTATAGCATTATCAGTTAGTTGGTCATTAATTATATAAACATTAATTCTATAATTACATGTTATCTATTTACATACTCGTATATTTGACACACGAACCAATACAAAATTGTAGTATTATTTCTACTTTCTTTAATTTCTTCACCACGACCTAGGTTTCGTTGTATTACAACATCTTCAGGTGGGATATTAGCAAAGATTGATCTTTATTTTTCCATTCTTTTTTGAGTTAGCAAAGATGCTAATCAGTGATTTTTATTTTTCCATTCTTTTTTGAGGTTTTCAAAACTTTTTATTTAATTTGCTTCTTTTTGTCTCTTTTACGCAATTTGTAATCGATATTGCTCCCACTTTTGATTGGTTGAAGATTTGAAATCTGCACACACACTTGTTTCGAAAAAGTCGGGCAAAGCATTTTGATATTAATAGCAAACAATCGAGTTTGGGATCATTACTCTTGTTTTTATTATTTTTTTGTTGGAGTTATCAGGATCTCATGATGGAGATGTAAGTGGGCAAAGAATCTTCTTAACGGTAAATTGTACTTACTGAGTTTTACTTGTCTTGATAAGTTCATCGTTGGGGGGGGGGTCATCAAAATATTACGATGGAGATGGATGATGGGCAGAATGTTCCTAGAATTAAAGAGTAGAATCTTCGAATTTGGACTCGTTTTACTTGCCTTTTATTACTATTATTTTTTGATACATTAATTTGTGATTCCTATTTTTAATAAAAACTAATAATGCTAAACTTTAAGTTAGCAAGCAGCTCAGACAAAAGTTATCTTCATCGACTAAAACACTGTGACACAAAATATTATTACTGAATAATTATATTAGGAAATTCAATAAAAACGACTATTTATTGTACGATTTTTCTCTTGCTAAATATTTTCTTGCAAAATCAAGTGTTTTCGTATCACGCAGGATGGGTTAAGAGTAGAGAGACCAAATACCTCAAAGGCTCTTAGATAATATGCATCTCACTACGAGAAATACTAGAAGATAAACATCTTACTGGCAGGAACATTGCTCGGAACTTATTGCAAGTTTTCGTAGAGAGTTTTCGGACCTCCTATAAGGTTTGTGGCATTCTCTTTCAATGACTTGAATTATACAAATGTTAAATTAATTATTTATTTTTCATCAACAAATGTTCATTCAAAAATAAGATTTAAGACAAAATACCATAAAAATTTAAATTTTACAAATTTAGAAAATACTAACCAAAATATATTCAAACTTAATCCTTTCGTTAATTATCAACACTTAAATGAATAGCCCATCAAAACTTTAATACTCAATTCGACATTAAACAAGCGGATAACTGGAGGCAAATTAGCTTTACCCTTTGACCCTGTGAGCGAGACGCACTTCTGTCCGCCGGCGTACGTTTTACAACTAATTTCAAGGAACTTCAGGAACTCGACACCGAAATTTGAATACAGACATCGGTTTCACGAAAACTTTACATTGACCTAGAAATTCGAAAAGCTCCTCCAAATCGACATGAAAAGGACTAATTTATAAAATAACTAGTTACAAAACTTGTGAATCGTGAATTCCGATTTTTGCAATAAGAGTCCAATAATCTTGTCACATAAATTAAACACTGGACCCAACTATACTACTCTGGCTTAACCAATTTTCTCTCAATATATTTAATTACTTCCCTGTATTCTCTGAGTTGGTTAATATTGCGTTATTAATATATGCAATGGTTGCCTATGAATAGCTCTAAGTTTAAATGGGAAATATGCTGAAATTAGGTAGATGCAGTATTAATACACGAGATTAAAACTCTCTGCCTAAGAGGGAATAAAATTGGAAAATAATATTTTCCAATGTTATTCCTTTAATGATTTTAATAGTTTTTCAAGCCGTAGAAACTACCTTTTCTGCTAGAATACAATTATATCCATACAGTTACCTTCACTTTTTTAACAGATTATTTCTCTTGAATACATTCATGAGATCGCAATTCAATCGGTTAGTCACATATTCACAGTTTCACATTATCTTCCATTATACGATAATCGACAATAAACTTCTTAAATATATGACGTAGTTATCTAGTTTATTAATTAGGCATTCGATTAAAAATCTAGCCAGTTAACTAGACGACACCATTGAATTATCGATGTGTGAAGTGAACGGCTGACTAAAAAGAACGCACTTTACCTTAAAATCTTAAAATTACGTAAGAATGAGATTCTTAAACAAAGATTGTATTTAAATTTTTGAAAATTAATCAATATAAAGAAATTATTTAACATATGTTAATTTTAGTAGGGTCATATAAAATAATTATTTTTAGGAAGTATTAATAAAAAAGCGTATGCTGATTCTTGACATATTTTTTTTTGTTTTTTTATTACCTATCCATAGTTATTGCATTCTAGCGGCTAAGCATTAGCCAGCTCTTTACAAATATTGTATTAAACGTGTTAGCTTAACGTATTTAGGTCGATGTTGATATGGCGCCGCTTAGTTAACGGACTAGGTTATAAATTGAGTGGCTCATTAAACAAGATGGCTGCAAGCTAAACATACATATATTGCTCATTTTAATTTCGCAGGTCATTTTAGGTTTATTATTTTCAACAAGCACGTTGTTATTCTTATCAATAGTCTTACACAGAGTAGTCAGTCATTCATAGAATCATCAGTCATAGAATCATCAGTCATCAGTCATCATCCGTTACTAATTACTCAAGTCACCTCAGACTCTTATGTGATTTCCGTTGTTGATCAATATTTTTACATAACTGTATCAATTATGTAAAAATATTGATCACATTTCATTTCAAATTTCGACAGACTGGAAAATATTCTTTTACTATGGAAATTAAAATTAGTTCAAATTACAGTTAGACCCTTCATTGCATTCCGTTTACATTCGTTTTCCTAATTTTGTTATCATGTCAGGAAATATTTATATAAATTTATAATTATTTATATATTACAGAAAAAGTAAAACGATGTACCTGAAACTAGCAGTTTGCAAGAAAATAATAAACTATAACAAATATTTCGTTACCTAAACAATTATGTATAACATTCAATTAATATTAGTGAGCAACACAACTAATAAATTATTGATGGTACGGGAATCGCGGCATTTTTTTATCAATTGGCGGGTTTTATTTTAACTAATTCAAACAATCGGTAATTTCTAAAAAAAATTTCTTTTGGAAACTGCAATAGGACACAAAATATTTTATTTAGCCTATAAGAAAATTAAATTAAATTCCTAAATTTATTCTTTCATTAATTCTTTAAACAATATATATATATATATATATATATATATATATACATACATACATATATATATATATATATATATATATATATATATATATATTTACATAGCACGTAAATGAATATAGTATATCGCCGATCCATGGAGCTCGAGATTTCGTTAATTTGTTGAGATTTTGTTCTATATTAATTACATTAACTTTTCATATTTTTATAATTTGAACTAAATATCTTTATATGATGAATGTTTAATAGGATATGAGTCTCATCACGTTATTCATCCCTTTTCACAAAGATTTCAAAATATGACAATTATTAGATATAGGGTTTTGTTCAGTTTTAACCCGCGTGCAGGTTAAGGCGCTGAGATTTTTTTCTCATTTTATTCTACAGTAAACTCCATTCTATGTGTAAATTAATACGTGATTAATTATGCATCTAATGAACATTATGATAGATGGATGATATTCCTCAGGAACTGTTATGATTTTAGGATAAATGTTTGTATTTTAATCTAGGTTATAATCTATTCGCATCTTAAATTTTGTATAGATTTGCTCGAAAATAACAGATTTATATATTAAAAAATAACTTTATATATTAACAATAATTATGGAGCGAATTTACTCCTTTTATGACTTATATCTTTTCTGTATAAAATTAATTAGACTATAATAATATAATATAATTGAAGTTACTCTCAAAGGTATCTTAACAGCGCATAATTCAAGCATGTGGCATCGAAAAAAAGGTTTATTTTTTAAAGTCAGCTATTTCTCAAAATAAAAACAATGGAATAAAACCTAGCTAAAATTCTGGAAAACCGAAGTGCTTGAGGAGGACTGATTAGATATGAATGAAGGGATGAATTTTCCTAATCAAATTCTCCTTTTGTAATTGATTTTCTTTGAGTATTAAACTGTCGATCACGCTTCAGTATCTCATCGTGTTAACGTTTATTACATAGGTACAAATAAATGATTTCACTAATATAAAGAGATGATTTAACCTTTATTTTAAACCGTGAAGCGAAACGCGGTGTACCGAAACAAGTAAATTTGTTTTTCATTACCTGAAGTTGATTCGTTGCGCCCACCTATTACACACCGCTTGAAATTAGATCGCTTTAAGTGCCACTAGAAAACGTTCATAGTGAAATGAAAGAATGTTTTAAGTTTCTGAATCTGACTTGAAATTCGTAATGAAGCGTTGTTTGTAGGTTTGTATATTGTAAGTTATCCTTGGACTGAAACACGTCACAAGTCGCAGTTCTAGAGAGATCTCACTTGGTTTTTCTCATTATTTATTGAAAAGGTGTTTTCTAACGTCTTTATGGTCGGCCTTAGTTCTCAGTTTAAACGTCATAATCAATTATTATCATAATCAGCAAGTTTGTGCCGCCGTTTTCTATATGGTCTTTTATTGAAAAAAAATATCATGTTGAAAAAAGAATTAAGTATCATTTTATACACAATTACATTGCCTCGTTTAGGGGTCATTTTTATTTAGATAGCAAAATTAATGGGCCTGTGGTTTTTTAAACAAAAACTATTTTTACTTCTTCAAAAAAAAACATTATTTTATTTTATGATTTGCATCACAATTTTTCTTTTAATGTTAAAAATTATATCGTTAGAGAAGGCATTTACCACAATATGGAATTTAGAGTGACAGTGACTGCAATAAATACAGTTTACTTTTTTTAAACAGGGAAAAAACTTAGTTGACGGATTTTTTTCAAAATTTCCAAAAATATAAAGCCTTTGTGCTTAAAATTTTAATTTTCGATGAAAAAATCGATATTTTCATATTAACGAAAAATGGTTTGAGGAAAAATATTTTCATCAGATATATGCCTTTGAAAGGCGTTCTACTGTAAGAAAAAATCATGAAAATTGATCGTTTTCAAAATTACAGTTATGCATGATCCCATCCAAATAGAATAATATTGCAAATATATAAAATTATTTTGCTTAGAAATAACCATTTTTATTTTAATACTTTATTTCATATAATAATAATGATAGATATAGATTTGGCTATTTACAAGTTAATATTAAATCAAATATATTGATACTTTTAATAAAAGCAAAATAAAAGTTAAAGGTAAAACTGACATTAAAATTAAAGTTGATTATTGCTTTATGGTATATCTTATTATCTTATTTCAAGTAAAATGCAAACAATGCAAATAATTCAATCAATTAATTAATTTATTTATTTATCAACTTTGATACATATTATCTATGAAAGATTTATTTCTATATGAGCAATTTCTTCCCGTCAACCTTAACAATAAGTTTCGCAAAATTTGTTGGTAGATTGTAGGAAATTTTACGATATAAAATATTGTAGATATAGTACAAAATGTTGACATGAGTTAATATGGGAAAAAGGAAAGATAAGGGTACAAAAGAAGCAGGGTTCGAGGAGATAGGATTATTTCACTTAATCCTTGCAAATATTATTGAGATAATTTTCTTGGTGTCAGAATCCAGTTGGCCTCAAAGTTTCGTAGCTTGGATAGTAAAGTAAAGTATGTTTGTGAGACAAGTTTTTAAATCTGCAAATAAAACAGTTTGGACTCTGAAGATTTCATAAAAAGGAGAAGTACAAATATGTGAAGATGGCATCGAATGTGGATTTTCAACGATTTGGGAAGTGGCAATGCAATTAGTAATAAAATAGGAGTGTTTGACAAAAGTAGATTTTTGGTAGAAAATTTTAAAGTCGGTTGAGACAGTGTATCCTGCTGAAAACACGAAAAAAGAGTTAACGTATGTAGGATTACTATACTATTTAATACTGACTGGGGTGATCTAGATTGGTTTATTTTCAAATCAGTCTTTGATTACCAATAATGACGGTTTGAGATTTGCTTGTATTAATTAAACGATTCATCTTGTGAGCCAACTAATGAATTGAAATAAGATCCCAAGTAAGTATGTCGATGGTTATAGATCAAAGGTCTAAACGTGCATAGATTTGCAGATTATCAATATGGAGGTACAATTGCTACAGATATTTTTAATAACACCATAAATCAATACTAAGAAGAGGAGAGGAGACAGGACTCCTCATTGAGGCACACTAGCTGTAAGGTCAGTCCATTCAGAATCTGACGTTCAATTTACTACTTAAATTAAAAAGCACGCGGATGTAGGCTCGTGTATTATTTATAACTAAGTGTATATAATTTGCCACCATTACAAGGGCAGTTGAGGTGCAATGATTAGCTTTAAAACCAAATGATGAAGCTAATTTAGAGACTTATCAGCATTAAAGACAGTAAGGAGTTGACTACAAAAAATACATTCAAAGACTTTAGGTAGAAGCAGCAGGATTGATATCGGTTGAAAGTTTTTAGGTTGTAAAAGCGATAACGTTTTATGTACGGGGAATGACTTAGGCTTTTTTCCACTCCAAGCAAAAGGTAACAGTTGCCAGGAAGGTATTAAAAATGTGAGTGAAGACCGGAGGCCCAAAATATATAATTCGTTTAAGAGCATTAACACTTAAACCATTAATTTTCATGGATTTGGATTGAGAGCAAGAAGATTAGTTTAACTTTGGATTTACGGGTGTTTTTGAGCGTAAATTGGGGTCTAGTCGATAGTGATAAAGACGAGATACTGTCTATAGCTGCAGATTTAATAGCTGGTCGGATATTATCGGTGGTTTAAAATAATGCGAATTTAATTCATCGAGATCAAATTGCCAGCTCTCCGAATCCGTAGAGGACCTTCAATATCTAGAGTACCCAGAAACTTCTAAATATTACTAGGAGTACAATCTCGTCATGATGTAAAAACTTTATGTTCTTTTGAATTTTTGCACATTGGCAAATACTAATATTTTGTACTGTAAAATCTCCCCAGCGATTAGGACTGGACTCCATCCTATAACCCGCGTTAACGCGATCACGTTTAGCTATAATTTTTTATCATGGAGTCATTTAACCAAGAAGCAGAACACCATTCATTTTTCAATGGCTTTAGGGGAGCATGTTTATTGAGAAATTTAGCAATACTAGGGTTGAATGCAATAACCTTATCATCAACAGAGTCAGCGAACGCAATTGTATCCCAGTCAATGGATTTGGCATCTTCATGGAACGATAGTTAGTTATTATCTTGTGGGAAGTATGGATGAGGCCATGATGGGAAAGTCCGGGTGCTGGAAGTCAATTGTAGAAGACTATATTTTTAAGGCAATTTATTACGAGATATCGATAAAGAACTTATAAATATCAACTTAAAAATTCGCAAATGATGGGAGGATGATTAACTTGCCAGCGTTGATGATGTCTCAAAATTTTTCGCTTCTGATATCATACTCGTATAGGCAAGTAATGAAATCTTCCATGATCACTGCATGCGGATATATAGGTAGTAAATCATGCGACCGAAATTACCAAAATACGAAACACCGTTAGTATAATATATGAGAACAAGTGGTTACTTGGTTCAAAAAAGTTATTTCGACACATAAGTATTCCATTTCAACACAAAAGTATTCATTCCATTATGGACGTACAGCCCGTGAAAAATTTTGCAATTGTTTTGAAAGATAGGTCAACCCGAAAATATATGGCCATAATATCGCCTGGAAGTACAATCGTTATTTATTGAAACATAACCGGGGAGTGTATACAAATTCGATGGGAGTGAAGGTTTGAGCAAGGTTTTCCTAAGAAGACAAGTGTGAAGGTTCAGATTTTCGAAGTAATTAATGAAGTCTGAGTTATGGAATGGAAAGCTCTGGGCATTGACGTGGCAGCAGTGAAGATCTCATCGTGAGCAGAAAAACTACATTGAAGTATATTATATGTAGAAGAAGGTGTCGAAAAATGTATGTTTAGGAAAGAAATCAGGCGAATCATTAGAGGAAAATGTGGATGGTTTGTAAATATATGGTAAAATTATATTTATTTATTAACAACAGATGACTAAAAATATACTAATAAACTACACAAAAAAATATACACAAATATATAAAACAACACAGAATACTATAAATAAAGCACCTAATAATGAGAGTATTAATTACATTTATTGTAATCGGTAGTAATAAGAAAAAAACGTATTTGTAAAGATGATACAGATAATAAAAAGTTTTGTGTCCAAGCTCATAAATTTTAAACGACCTACCGCCATAGACTCGGCGTTTGCGGATACAATGAGTTAATAATGTAATTTTGCGCCGCCCTGGAATATGGATATCGAAGTTTACAAGACTACAATACTCATACCATGATACCAAAAATTCGTATCCGTTCAGTCAATGCGGATACGGAAAGGAAGGGAAAAAACGGTAAGGAAAAAATAAGTACGAGTCTCATTATATTTTATTTTTTTATAAATGTGTTATACCTCGATTTTTGAAATAGTGGTTGCAAAGTTATAATGTTACACTACGAAATATTCTGCAAACTCGTATCCGAAATAAAAGAACAACAAGCCATATAAAAATACTACAAGATATTTTGGATTATGTTGAAACAAATAACTTCAATGATATTTAACTCGATACAGTTCGTGGAAAAAAAATTGCCATCCCCAATTTTGATATACGGAGGTACTTAAAAAATTGATGGCGGCTTTCTATTTACGTATTCGTTTTTTATTTACTTTTTTTATTTTTAAAAATATGTTTACGTAATTCAGCTCTATCGTTTTGTAAAATGCATTACGATCTGTTTTTAATTGACTGGTGCTGGACGGCAGACTTATCAGACGGACATGAAGAAATTATGGGAGTTCATTTTTTCCATATAACAGCGAAACCCTAAATATTCCATTTAATTTCCATCCTAATGAAATATCCTAACTATATCTACACATAACATTATTTCACGTCAAAACAGATTATACGTAGATCGTCAACGGCCCTATGACTTTATATATCAATTAAAATATTCCAATCAATTTGGGTGCCGCCATAATTAAATCTTCTAATTAATTACGCCGAGTTCTATGAGTGGGACAAAGGAAAATTTCTAGTCTTGTCTTGTTTTTACAGACTTTTACAGACTTAATGCGTAGGACGTTTCGAACTTTGGTCGAGTTTAATAGAATATGAACGACTAAGAACCTAAAATATGAACCTTAAAATTAGAATTGATTGTGCCAAAGTGAGTCCTCCAAGTCTCCAGTGTAACCTCTAAGACTCAATTACGGACAAACTTTTATTCATGATGGACCATAGTCTGCGTTAAAGTTCGTTTTTCAATGGTTCATGGTTTGAAAATAATTTCTAATTCCTTACAATTAACCGTATTGATTCAATAAATTCATTTATGTGTAAAAAATGTGCAGCGTTGAGTTTCCTGCATAATTTTCGAATTCCAACTTCAAATAATTCAAAGACGAGGTCCTCATTATAAATATTTTGTGTTCATCATGATTAAAGTAAAACCTTTAACACATACATTTACTTAGCTACATTAAAAACACGAAGATAAATGTTGATATAATTAGATAAATATATATATATATATATATATATATATATATATATATATATATATATATATATATATATATATATATATATATATATATTAAATCAAACCCGATATGGAATTGTAAGATTTAAAGTTACGAAAAGTTACCCATTTTTTCTAATATTAGCAACCAATTTTATTACATTATGAAAAATAATTATTGAAACCAAATTATACCATGATCGTTATTATAATGATTAAATTAAAAACGAGTATCATTTGTAACTTAATTTACTTAGCAGATGGATATAACGGTATTCAGCTTTTAAATTTTAATCCTAGATATTATGAATCAGAATCCAGAGAAACAAATGAGTAGAGCAAGCTTTGTCACACTGCATAATTAACCTTCTCAAATGTAATATATTGGACAAAACAGAAAACAGATTCGTACAGTTTATGTTAGTTTTCCTATTATCTATATACATAATACAAAGTCAAGTTAGTTACACCACTTATAACTCAAGAACTACTAAAACATCGGATCATACGGAAAAAAATATAAAGAAAATTCATTTTCCGACATATTTTGTATGAAATGATTTTTTTGATTATATATCGAGAATAGATTGACTGATTTCGATGAATATTTTTTTTTATCTCGGCTTCGAGAAGTTTCCTCACGCATTGGAAAAATAAGAAAATCACAATCATTTGAAATGAGTATAAAATGTCATAAGTGATAAATGACAGAAAAAAAAGGAAAGAGTATGTCATGAATGACAGACACAGACAAAAATATAATTGATTTTCAAAAAATTTTTTTAAATTTTCGACCGTTATTGAATTCGATTAAATTAAATCGCTTCAAACGATTTTTTTTAAATTCATCAGAGAAAAGTGATTCGAAATAGTTTAATGAATTAAGTTTGATGCACATTGTGAAACGTTGTGACTTCGAAGATATTCACTTTATGAGGTTATGACATTTGTGATTGTGCACGCGTCAATAATTGTTTCATTATGTAATTTTGAATTATGTGGTTAATTTTAAAATGCTATTTAGAATGTCGTGAGCCAGCAATATATACGCTCCAACAATATATGAAGTAGCAATTGCTGGTGAAAACTTGGAAATGAGCGATATTAAGCTTACACGTCGCAACACTGGACAACTGCAAGGAATATATGAAACACACCGTTCGTACGATGCGTTGATATTTTGATGCTGATGTTTTGGTAAAGAAACGATGGATATAATTTCAATATCAAAAGGATAAATCCATTGAGGGTAAGTATCGATATCATAATTTTCATTTCAACATGACACTAATTTCACTATTTTCATTGATTTCATTGCAGGTGAGGAAATCACTAAGAAGGTTAGTTCAATGAACTATTTTCTACCGTTTCGTCGATTTCTTCAGCACTATTGCATCGACATGTAGCCGACATGAGCGCCTCACTTTCATTCGGTTGAACCAAGCCAAATTCCGTTCGGAGGAGTAAATTCATTTACGCGATACAATCAACACGGAAGGAAATGCAACTAATGTTAGTCGATTGACTATTCCATCCGCAACGTACATTGGCAGCCCGTGTCATATGCATGAATATGCACAAGATGCAATGACATATGTTCGTCAATCGTCTAGATCTATTAACCACCTTAACGTGCCATCCGAAATGGATGGAAATTGTTCAACAGCTGCTCCCGAACAAACAACAAGTGATCGGTACGATATCATCGCACGTGTCTTCAAACAAAAAATTCGGTCGCTGATGGACTACATTGTTAAGCATCGAGTATTCGTAAAGACTGGATGTATTCGATTGAATGGCAAAAACGAGGCTTGCCGCATGTACATGTATATTCTTATTTGGTATTCGAAAGAATTTGTCCAAATAGATGACACACACACACATATATATATATATATATATATATATATATATATATATATATATATTTGGTACCAAATAGATTACATCATAAGTGCCGAGAATCCTGTTCCTAAAACTGATCCAGACCGGCGTGATGTTGTAATTACGAACATGATTCACGGATCATGTGGTGCCATCAACCCCCAGTCACCGCGCATGGTCGACGGCAAGTGTTTTAAGCGTTATCCACGAAATTTGACGGCGTAAACTATCACTGGCAACGATGGTTATCCACTGTATCGGCGTCGATAACTCGATGATAACGGTAGAACTATCACAACGAAAGTGAAAGGAAACGATTTCGTGGTCGACAACACTTGGATTGTTCGGCATTCGCTATTCCTTTCAAAAACATTCAAGGCGCATTGTAACGTGAAGTATTGCAATTAAGTGAAGTCCAACAAATATATCGCTGCCTGTAGCGTTGTGGCGGTTTTTGGTTTTCAAACTCCCAATACCAAGATGAAAACACGGACTATCAAGTTGGTCTACATGTGAGCTGCAATGAGGCGATTTGGCTTATATTCTCATGCCCTGTTCTTGAACCTGATCCCACTGTTGTACATTTAGCGGTGCATGTGGAGAATGATCAAAGAGTTTATTTTACCGCATCGAATGTTGTTCAACTTGTGAAATATCCCTAGCGACATCATTGACCAGTTTCTTTCCGGTCGACAAAGCGATCCGTTTACACGAAGTTTGCTCCACTCTGAGATGCCACGTTATTACACACGGAACGCTTCATTAAAGACATTTCAACGTCGGAAGCAAGACGATGCTGTTTTTGATCATTCGAATGTGCGTTCTATTGATACTCTTGGTCGCATTTAAGTGAAAAGTGACGAAGGAAAGAAGAGTGACGAAAACTTCTATTTGCACTTGTCGCTGGTGAATGTTCGTGGGCGGACATCATTTGAATCACGTCTAACTGTCAATGGTACAGTATGCCCAACATTTTGTGATGCATATCAACAGTTCAATTTGCTTGAAAACAATCCTCATTGGGACATCACAATCGCTAAAGTAATTGTTTCTGTATCTCCAAGTCAGATACTCACATTATTTGTTATCATTATTTCAAAATGTTTCCTATTGAATCCATGTGAACTGTGGAACAAGTGCAAGGATGACATATTAGAAGACATTTTACATCAAATTCGTGTTAGTTCAGAAAATTTCGATCTCGAGGTGAATGAGGAGATACATAACCAGGCTTTTCTTTTGATCGAAGACATATGTTACCGTAGTTTGTTAGTCAAGTTAGGAATTCCAGCGCCAAATTGTGGAATGAACGATGTTTTCAATTGAGGATTTAAACGTGAACTTAAATATGGTCGAGATTCATTAAACCAATCAGATCGAACGAATGTGCCACGTTGCTAGAAGGACGCCGAACAGCTCATTCAGCTTTGAAATTACTGTTTAAATGAATGAAAAACTGGCCTGCAATATTGCTAAATACTCAGCAATGGCCAAAGTTTTGGTAGCAAGTAAAATCATCATCTGGGATGAAAACACAATGGCGTACAAACGTGCATTGGAAGCACCCGATCAAACTATAAAAGATCTGCGGAATGACTTAATAAATTTTGGAGGCGCAATGATTCTAATGTCTAGCGATTTCCAGCAAACACTACCAGTCATTCCAAGATCGACCACTGTCGATGAAATAAACGCATGCCTTAAATCATCCACTCTGTGGCATTATGTGCAGAAACTTCAGCTAACACAGTGTTCCCGAACATCAGTAATAACCACAAAAATCACAATGGTGGAATGAACGATCAATTCCTGTGGCGAAGAACAAAGACGTGGATCACTTAAACCTCGCAATTCAAAATCAAATCGTTTGTCCACTGGATTCCTTCAAATCTATCCACTGTGTAACAGACGAAGACGAATCAGCCAACTATCTAACTGAATTTTTAAACTCATTGGATGTGCTTGGATTACCAGTGCACAATTTACAACTGAAGATTGGTTCGGTAGTCACAATGCTTTGAAATCTCAACCAATTATATGTAATGGAATGCGTTTGGTGGTGAGAAAACTCATGGACAATGTGATTCACGCGACGATACTCAAAGGAAAATTCAAAGGTGAGGAAGTTCTCATTTCGAGAATTTCAATGGTCTCAATCGACATGCCATTTAAGTTTAAACGAATTCAATTTCTGATTCGCCTCGCATTCGCCATAACGATCAAAAATCACAAGGCCAATCATTCAGTGTTTGTTGCCTGAATCTAGAAAATGAATATTTCTCTCATGGTTAATTGAATGTAGCATGTTCACGTGTCGGCAAACCATCCACTTTATTCGTTCTCGCACCTGACAACAAAACAAAAAATGTCATATATCATAAGGTACTTCAATGAAGGGAATCATCCCGAGTGCAACCCATCCAGAAATTAGTTAAACAGAAAGTAGTACAACAAATTTTAATAAAACAATTGCCTTGCTGCCACGTGAATTACATTTATTTCAATATAATTAAAATACTTTTCATTTTGATTTTTGTACATTTATTGAACTAAAATTCATTTTGAGAATTAATTTTATCTTAATAAAAAGTTGAATTTATTTCACCCAATAAGTTAATGCAACATTTATTGATTTTGAGGCGGTACGAAGTTCGCCGGGTCAGCTAGTTTAGCAATAACTAAAAGAATGTTCCTTTAAGTAGACATTTTTTTAAATATTTATGGGCACGTTTTAGACTTATTTGAATATTTACGAACTCTATGTACATATATAATTTAACGTACTATTTATCCTAGCATCTATATATTGTAAAAAAAGCAAGTTTTCCACTTACAGCGGATATGGTTTTACATACTGGTGTTACTTATCATGACCACATAATGAATTATGTATACCCAAAATTATAACCTTGGATTTTTCCAATTTATGAATACTTTCTGTCTACCAAACACAGATAAGAAAGTGAATAATATTTGAAAAAAATTAAGGTCTCCAAATTGATTTGAGAGTTCACTATAACTAATTACATTAAACGTTATGGAGTGGGCGGAGTCAACTTGACAGACGTCCAAATAGGATTTCTGTCAAATTGGCTCCGCCCACTCCATAAATGTAGGAAATAATTATCTCTTTTATTTGTGTTTTGTTTGTATTGGATTGTTTTGGACAAATTTTCATTTGTATTCACATAATAACGGATTAATAACGAATTAAATTTGAGTGGGGCCAACTTCATGCTAGCATTGTCTACTCCATGAATCGGGAAGAATCAAAAAATGGTCTTTTTCGTTTGTTTTGAACAAATTTTTGTTTGTTTCGGAATAGTACCCGAGTTATAGGGAGTTCAGTTTGGGAGGGGTTATTTTCACCCTGGTCTCGCCTGCTTCACAAACTTCGGCAAAAACGATCTCTTTCGGTTGTCTTTGATTATTGTCAATTTTAATCGGTTCTGCAATAGTATAAAATTATAAGCATTGGGGGTGTGGGACTAATATCACATTGGCTCAGCTCATTCCACAAATATGAACACCGTGTTATCATATTGTTTCTTTTAGGATTATTTACAAAAAAAAATCGTGTAATTTTTTAATTGTTTTGACCAGATTTTTTTCCAAAAATTTGAAAATTTCAAGTCGACTGGCCATATCCTTTGTTATAAGAAAAATAAAGAAATTTTTAAAAAATAATTATTCCATGCAAAAAATGTAAGGCTTTTGATTTAAGTATAGTGTTGAAGAAGACAGGAAAAAGAGACATTTGTTAATATTTGCTTTTATGTCCGGACCTGGGAGCATATTTACATGATTTAGAAAACAAATTAAATTTGGAAAAATACATTTCCATTAAATTTATTACGACACAAAAAAAAGAAAAAAACTTGTCAAGAAGAAAATATTACCAGGGAGGAAATTAATTGGGAGAAGTGTATCTAGAGAGAAAAGCGATTCATCAAAGAGTATATTTAAAATTCAAATATCGGTGAGTTATAAGAAAATAAAATAATTTTTTATACATACTTGTAACTAAGCTAGTGAATGAGTCGATAAGGGTCATGGTTTCAATGTTTTATTGAAGGTCGTGTTTTTGACGAAGCTGGGAAGGAGAAATTGTATTAGTTGCAGGGTATTAATAATAATCACTATTACTGAAGCATCGGTTTTGTCGGAGGAAAACTTGCTTAACATTGTACTAGAGCTTCATAATATTAATGATACCATCATTGAAAAAAATTATAATGTATTTAAACTGAAATTTATTCTAGTGACGTTTAGAGTTTTTTATTTATTGTATTTAGTAATATATATATATATACACACACACACAAATACACACACACACACATATATATATATATATATATATATATATATATATATATATATATATATATATAACCACTCCACTTAACGTAGCGTTACGGGTAACCTATTCGTAATTCTAAAGAGTTAAATTTAGCTTAACAAAATTTATAGTTATAGGCTGGGCTCGGACAGAAAAGTTGATAACATTTTTAAATGAATGGGTGAAATTAAATTTCTTGAAATATGTCGTACATTTCATTAAATTTAGTTTCACCCATCATGAACAAGTTACATTTTGGTTTAATCGCTATCAGGTGGTTGAGTAGTTGAATATGGCGGAAAATTAGGTAGTTCCAGTATTATTCGATTATAGAGGATATTATAGCAAAGAGGTAATAATTGCGTGAGTGTAGGAAAGTTCTGAGTAGGAAGAATTTTTTTTACAGTTAAAAGAAACATTTCATAAACGCAAAATCCCAACGGAGTTGCAGAGTGGAAGCAAATCGGTAGGAAACAAAAAAGTAACCTTGTTGTCTAATGTATGTACTTACTACTGATACTGCTGAAATTCCTTATTTACATGTTCAATTATTAAGCTGTACTTAGATTTTTGTAGGATTCAAGTGATGGAACCGAATTCTAATCAAATTTGTACTGATGAAATGCTCTAATTACTTACCGTACAGTGATAATAACACACTTCAATCTCATTTCCAAATCGACAGCCTCATATTTAATAGAGGAGTGTATTCACAGTGTAAAAAAAAATTAAAGCAATGTTCAAACGGTGGATCGAAGATAACAATCAAAGAAATATTTCACCAGGTGGTCCCTTGATACAAGAATATTTATTCACTTGAACATTCACAATAACAATCGACTAATCAACTTTCAATCTTTCAGTTAATAATTGATTAGATTTGAAGCACGATATTCACTAAATAAACGTATGTGATATACGCTACGTGTTTTTTTGTTTATTTTCCTCATTGAAAGTTTTTTAAAATTTAGGAACTTAAAAAATTTGGATATTTTTCACATACAAATTTTCCTTTCTTATTCTTGGAATAACAAAGCGAATACGAAAGTATTCGCAGTATTCTTAAGGAAAATAACCTTTCTTAATAATAAGAGTCGACCGTGAAACATATTATAATTTCTTCATTTTAGACTGTAGTAACATTATACAATTTAATTAAATTTTACGTGATTTTATATGCTGTATCATCCTGTTCAGAGAATCACAAAAATCACGGGTTCTAAGAAACTAACTCGGCACTGTGTTCAATTTCACAAACTTCAATTTACGCGGTTTTAATTAATTAAAGAGTGTTTCAATTACGAGAACAAAAATAAGACGAAACAATATTAACTATGTAGAAATCATATTTAACAAAAAAAAAAGGATAAAATATTACGAAATGCTACGAAAATCCAGGATGTATACTATGATGAAAATTGTAGTAAAGTTGTATCGCATAACTTTAATATTTTTATTTTAAAATGTCGATAATTCTGCAAGTCAAAAGAAAATTGGCACGTGTTTGTCTATTTGTCACAGCCATTTTTGAGAGAAAACAGTTTATGTGGAAAACTGAAAATTGGCATATTGACAAAAATATTAACCAACATATGTTTCAATAGCTTAATGCTCATAAATAATTGCAAATACATTCGAAAGAAAAACATTTTTGAATCCATATATATTGTGGTGTATTGTTTGAAAGGGCACGTTTGTGGTGTATCGTTTGAAACAAAAACTTTAAAAATGTACCGAAAAATATGTAAATAAAAATATGTCACCTCCCCTTTTTCTCAAACTACTTATAATAAAATTATTACGAAAATAGGGTTTCAAAGTCTTACGCTAAGGTTATTGGAAAACAATAGCCATAATTCTAGGTATCAATTTTTGAAAAATTCATCATCTTTTTACACCAGTGAAGCATATGATAGGTGATATATTTACATTGGGGGAAATTAATATTAGTTAATATTTTTATGGAAATACTATGCACTTGTAAATATTTACATGTGCTTAGATATGTGCGGAACCCTCATAGTGCGAATTATTATTAGGTCTATAGGTGTTTTATAAAATTTTGAATAAAAAATAATGAGTATAAATCATATAAATTCAATAGGTAATAAAAATATTAAATTTTTGGATATTATACCGCCAAAATTGAGTTCTTTATAATTGATACTATTCCGATATAATGAAAATTTGTTCAAAATAATCCAAAACAAACGTAAAACGAACAAAAGGAACTAGTAGTTGGTGGACATTTGTGAAGTGGGTTGGGCCATTATAATTTTGTTGCTATATTAAAAAACGATATTTTAAACAATTCGCAACGAAAATACGGAATATTCCATTTTACGGAGTGGGCTGGAATATTTCACAGACTGATATTTGGTACCATTAACTTCATATCCACTTCAAAATTTTAACCTAATTTCCGTCACCTACTAATGAATATGTAAATGTTAGTTTTATCAAGAAACCTTTATTCAAATTTTATTGTTTGTAATGTCGTCCTTTAGAATTGCATATGGAATTTTAATATTTTAATGCAGAGCAAATAAAATTTACATTGTAAACTGAAAAATAGTGACCAGTCCATTTTATAACATATTTTTTACTTATTTTTTTTTAACAGAAAGAAGGATTATACACAACACTCAGAAATATGGATTTGGTCAACATAATTAAAACAGATCAAATCATTTTAAAATAACTTCACAATGGCAACACAAATGAGGTATTATATATATTGTAAAGAATTAACAGTAACCATTTGCTCAGAAGCATTCATTTATTTCTTTGATATATTATTGTCTTTGCTTTTAAGAACGATATTAATAATGTTGTTTTTGGAGCATCATATTTTGCACGATTCATCATATTATTCGATTGATGGGGATCCCTATAATGAAACAAAAACCCTTTTTGAAACAAAATCATATGGATATATTTGCGATGAGTCTAATATTTTTAAATTTGCCTTAATACCTCACAAAGCATGTGCCAAATTTCCATGTAAGTCGTACCGACTAATGCAAACTATTAAGTCCAACGCAAAAATAGGACGAGATATTTAAATTAACGTAAGTTCGTTAGCCTTATGATGAAGTCAATAATTTTTTCTATGTAGAATCATCATCGTATCTAGCAATTTCACGTTTGACCCAGAGATGAACATTATGTGTATGAGTTAGATACAATGTTCAGAAAATTTGGCGTAAAACAGCGAGGTTATTTAGTTTGAAGAATTTATCTAAATATCATTTTATGGGAATTTAAAACCTGGACAACATATGTCAAGCACGAAAAATATCTTGAAAGCTCATGAACATTAAAGGGACGACAGTAATTCAATATCATGGCCTGGATGTCTGCAGATATTTGAGACGTTTGCAGTATTATGATTATATTCTTCTGTGGTATAGAAGATATCTACTCTATTATTTCTTCTATCTACATTTATATTCGTCCGCCTTGACTTGGAAAAACTTCCCGATGACGTACTACTGGTTAATAATTAGAGGAATCTAATTTAAAGAATGAACGCTGCAGGAGAGCGTTTTGTATGGAAAAATATTTCATGATAGTATTTATTTTAAATTTTTTAAAGAAAAAAACTGGAAGATTTGTTTTAAATACGAACTTTATCATCGAAGTTTTCAGAAGGCAGACTGTGATACTCTTTGTTGAATTCTGTAATTAAAAAGTAGGTATCAACCAGACGCACCTTAATTCAATGGAAACAGAATAATACACCAGTAAATAATAATTCGCAACACGATAAAAATGTCTACATTGTGCAAAAAATATATAGACCTGGAGACTTCCTATAATGAACGTAACAACTTGACCATGAAAATCCAGCTATGTGTTGAACCTTATCTTTAGTTTCCACTTGATGAGACAAGTTAATGCCAATATAATAATCATCCGTGATAAAATTAAGCACGACCCGATAGTCAGTTATACTTAATAATATAATGTAGAGCTTAATTTCATCAGTGGAAATAAGACAACATCTCACATTAGTCACTTGATACAGCCCATTTGTGAAGACAATAAATAAAAGTGGCATAAAGAGCGAACCCTGATACATTCCTGACCGTATAAAGTACAAATTTTTCTAATAGTCTTAAAGTTAGTGCTTTTCAAAACAAAAATGTTAATACAATCGCTAGAAACAAACAAATATTATTACAAATAATTAAAATAAGTTTATTCGTATTTAATTCGTCACTTCCATATAATTTTTAGTCAGATTCTACTCTAAACATATTATCAATAAATAGTTGGATCGAGAGCAAAATCAAAAAGCTTGGTATCAAAACTAATACGCACATAATTTATAATATCACTTTCCGATATCGAGGTGATCCATGCGTTATCTTTCATGTTGAATAAATATCTCTCGCTAGTAATGGGTTATATATGTAAAGCAATCGCTTACTGATATCATAATATCGACTTCCCATTTCATAATCAGATGAGCCATCGTTTGTAGTATAACTAATATCTGCGTAGTATTTATTGATAAAAATAAATACCTCGATATTTTAAGAGTACCTGCCCAGACGAAGCTGAAAGTTTGTGCTACTTGCCAATAAATAAATTTAAACCTCGTACCAATCCAAATTGAAATTATATTAAATATTCTTGTTTATAGCGCTAGTTAAGTTTAAAGTTATGAAACGCTTTAAAAAGTTAGTTCTTTTTGCTACTCTAAAACAATCACAACTTAGTTGAAAGAAATTCAAAGAATTTTTCTTAGATTTTGTTTATGCTAAAGAAACAATTTGGTTTTGTTGAGGAATCAGTTTTAATTATTTTGATGAGTAGCTTATACGGTGACTTTAATTATATCTATTTGGGTTTCACTTTCTACTCGTATGTTTAAAGTAAAAGTACTCTAAACGTATAAAAAAGGCATTTTTTTTGTTATTGTTATTTAAAAAATAAAAATATGTCAACGTTGGATATTTTTACTAAAAAAATGTCTTAATAAAAGGGTTAATCAATTAATGGCAATTAGGAATTTATTTACGAATTGATATATTAAGTATATTCGTCAAAATTTAAAAGATGTTTTTATATGAAGCGTTTATTTCGAAAGATTCATTAAAGTGGTAAAACTGGATTGTGGGGCCATCGTTATCACGTTATCTCATTTTATCTCTCAAGCGAATAGAATAGAAATAGAAACGCAAAAGTCTATTTACTGGGAATCGATAAATACTTTTTTGCTACGTTCGTACTATCGTGTAGGAATGACAGAGAAATGTGATTAACCAGTCTTGTGTGAGGATTGTAAAATTCTCAGTCAGCGAGGATAATTCTTAAAACTCCACATGTCTCTAACAAACAGGTGGCATGAAACTATAATTGATTCAACATGGATTCAACAATTAACGAAATTCATATGGCAATCATTACTAATAGTGAGGTTCAGAATACCTTCATTTTTGTACCGTTTGAATAGAGTTACACATCTACATGTATTTACTGCCTGTGTTTCTGTTTCATTGAAGCACTTAGTTTTTAAGTTTTTTTAGGTTCCTACGTGTTAATATTTTATGAAACTCTGTTGCCAGTTTCAGATAAACTGTCTCACACTATTCTCTCCAATTCGTCATTATCAATGTTATTTTATATATTAATAAATCTTATATATTAATAATAGATATTATTTCTGTTAATGTCACTGACACTAACTGACATAATTCTTAAAATCCAAATTTCCAAAATGAATGATTGAATAAATAACGTACCGTGCATTCGTTTAGGGTGTTGGTCCCTAATTACATGCCATTTCCATTACGTTACTTTCGCGAGATGTGTGACAAAATTCAAACATAAATAAATGGCAGAAAGTGAAATTGAAAAGCTGATTTAGGCAAAAAATTACCATGGCTTGATAACAAAATAATTTGGATTTGAAATTCAAACCCAAGAAGTTTAAGGTACTCGCAATGTATTCGTATATTAAAATAGCCAGTAAAAAATTTGCATCTTCATATGTGGTCAATTCAAAAAAAAATTTTTTTTTTATTTAGAAAAATAATTACCTTTTATCACCAATTTGCTCAATATTACGTACATTTTAGGGAATAAAAAATTGTACAATATTTTTCTCATTAATGGTTGATTTATTATTTTAGCACGTTCTTATATGTGACTTTAGTTTCAACGGCAATTTACTAAAAATATACTAAAACCAGTAAATTTGAGTTACGTTTTTCTTCTCGACAATTACATTTAAAAGTACTTATCGGTGTTGTAATTTGTATCAAGTTACTAAGAATATCATAATCAAATTCGCTTTCCGTTCTCGCTAGCATTGTATAAAGTTCTTCACCACTGTCGTATAATGAAATATCAAATTATCTCATAGCAAACAGAGCGGCTGTGGAAACAAAATATTTTAGACTTTTTTGCGTTTATAATAAATATTTTCTATCAAAATTTTTAAGCGTTCAAAATATTTTCAAGATGCATTACCTCTTTGAATACAACGTAAATAATTTTTGAACATAATAAGTAAAACTCACTTGAACAGCAGGAAAATGGAAATCGCAAGTTAATAGTTTCACTGTAGATCTAATTGAAAATCGGTTTAAAATTGGTATGCATCAAGGCGGTAACATCGCTAGTATTTAGAAAAAACCTGTTATTGTAAATGCTGACTTTGTAGAGTATTTAAGGTATGGTGGAATTTTTTATTTACGCACGTTCTTGCGTAACCTGAAAATCATTACATGAAGTTTAAAGAGAGGTCGAATTTATTAATCGTTCTGAGACCCAGTTCTCAAAACAACCACTAAGAATTTATTTCATTACTGTTTTTCATGAAGTTTCTTTTTATTTTTGTATATTCTATACATAGTTCCGATACTATCTATTAAGTTAAAGAAGCCCGACTAAATTTTAAAAATTATTAAATTTCGTGTTGACCTATTAATAAGCTATTTAATATCATTCCAAAGTATGACGGGCTGAAGTATTTTTTTAAATATTTATTAATCTTATGTATAGACTTGGAAAATTACTTCTGTAGAAAGTCAAGCCCTTTTTCGATGGCTTTAAAAGCTTTTATCGGACGGGACTTTATAAAACATATCCGTGAAAATAGATCTGAAATGTTTTGTTGTGCGGTTATACGCTTAAAATTAATTTGTCCACTGTCAACTAGCTTTGAAAAAGTTTCGGGTTCTAGAACAATTCAAATTATTTAGCGTTATTTCAAATGAATAGGATTGTTTACATGTAGGTGTGGACGGTAAACTTTGCCACTGATTGCGATTTAAAATTGTATATATTTATTATACTTTTTAAAACTATATTTTCTAATTTATGGCATGGAGACATATTATATAGAAAATTATTTTTGAATATACATACGTAAAGATGAAACAAAACTTCAATATTTCAAACTTAAATAGTTAACAGGGAACTACTATGTTATATTTATAGTTCTGAGATTAGCCCTATTTCCATCAAACTAGAGTCCGCCCAGTGGTCGAAATTCGACCATAACCATTATTGAAAATTCGAGGAAAACTTATATGAATTAGCATGTTTCGTACATTTATTTCTACAGTTATATATTGACTCATTATATATCTGAGACCATATTTATATGTACTTATAATACAAAACAGTTCCGTGCCATTATAATTAAATCAAAAATAAATTCAATAAAATAATACTAAATCAAAATTTAAAAACCCTAATTTATCGATATGAAACAAAAATTACATTTCAATTAAAAATCAAGCTTAAACTATTTAAAACAAGTTGTCAATAATAAAAAATGGACTCTTTGAAAAATAATTAATTCCAATTTTGATTTCGGTATGTTATTCTCACAAAAATTAATGGAATGATTAAAAAATTAAAAAATTAATTTGAATTTTAAATTTAAATGCAATTTGAATAAATTTATAAGTAAGACTTCTCTATAAACAATATCCTTTATATAAATTCTATTATTATTGAGTAAGTTACCTTGACCACTGTCATTAGAAATATAAATTTTCAAACTATCGAACGAACTAACTCTACTTGCAGCAACATATAACTGTCTATGCGAAAACATTGGGCGTCACAATAATACACCAATTTTATCAAAAGTTTGATCTTGTGATTGGTTTATGGTCAGTGCAAATGCAAGTATTACCGGGAACTGTGTTCTTTTAAATTGAAATTAAACTATTGTTCCAGAAAATGTTAAATTAACCGTTGGAATCAAAATTCTTTTATCTATAGCAGTTTCCTTTAATGCCTCACAGTCAATTGTATAACGATGCAATCGTTTCACTCTCATTCGTGTTCCATTAACTCAAGCTTGTGCAGTATTTAAGTTGCGAATGAGCATAACTATGGAATTGACTTTTAACTTCAATTTATGAGGTAGTATTCCGCTAATATACAATTAATTTAAAAATTCCATGGGGCAATCATTCACATTTAAATCATTTTGACCAGAGTTAATTTTATCAAAACTATAGTATACTTCTTGTTCTTCTGATAAACGATTAAGTGAATAGTCATTAATTAAATCACATTGATCATATGTTGGTGCTAAAATAACTAATTTAAGAATTTGTTCGGACAAAATAGTTTCACGAATATTACCATAAATGTAATGAATCATGTTATCAATATTTCCAATAATTTGTGGTTGAAATTCTATAATATCTACGCCTAACTCAGGATAATTTCTTACTTCATTATCATTACCGAGTTTATTAAAAAATTGTACAAATTCTATTAAATTGGGTGTAGCTATCATATTTTGCGTTAAATTGACATGATGAAATGAATTAAATTGATTCCATCCAACTGCACAATTTTCAATCAAAGTAGAGCTTGTCCTGTGTGGAACAACCGGTAAAATTTGTCTAAAATCTCCGCTAAATAAAATGGTTTTGCCACCAAATGGTTATTTTTTCAATCTGATCGTTCAGTAAATCCCTTAAAAATGAATCTATAATTTTAAACATATTTTCTGGACAAATATATATTTCATCTATCAAAATCAAATCTATTGAATTAATATAATGTCCTTAAGAACTGTTTGGAAGCGTAATATTTGGAACGTAATTCTCTAATACTGGAATTGGCAAATTTGAACGCATTTCTTATTGTTATACTACCAATTAATAGTGTTGCAGCAATGCCACTGAAACCAGTCACAATACAACAAAGGTTCAATGAATTTACGTGTGATAGGAGTTTGAAAAAATGTTTTACCGCAACCCGCATGTACAGTTAAACGGAAAACATTCGACCTTGTATCATGATATTGCACTTCACGTATGACACGATTAATAAATTTTTTTGTTCAACATTTGCGCTTGTATAAAACTGTTGAAACAATCTTTCTTCTCCTACTATATCAATCGCATTATCTGTATGATTCACTGGCAATTCAGTCGGAACTGCTAGACCAAATGAATCACAATTTAAATTGTGAACAATTAAAATGTCTTCAATTTCTGAAAGAGCACGATTAAACGCCGTATTAATGTCATAATTCTTTGCAATATCTTCACTTCAATGTATTTCAAAATTCATTCCATATTATTATGGATGCATTAGTTGGTATATTTAATGCGCATATTATTGCGAATAATTCTCTTATTTATTTTGGTGATCGAAAGCTTTTGGCTTCCTCCAAACACTGCTTCCATTCGTTGTCATCGGAAGCTATACCTCTTGCATGGCATGTTTCTATAAATGTATTATAAAAAATGTCATTATATGTTCTTAGGTCTTCAAAGCACTTTGGAGCGTAAACATGCAATGACAAAATTCTTAAATTAAATAGTTCTATATCTTTACGAGATACTACATACATGGGTGAAATTATTTTATCTCCACCACGTGATCATATTTTCCATTATTTTCCTATCATGCCATACGTAATAAACAAGAATTTTACTATAAAAATATTGATGAGCATTTGTATCTACTATAGTTAGTTCAAAAAGTGTTAATAACTTAGTATTTCTAATGTTATTAGCTGCATTTTGAATCGTATGAGATTGATAGTGCATTTCATATTCAAATATACGCCATACAATCTCGGTAGATCCTACATAATGTTCACTTACAAAAGTTCTAACTTCATCAATTGAAACATTTGTCATATCCTTCTTTTGTCATATCTATCATATTCTTTATAGACATACCTATATATACATTTTATGCTTCTAACAGCGGTACAAATTTCAATGTTAATGTGACTGTTAAATTTTGTAAGAGGATACGGAGCATAAGAAACGACATATTTACTGTTAAGAGTTTCACCTCTAACATCTACGATTCGATCATTATAACGTCTCATGTAAAACGGATAACCTTTTACTGCTTCAAGTGTCACTTCACAAAATTCTTTAGGAAAATCCTTTGAATATTTTCCACGTCTCATACAAATCGCATTTGTATTTAATAAACCACATGAGCCATGCATCTTATGCTTTTTGACTTACACTTGTAACAATGGATCAGTTTGTCTATTGGGAATTTAACAACAAACAATTTTATCAATATCTTCAATTGTAATAATTTTGTCATTTAGGGACAAAGAAATTAGAATATGTGCGTGTGGTAAACCGCGCTTTTGAAAATATATTGTATAAATTAATGCAATAACTTTACCAAAAATTTGTTTAGTAATTATGCATCTCAATAAATATTTTAATTTAGATTTGAAAACTCGAACAATTATATCAGGCCTGAAATTCGAACCATCACTACTATGAATGTTATTCTCAATTTCAGACCAATTAGGGTTACATGTCATCGTTATAAATAAACTTGGTTTACCGTAATGCTGAACTATACACATTGCATCCAAATAGTTTTGATACAGGTTACGTGGTGAGCCAACAGATGTTGAAGGAAGAACAAATCGACGTCCAACATTCGAAACATTATCATTTAAATTAAATTAAAATTTAAATAATCAGTGAGATTGTTATACAATTCAGATCTTAAGTTTCCTTGATTTTTTTTAATGAAATGCAAACGCGAGTCCTCAATACGAACATACACATCAACTATCCACTGCAAAAACAATTTTTGGCAATGATGCAAATAACTAAAATTATCTCTAACAGCAAGTCGATGTGCAACATATTGTAGCATTGTAATTCGATTTCTCGGCACAGCATTAGGTGTACTTGCTATGTTATGAATTATGTTATTATGCCATCCAGTATCATCATTATGGAATAAAATAGGATAAGCCAAAGGATTTAATATTTAAGATAGAAATGTTACAGACGGTAGAATTAACTTTATCAAATGCAACAATATTTCTTTCAGAAGGTGGTTCTCCATCTGTAGTACTAAAAATAGCAGAAACATTTGTTTGAATAGCATCATACAATTTGTTAACCTTAATAACCACAGGCACCTCCTTATAAATGTTAACAGTTCTATTGCAAAATTTACGCATCGCTTTAAAAGATCGAACAAATGGATTTACTCTAATTCAATTGTAATTTCCCGCATTAATTGATTATCACAACGCATATTTGCATTTTCATGTTATTTGATATTAACCGCGGTATCAACATCGTAAAAATATAATTGCACATAGTATGAATTTTTGCTTCTGAACTAACCATTGCAAATGCTGAGTTATAAGCACGAATATTTTCAAAAAAGTTCTTTGATGTACGTTTCTCAAGATAATTATTCAAATTTAATCGACTGAACGAATTATTAAAAAAAACTATTTTCAGACAATGTCAACCAAGAGACTTTCCTTTATGACAACATAATGTGAAAGAAGTTGAATCATCAATTTCAGACTGGTAATGTTTAGCATTGCAAAAATGACATATTAAATCCATTAATTCACAATAATGACTAATAAAATTCCTTGGAATAATATTCAAAGCACATTTAAAATTATTCGGAAAAATATAATTTTGCTGATAATCTGTGTTGTTGCTTCTATGCCTATTTGAAGTGTTTTCATTATAAGTACGTGTAATTATAGTAATATAATAATTTATGTTTTGTTGCCTTTCGGTTTGATTAGTTAATATACGACGCCGTTGCATATTAAAAAAAAAACAAAATCAAATCACGTTCTGTTCCTGAAAAAAAAGAAAATATAAATTAAAATTTTGGTTTAAATTCAGTTCAGCGAAAATGTAAATTTAACAGTTTTTTTTGTATGTCAAATTTTCTAGTTGCCAGAATGAGTATTTTTATACAATTCAGATTCCACAGTATAACAGAAACAGAAGTGGTAAAAATTAATAATAAATTGTGAGTTGTTTATTAAAGATTATTTAAATTAGTAAAATATTGTTACAGAATGAAATTAGTACTTCAAGTAATTCTAAATAAAAATATCGGCTACATAAATTTAAATTTTGACAGTTATTAGGGGCTGCCGTCTAGGGTAAAACATTAAAATCATTTGTTGCTATAGTACTTAGCATTTGCCTATTTGTATAATGTTTTTATTGAAAATTTGTGGAAAATGTAAATTAATTTTGCAATTTTTTTTATTGATAACACTAACGCTCATTAATTGTTACCAAACAAAACGAGAAAAAAGAAAATCGATTGACAAATAGAGGAGAAAATGTTTCTTAACTATTTGCCTTCGCCTATTTATATAATGATACCTCTGATTTCGAAAACACTTCTTGTAAAAATAAATTTGAATTTAGGCCTCAAATATTAAAATATATGTAGTATTTCATACATTCATAATAGAAAATTATTAAGTATTTGACAGACTGATAACAGATATTGTTTTTTTAAACAATTTAATAGCAATTTTTATGGACCTAGAATTTATTGACTAGGGAATAAGTTTAAAACTTGGTAATTAGGTTATGGTATAACTTTAAACTATATATTTAACATATATGTTATGACCAAAGAATCATAACATATATGTTATCTTTGAGGTGACCAAAGAATCTATACCAATATAATTCGACGTTCACAAAAACACACATTTGTTAACTTATACGTTTATGCGTAGATATTGCCAAGAGGTACGCTAGCAATTCGTAAAAATTAAATAATTCGCGAAATTTTATAAAATTAACGAAAAAATGTTGCTTTATAGACATTTCCCAATATCAACGAGAAAAACCAGCAAATATTAGACTTGCATTTTCACAGTGATTGATATCAAGCACCCGTCTCTGTTTTTACATGAAAGTTATTTTTCTCGTCTTCCTTAGGTTCTTGACAAAAAGTTTTATATTTAAATTTATTTCTTTTTTACACGAAAGTTAATTTTTTTTGTCATCACAGGCTCTTGACCGAAATTTTCATATTTAAATATAATTTTTAATTTTTAGTCGATATTTATATAGAAGCGTGTTTTATTAATTTTTTTTTAATTATAATTTTATTTCTATTTTTTAAGTCGTAAAAAAAGATGCAATGAGAACACAAGAGTCTAACGCGTCACCATTACATGGAACTCTCTCCGTTATCTTCGAGCAATAAAGTTCTTCTATTTGGAGACTGTTCAGTGACTTCAAACTACTGATAGCTACATAAGTCTGTTCGCATAATCTAGGATGCAGCCTTGCATGTGTATAGTAGATACCCAACTCAGAATTAGCGGCAAAATGCGCCTTTTAACAGTACCATAGCCGTATTTTTCTCCATACTGTATTGCTATATATATATATATATATATATATATATATATATATATATATATATATGTGTGTGTGTGTGTGTGTGTGTATCATCTGGGTCGAAATCAATACGGACTTATGGAATGCCTGTATCGTACATTTCACATTGGAAGAGTGATAATTTCAGTGATAAGGCAATATAGGTAATATTACAAGGTCTCTTCAATATTTTTTTTCTTTGTGTTATAGTTTCATTTTTCATTGTTATTCACACGAGTAATCAACAATTAAATGGTCAACCTCCCCAGAGGTCTGACAGCAGGGTGAGGCTCTTATGCAGCAGATTGTGCTTTTTTCTTTGAGGTAACGTTAGCGATTTGACATTTTTAACAACCCTCTTTCCAGTTGTCCCTTGACACGTTTTTCACCATTAAATTGTGTGAATTTCAAATTAATTTTCACAGTGACACAAATATAATATCATCATAATGGATTGCAATATATCTAATATTAGCAAAATTCATATCGACATCGTGAATGCGTTAGTTATTATTTTCTTTTAATACTTGCTAGCCTCAAATCATGTAATTATGATTCAGTGCTTAACACGATATTTCATTTAATTTTTCTTTCAAAATTTTTATTTTGTAAATCAAACCCGATTGAGGTTACCAGATGAAATTTGCACAAAGACAAAAAATTCTGTACTAGTTACATTGTAACACAATGTAACCAGTACATAATTTTTTATCTGTCTATTGTACGTCTTATCCAATTTTGAGCTTTACATAAATATTTTACATTCACAACTACGGACAAGGATATGCAACTAACTTTACAGAGATCTAAACTTTACGCATACGTTTAACATTTCACATTTACAACTGATCATAACGATATGCAACTAACTTTTCTTAAGTTAAAATTTTTCGCATGCCTTTACATTTTACATCTTATATTTTGTATTTTACCTTTTGCTTCACCTAAGCTTTAAATATGGGTTTTACACTTTATACACATTATAAGGTAATATACCTTTTACATTACCTAATCTTTCTCTATGTATTTGCACCTTTTGTGAAACACTGTTTTTTATTAAACTTATTGCACTTTTGGTATCGATATTTAAACACACAGTCTTTTGATTGAATTTAATAACCGCTTCAAACATATGGACTCTTTGCTGGATGCACAGTCTTCTACGAACTCCGTTTATGAGATAGACAGAGTCACAGTTTACTTGTTCTAACTGGACCATATTGTGGTCAGCCAAATCTTCAACATAACACAAGTGACTATTTTATGGTATTGATTTGTTTCTAGATCTTAATGTTATTTTGAACGTTGTCGGATTCTTAGTTCTCGTGTTAGGTGTAGATATAGGCTCCTACTTGACGGAGACATCTTTTGAGGCGTGTTCTCTCATTCAGGTTTGCAGTATGTAGGTTTATATGTCCACTTTGTTGTGCTTCGCGAGTCCTTTGAAGTAAAAAAATGTGTTCGGCTCGCACTTTGACTCCGTTAGATTTAACGAGACATAATTTATCCTGACGGTGGATTTCAGTATCCATGGAAGGTCGCCCATTCGCTAAACTATTCCAGACTTCCTTTGAAATTTGATCATCTTGAATATTAACATAAACGATGTGTCAACAATTAAAGTATGTTTAGTTACACCTTTAAAACTTCATTTAAATTAACTGTTTCAATGAATTTGACACAATGCCGCAATTCCTCGTGTTGAAGATAAGTTTTCATGTCAAACCTCCACGTGGAATAATTATCGCGTCCCGTTAATTTTTTATTAATATTTATGCATTTTTTGAAGATATTTTAGTTTGCTTTTGACATTGATAATTTGACAATTCACGTGTTCATAGTTTAAAATGACAGTTTATTTTTCTTTTCAGATGTTGCACTATTTTGCCACAAAATATTCCTGTTAAATATCATTTTTTTGTATAATTTTTATACTTTTTTTTTAATCTTCTACTGTCATCGGTTTTTGATACGTCTGCGTAATTTTAAATATTTTGGATGCTGGAAGTGGGTGAAAATTTATTAAAAAACTCCATTTTTTTACATACATACATACATACAAATGAAGTTAATAAAAGCGTGTTAAAAATCGTGCGTATCATGCTGAGGTTAAACAATTGCCACACAAGGCAATGTTTGGCAATGTTTTGAAGACTGGTTTAGGGAATACCAAATTGTCACAGGAATTAGTCGCAAACATTAGGACTGAGGAAGAATTGTTGAGTGTCATTAAAGAAATAAGTACAGAAGGAACTTCTGCAGAAACACACGAGGCAGTATCAGCTACGACAAATCTTTATCAACACTTTTATCAGTAAAAGTTGCAGCTGATGATGAAGGTTTTCACAAAGTGTTCTTGTTGACGCCTTAGTCTTCTCAGAACATAACAATAACAATGAGGAAGCTATACCAGAAATAATAAACGAAGTTCTTTATGATAGAAATATTATCCACTAGAAATTACAATTCTTTATGATAGTAATATTATTTACTAGAAATAATTCAAGAAGATTATCCGGCTAATATTGATCAGAATGTTTTGTATGAACTAAAACCATTACATGACTAATGAAAGTCCAAACAATATCACATGTGAAATTTGTCAAGACAATTGTGATCTATGTATAAATCTGTTATTGATAATGAAGAAAAAAGTAGAAACAAAATCATGTTTAGAAAAACAAACTAACCTAACTTAATCTCACTAACTAACCTAACTTAACTTAATCTAACAAACGCCTATTGGATATATTGCATATAAACCGTTTAATTATCGAAAAGGTTTTGAACACGGTAATTTTGTTTTATCTTATTCTTATATCTTATTATTATTAATCATTGTTTTGGTTGATTTGGGATTTATTGTATTAGAATGAATACGTCCATTAACCGGAATATATATAAATTTTCAAACTATACATTTTTTTGTGATCCAATACTTATGATCTGTGAAATGTTTCTAAAATTTCCGAAACCGGAGAAGCCTTAAAAGCATTCTTTCCTTAAAGAAAGTTCGGTTAAAATATTAAAAAGAAAGATTAAAGTGATAAACAATTATATTATACGAAATATTAACTAGTTGAGACTTTATCCAAATTGATTGACAAAGTTTACGAGCAAGTTTAAGTTGCTTTTGCTCAAATAAATTAAATAAATATAAGAGTAATGCATATTGTCTTACTTTCTACTAGTTTACGTCAACGCGATTTGCATTAAATAATAAGCAATCCCATAAACGCACTTCCATAAACAACTTGAAACCTCCTCTTTCCAAACCTTTTTGTGTGATGATACATAAAAATTTAACGAGAATACTTTACAGGCAAGTCTAGACAGACAAATTACCAGCTTTAGCTTCACCGCATCGCAAAGCTCCCTTATTCGTCTCACATTCTGTGATTTATTACGTCAAGTAGAAAACGATTTTTTAATTTAATTTTGTTCTCGTTAAATTCTCTTTTGTTCAAATATATATAAAAGCGCAGAAACTGACTAATAAACCGATCATTTGAGACAGGTTTCAGCACAATTGTTTGCGGAAAATATGAAAGATGAGCTTAGTGAAAACTCAGCATAATTAAACTTTATTTCGGGACTCAAGCTTTTGTTCTATATATCGTTATTTAAATTTGAATTAAATTAAATACCATTTTCTTAGTAATTGTAAAAATAAAATTTGTGTACAAAACAAATTAAAAAACTTCTTATCAAAACTTCAGTACAAGTTAGTTTATATTAATGTGTCAAATAAATTTAATAAAAATACTGGTAAACAAAAAGTAATTAAATAATTTCGTGAAAGATGGCGCTAATCAATCAGCTAGAAATTCAGTAACTTCTGTTAAAATTCCAAATGCTCGTTTTTTATATAAACCAGAGCAAGATTTCCCCAGTCGAATGGAGTTTTATTGTTTCAAATAAAAATTTGGAGTTGTTACTCTGGAGTATGTTTGTAAATAAGATGAAATTTGTTGCTAGTATGTTTGATTTATTCCGCATTTTATTAATTTTGTGACTTAATCTCTAATTGGTGTTAATCGATATATCTGCAATTTGAAATTCGTAAAGTTTATTTGTATTGTAATATACATAAATTATTATTTTCAGTGTGGTTAAAGAATTGAAAAGCGAGACCAATTAAATGAAATTATTATAAGCAAAAACCGGTCAAGTGCGTGTTGGACTATACTTAAATTAGGGTTTCGTGGTCATTTCACAAAATATTAAAATAAATATAATTCATAATTTTTCATTTTATGCTCATAAATTAAATTTTTATCATCATGACATAAGAATGTAATATAATTAATAATATATTAACCTTATTATATCTCGTAATTCGCGTTTACATTCATAACCTCTTTAATTGCTCATAATTCAGCGCCCACTATTTATTGAGACTTACTGTCCAGATACTGTGAGAATTTATCGGTATTGATAAAAATGACTGACTTCAAAAGATACAACATTTATTGATTGTTTTGGAAAATTTATTTTCCCCCAAAAATTTTCTTTTTCTCTAAAAATTTGAACTCATTTGCTTATTATGCGATAATGTAGTAACATGTGTGAAAATCGTACGAACGTTTTTAGATTTCTTCACGACCTATAAATAATTACGTAAAATACGTTGTTCGGATGTTAGTTCGGTCAGTGTAAATAGTAAACCTTTCTTTAAAATGTGGCGAAAAAAAAACATCTCACCCTCAAATTTCCATTTTTTTGTAGTTACGCTGACTTGTCCACTTTTTATCTCTTTTCCTTTGTTTATGGCACATCAACATCCATCGCGTAATAAGAATCACCATTTCTTGGTGTATTTTTCTGGAAAAAAAAAATAAATATTTAGTTTTTTACAATTTTTTGGCAACCTACGAGTACGTAATTATAGAGTATAGTCACCAAATGACTGTGAGCACTGTGCCTAATATATTTATAGAAATACGTACTGCTATCATACAAGAAATGATGGAAGAAAGCATTCCAACACCTACCAAGTAGAATTAATTAAATATCAGATATCACAGGATATACAATAGAAACATTTTCAATAGTGCTAACGACGATCGTTGATGCAAACTATAAGTTTATATGTATTGACATTGGTGCACATGGTAAAAACAGAGATAGTGGAATATTATCCAATTCAACTATTGGAAAGCTTTGGCCATGAATATACACCTATATATATATATATATATATATATATATATATATATATATATATAAATATGTACATATACATATATATATATATATATATATATATATATATATATAGAAGAAAAATATCTATCTAGCATTGAAGTACTGATGCTCCATACAGTTATAGGTGACGAAGCATTTCTTCTAAGATATATTTAATGCGACCCTACCCTCAACCGCAGAAACACGTTCAATGTAGAAAATATTTCATTGAGAGTAACGTGGTGGAAAATGCCTTTCGACAATTAATATAAATGTTATGCATACAGAACAATATATCGTAAACCCGAAAATGCAGACAAAGTAATAATGACTACATGTATTCTCCATAACTTTATCATTTGCCACCATGTCCATGAAGGTGGAAATAACATCCTTTAATTATTTGCGAAACCTGCAAAAACAAGGGAATAATCTAACGCTTTTTATGCATGAGACAAACTGCACGAGAAATGTCAACAAGTTAGTAAAATCGTAGTAATTAGCAGTGTTGGATTGGCCATATAGTCAAGTGGCGTTTGCCAGCCGGGCCTCTAGCTTGCTCGGGCCCCCGACCCTACCTACACCCTGGCTAACGACTTACATGGGAAATGGTTCATATATACTTAGAGGAAAATGAAAGCAAAAAAATTTAAAATTGGTTGACGCTGAGGCAATCTCGGAAACTTCCCGCTATTTTCGAGCTCAAAGTGCTCATAAATAGTTCTGGTCGTAGTTATTGAGCTGTCCAAGCTCAAGGATATGACTTTTTTGTTCATTTTTGCGCTCCTTTAGCTCGAACAAAAATGTCATAATGGACAAAAAAGTTAAATAATAATGGCGTTTTTTTATGTTTTTGAAAACCAATATTTATCGCGCGATTAACTGAATTCCCTGCATTCGATGAGGATTTTTTTGTACAAGAAATAATAATCTCATTAAAATATTGTTCCATCAAAATATTTGGAAGTTATTTTGAAAGCGCACTTTTTCGAAAACTTTTTATGGAAATATCTTCTACATGAATTAACAAATTTTGAGGGCATTCGAAGCGGTTTTATAAGTAATAGTAATTATGTACTTAAAAAAAGGTGGTTGGTTAGGAAATTTCGTAGTTATTTAAAAAAAAAACGCTTTTTTTAATGGCTATAATTTTTAAAGGAATCAACCGGTTTTGATATCATATGCGACGTTTGTCGAGGAAAAGAGCTGAGTAGATTTTATATCAAAAATAAATATATTTTTTAGAAAAATTAGTTATCAATTTTCTCAAAATTTATTCAATCCATTTCGTTCAAATTTTCTAAAAATAAAGTTTAATGAATACCTTTTAAACGCTGTGTTCCATTTTGATCGGTCAAGTCTCATTTTGATCGGTCAATGTGTTCAAAAGTTATTTAAGGGTCGCACATACACAGGGACATTATCTTAAAATAGTTGGAATAGTTTCTTAGGACTTCAGAACGTCGAAATCTGGTAAAAGTTCGATTTTCGAAAATCAGACTGAAATCAAATACTTCCCAGTTTTTTAAATTTCCTATTTTCATTGTTGGAAGTTAAAAATTTGGGTTGCCATTAAAATTCTATTAAAATTATCATGATAGGAAATTGTCGACAATATCTATGAATTAACAAATATGGAACATAACGAATATAATATTTATTTACTTTCATATCACTGGAGAAATGGAACGCAACTTTAAAGAGTCGGGAAATTTTCTGATTTTAGAGGCGTATGATCTCGCGCTCCCGGCATCGTATTCCATTGTTTATTCCCATCGATACGCTAGTCAGTGCTAGTTACGTGTTTTTGTGATTGATTAATGTAGTTCAAAGTTGTGGTGTCGTGTAGTTGGTTTTAATACTTGTTATATATTAAGTACACAGATAATTTAAATCGTCCATCACAATCTTACCTTAAGTTACATTACTTTTAAGACTTACCTTAAGTTACATTTTATTTTAATTGACTTCCAAAAAATATTTATAAATTTGAACCTTTTGTCATAATTACTTTATGTCATAATTACTTAAATTAATATATTTTTAGTCAAATTCAGCCCCATATAAACACAAAGCTGGTTCCGAAAAACTAAAAAATAAAAGAAAGATCGAATTACAAACAGCGTTTTCGAATCCAAAGCAGTCCAGGCTTTCTTCCAAATCTATATCTCAAGAGCTTGAAGATCCTCAAAACCTAAATGAAACGCAATTAGATTAATAAATTTGATTTTTAATACAGTGGCTTTTTTCTAGTTTAACAAGTCTAATTTATAGTTTGCTAGCAAGGAGTTTTATCTGTGGTTTCACTTTTTAATTCCTTTTTATTTTGTTTTAGACCAAAGTTATCTAAAAGTAAGCTGTTCAGGAATTGAAATTTTTGTTTTATTATGTTATGCAACATTTATTGCTCAAATACTATAAATCGGTAATAATATAAATCGGCATTTCCAATATACTACATTTATGCAGTATATTGGAAATGCCGATTTATATTATTTTCTGTAAGCTGGTTAAACTAATATGAAGCAAATTATATATGCGATTAACTTTATATTGTATTCACATATCTAATACATGATTAATCGACAAATTTAACATAGAAAATACGATATTCTTATGGTTCGAGCCCGTTTCGCACTTGGGTTAGTTGGTTATATCATTTATTTGTTGCTTTATTTTTCGTAATAATAGTCTGAAAAACAAAATAGTTTTGAAGGTCCTTAAAACCATTAAAAATTTTAACGACTTTTTACTCTATATTTTTTATCAGTTACTATGAATTTTAAGCCACATATATAGAAACTATTTATACAGATATATTTATAGACTATATCGCATAATTTTTATAAATAGTTGACATTTCTCACTTTTGTTGAGAAAAGTGTAAAAATTATCTAAGTACTCGGCTGGAGTGGCAGTGCGACGTGTTGAAACATAAGAACATCGACTTGAGTACCCGGAGTGGCCGCACGGGGATGACTACTCTTATTCCAAGCCTGTGCAGAACCACCCGGGTCCTTCCGGCCAAGTTCGACCCTGAGTGATTATATTTTAATGTTAATACCTACTTACCTGTATTTGGAGCTCTTTTGCAATTTTTTACCATGCATAATTGCGTAAATTATACCCGCATATTAAATCGTAGAAAAATGTATGGTTTCTAACTAATTCTATTAATATTTAGTTATTGGCTGTCTGTGCACGATATTGATCTATTCATACTAACCGCATAGAAATTAAGTGTTCATTATTTAGCTGCAATATGAATAAAGTAAAAGCCAGTAAAAAGCCTCCCTGGTTTCATGAAACAAAAGGTTAATAGTTATAACGTTTGCCCGTTTGCGGTCTGGACAGGTACTAATAAATTGAAATTTGAATTTATTGTTCAAAACGACCCCTCGAATCCAAAATTGGATCTTTCATGGTCGACATAAGTGAAATTAAGAGATCATTCATTACATTCAATTAGTGTCGAAATTTTTAAAGCGTTCATCGCTTGGGGTGATCAGAATAAAAGTTGATCATATCAAAGCCCCGGTATTTTCCATGTTTGTAGCAATTACTTTTTACAATTTGTTTTTTAAAGTACTCACTCAAATAAAAGGATTTATTTATATTTAACAAACTAAAACACAAAACAAAGCTTTTGAAGACATTTTTGTCTAGATGAGTTTAATTTTAACTAAATATTTTTGTGATTTGTTAGGCAGGTCATTATGGAGAATTTATGCAATCTCTACTCATTTAGGAGTTGAACAAGACATCGCACACGTGATAATTTTGTTCTAATGCTCTAACAATTATGCTCTAATTATTATCTCTTCCTATAAAAGTAGTAGCTCAGTAACCAGATCCTTCAACAATCCTTCTCTAGTAAACAGATCCTTCAACGTGACGTTGAAGGATCTGGTTTCCGTGTTCATATATTATAATAAAGTAAATCCGTTTTGCTCAAGTTAATCGGTAAACTTTATTTCATAATAACAGGTTAAGGGCCCTAACACGTAATACTGTGTACCGTTTGCATAAAGTTTCGAAAGAAAGTAGGTCAAGCAAAAATATCGACGTCAGGTGAGATTTCTCAATTACCTCGTGGAATTACATCGACTCGATGAGAAGGATACTTGTTTCGGTGACTGAATAAGGTAAGAGCGAAATGGATGGAAATAACAACACGATCAGACTGGAAGGATCCAGTAATTGGAATATATGGAAGTTCCAAACTACTGTACTACTGAGCCAAGGTTGGCTAGATATAATTGAGGGAAGGTGTTCAAAATCTGAAGATGCGATTGATCTGGCCAAATAGGAGACTAAATGTGCCAAGGCTCAGACACTGTTGGTTCCAAGAATGGTAGAGAATGTGTAGAGAATCGTAAAACTTCTGCAATTGTAAAAATTCTGGAAATGTGGAGAAAACTACAATATTGTACAGCAACGATTCCTTCAGTACAAATAAGAAAAGGGTATTGAGATGTAAGTCCAATATTAATGATCCAAGAGAAGCAAAATCAACTGAAACAAATGGGTGAAGAAATATTGAACAAGTTTGTCATAACAAGTTTTAATATCGTTGCCAGACGAATACAAAAATGTTGCATCTGTATGAAGTCAGCGCCAGATGACAAGCAGACTATTGATAATTTAGCGGCCAGATTGCTAATGAAAGAAGAAAGGGTCAAGGGGAAGAGTGTAGTATTCCAACAGATATGTTGGATCATCTGCTTTTGCGATGATCAATAACAAGAATATCAAATGGTTTAAATGTAATAAACTGGGACATTTTCAAAGTGAGTATAGGAGTAAAAATAATGAATATATTTGGCGTTAATTTTGTAGAAATTCATTATTCACAATTAAATGAAACTACGTGATGTAGTATTATTTCTACTTTCTTTAAGTTCTTTACCACGACCTAGGTTTCGTTGTATTACAACATCTTCAGGTGGGCTATTCGCAAAGATCTTTGCTAATAGCCCACGTAAAGATATTGTAATACAAAACTTCGTGGTAAAGAACTTAAAGAAAGTAAATTAAAGAAATAATACTACATCACATAGTTTTATTTAAGTGTGAGTAAAAATAATAAAACTAAAAGAAACATTAATAGCAACAATAAAAAATGTTTTTACTTTGGCAATGTAGGACATTATAAAGCGCAGTGTGAGTTTAGGAAGAACAGTGAAAATAAGAAAAGTAATACCTTTGTGGTATCAAATTCATCAGAACAATATCAACAATAAATTGGCTATAAATTGGTGCGCGATTAGTGTGTTAGGTTATGGACAGATGATAATGCAAGTACATAACGGAAGTGAATAGATTGATACTACATTGGACAATGTTCCATTCATTCACTGGAAATTACTCTGTAAATTTTGACTATTTTTATGGATGATAATCAGAAGTATTTATAAGGTAGTTAGAAACTTGTGGTTTGATATGGGATCTCCCAAATGATCTCATCAAATTCGAGGTCACTAGACGCTCTGGAAACCATATTTCTTATTCAATTCGGATGAAATTTGACACAAAAATATTTAATAGTATTTTTCAAAATGGTGGTAGCTCAAAGATAACACTATTCTTATGCTATTCATCTTACAAGGAAAGTACAGACTACTTTATTTACTAAGTACTTTTAAAATACTATAACTTTCGTCTAAACAATTTATTATCACTAAAAGGTAAATATAAAAACGTCCTTAACTTTATTCCCACTTACGTATCCATAATACGGCATCTTTGCACAACATCATTTCGTTTTAATAAACATATATTTTAGAATTTCTTTAATAAATAAATTAATATTTATTTTTTTCCACTTGGCGGTACTGCCTAATCTAGATATCATCATATAATCTTTTATTAAGTTTCTATTAGAATATTATTGTTTATAAAATAAAATTTAATTAAAATTTTGCTAAAAAAAGACACGTTTCTTCTAGAAATGAATTCCTTCATATTCAGGACCTCGGAGAATATATATTCAGTATAACGATTGAATATCATTGATGAAGGTATACAGCCCTGTTTTAACCCGCGTAAAATTTACACTGAATTTAAAAATTCCCCATCGACTCTTATAATAGACTTTTGTTGCCAGTAGAGGTTTTTGATTATTTTTAAGTTATACAATCTTTTTCCACACACACACCCACACACACACACACACATATATATATATATATATATATATATATATATATATATATATATATATATATAATATATATATATATATATATATATATATATATAAATTGAGCGCAGTTGATCATGAACATATTCACTGTGTATGGGTTTATCGGCGTGCGGTATGAAGCGAGAGACAGTCAGTTGACATTTTACAATTCATACGGAGAGACGGGTAGGGCTGAGTAGGCAAGCGTAAGTCGAGATGAGAGTCGCATGCGTATGTCGAGATCAACACGCATTCTCGGTTCCAATTGTTCTTAATCAATATTATAATCGTTAGTGTAATAGTCGTCAGTGCGACATTTATAGTTTTAAATTCAATTCAAAGTAGTATTTCAATTGCTTACAACTAACGCCCACAAACATGAATGATTCTGAGAAAGACTTCGGCTTTCTCTCGAAATACACATAAATTATTTAATCAACTTGTTTAAGCGTTATTATTAAAGCTTATAGATTCTTATTTTTGAGAATATTTCAGAGAAATCTTATACCTCAGTGAGCACTTCATTTATTTTTTATTTAGCCATCTTCAGTAACGTAAATACTGTACATATCCATAAAGGTACTAGAGGTATTTAACAATTTGATTTTGATTAGTATGAGTTTATCCAACACTGTATCACTGTTAATACTGTTACCATTATACTTAGTAAGAGTTGAAAAACTTTTTAATTGGGCGTTGCCTATAGAAATGCATTATGGTTATCAATATTTATTCCGTTAACTAATAAGTAGTATTACAAGTATATTACTAACTTACGATGATTTCAAACATTGCAAGAAACGATATTAATGTATACATATCAATATTAAACTTTTCCAGAAAAAAGATATTTACACTTTTCTTTTGAAATAAAGTGGAAAAACTTCCGCCAACATTAAAATATTTAAATGTAAGGATAAAAATAAACATTAATTTATTTTCTCCTGATTACGATTAGTTTAGAAGGTAAATATTTAAAAGTTTAATAGGTCTGTGATGGCGTTAGCACTAGTGTAATCTAAGCTTAGTGAGTAAATACCTTAGTCCTTAGTCCTAATAAGATGAAACCCGTTAGATTTCGTATTTAACAGTTTTGATTATAAAAAAGCTGTTAGTTATTACGGTCGTTAAAGTAAAATTAATCTTGCGAAGAAATAAGTCGATTTCGGTTTTCTTCTTTTATATTATAAAATTGGCGTCCACTTTCAATAAACTTTATTTTGGTTTGAACTTAATTTTTCTTTGCCTTGTCTATAATGCTGCAGTTTTCCCATAAACTTAGTAGAGACTAAAACAATTGGTAAAATAATAGAAAATTATGACATACTTTTTAACATACTAATTAACATACTTTCCATTATCTACCCTATCTTAATTTTAACCAAAAATAGTTGATTTGGTTTAAATGAGATATATAGTTTTTAAAATTTATACTTCCATCACAAAATTCTTTTTCCTTTTTTTGTCACTACTAATGAATAAATTGAAACCTAATTTGTTAAAATTTCGATTTCTAAAGTAAATAACAATGTTTTTTTAAATTGAGCAAATGTTTCTAATTTCTTTCTAACAAAAATTTTATTGCGTTTTTGGTCTAATTTTCAATATATTTTGTAGATTAAATTTAAATATTTCCAGGAAACTAAATTAAACCCCTGGACGAGGCCTATATACCAAACTTAGAAGAGAAGCCGAGAGGCCGAAGAGGATAAGATATAATATTTAATATTGCGTCACAATGATACAATATAACAAAAATGTCAGTTATTAAATTTTTGAAAAATGAAACAATAACGTAAATATTTAAACAAACAAATTGTATTTAGACGTTTAAATTTTCATTTAGAGGTCTCAATCATAAAGATTACGACTTCATTAAAATATTGATAATTATGATGTGTGATACGAGACTTTGTGGTTGTTGAATTTTTTCATAACCGGATTCTACACACACATTATATTGATACTTTTCAATTAAATGTTATGGCTTTCGTACGTATTACTGATTTATATATCACACAAACCAATTATAATATTTGTTAAACAAAGATCATATAAAGGTTTTTTATTACTATGAGACTTCGCAACGTGTAAATTGTATCTCGCGAAAGATATATTTCCAATTGTATTTTAAAAGTCGTCTTCATTTTCCTTTAATAGCATTCTTCTTGACGTGAGAATAAAATTTCATTCATTGACAGTGTACAATTGTGCAAAATTTCAACGATCTTATTCGTGTTGGTTTTGATATTTTTTGACATAACTTTATGCCAGTTAAAATTAATTATATTTTGGATATTAAATAAAATTGTCAAAATTAGGACCGTACTAATATTTAGAAAAGTACAATAATAAATATTTAACAAATAAACTCTGTGTAATGTCATAATTAATTTTTGTTAATAGCACAAACAACTTTTTGTTAATATTTTCTCACAATTTCCTCTACATGTAAGCCAAATTAATACATATTACGTATTAATATTAAACGTGTCATTCATTTTCGTATACAAACAACGTCCTTTAATTAAAAGAAGAAAATTAATAAGGATCCGTTTCCACTTCAAGTACTTTCGTTCAGCTAAGTAATGAACAATATCCGTGACATTGCATACTTATAACTTAATTGAACTCACTTTATCGTAGTGTACTTGAAATGAATACAGTCATCGGGTCTTCTTATGTAGTAGCAGATATCCAAATACTGGAGGAAGCAGCAGAAGAAATGACTAATGAAGTATCCAAATAGATTTTAGTGTTATAAAGTACACTGTTCTATCCTTTTTTATTTCTTCAGATTCTACTAGTTACGACGTAGATGGCTTTTGATTATGCTTTTTTATTCAAGTTACTAAACAATTATTTTGAAAACTCTTCCATTTTAAACTGTCAAGTTATATCACAACAGGTATAAAATTCATATGATATTTCAAGTACCGCCCTTATTCCATGATATTATTGCATTTATAGTATTAATGTGATATTGCGAGTTATTTTATTATTTGTTTGATTAGCTAGGTCAGAAGTATAATTATGCAATTGATTACAATAAATTATTATTAGGGTATTATTTGTTAGTGTTTGTTTAAAAATTTAAGGTTACGTCTACTTTTGTCGAATAATATAATATCCAATACCCAATCACCAAAATGATCGATACCTAAGTTAAGATTCCAAGTAAATAAATCAATATTGAAACTTTATTTGAAATACAAACTTCTAGACAAGAATTATGCGCGCAAATCTAAATATTTAATAAATTACGCACAATATCAAACTTAATCTTTTTTCCCCTCCAAAATACTAAAAGTAAATAATAATTAAAACAATATCTATATATCTTCAGCAATTAACAAGTTTCGTTTGATCAATATATGAGTATATTTAAAATTGGTAGATGTCGTTTGAACTAGTGATGCCGATTTCATTTTGATTTTCTTAAACCACAATTATCTTCGATCAGGTTACGAATTCAGGTTGTTCATGTTTATTATAACTAAGGATAAATTTATTTTTTATTTTTTGTCTATTTGGTTTTGATTTCTTGAACCACAGTTATCTTTGATCAGGTTACGAAATCAAGTTTATTGAATAATAGTAATTTAATTGGATCTAAGGTCTTTATTGGTGTGCTTGTAGTACATCTGATGTAGAAAAAGTGATCTGCAATTTAGCAATGATGGCACTATTATCAATATTTTTAAAACCATTATGGACATCGAAGAATTAATTCTTTTAGGAATTTCTGGTTTAAAATTTTGTTTCAATCCTTCTGAAAACAGAATGTGCTGCCATAGTTTAGAACTTTAAATTCTGTTTTTTGCTAGCAATTTTATCCAAAACATTGGATTTATAGAGTGGTGGTAGTAGGACTTTCAATCTAATTCTAGGAAATTTTACATTTTCATTCCATTTTAAATAAATCTTAATAAATGTTATTATGAGCGCATACTGCAGACTGTTCCTTTTACGTAAATTGTCTTTACGACAATGGATTCTTGAAGCATCTACTCTTTAGTAAGTAAGCATGAGACGCATATTAGAAGAAGTCAAATATACTGGCTACTATGATAACTTCTCTCAAATATTTCAAACTTTTACATCTAGCCAATTTATGGTCATACTCTAATTGTTACATAATGGTACAGGTTTCTAAATAAAATCCAGTTTATTGGGTCAGCAGTTTCGAATATTTATTTTATTATTTAATTATTTATCTATTTTAATATATCTACTTGATACATATGGCGGACTTATTGCCACGAGAGTAATTTCTTACAGCCAACCGTAACATCAGTCTAGCCGCATTCGACGAACGGCCGGAATCGAACCCCCCCGCGGTGCGCTGAATCGTCAAAGGCCGTTTGCCTTATGATCAATCCAACATACCACGGCGACGACATTAAGGATTGAGACACAAATACTTTGGCAGTTTTCTTTCCACTTCGTTTGAAAAAATGTGATCAAATAAGGTTAGGGGATTAAAAATTATTATTTTGATAAACTATCCGTCTTGGGTTTGGTAATGCTTTATGCTTTTAATAAACAGGTCGGGGTTATAGTTTATTTAATTTGTCTAGAACGCGCACGAATATCCTGCAATATTCACTAATTTTCCACGCACTTACGTTAATCAATGAGGTATTGTAAGAGGTGCCAAATCTTTATATTTTCTTCTGCTCTATTGACCGCTTTAGGAATGTAATTATGGAGTTGCTTGTTCAAGTTGAATTAATGTATATTTTTTCTTTTATTAAATATGATTTATTTTAATATGTATATATTTTTGGTATTCGCACATGTCCAGCGTTTTGGGGTAAACTGTAATTTGAACATAGGATTTTGTTAAATAAATTAATAAATAAGCTTTGAAACAGAGAGAAGACGGCAGGAAAAAGGTATGTAATATTTATTTTTTAATTATTAAATAAAAATATCTTTTATTAATGTAATTATTAAAATTATTCTTGAATTACACCGAAATTACGCATTTTATCCACGATGTTTAGCTGCTCAACGAGTTCATTGTGACCATAGTATAATAACTAATAACTTAGTTTATGAATTAGCATGTATTTGGGGATATATGTTATCATTGTCTTTTTTTAAATATTACGTGTAGTCAAGTTTATATATCACGTTTAAGCAAGCTTAGTTTTTATATTTATTTCGTCCTGTTGTTATAGAATGTACGGATAATTACAAAGTACTATAAAGCCTATCAATTGAAGCCTGAACGATTAGCTTCTATATGAAATAGAGTTAATTTACAGCGTCACTATTATAAATAATAATAAAATTGCTCTTTGTGAACCAGAAAAGTTAGCTTAAACTGAAAATTATTTCAATATTGATTAATCATCGTCTCATATTTTGCGGCCCCAGAAAGACCTTGGACTTCATCCAATTCATCAATCTGACTACTTTGTCAAGTTTTCTGTCAGTAACGTAAAAATCAAGGTGTGTCTTAATTAAATCATTTCTTCAATATATATGTTTTTGTACAAGATAGTAATAATTTTTCGTATTAGATATACATTTTAAATTTAAGTCATATAAATAGAAGACTCCAGGAGAAAAAATATTCATGAAGGTAAAGGTTGTTAAAACAGCTGTGTATTTATCACAGCAGCCTGTATATTTGACTTCTTCTAATATGTGCCTCATGCTCACTTACTAAAGAGTAGATGCTTCGAGAATCCACTGACATTAAGATAATATACACAAAAGGAACAGTCTATCGGATACGCTCATAATAATGTATATTAAAATTTATTAAAAATGGAAGGAAAATGTAAAATTATCTAGAATTAGATTGAAAGTCCTAAGTCGAAATAATTTTCTCAAAATACGATATAGGGGTAGCCGATTAAAATATATTACTATAACCTTATTTCATCACATTTTTAAAATGAATTTGAAAACAAACTGCCGAAGTATTTATCTCTCAATCTTTATTGTAGTCGCCGTGGTGTGTTGGGTTGATCACAAGGCCTTTGACAATACGACTTACCGCGGGGACCCGGGTTCGATTCCGATCGTTCGTCGAACGGAGCTGGACTGGTGTTATGGTTGGCTGTAAGAGAAGCAATGAGTCTGCCATATGTATCAATTAGATATATTAAAGTAGGTAAATTAATAAATAATTAAGTATATATTTAAAACTGCTGATTCAATAAACTGGATTTTTTTAGAAACATTATGTAACAATTACTGTATAACTAGGCTATATAATAAGTTGGCTAGACGTAAAAGTTTGAAATATTTGAGAGAAGTTAAAACTTAATTATTGTTATAAAGTAATATCTAGACCAAGCGATTTCTCATTTAGAATAACTATTTAGTTTTTCTTCTTGATTCAACAGTCTTTCTTTTAAAAACATTTCATTTAAAAATTATTCAACAGTATTTTTACTGCATTCTAATATACTAATCAATACCTGGCTGTCTCATAAGTTTTATGATGGTTACGCGCCAGGCAAAGAAGTGAATCATCTGATCAATATCGAATCATTCACGCGAAGGTGATGAGACGCCGGCTGGTCGATCGACCGTTCGGCCCTTGTGAGACAATCCAATTATCACGGAAGAATTGAATTAGGGAAATTGTCCCTCCGACCGCTCCTACACCGTCGTCCTCAATCTCTTCACGCTCGCCTTCTTTCTACTTTGCTTTAGTTGCGTTCCTTTTATATGGATCACGTTTCGCATCACCTAAGTTGGCATAGATAATATTAAATTAGTGAAGCGTAATTTTAACCACAGTTGTCAAACAAAAATGGTTACCATGAACTTTTGTGCACGAAATTTAAATATCCTGATAATTTTCAAATAGTAACGGTTGATAAAGAAAACTTGTATATTTTTATTTCAAAAAATGTACTCGTGTAATTTGGTTTTCAAGATTTAGACAAATTTATCCTTAGTTATAAAAATATGAACAACCTGAATTCGTAACCTGATCGAAGATAATTGTGGTTCAAGAAAATCAAAATGAAATCGGCATCACTAGTTCAAACGACATCTACTAATTTTGAATATATTCACATACTCATGACTCTACAACTAATAAAACAAAAATAAAGTAACTCGCAATATTCCATTAATACTATAAATACAATAAGCTCATGGAAAAAGCGCAAGGTACTTGAAATATCATATGAATTTTATACTTCTTGTGATATAACTTGACAGTTTTAAAATGGAACAGTTTTCCAAATAATTATTCAGTAACTTGAATAATAATGTATGACCAAACGCCATCGACGTTGATACTAGTACAATCTGAAATAAATAAAAAAGGATAGTAACAGTGTAGTTCATAACACAACAATCTTTTTTAATACTTCGTTAGTCATATTTTCTGCTGCTTCCTCCAGCATTAGGATATCTGCTACTTCATAAGAAGACCCGATGACTGCATTCATTTTGAGTACACTACTATAAAGTGAGTTCAATTAAGTTATAAGCATGCGATGTCATGGATATTGTTTATTACTTAGCTGAACGGAAATACTTGAAGTGGAAACGGATTCTTATTAATTTTCTTCTTTTAATTAGAATACGTTGTTCGTAGAAAAAATAAGTGATATGTTTGATACTAATACGTAATATGTATTAATTTTACCCAAATATAGAGGAAATTGTGACAAAATGTTACCAAGAAGTTGTTTATACCATAAATGAAAATAAATTGTAACATTAACCAGAAGCACAGAATTTAATAGTTAAGTATTGTATTTTCATTACTGTATTTTCTAAATATTAGTCAGTCGTGAATTTGAATATTTTATTTAATTTCCAGTATCTACTAAACTGTAACTGAAATTAAATTATGTCAAAAAATATCAAAACCAATGCGTATTTCATATTAGAAGTGTTGGACTATATTTTGTGCATTGCCAAGGAATGAAATTTTTTTCTTACATCGAGAGGAATATACCAAGAAAACAACTTTTAAAATACAGTTGGGAGTATATCTTTCCTAAGATATGATTTACATATTGCGGAGACTCATACTAATAATAAAATGTTGATATGATCTCTATTCAATAAATACTATAGCCCTTTTCTTTGGTACATAAATAAGTAATCCGTACGAAAGCAATAATACGGAATTCAAAAGTATCAATATAAGATCTGTGTAGAATCTGATTATAAATCAACAACCCCAAAGTCTCACACAGCATATTATAATTTTAAATATCTTTATATTTTTTAATGAGGTCCTAATCTTTACAATGCCAAAGGTTTTCTTGAAAATTGAAATATTTAAATACAAATTTGTGTATTTAAGTACATTATTGTATGATTTTTCGAAAATTATATGATTTATATTTTTCTTTTGTTATTTTTGTGACGCAATATTTAAATATTATTATATAACTTATTTAGATTTTTTTAAATATAAAGTCTTTTCTAATAATCTTAAAAGTAGTAATATGAGAGGTCTTCTAATAGGATTACAATATTTCACAGTGACTATTTACTTTCTTGTGTTGATTATTTTGCTCTAATGTTAATAATATTAACCTTTTTAGACTAATATTTGCACGTAAGCCTCGTCCAAATATTATTTTCCGTTTCCTGGAAATATTTAAATAAAAACTAAAAATTGCACTGAAAACTAGGACAAAAACGTATTAAAAGTTGTTTGACACTACTACAATTTTGTAATGGAAGTCTAAATTATAAAGATTTTAAATATAATTCAAAACAAATCAACACTTTTTGATTCAGGTTAAGATAGATTAAATGATGGAAATAATGTAGACAGATAGACGTACAGTCTAAATTTAAGACACTAATTTTCTATTATTTTTCTGTCTGAAACTGAAACTTTATAGACAAAGCGAAAAAAATTAAATTTATATCAATATAAAGTTTATTGAAAGCGGACGCCAATTTTACAATATAAAAGAAGAAAACCGAAATCAACTTATTTCTGCGCACAAATTAATTTTACTTTGAAGACCGTAATAATTGATAACGTTTTCTATAATCAAGACTGTCAAATACCTAAAGTTTCAACTTATGAGGACTAAGCGACTGAGATATTTACTCACTAAGCTTAGATTAAATTAGCGCCGACACCATTGCAGACCTATTAAACCTTAAAAATTTACCTTCAGAGCTACTTGCAATCAGGATAAAATATAATAATATTAATTTTTGTCCTTACATTTATTTACATTATAATATTTTTTATGTTTATTAAAGTTAGTTTCTCCATTTCGTTTCAAAAGTATTAAAATGTTTTTCATGCTAAGTTAAATATTCATAAGTGTACATTAATCTCGTTTTTTACAATGTTTGCAATCATCGTAAGTTAATAATATCGTTGTAACACTATTTATTAGTTATATAAATTAATAGAAGAAATATTGAAAAACAATGCATTTTTATAGGCGATACCTCTTAGATAGATCTTTGCTAATAGATGGATCTTTGTTAATAGCCCACCTGAAGATGTTGTAATACAAAGAAACCTAGGTCGTGGTAAAGAACTTGAAGAAAGTAGAAATTATATTACATCACGTAGTTTCGTTTAATTGTGAATGAAGTATTTGTGTTACTGAAGTTAGCTAAGTAAAAATAAGTAATATTCTCGAGGATAAAATAAGCTTTAACAATAACGGTATAAGCTTTAACAATAACGCCATAAGCTTTAACAATAACGCTTAAACACAATGATTAAATAAGTGATCGATTTTTAAAATATTCGGAAAATTAGTGAATGTTGCAGGATATTCGTGCGCGTTCTAGGCAAATTAAATAAATCGACCTCTTCGTTAAAAGCATAAAGCTTTACCAAACCCAAGACCGAAGGTTTATCAACATAATCATATAATAATTAAAAAAAAACGTATAATCAACAGCAATATCTGTCGGCGTAGAATTATTATATGCGACCATGCCCACTATTAACTCTGAAAAAAAAAAGAAATGGGATATTATCTAAACATTTTTTATTTATTCGATTTTAATTCTTTCTGCAACATAAGTACATAAGTAGCTTCATATATATATATATATATATATATATATATATATATATATATATATATATATATATACATATATATATATAGTACACCTAAGTGTAGCTAATACAAAAAACAGATATATGCGTAGCATACACAAGGATAAATTAAACGAAGAAAATAAAAGGATCCATGGAAATGTCTAATTATAATAAGAAATCTTATGTTTTAATTTAGTACATGTATTACATTTTAACGTAAGTTAAGTCGGCTTTTTATTGATATTTCAAAATATGTTCTTGACTGTAAGAAATCAACTCGGTTGGTTTCTTTACAAACAGGGTTGGTTTCTTTACAAACTGTTTTTCTTTTCTTGATGAAAAAATTAAGTCGAAAGATACTTTGTTTTCTCCATAGGGAGCTGTTATTTGGTTTTTGAGATATGCCACACATTGAATTCCACTACAAAGAGCTGTTTTTTGGCACCCTTGATCGACCATTTTACCAAATCCAACCATCCCTTTTGCGATGACGATTTTAGGTTTTATATTACTCAATGAAAATATAAAACGATTTTAGGTTTTATATTTTCATTGGGTTATCTATAAAAATACCGGCAAATTTCGACTACTAAACTGCATAGCCGAAGAATGCTGAGTTATTGGATTTGTCTCCGACCCCTTTTATAAAAAAGAGTTTAAAATGTTTATGTTAAAATGCAGAATATTATCTATCCACTGAAATTGTTAAATTTTGATTGGGTACTTGAGAGTTAGCTTGAAATAATAGTCTTGTAAATTGTAGCCTTGCATATATATGTAAGTAAGTGAATTTATTATATGAAAATACAGTTTTTATTACAATTTTTATGTTATTATATAAAAATCATGACAACTGTATGCATGCGTGCGTGCGTGCATGCGTGCTTGCGTGCGTGCGTGTGTGATGCGTGGGTGCGTGAGTGCGTGCGTGTATTTGTGCGTGTGCGCGAAATATATTATTTCCTTTGAAAATTACAATTTTAACAATTAGTTGCCTCCTTCAAGTAATGTGGACATAAAATATTGCGTAAGTTGTTAATACAAAATAACTTATTCTAAATCAAACTTGCTCAAAAAAAAATGTTTTCATACGCAATCATATTTCAATTGAGGATTATTTGAAAAATGGTAACATATTAAAATGTAAAATACATAGCATAATAAATATAAAACAAACACGTATGCGACATAAACGAGAGCCGAGAAGGTAAATAAGTCGTTACTTATGCGGCTTAAGCGAAGAATGGTTTAAATATAGATTAATATAAAAACTGAAACGTTGGTAATAGAGGCACTTTCTTGGATGTTTAAAAGATCCCTCTTAATATATCGTAATATACATTAGTAAAGGCAGCTCTAGTGCTAATAATATTTAATAATTTAATTGAAATATTATTTAAGCGTAAAGTACATATATGTAATCTTGTTTACACGTAATTAATCACAAGACGCTGTTTAAAATAGATAAACAATTGTTTTTTAAATTGACCTATATAAGTGAATCTATCCTAAGATTAATGTTCATATTCAATTGAAGTTGGGAGATGAATCTGGCATCTGAGGAGATATTAAATTAAATACGATGATTCGTAAAAGGTCATTCTGCATTTTTAACAGTAAATTACCAGATCTATTGGGAGTTTCGCCTCCGTCTTTTTAAAAATTATGAGGAGCTTCACCTCCTATTTTTGAAAATGATGTGTAATTTCAATGCTGAAATATTTATTTTTTAAATATTTTGCAGAAAAATATATTTTTTATGATAATTTCCTCAAAATGTTGTTCAGATGAAGAATTGAACATCAGTATGTTTCAAAAGGACAATGCCAGATTCGAGCTAATTACTGCAATGTACAAGAGACATAATATTTAATGCGGCTTATAAATATTAAAGTAATTTTTTTTTATGGAATTGGAATATGGAACTTTAATATTTAATTTTAAAAATGTATATTTTTTGCCACATTTTACTTTTTTATGATGCTTTTTTTATTTAAGAGATTTCATAATTCAGTTTGAATCGTTAACTTAATTTTATAGGTACGCCATCACTAGATGGTGTTATATAGTTTCGCTACATCAAAAGTGACTTAATAGACAAATTTGAATGAAAAATATTTTTGCCTTGTAAACTGTTTATTATTATTATATTTTCTTTGCAGTGTAAACAGGACAGCCAAAAAAACTCCACAAAATTCATCTTTCCAACTAGCGCCTGCTTTTGGTCGAATTACGTTAATAGATACTATCGCAAGTTTCTGAAAAGTGCTTCATAGTTACAAAGAAGTTCACAATAATTTACCTCGATATATAAATATGAATATTTACGTTCTAAAAAGATTTTTTAACGTAATATAAACTTATGTAATATCCATTTAAATCATTCCCAATGTGAAAAGTCTACGAAATTTTCATAGACATAAACAATTTAAGTTAGGTTTTATTAAGTATTCGTAAAATAAACCTATATCAGAGTTTCATATTAGTCGAAAATACTAAAATATTAATTAAGCGGTGCAGCGTACGTAATATCGACCGCTAAAAATATTAAGCTTTTCATTTATTATTTGATATTTAAAAGAAATACATTTTTTAATAACATTAAGAGTGATAAAACATAACAATAGACTTCAGTATGTAACTACATACTTAGATTATTATAATAATCAAAATTTGCGATACACAAATTACATTTTTATGATAAGTTTGCTAAAACCAGATATGGTTTTCTTATACATTGTGCACGCCATGTCGAATTTTCCATGAGAAAACACTCGCTTTGGAATTTATTTCGTGTGACTTTCCGTCTTTAGTATGGATTATGAAATTTGATGTGATATGTAAAATCATGCAATAAACCTTGAAAAGATTTACAGAAAACAAAGATATATATATATATATATATATATATATATATAAAACATTAAACTTTAATGACACTAACTCAATAAAGAAATAACCATTTAAATGCCAATAAACCTTTATCGCTTTAGCTAAACTGTTTTTATTTTGGTTTGGTACTATATTTTTGCTAGAAAATAACGTTAAACTACTTGCTTTAACTCCTTAAGAATTTCGTAATTATATCAATTTTAAATGATAGCTCAAATATACCGTCCTTCCAAGGAGGGTTATGAATCTATAATTCTCTGGAAATAATCTTTATAGTTTTAATTTTATTACTCAAAAATTCCTATACATAAACTTTATTTATTTTGGTGAAGCTCTTGATGTATTTATACATGATTTTAATACTCTGTGAAAGCTGTCGTCTATTTATTACTGTGGTACATGGAAAGGAGATAAACAGTCAACGTAAAAACGAACAATTCAGTCTATTTGGTTATATGAAGACCGGGCTATGGTTATGGCTGGTCCGAGCTAAGTTAATGTGGTTTTTTACCAAACGGTGTAAATTATTCTCCATAGTTTCGCGTGAGCACCTGAGTTCAGTTGCTAGCCGGCGTATCGTTAATCGTCTATCTTCTTCAATTAACTATTTTAACCTGTCGCTATCTAATCCCACCGGTCGACCAGAGCGCGGTTGATCACTCAGGGAATAATCACCGCTGCAAAACCGCTGGAACCATCGTTTTGAAGTATGATCAGATATTGCTTCAGGAGCCATGTTAGCATATGTTACGCTTAGCTTCGGCAGCAGAGACTAGATTGGAATTCGGAGAGTAGACGTGTCTTAATATCGGCCATATTTTATGTGTGTTAATAGTGAAGCGTTTTAGTTATTACTGAATCAGTGAGAGCGTGCCGCAGTTTTATATATCTTCGTTCATAGAAATCAAAGACATCTGGAACGTTTTCATATTTTCTAGATAATTCTCGAAAAAAAAACGTTTATAATTACTTAAACGCTTAAACTTTTTAGCCAATCCAATATAATTAGACATTTATGAATAAGATAGTTGTAGAATCATTGTAACTTACTATTTAAACTGACATGAGATATAAGATTTAAAAGAAATTTATTACGTCATTTACCACTTTAAAATTCCAAATACATACTTTTTAGCTCGTTAATGGAAGTTTCTATGTCAGACAATTTTGGAGGAAAACCGCTGTAACACATAAGTAGTTAGATGGACATAGAATGATCTCATAACGATTCCGTTTCGAGGTATGTAAAATTAAAAATAAAACAAAAGATATCATATTCTATAAAAACGGTCTATAGGTCGCTAACTATTGAAAGTGATTTATTCGCTTTATAGATTATTGCAATTGAAAAATATTTTTTTTCAATTGGAATAATCTATTTAGACACACGATACTGAATCTCAGTTGATCGATATATATATATATATATATATATATATATATATATATATATATATATACATATGCGATAAATAATACAATTTCTAAATACTGAATTATTATTTAAATAAGTTACAATTCTATCTGCATAATGATGAGACGATTTCAGCACTTGTGTAGTATCCTTAATTCAAATACTTTTTTTTATCTATTTATTGAATATTGTATTTTGTATAAAGTTCCCATACGTCTATAAATTAAAAAGAAATTTAAGAAAGATGTGTCAACATTACTGTTTCTACCAAGTAAAATTTTCAGCCGTTTAATTTATTATTATTACGTTAAAACATGGCATAAAATGTGAATATTTATGAAACAATTTATATTAAATTGTCTATAACAAAAAATAAATATTAAAGCTGTAACTCAGCAGTAACCTTAAACTGAAAAGCTTTTCTTCATTCCGTTATTTGTTTAGAGATTAAACAAATGAGGAAAAACTTTAAGTTTCAATTGTACGATTTTTCCGGAGAAAGATATTTTATTTGTAACGCGATTTGTGTAATGACAAAATACTTTCCGCATGGTGATTGAAAAGTAATGAGTGGTATTCGCAGCGCTATGTTCATGTGTCTATAGTTCAATTATAAACTTTTTACAGGCGACAATAAAGCTTTTTATGCTGGTTGTGCTTGCCATTCAAAAATAATCGTTAATCGTTTGTCCAATTATTAGTGGCGAAGGTTAAATATTTCCATTAGCGGTATATTTAAAAGTAATTTGAATTGTAAATTTCATTAAAAAGCTATGTATAACCACTTAAATGGCGTCTTTTTGGTAGTGTTGAAAAGGAATTTCACCTTTTTTTTGAAATGAAAATATTGACAGCCATGCAGATAAATATATTTTATTTAACGATATTAACGTGATTATGAGTGGAAAATATTGAGAATTAATTGGCAGCATTTACTATATTGAATAATTAGAGTGTTTATTAAATTCATAGATAAAAGTTAATTGATTCGATAAAAACGTGTTACAAAAAAGGGTAAGGTTATTATAAAATAAAGTAAAAACGCCGGTCGGACTATTCAGATCATGGTAATAATTTTTATTTTAATAGAAGATTAAGAAATAAAAAAAAGATTTATCGATATATATATACGAATCAAAATTTTTTGTATTCATTTTTTTAAAATACCAAAAAAAAATAAAAATGAAATTTTACAAAAGGTACATTTGGAAAAATGACAGAAAATATTATTCATAGAAGGACAAGAATACTTTCTTGGCGAGGCAATTTTAAAAAAATGCAATTTTGAAATGTGTGACGTACTTTCACGTCACGTAATTTTCCACCAAATTATCAGGATAATTGGGTGAAGAAGTTGGTGAGAAAAAAAGTGAACGATGTTTCGTCATCTTTCCTAGAAATCTTAACTGCATCTATTTGCAAGAAGAATCTGAAGCTATATTCAAGAAGATATGAACGCAAAAAATGGGAGTCAAAAATTAATTTATAATAATTTTTTTTTTGCATGTAAATATTAAAATATTTTTGCACACCAGGTAATAGTCAAATATTGGTAGATTTATTTCTAATTACGTCAGCAATATAAAAACATGTAAAAATCAATCCCAATTTGCATTCATAATTGTGTTTAAGTGTACTTTGCTGTCATACTTTCATTACAATTTTACCAGCAGTTTAAATAGTAATGAAAGTGTACGCTAACTATACAAGACAAAATCCACCAACCAAACCAAATTCATTTTTAGTAATACTATATGTAAATATCACGATACTTCGGAAACACAGAGCGGAATATTTCTTTCCGGTGAAGCCAATTTTTAGTGACAGATGAATAAAGATGAAAAGAAAATATATACGCCTCGAACAAAAAAAAAACTTTATCTTTTCGATGTATCTTTTCACTTTAAGCTAAACCGGAATAATATTCACTGAATTATGTCGATAAAAACACTTTTCAGAACCGAAGTTTTAGATTAGAATTAATTAAACCCAAAATAATTTTTTTAAACTATTCTCGAATTAACATATGTCGTGTTTTTAATTTTAAATATTTTATCTTATTATGAAGGTTAACTGTCTAGTACAAAATATTGAACATTTTACATGAAATAAGATATACGATATTCTGAATCTCTTTTCGCAAATATGAAGCTCATAATATAATTTTATATAAATAAAATTCCACGCATTTTATTTACAAGTTTTATGTAGTATACAGTCTTATGGCCTGTCTCCTGGATTTACTTTCGATACAACGCGCAATGTAAATATATTTATACGTGCTCTTTACGCATAACAAACTTTAACCACTATATATTGCACGTAGATATGTTTGCACGTATTTTAAGCAATTTACTTAAGAAAATTTAATTATAAATTTACAATTCAACACCATATATCTTGCTCTCGTTGAAATTTTAATAAATGTCAAAATGGATAATGATATTCATTAAAAATGACAATTAGAAAAATCTAAATAACACTGGTTACGAATCTCGATTAATTCGAGTAGTGACATACCCGTTTAATTTTTATTGAGGCCTAAAATAAGTAAAATCCATGAATTGTGGCGTCGTTCGTATTTACAAACGACGTTATATATATATATATATATATATATATATATATACCGATTACGCAATTGACGTATTCCTTTAGTTTTAAACCAATGCAGAAAAAAGCGGGTAAAGAAAAAAAAGAAAATATTTTAGAAATATAGCAATATTTCACACAGTAAAAACTAAAATGATTTTGATGGAGTTCTCACTTTCTGGTCTTGGTTTTACGAATTCTATAAATTCTTAAATGTACTAAAGAGATTTTCACTCTTATTCTGTATAAAGTAAAAAAAACAGCTGAAATTAAGAGCCGGGTTACGTGTCTAGGTACTTAATTTGAAATTAAATTACTTTATTTACCACAAGTAATTAATAATATATTATTTATAGCTCAATAAATCTTCCAAATCACCGAATATGATTTAATAATTTTATTTTAAGTTTAGTAATAAATATATATGTTATAGTAAATACCCTAATAAATATAATCTTTAGAATTATTGTTATGGTTTTACTAAAATGTTTGAGAAAGAAATGACTTTGGTTTTTTTATAATTTTAAATTTGATAGTTTTAGAAATAAAGGGTCCAAAATTTATATATTATTTAGGATATTTTTTAGGATATGTCCAAAGATATACTACCTAAAACTGTTGTGAAAGATTTTTTGGTACTCTTCTAATTAGCCCTTTCAAACTCTACCCCACACATGGAATTTTAAAAATTGCATTTCCAGTATTAATTTGTTTCCTGTAGTTTTCACATAAATATTTTTGAATACTACCTATTTTGATATGTGCATATTAATATGCTTTTAAAATATTCCAAGTTTCAAGTATTTACGTTAAGCGGTTTCTTAGAAAAATTGTGGTGAAATATTGGTAGACTGACATGTGTCTAATGTTATGAGGGTTACGTTTTTGTTTTGAGGCATGGAACAATAAAAATGAGCTAGATCTATTTGTTTGGAAAAATAATCTGCAACAGAGCTTATTGTTATTAAGAAATAATGGCGTGAAAATTTCATTTCTTTAGTAATTGTAAATTCAACGAAAATCGTTGTGAATTATTAAATGTAGTATCGTGTAAAACGCATTTCCTTCTGATTGCAATACGAAAAGTGCAGAGCAGAAATTGCGACAAAAATACTTTCATAACGGCGATTGGAACATGAAGTATAGGAAGCCCGTCAGCAAACGTACAATCTTTTATCGTTTATTTACAAAACGGTAAAAGATTAGCATATACGGGTACATACAAAGACTAGTATATTACTACGCAGGTAAGTACGTAGGTTTACATTAGTATTTACAGGCTTGAAGCACTGACTACGGTGAACCCAAAAGACGGAATGTAATTTATGCAAATACGTAACACTTGCATGTGTATATGCTTGCATTTATAAACACTTGAACTCTTATTTTTATTAAGTCAAAATAAATATAATCAGATTTACTGATAATAAATAGACTAATGTCAAATGATAAATTACACCATTCGTTATCTAACTTGAGCGTCCCAATGTACATATAGTTATTTGATTACATAATGTTTTTTTATATAATTATGTATTTACCTACATTACAATATATAAATTTTGAATGTGAGGTATTCGTATTTCTACCTGTGTTCACTCCACAATAAAAATAAATAAAAACGAAAACGTAAACGTTACATCTAACGAAATACGCTTACTAAGTCAATGCTTCTCTTCTATCTCAGGTACACAGATGGACAAGTGCTACATTTCACTTGGTACCGGTTCCAAAACTATTTTGTAATAGAAGTACTTTGCAAATTGATTAATGTTCAGAAACAGTATTTTTGCACGAAAGCTCAATTTAACTACTGGTGTTATCATAATTTCATCCTTTTTAGTGCGCTTCTTATTTGGTAGTTATTTAAATCGGTAAGTTTTGTTTTGTAATGCATTAGTTGCTATATGTCTTCGTATTTTTCCATTATTAATACCTATGTTTTCCTTCATTACCCAAAACGTTACGAATTTATGATGAATTCGTTACCAATTATATATTATTTTGTTGAAGTGGGACAAACGTTTCTGGCGCCTAATAAACCTAACTTTATTCATATATAAATGCATGTGCACACATACATACATATAAATTACATCCCCAATTTGGCTTCATTGTTGTTACTGCTTATATTCCTTAGTATCTATCTAATAATATCCTAGTTACTTCATTGTTTTTGTACATACAGATATATATATATATATATATATATATATATATATATATATACTTACCTGCTTTTTATGTATATCTATATACTTATATACCTATATACCAAAGTAGTAATGTTTAGTCATTTCATGCAATTGTTTATACTTGGAATACTTACTTATCTACTCACTCACCAATATTTTAGTTGATTCATGCCTTTGTATATACCTGCAAATGTTTATCGACCTATTTAATTTATCATTTTCTTGCTTACAATTGCTGTCCAAACAAACGAAACAAATCCAAACTCTATGAGTTTACGAGTTTGCTAAATTACAGATTTATATTGCATTTAGTCCTGTCAAAACTTTAGGGACAATGTTATTAAATTATCATTAGACCAGTATCATCCGACCTCGATTACTGTCCCCGTTCTGGTTATGGCTGAGGAATTCTATGGAATACCTTGAATGTGCATAGTCAAATTCTAATAAATTTTTATGAAACGATATTGAGGCCATTAATATAAAAAACATCATACAAATTGGATGATTAGTGCTGCAGATATGAGTTAATATTTACAAAACAGACCGTACCACCGCAGCATCAGACTGAGGTATGAGAATCCGGAATTCAATGACAGTGTATGTGCTGGAAAATAACAATATCAACTTAAAAACAGCATATCCTGAAGTCTCTCTATTTAAGCACATAGTATTCGGCAGCATAAAAACTGATGAATTAGAGCCCTTAGTGTAATGACATCGTCTCTACTTGAGACCTACCATACTAATGTACAATAACAAATCCACACTCACAATTTTGGCAGGCAATATCCTCGCAGCATTACCACTGAGAAGTTGGAATCTGGAGTTCAATCACAAAGTCTCTACTTGAGATCTACAATACTAATTGTAAAATACTAAATCCACTGTTTAAGTGGGCTGTACGTTTGCAGCATCAGGACTAATAAGTTGGAAACCGGAGTTCAGTGATAGTATCTGTGCTTAAGATCTACTTTTATTTTATATACTTGGGCGTATCCAGGGTGATATAAAAAAAAACAAAAAAAACGTGATCGAAAATCATTCATATAAAATTTGCAGACTTATGAAATTATTTTGGAAATATTTTTGTATTTAATTATTTTTATATATTTTTTATGATATATACATGTATATATATATATATATATATATATATATATATATATATATATATATAATTTATTTATAATCATATCTGGCTTAGCGTAGGTTTTTGTTTATTTCCCGATACGTGAGTCATATATACCCATATATGCAATTACTGCCCAGAGATACGTAAAGCTCTCTAACTTGTTTCAGTAATTTTTGAAAATTGAATCCAGATTGAAATATTCTCTTGAATGTACAGTACCATAATTCCAATATTTTAAATTTTGTAGTAACGTAATTCTAAAATTTGTGATATTTCATTTGGCTTGGTAGGCATAGTGTTCATTCTATTTCTTTTCTTTCTGTATACTTAAGTCCCATAGGTTTTTCAGCCAAGGGGTTAGTGTTCATAACAATTTTTATTATATATTATTAGTAACTAGCTTTTGCTCGCGGTATCACCTGCGTAGACGTCGGAAAACTACATCTTGATTATTGTAAGTGCTCTTTAAAAAGATACAAAATCGGTAGTGATTTTCACACTAATAACTAAAGCAATTCCAGTACTTAATTAATGGAAAACGAATCTATCTTGTTTCTATTTACAATACAATTTATACCTGAAACTGACCGTTATGCCGAAACACCAAAAATGCAATTCTAGTAACTAAATAAATAAAAAAACAATCAATTTTCCATGTAATTATAACAAAAAAATATCTGTGGTGTTTCCAAAGTTACAACTAAAATAATTCCAGTATTTAATTAAAAGTGATAATTGTATTATGCCTTTTTTTGTGAAGAACCTTTTTGTTCTAACAATGTGGATCAACTGCTTGGAGTGTCGATAATGGAAGCAGGAATGCTAAAAAAATATATGTGAAAATTGTTTCCTTAAATAAGTAGTTCAAAATAAAATACATATAAAAATATGAATCCAGTATGTTCGATATTAGACAATCATTTCGTCCCATTTTAAGGAATGCTCTATCTACATTTCAAACAAAGGATAGAAAAACAATCAAGTGCCTTTTAGAGCCCATTTAAATATTATTAACTGAAAGTTCTAATGAAATGCCCAAAATTTCTTCACGTATTATAAATTAATTGTGGAAAAAATAGAGGTCGGATTTATGGGGTCGATAAACTTGCAATTTATTTTGAAGCTTAATATTTCTCCAAAGGGACCATAGACTCATTTTACTACATAGACGAACAAAGGTAATAGCGAGGGCAATGATGCGTAATAGCGAACTGACGTTTAGAACGAGATAGCGCATTAAAAACAGTAGAACCATTTTTTGCAATGCAGCCTGTACTTATCGTCAGGCAGTGATTTGCGTTCATTGTTCCTTGGTGATTTTTATTCTATTGCTCGTCGTCCAAAATAAGCGTTTAGAATAATAGTCACTTATTCTGCTCTTGATTGTAGCAGTGCATGTCGAAATAATTCAGAAAATTGTCCATTTTATAGGTAAATTCTAAAGAATTGAAAGTGTAATTTTTTTATTTCAGAAATCCGCACAGAAATGATTCTTCCAAATATGAAAATTTACAGAATTATGTGGCTAATTGCACGTAAAATAAAGGTGCTCGTTAAGGTAACATGAATTTAGGTGTTTTTGTTGAATACAGGTCACTTTAAATTTGCGCTGATGTTAAATCATCTTATAGACGAAATTAATTAAGTTTTAGTTTTGTTGAATGAAACTGTACAGTAATAGAAATTTGGTCATTACTCGTTTTAGGGTTTAGCAGTAAACTATGAACTTTATAATTTCATAAAGTCTGTCCGAACCTATTCTATATATATATATATATATATATATATATATATATATATATATATATATATATACACATACATAAACAATAAAAGGTTCGCCAAAACTACATTTTCAACAAAACTTTCAAACTATGAATAGTACTTTAGGCTACAGCACGGTTCAAAATACCTTCTAAGGAACGTCTGAGCACTCCTGTTATTCACATTTTATTATCGACTGTAGACAACACGACTATGTAATGCCGGAGCTTTGAAAGCGTTTTCACGTTAAGTTGTTTTAACATATGGAGTCACCTTCATTTCCATTTATGGAAATTAAAGTTTACGTATTTTCACTGAATAATTTTGCTTAGCAGTAAGAAAGTAGGTTTTGAGAGGTAACTCTATTTTGTCCGTAATATGGTGTCGCGCTTAAATACATGGTTGTAAATTATATTCAAACTGCTTTGTATGTTTCGGGGTGCGTTGTGTTTCCAGTACATGTTTTAGTGTGTAATTCATTTTGTATCGATCGGGGTGGAAATTTAACAACATCCGTTGGATGATACCGTAGAATGGATTGCATTGTTTTACTGTATAAGCATTTTTTTATGTGTAAATATACTATTTAAGCAAAAAAATATCAGTAGATATTATTGATATAATATTTTTGTTGTAATACTTAGAATAAAATTTTACAGTATTTCGATTAGGGTGTCTTAGTATGATTCCATTACGAACGTAAATATAAATAAAATAAATAAAAAATAATTATAAGTAAAATTATTTTGTTTCATAACAGTTACTCTTAATGGAAAGAACTAATTTCAATCATTATGTATGAGTTATTTGCATACTATAAGCGGAAAAGTTCAAAATCACAAGTGTATATCATGTCAAAATACTTACAAATATGAAATGAAAAAATTGGGATAATATGTTTAAGATTTTTAGTCATTAATTTGCGCCCATTATTTTATAATCAAAAAATTATCAAAGTAATAATAACTTGAAACTGTGCTCCTCTACTTTTGGAGTTTCCCCTCGATTATGATGAGAAGACTAACTATAAATAAAATGTGTTATGCGATGAACGAGTCAACGGTATCCTATTGGACAACGACAATTTGGTTCAGGAGATGCAAGATCGAGGAGTATGATCGTGAGGATGAACTCCATTTCGGATGTACTGTTGTATTAGATTTAAAACAATTACAATATTTATCTTGAAGATAATCCTCAACTGACTACTCATTGGTTAATTGAGGAACTTAATTGCAGTAAATTATATGAATTTTCATAATTTTTTTAAATACGTGACTAAGGCAAGGTTATACTCTTGTAGACTAGTGCACATGAATTTTTATTAAAATATATCAAACAGTACGAACATGTTTTAAATTTGAAAGCCAAAAGTACAGCAAAGAGTTGCAGCATCAACTTGAAATTCCAAGATATTTGACAATAAATTCATGTTTGACTTAAAACTAAATAAATTAGGTCTTTTCTTAAATCAATAAAATTATCGATATTTTTTTTTTTACTTTCTTTGAGGCGTTATGTCGAGAGCGAGTCTATGCAAATCTTTTGAAATATATAGAAATTGAACTTAAAAAACGACATTAAGTAAGAGAGAAAATGGTCAGGGCTTTTGAAATTAAAACAAGCGCTCTAAACAGCATTTATTTATTATAACTTTTTTTTTAGATGTATAGCATCTACCGGGGTGTTTAGTATATCTACTATCCGCCAATTAGTTTTAAGAAACATCGTGTAGGAAATAAACATTATTCCATTACTACTACAATATGTGCTTTGAAAATTCATAGCGTTAGATATTGTTTAATACAATAAAAAAACATTTTGGCTAATTGTACTTTACACCCAATAATAAAGTGATAATTAACATTTTGGAGATTCAAGGAATCGAAACAATAACAGTTAGAACATTCACTTCTACAAAATGTCAAGATTATAATTTTTCCTTAAACATTATTCTCTCCTGATATTCTTGGACCCTTGAGTGAATGTTAACGCTAGACTTTTGTCTTTCCTTGAAAATGAAGTTGACAATTTTTGGCGGCAACAAGTATTATGAATTAAGATCGAGTAAGAGGTAAATATAAAGTAGAGCTAAAACTAACACGCTCTATTTTCTTTTATACTCTACGATATAAACAAACCTGCCAATATTTTAATAAAAAACCCTAACTTTCGTTGATGCATTTTCTTAAAAAAACACTCTCTCATACTTTCACGTATTCATAAAGTTTCTTTGCGCTAAAAGCTTTCAAAAGCGCTGCGATGTGGGTGTCGATCTACTGAATAAAAACAGATCTCGGCGTCTCTGTAGGCGACCTTGATAGATTTTCACGTTACTTGCATGAGACTTTGACCTAAATAAGTGACTGTATTTCTTTTTTATAACCTGAATGTGTACAGAATATTGAATAACACTATCCAACGATTGTGTTTAGTAGCGGAACTAAATCATTTTCAGACACTGTATCATTCTGTAATATTTTTTTAACAATAAATCATATAAAAAACAAAACATTGTATTTTATTTACTTTTCACTATTATCCCATTTCATTTTCTGCTCAGATATTTTTACCTATTTATCATAAAATTTCAAAATAAGAAATATAAGCAGTGAATGTCGTTAGTTGAAAGTCATTAGTTACATTCTGGTTAGATGGTGTACATATATTATTAATTTGGAAAAATGGTTTATGTCTTTTTAATATAAATACAGAAAACATAATTCATAGTTTGTGCGAGTGAGCATATAATTTTGTTATCCCCATAGAGACACTGAACTACTAGATCCTGCAGAAAATATGTTATTCAATCTGTGAAGAAAAATAAAATTATTCGAAATGTTTCTAACGCTAAAAAAAATCCAGGATGGCTTTACAGAGACATCAACTAAAAACCATAAGACATATAATAAACCTATTAAGTAATAGCTGGATTTACATCACGAGGATCCTGTATAAATGTAGACGCATAAAACTTTAAGGGTTCATATATTACAAATATTAATAATATTTATAACTACGTTACCAACGTATTACCTTGTCTATCCTTCATAGGTAAAAATACCCTGAATTTGTCAAAAAATACTTTAGTTAATCATTCATAACTCTATTAAATTTTTCATTAGGCTATTTTCCACATTTATTTTTAAGATACAAGTTATGCTAGGTATTACAACCGAATTACAGCTTTTTAAGTAATGGGACGTTTTGAGATAGATCCGGCAAAATGGATATTAAAATGGTAACTTAAATTGCTTTTCAAACTGTTGCTTCTCAATGAAAAAAATTAAAAAACAAAGAATCATTGGCAAATTTGAATGGACGCTGGTTCGTTCACGTATACAAACTAAATGTATACCGGGTAATAGGCTTCTATATAAACTTTCCATTTTACTATGGGGCTAAGCTCCTGTGATGCCGGAAAGGTAAGTTTCCTTAAGTACCCTAAATATGTATATATTTTTTACTGTTTATGTGTGTGTGAACGAAGAATGTCGTGATAAACGCTTCTATTCATCGCGTTTTATTAATGTAGGTTCGTAATGAATGTTTATTTATTGGTTAAGTAAAATAAACAATATACTTGTATAAATTATATCTATCTAATCAAAAGAAAAAGTTTATTTTCAGTTTCGATATGAAAATAAATGGAACATCTTAATAATTGTAGTCCATGGGGTGTGCGGGTGGCTTTATTAATACCTCTGACCACCTGTGGTTTTTTAGCTATATGTACTTGACAGTACACATACATACCTATACACAATTATTGATGAATACTTGTGGGTTCATAAAATCTATGTTTACAACTTATTTGTTTTTTTTGTTGTTATATTACAAGTATTTATTGATGATACATTAAATATTGGCAGGTTTGGTTATATCGTAGAGTATAAAAGAAAATAGAGCGTGTTAGTTTTAGCTCTACTTTATATTTACCTCTTACTCGATCTTAATTCATAATACTTGTTGCCGCCACAAATTGACAACTTCATTTTCAATGAAAGATAAAAGTCTAGACTTTTATCATTCACTCGAGGGTCCAAGAATATCAGGAGAGAAGAGTGTTTTAAGGAAAAATTATAAACACGGACCATATCATCGTTAATAATACCTATTTAGCCAATTAATTAAAAAATAAAAAACCACAATATTTTCGTCTTTTTTATACGAGTAAATTAATGGTTTACAAACTAAAGAATCCATAGTAACGCTATATTTCCCTGTTTTCAAAATATTTTGGTTTATTTTAATGAATTGGTTTTTACAATGATTTATTTAATGATGATGCAATCATTAGTCAATAACAGTGATTGGTTAGGCACTGAATAATTTAAATAGTTTTTATTATCTTTTGATTTTTGATGAATTTGCGAGTTCAATTTAAGTTTAATTTAAAATATTTTGTTTAAATCTTTTTGCTATTCATTGATTTAGAGGATTTTGTTGTCTATAAGGTTTAAAAAACCATGTATTAAGTTTTGAAACATAAATTTAAATCAATGTTTGTTGATTGTTTTTGGAATCACGTTTTTTCTAATTTTTGAAATATGACTTTGCTTGTTTCATTTTGCTACTTCATTCATTTATTGTTTTGGAAAATTATTATATGTACACGTCAGAAATATTTTCGATCGAATGGAATTTTCCTGTAAGCTGTAAACATATTATATTGGTTATTCATATATTGAATACATTGAAGGCGAGTAATATTATTGGGATCTTAGCCGCCATAAAAATATTTTGGTTATGTTGGATACTTTGAAGATAAGTGGATATTCGTTGTTATTAATTAATATTCGTTTATAACAACTTAATTACAGTTATTAAAGAAGTAAGAGCAGATAATATCTATTTCATCAAATAAATAAGAAGTCACTCGAGATCTGGATCACACCCTGATCGGCAGGGCTTAATATCAATAATTACTGATGACGACAATGGAGATTTCAAAATCTTATAATGACCTCAATACAAAGGGATTTACTTGATGTATGGTACACAAACTCTCAATGTGAACGTGTCAAAAGACCGATAGGTTATGTATCGACCGTATTAAGTTTACATAAGGTTAGTGAATTCTTCACATATACGGTGTTATTGTAATCACTTTACGAGAATAATGGATAATTAATAATTTACAATTACAAATTTGGAATATATAGGCTGTACTTTTTATGATATTGTACAATTCGTTTAATAGGGTATTTGATTGCTGTCGATATTTTTTGGAAAAATGTTTTAAAACTGGGGAGTAAGTTTGAAAAAAACATGGTGATGAAAAAAATTATGTCTATAGCAAACAATCAAAACTTTTAAATAGGAAAAGTGTCATTTTTTTCGTTCATTAAATTGAAAAAGTTATTATGAATTTAGTTTCCGTACAAAAAAATGAGAAAATTATAATATGCAATATATAACTTAAACGCAATGTTTAACGAGATACTAAAAATATTTAATAAAGTTCCTTATAACGAATGCTAAATTACTGGCCAGTGACGTCATAAGCCAATCGTGTTTTATACGGGGCGTTTTCACGCGAATCGTTTTCAGTTTTTAAGTCGTTATACGAGTAATATTGTAATGAAAAGTCCTACGCATGATATATTTATTTTAACTGTTTTTAATGTTATCACTTATTATGTTCAAGTAATAAAAATGTAGTCAAATGCCCTATTACTAATTAATATTTTCATAATTTATAATCTTAATTAATTTTTTAATTAAATATTCCTACTTCTTAGGGAAAATAACCCGACGTTGGTGTAGGCTATTTATAAGCTTCGTCATATTTTTGGTTCTCCGAACCAAATCTTAGTCTAGTTTAATTAAAGGTACATACTATTTGTACATTCATGGAAATTTGGGTTATTGTTCGGCAGAATTCTCAAATTTCTAACATAATTAAATGCTTATAATATTTGAATATTCGTAGAATTATTACGTACTTGTTTAGTAAAATTTTCGAAATACCTATTGTAGATACGTATTAGCTTGATTCGTGTATCCCTCGGATATTCGTAGAAGTATTTTGGATTGGAAAAATTCTCGAATTACCTATAACAGATATGTGCTAGCTTGATGAATATTCGCGTAACGTTCGGATATTTGTAGAATTATTACGTAATTGTTTGGTAATATTCTTAAATATCCATACTGGATAAATGCTAGGATAACTAATATTTATATAATATTTCGATATTCGTAGAAGTTTACGTAATTGTTTGGTAATATTTTCAAAAATATGTATAGATTTTAATACTTACAGACGTACTTTCGTAATTTGTACATTTAACACATTGTAATTTGAATTATTAATATTATTTTTTTAGGGTTTTGTGCAAAAAAGCAACATAACATACAAATAATTGCATTGACTAAATCAAATGTCAACGGAATTGTTTCTTTATCGCGTCGAATTATTGGGTACGTTAATTTAGATTCCATGTCACGTATGTATCCTATGAATGATGTCTGCTCACTGTAGATGACATAGACTTCTTAACTGGGTATATCATTTGTGGACTTAATGTAGAATATTCCCGGAGATGGGGATGTCGTTTTAAGGGCACAACTGTATTTATACATTTCTTCGAAGTCGTATTTGACTTGTAGGCTTTAGGGTACAAGTTTGAATTATGTTTGTCATACGTATAAATGTATCTACATTTATACGTATGACAAACATAATTCAAACTTGTACCCTATGTCAAATACAGTATGTTAAATACAGATACGTAATGTCTGAATTGCTTGAAGTCGTATTTAACTTGTACGTTTTGGGGTACAAATTTGTATTTTAGTTTGTCATACGTATACGTGTGCATGTACGTATACATGCACATACGTATACATGTAGATACGTATACATCAAGACACGTAGTGTATGAACTTTCTAAAGTCGTATTTTTTGACTTGTACTCTTTAAATATAATGTTTAATGCTGGCTATTCTTTATAGGTAACGTTTGAAGCTACTTACTCACTGGAGACCTCTACTCAAGATTTCATTGAAAATTGCAAATTTGTAACGATATAACAGTATGGCCACTTTGGGTAAAATTAGTTATGGATACCATGGCGTTTACGCTTAAATATTTTTGCCACATATCTTTTAGAAGAGGTCCTTGTGGCTTTCCCGAACCTATTATCAAAACTTGTTACAGAAGGAAAATTAATGGAATATTTCATTGAAAACATAATTATTCTTACATAATATCCCCACTCCTAACCTTAAAATAAAACATTATTTTAATTTAGGTATATTAACAACGCAATAACGTAATATAATTAACAATATCAGCTTTATGTAATTGTAATCAATATTTACTCATTCAGATTAACAACTTATTGATCCGTGTTAATTTAAAGATCTAGTAATGTTGAAGTATTACTTAAAAAAGTCTGTGCATATTTGAATGAATTGAATGTTATGATTATGAAACTAATAAATTGAATCTATAATGAATTAACAATAAGTAAAACGTCAAGTGTAATATAACTGTTTCGGTCTGACCTCTTGACGACCACTTTTTTACCGGGACAGTTAATTCTCTTCTTCTTGATATTTTCTTATTGAGCAATTGCATATTTATAGCATCATATAACTCGTCACCGTAAGATAAAAAGCATCCTCTGACGGGTCTGACTGTACTAATACGAATGCACAGTTTCTATATCTAGAAGATGTTTTGGATGAGAGCACCAATCCTATGTGACTTCATGCAAGACACAGCTCTATTTATAAACGATTATCGTTCTCTAAATGCATTCTTGTAAACAATATATATGTGGACATAATGTCATATGGAAGACAAATGTTATGAATATTTGAACAGGGATAGCCAAAACTATCTGTTAATATCGGATTTAAAATTTGAAATTTCTCTTCCTTGGGAATGTTGACTATTATTTTTAAAGCAATTGTTTAGCAAGTATTGTTTAGTTCTTCTATAAAACGCAACATATATTGATTGGATTTGGACCACATATGATTTTGAACAATTTTGAACAATTTTTTCCTTGGACGAGATTAACAATTCAGCTAGCGATTTCATATATTATTAAAAGTATTATGGGGTGAATAAATGGGCCTTTTTCTCCCCATAAGACTTAACATTTCATTTATCACTTTGCTGATTCAAGTTGATTATTTCATTTAGGGAAATTATAGAATATATATAATACATCACATGTCCTAATCTAAACAAAATGGTTTGAATTCGTTTGAACCGATTAGACGACAATCTTTTGTAAATAATTTAAAAAAAACACGATGTTCCGTAAATATTGACTTAAAGGTTTATTTGCATGTTTTCAAATCTTTCCGTTTTCAATAAAGTTAATTCAATATATTTTGAATGATAGTCTACAAATAGCAGATATTTTTTATTGTTAAATTATAATAAATTTGTTTCTATTTTATCCCAAGGGCATAATGGAATATCGTTCAAAATCAAAATCTGTTGTTGATAAGCTGACTTGTTTTATATATATTTGACTGACTCATGCCTGACTAAAATATGTTTTCTTGCTGAACTTATTCTTCCACTAAAATTTAAATGAAGTGTATGGATATATATAACATTTCTTTTTATAGTAATAATGGAATAATCAAACTTCCATCTTTTTGTCCAAAATTCCATCTTTTATGTGAATTTCTGATCTAAGATTAAAAAGTGTTCTGACTGACATATCCCTTTCATGTTTATTATTTAGGCAACCCCCAAAATGATGTTTTATTAATATATATAAACTTTTATTATTAAGAGTTAGCCCACCTGAAGATGTTGTAATACAACAAATCCTAGGTCGTGGTAAAGAACTAGTACTACACCACGTAGTTTCATTTAATTGTGAATAATGAATTTCGACAAAATTAACGCCAAATATATTCAATAAGAGTTTTTTCTTAAATTAATTGTAGTTTTGATTAAAACACACTGATATACCTTACAAACCTATTACCGTCACAGCTCATTTCACATGATTTATGGTGGAATGGCTCTTCGTAGTTCCACCGGTATCCTTCTCAATGGCCAGTATAGCCATTTTCTCTCACTAATGATGTCGAGTTGCCCGCACATAAAGCTAATGTGTTAGTGGCTACTGTTTAATGTGAACAACCGATCTTCTGTGAACTGACGCAGCGTATTTCAACTTGGGATAAACAATTGCGCGTTGTTGTGTATTTTGATTTGGTATTTCCATTTGTAATAATCTATGTAGGAAATAGTTTCTCCGCACTTGGTAAATGTCATTGAATTACAATTCTAAAGAACATTATCGATGCGGATAGGTGCGGTTATTTCAATTGGTGAGAAAATGTTTTCTAGAAGAAATGGTGTTTAGAATATCTGCATATGCTTAAAGTCTGACAAAGTGGATTACTTCTGATTATGTTATTGATGTTTAGGCTGTTGTAATAGTGGAACAGGATGTACTCCTTCTTTGAGTTGATCTTAGGGTGTAATCCTTGTGATCCATCCAGGTTCTAACAAAACAGTTCGCGTTGTGACAGTAAAAACGGATTACGGATCCTTTAAGTAACTAGTTGTAAAGATATATCCAATTCCAATGCCATAATATTATTTCGGTGAAGGTTTCACATTCACAAGGATATACTCGTAGTTTAACAATTATAAGTAAGTGTAAAAATAAACGTTCACTTCTTTGAAAGATTATGTGAACTTCCAAAGCGGGGAGCATGGTTAAGCACTTAATAATTTAAATTGTTTTTATCAAACTATATATACATATATATATATATATATATATATATATATATATATATATATATATATATATATATAATTATTATTTTCCTAATGAATATTTTTGGCTGACTTAATTTGATAGTTTAATTAAAGTTTTACAATATTCTCGTAAAGTAATTTAATATAATACGTATCTGTACATTTTTTAATATCTATATTTTTTTGTATAGACGATTTAGTTGCTAAAAGATTCAAAGGTGGCGCTATATATTTAGTTTTTAAATACGAATTTAAATCAATGATAGTTCATTCTTGTTAGAATCGCCGTCTTTCTTTTTTTTAAACATGAGTTTACTTGTCACATTTTACCACTTCGTTTATTTACTCTTTTGTAACATTTTTACAAGTAAACATCAAAAGTATTTTTGATCGAATGAAATTTTCCAATAAGTTGTAAAAATATTACATTGGTTATCCACATACATGTTGAATACATTGAAGGCGAGTCGTATTATTTGGATCTTTGCTACCATTCAGGTTTGATTTGTTTGTGTCAGTTAGATACTAATTACACAACCCAGTATGTATATATATATATATATATATATATATATATATATATATATATACACATATATATATATATATATATATATATATATATATATATATATATATATATATATAGCTACTATCGCCAAAACTCGAGGCTGGCGTGCTAGTCGATTACAAAACACACACCTGCCGGGTGCGCAATGTTTAGCTAGTATTATGGTTTCAGGCAGCAACGTAATACAAAAACAATGCTTTGGGGCAATAGAGGCCATAAATATTAACTGTCTATGTATAGATCATAATTTGGAACAAAAATAATTACTATCTACTAGCTGCTAGAACATATGTAATACTTATAAAATCGACCCGATATTGATATGACCATACGAGGCAGAGGGCTGAGATTTTTATAAAGTTACATTTTGTAATAACATCAACAAAATACAAAAAAACGACCCATATATACAACGAAAGAAACATGAAGTACTAAAATTGTCATTTTCCATGTGAGGGGTAAATTTAGAGACCCAGCTTTTGTAGAATGAAATGAATGGTTGGCAAAATGGAAAATCTAAAAATATGATATCCTTTTTCGCACCAAATTTTTTTAGAAAAGTAGAATATTTCCATATCCCTATATCTTAAATCAGTAGCCAGAAATATCTGAAAAAAATTAGGGTAATACGTAACGGGGTTTGCACTGAATGAAAATGGAAAGAAGTGCAAATATCGGATTAACTTAAATTATGTTAGAGAAGATTTATCGCGCAATTTCAACTTGCACTTAGGGTCCATAATTAAACACGAAACTTTCCTTATTTCATCACATCCTTGTGTATGTATCCCTCTGTCACATTCTTTTTACCAATTTGTTAAGATTAATATATAGAATCTCCCTGAGAATAATATATAGAATCTGAGATTGAGTTCCGAAATATAGTTCAATTGTGTTGAGATTTCACTAAGCTCATATTTCATATTTTCCATGGTTTCTACGCTTATTTATTTTCGGGTAAAAGGAAATCTAAAGCAAACCAAATAAAATTAATAAATCGCTTTCTGTCCGACGTAATGAATCACAGCATTTGAGACGAATAGGGAGCGTTGCGATATGATGAAGCTAAAGCAAGGCATTAGTCTGTCTAGACTTGCCTGTCGAGTATTCTCGTTAGGTTTTTATTTATTAATACACATCAGACTTTGAGGGATGAAGTTTTCAGCTTCGATGCATTTAAGGGCTTACTGATTATTTAATTCAAACCACGTTGACGTAAATCGGTAGAAAATAATAGAAACAACATTCATCAATTTTATATTTATTTAATTTATTTGCGCAAAATGGGCTTAAACTTGCTTGTGAAATCTATCAATTAATTTAGATAATCTCTCAATTATTTAACGTTGCCTATAAGGACATTCTTTTATTACATTAATCATTCATTTTAATATTTTGATCATTTGAAATTGTTGGTAAACAATTTTACCTACTCGAAATATGGTCTAATCATTTGAATTGTTGTAGAATCCATAAATTTTTCAAATCTAATTGGCACTGGATATTTTGTTCACATTCTAAAAGTGAATGAGGTTTATGTAGTTATGCTACAGATAATTTTTCAATACAGGTCGACGAAACCAAGAAGAAGTTCTTCTTGTTGTTCTTTCTGATATTTTGGATAGAACATTTAATAATATCGATATGATTAGGGGATCATTTTGCATGATCCTGGTGCTAAAAAGTAGAGCAAGCGGGTATTTTCAATTTAAAAAAAAACAACAATAAAAAACTAATTAAACACGTTATGCAGTAATTCCACAGATTTATAAATAAAGAAATGTATAGAATTATAGTAACACATAATTATACATTAGCGATTTTATGATTTTTCTTTCAATTATGCCAGGAAAATTTCCATCGTGACCACTTTCAAGATTCCGGGCCAACAGAAAATACCCTATAAGCTTTGATGAGTGAATCGGTGAATTAGTATCAAAGTAGGTGATATTTGAAAGGCAGTTTTTTATTCGAAACAGTGACCAAGGTTAACAAACTATCTCATGTACGATAATGTTCTTTCTTTGAAAATATTGTTGTTAATACTTGTGGTATGTTGACCAATATATGGCGCAAGTATGGCGTTATAAGAAGGTAAAACTCGTTAAAATCATCTTTATATGACTCATCGTATTTTTTGTCAATAAAAAATATTTGTTTTTCTTTTGAACTAAAATTTTTCTAATTAATTATTCATTATATTGAGATTTCCGTAAATATGTTTCTTAACTTAGTATTAGATTCTAAATTGTGTAAGACACAGAAATTAATTTCATTTTCAGAAATTTAATTACGCACTCTCCAAGATGAATATAGCCTTTGACCGCTCAATAAATAATCTCATCGAAATTTTCAAGGATAACTTTTATGAATTTTTTCCGGTAAAAGCTTTCAAAGTCACTGAAAACGAGCTTGAAAATAGTTTTCAGAATCTATATGTGAGATTGATAAATTTTTATGATGTTTGTACGATACTTTAGCACATCATATTTTAAAATTTTAACATTTGGATAGGTCAAAATGAAATTTATTGGTTTTTATGTAAGTAAATTATCGAAGAAATCTGAAGTTCAAAAATAATTTAGTCAGACATATTGTAGCTTTCCGGCAATATTGAGGTACTTCACAGTATATCCAAAAATTAATTTACAATTTCACGATAATCAGAATTCAGATAATCTTTACTGGTTATTAGACAACCGGACTTTCGACCTCTTAATTCGAATCTTAACAGTGAAACCATTAACTAGTTCGAAGTTTCGATAACTGTATGTGTAAAAAATGGCCGAAGCGTACACGTTGAAGATATTCTGAAGAAAAAGATTTTGACTGAATTTATTTATGATATGGAACTGCTGAAATGTTTGAGAAATATAAAAGAGTCCTCAAATCTTTTCTCTTCTCAGTCATTGCGTTTTCCCACACGAAAAATAACCAATTAAAATTAGCGTGTCAAGAATGGAAACCGGATTCTAACATTCCTAATAAACCGATTCAAATTACAACACTTTTCAGTATACAATTGCATTTCAATGACAAAAGTATCATTCTGTACGGAACTGTAGAGGAGAGAAGCCCAACTCAATTTGACTGATGTTAGCATATTTTAATATATTGCTTTTGGAACTTAGACGATAGCCCATCACGCATATAACTTTGAAGATGATTGAGAGTTGGAGGTTACACATTTTACTTTGATATAACATAACTAATTTTCCAGTCGTTAATATTCTATTAAACTCGACTTAAGTTCAAAATATATTACGTATAAAGTCTGCTAAAACAAGACCAGACTAGAGATTTTCTTTTGTCCTCTTCGCAGAACTTGGGGTAATTAATTTGGGTAGTTAATTATGAGGGCATCGCATTTAATTACGTTGTTTCGTATGTATTTAAAGTCAAAGGGATGTACTAATTTTTAGTGGTAGTAATGTGTTTTGATGTAAGGTATGATTGTACTTGAAGTGATTCTATGTCTAAATATATGTAGACTATTTCAATAGGAATGAAATTAAATGTAATATTTAAACCTATGAGGTCATATTAACAAGTGGGAGTCTCGACCTCGTATTTATTTTTGTCTTCCAGTTTCTCTCCTCCCTTTTTTTCCTTTGGAGCCATGGAATACTTGAAACTAAATGTGTTTATCTTTAAGGTATAACTGTCGTATTCGTACGAATGTACGATATCTAGATTTAAAGGAGGAGATAAATTAATTTCCGCCCAGACATTGTTGATATTCCATTTGAATAGAATCAAACCGATAATTAAATTTAAATTTTAATATCGAGTTTACGTTTACTTTTTGTTCTACTTTTACTAAAACTATTAATAAATTTAGTTGAATATTAACTAATAAATATCCAAGCTTATATCAGTATAACCTGTTTTAAATTGTTTATTGCATATACATCGTGCAGTGGACTAGTAAAAAAGTAAAGTTCATATTATTTATTAAAACTGGAGATATATATATATATATATATATATATATATATATATATATACACACACACACACACACACATATATATATATATATATATATATATATAAAGATCATGATACGATCTTACGAAGGTCGACTTTTCTTTTAAAGATTAATAGACGGTTTGTCGAGATTTTTCTTTAAGACTTTGGGCAACGTGACTTTTGATGTTGGGCTTCTTATTCGAAATAAGTTGCTCTCCGTCTGTCTGTTCATCCGCCAGTCATAGCCCTTTTTCTCAGGAAAGGTTGGAAATAAGACGTAAAAATTATTTTGTGTACTGAGGCCTACAGCCTTACATTGTAAAAATTTAAACTTTTCTGATTTAAGCAATAAATGAGATCTTTTAAATATAAAAATTCATTTTGTGTACTGAGGCCTACAACCTTACATTGTTGTAAAAATTAAAACTTTTCCGATTTACGCAACAAACAGCTATGGCCCTTTGAAGCGTATTTTTTTATTCACACAATAGTGTTACTCACTGATCATGTTATTCAATTCTATATGATACCGCATATCTGAACCTTAATATATAAAGAGACAATTTTGTACCACTTTTTAAGAATCTTGCACGCCCAGAGAAATGGGAAATTTTGTTAAGTTAAAGTTTATATGGAGAAGGAGTGCACAATGCTAAAATTGATATATAATATGTGTTACAAATACATAAATTACATATTAGAAGTACATTAGAAGATTCATTGTATTTTTATGTTCAATAACAAAATATTAGTTGCTTAAGTTCATACTGTCATTGCTTAACACATAAAAGTCTGTGGTCAAACAGTTGCACAGAGATTGTCACCAAAGATTTTTAAAATGTCAGGTTATTTATTTTCGAGCTGTGAATTTTGTATAGTTTCAAGTATATCTACTTCAATAATCTTTGAAATGCATAAAAAGACAAAAATTATTTTATATTTTGTGTAGCAGATATCCGTGTTTATATATTAGTGAAATACAGTTTGCTTAATATATATCTCTTGCAAAAGGAAAAACCTGCCAGCTTGCTTGATGTACACCTGTTGCAAAGGAAAAATTTTGTCGCAGCAACCTAAATTGACTTACTCGCTAGTGTTTTCAACAAAGTGAGTAGGTAAATAAATTTTATCATTTAAATTAAACTCTGTTTCGTAATTTTAGTTCGGAGTTTCACTAATTATATTACATGCTTTTTTTTTAATTCAAATTTTTGTACCTACTTATTATAGTATTATACCTCGACATAGGACATTGTCGGGTCAGAGTGAGAGACAAAGAAAAAGGGATATATATTCGCGTGAAAGTAGGCCAAATTGGCTAAATGAAAATTTATATGGTGTAAATAGTATACAAAACGATGAAATTATTTTGATGGATATATTTCACGTATTTGTATACGTTCCCATCTGATGTAATAGAACAAAATTAAAAAAAGTTATAATACTCTTTCACAAAAGAACCTCAATTCTGTCGAATTTCGACCACTGAGCGACAGTAGGCACAGAAACCAACTATTTATAATTGGTTGGTTTATATGCCTGTGAAAGATATAGCAGAATTCACGTTGAGAAAAAATAATATTACTTATATTCGCTATCGATATCTTTGCTAATAGCCCACCTGAAGATGTTGTAATACAACGAAACTTAGGTCACGGTAAAGAACTTAAAGAAAATAGAAATAATACTACATCACGTAGTTTCACTTAATTGTGAATAATGAATTTCTAAAAAATTAACGCCAAATATATTCAATATTACTTATATTATACTGATATGGATGAATAGCTGAATTAGAAATACTACGTGCATTTAAATATTTATAAGTACCTAAGTATGTACGGAACACTCGTAGTGCGATTCTACTCTAAGGGGTCAAGTGTAAAAAAGCAATGCCATTGTATATATTTGTTTCATTACCTTTTTATAATTCGGTTATTTATTTGGATAATAAAAATATTTCACAAACCACGGTGTAACTTTACTGATTGTGGTAACAATTGCTTACGACATTTAAATTTAAACATAAGGTGAACTGTAACGAAATCAGGAAAGACCTCTAATAAAAGACGAAGAGATTTAAGTAAAATCTATCAAGACGTGCGACTTGTAAAGTGTTTCTCTCAAAGAAAAATTTGCACCGTACAAACCTACAGACAACATTTCATAACGAAGTCCTAGTTCGATTAAAAAAACTTAATAGAAGTTTAATAGTCACATAGAATTTGCGTGTAATTATTATATATCTAATATTTTCTTTGTGGAAAATCTTTATCGGAAAATCTAAGGAAGAAAAAGTTCTGTGTTAAAAATCCTGTTTTTAAGAAGAAAAGGTATCTAGTTTCCCAAAATATATTGTCCATATTTTTTAGTAGAACATGGTTTTATAGTAGAACATGGTTGTCACGTTCTTATCCTCACAATAGGCGGTTTTATATTTTGATATTTTGTGTTGTGAATATTGTTCTTATAATTCTTCTGTTTCTTTAGGCTTCTTCGTTAATTTGGTCAATTAATTCTTTTTAATTTAACCATTAAAAAGTTATCGTCGTTATCCTAACGAACCCTGAAATATTTCTACATATAAATCCAAATATTTAAAAGAGGGGAAAGGAATAGGGTATGGTAGAATTTTTTTTTTAATTATTAATAGAACTCCTCTAAAGGGTTTCGTAGACACATGGGCGTTTTTAAAGACGTAAATTGAGAATATTTCTATTCAACTATTTATAAATATTAACATTATTTTTGGCCACGTCAATATGTGGTTTAGCATATCTTTTACATGTGTCAAAATATCATGGAATTTTTTAAAATAACTATGAGGTATAGAATTATTGTTACAGTTTTCCTATACACTTCTTGCAAACTTTGAGAAACGGGTTTTTTCATAATTTTGAGGCCAATAGTTTTTAAGATGGGATGGGTGCATTTTTAATAACATTTTCAAGAATATCTTTAGAATTTATTATGTAATATATGTTTATTACACAACATTTTGAAAATAAATTCTCATAAATTGCTCTTTAAAATAAAAAAATTTTTTATACTTACTTATTTTTTAGTGCACCACGTAAGTGTATTGAAATATAAATGTCGATACGCTTTGCCACAGTGCCAAAAAAAAAGTTTCTCTGTAAAATGGTTTCTGAGACCAATAGACTCTGGCTGTGGACCAACAGACAAACGTATGGTTACAAATTATTTTATAAAGGTTCCTTTTTATTCTAAGGTACGAAAAAAGAAGCGCAGGTAATATAAAACCACACGAGGTATAACTTTTCCAATCGACTTTTATATGTATATATTGACGAAAGACTTCGAAAACCATAGTCTAACTTCTGCCATAACTTCATGTAAATTAGCATTTATGGAATGATAAGTTCTTTGAGAATGAGTAGGATTACGTGATATTTAGAACGTAATTAAAAGCCTCGAGCATCCAGACACCTAAATCTAAAGACAAGTTATAATGAACTATTACTATTATGTAATAAATTATTCAGGCAGATTGCACCAGTCCCATGTCTATTTCTTTCTATCTTTAATATTTGCTACAAACTTTGAAGGCGATTACGGATATACCGTTTATTTATTTGTATTCACATATTGTTTGTATTTGTAAAGTATATTCAAATTTGAAATTCGAATATAAACTCCATATGTTATTATTATACTTTTGAATGTGTATTAGCCGCTGGATGAAAGATTATTTGGGAGTTAAGCGATATGTCATTCAATGTGTTTTTCAAGACGATGTTTTTCATATCAACAGTAAAAAGTTGTTTCTATGAGGTTAAGTTTAGTATTTAATTAGAAATAAAACATTTTTTTTCTGGCTGTGTCGGTTTAACAGAATTTGAAAGAATTTCGATCTGTCTAAGATCGGGTTGCTTTTATACTTCGCTCTTACTGTACCTCTTTAACTTATGGAACTTCTAATTGGATCATAAAATCAGCAATCACCTGTCTGCTTGATATATTTGCACGGAGTGTATTAATGGCAGAGATTTAACCTGTATTAAAAGTATTAACGCAGGAAAGAATAATTTTAATATGAAATCGATTTCCGTCAAAATCGATTTCATCTTTCAATTGTTTAAGTTAAAAAATAATATTGTAATTTAACATAGATATTTTATCGTTGTACTGCTATCACAAGAGCCCCTAGTAGTGACCACGGTGGCTTAGTGGTGCAAATAATCAATTCTTTGAATATTTTTTGATATAATAGTTTGTTACTGTTATCATTTATTTAGCGACGAATGTTAATTTACCCAATTGTTAATTTAACTAAGATTTGTTACTTTCCTTCTGTTTCTGCCACTGTATATTCGAGAAATAAATTTAATTTTTAAAGTTCCATATCCCAAAAGGGATGAAAAATTCTTAAAAGATTAATCACGTATACGTCTGTTACAGCCGTTTTCTCATAAACCGTTTGACGTACATACTTAAAATTTATTATTTAATGAGGTATACTAACCCGCACATATATGTATTTTAGGGTAATACGGCAAAAAGAATAGCTTTTGAGTAATAGGGTCAAAAATTCAGTCGAGTAAGTACCACAAACATTTTTTTTAAATTTCTTGTAAATTGTGGGATTTTTTTTAAAGGATTAAATGATAAATGACTGAAAAGTATGATTCTTTCAAGTTATATACCTTTAGCGATACATTGAAAATCGGCACAAAACATGGCCATTACATCTTATGAAACTGCTGAACATAAAGATACGAAAAAAACAGATGTAATAATTTTTGAAATATTGATAATAATTGATAAATTAATACATAATTTATATTTATTATCCATATCGTATCCGAAGACTCGCTTGAAATATAGTACTTATGCACGTATGAAAAAAGAAATTTAATTGACGAATCTGTAAACATTTCGCTTAGTTATTTTAATAACCCCCTATTTTTGAGATTGCTACATGAAGTAAGAAGAGATGCGTTATTTCGTTTAAAGTTTTTCAGTTTATTTCAGATCATTTACATGATGTTCAGAGAAAGCGATGAGGAAAATATTCCATTAAATAACTAAGCATTAACTAATTAAACGTTTAGTGACTCAATTGGAAAATAAATGTTCTTATTTTCCAATTGTGTCACCCTGAGTATTTTTAGTTACATCTGTATTTTATAAAATGACCTAATTTAAGCGGCATATAATAGATGGCCGCGACGAATCAACTTTAGAAAAAATTTAGGTAAAATTCGTCACTTCGTTCACACCCACCCAGTCGGCAAACACTCAGCATTCCAATGCTTATTGGCGTTTTGTTTGGTTGATTTTATTTTAAGAAATAGCTGACTTAAAAATGAATGAATTTTTTCCACGATCAAATTAATTCAAAATCGATTTCAAAATCATTCTCAAATTGGGAGCTGTTATGTATTTTTGAATGCAAATTAAAATACATTGTATTATAATAGTCTCTACAATTGATTCAAAATAGAAAGAAATGTGGGTAAATTCACCAAAAATCATTGTCAATATTATATAAACATACTTATAATTCTAATTAATATTATAAATGCGATATTGAATGGAAAGAATGAATGTATGTTTGTCAAGATGAAACTCCGTAATTTCTGAGCATATTTACCACAAATTTAATGTATTAATAAATCATAATCTAGAGTAAAACATAGACTTTTTACGCCAAAATCTAAAGAAGTCTCTGAGGGTGAGTATGATGTTCATATGGCGCATATTTGATCAAGTGGTAACTTGTACATACATTGGATTTGCGAAAGCAAGAGTTCAAAGAAATATCCTGGCGTTTTAACCTACAACCGGGTTGAAACTAAACGAAAGCTCGATCGAAAGCTATTAAATGTCATATTTTAAAATCTTTGTGAAAAAAGAAGAATGGTATAATGAACCTTATATACCATTAAATATTCAAAAAATAAAAATGTTTGGTCGCGGGTATACGACACTATAAACTAAAGTAATTTCAAATTCATAGTAAATAAAATCTAGACATTAAAATTATCTCGACCTTTTCAGGTCGGCGGTATATATTCATTTACATGCTAGGTTTGTGTCTGTGTTTGAATCGAGTTCATGTAATACGAAAATAAAATTAGGAAAGCTGTGCACTCGTTTTCCTATTTACAGCTTAAGAGTCCTCAAAACATATTTAATTCCAATGGCAATAGAAACAATTTTTGTAATTTGGCCAAATTAATATAAAACACAGCTTCGTGTTTAAATTTTTAGTATTTATAGAAGTAACACAAAATTGATGTAGTTATATAGATATCTGTATATATATATATATATATATATATATATATATATATATATATATATATGTGTGTGTGTGTGTGTTGAAGGAAATTGGATTATAGCAACAGATAGTATTTTAGTCTCATAATAAGCAGATAATGCTGTTTTATTTAAAATTGGTACCACAGAGAATATCTTAAATATTCTGTGCACGACTACTAATGAGAAAAACAGCAAGCCTGTTCAAAATAATGGATGTAAAACGATATTCGAAATTAAAATAGGCAATATATGTGGATCTTGCCGCCATTTTTTTTAATTAGCTACTCAATTTGTAAACTAGTCGGTTATACTAAACAGCGATATTTGTTCATCAGTCTAAACATTTTAAACTAATACTTTTAACACAATATTTGCAAACGAGATAGATAATGCTTAGCCGCTATATAAAAATATAAAAATAATTTCAGAAATCGTTATGTTTTTTTGTTATAAATTTCTTAAAAGGTTTATTTTATATGACCCAATCAAAATTAACATATGTTAGGAAAAACTAACGTTCATCACTAGACATGGAAAATTAGATTACAGTTATTAATATTTCAACGTTACAATATGCTTTTTGCTTAAGAAACTTTTGCTCAAGTAATTTTAGGATTTTAAGATAAGGCGTCATAACAACCGTTTAATTATATGACTGTATCGGGCTATAAGATTTACAAAATATAGGCAGACAATTGAATGGTATCGTTTTGTTAACAGGCTAAATTTTTAATTCAATGGTTCATTAAACTAGATAACTGCATCATATATATTACGAAGTTTATTGTAGACGAACAAAAAATTGGAAAATGCTGTATATATATATATATATATATATATATATATATATATATATTTATATATTTACATAAAAAGGACAAAAATTAAACTAAACATGGTTTAAATGAGACCATAGCGAATACAATAGGAAAATATTTCCTAGACAAAATTGATTAAATTAAGGTATGATACCTCTATCCAGAAGAAGACATAGTTTGTAAAGTTTAAAAATTTTCAATTGCAATCATTCAAGGAAAAATGTTGAAAACATTCTTCTGACCAAAGAGATGTTTTAACATAGTATGCAGTAATAATTGGGGTGCCTAGTTTCAGCAAATGTATAGTTAAACTTGCATTTTTTCTTAGGTATGTATTTTATTAATGTCATATTAACTAACTTATTACAACAACAAATTAATTATAAACAAAAAGAGGACTTTTGTCAAGCGACAGCTGTATGGTTGAATCCAATGGTTACTTTGGGTAACAAGGTTATTAAACCTTCATTACGAGGTTCGGAATTCACGTTTCACAACTTTTGTAACTATTCCTTTTGTAAACTAGTCATTTTCACATCGTTTGTCAGGGCTTTTGAGTTTTTACTTCAAGGTAAACTTTCTGTGAAACCGATGTCTGTATTCAAATTTCAGTGTCGAGATCCTGAAGTTTCTTGACGTTAAATTTAATACGTACGGCGGCGGACAGAAGCGCGTCTCGCTCACACAATAGTGGCGGTAAAGCTAATTTGCCTCCGGTTATCCGCTTGTTTAATGTCGAACCGAGTATTAAGTTTTGATAGGCTATTGATGAAGTTCGTGGTTCATTCGGTGTAGTGAAAAGATTAACTTGAATGTATTTAGGGTAGCATATATCGGGATAATTTAAATATAAAATAACATTTTTCATGACACATTAATTATCTTTTCTTTGTGGGATAGAAGTGTTAAGACAGAGTGAAACGACAAAATAGATTATACATAAAAAAATTTCACAGTGCTTACGTATAATATTTTTATCTTAAACATTATTTCTGCATGTATATAATTTTATTTTTAGGGGTTGAATTATAATGATCTCTATTATAAAGTTATAGGTAAGTACCTTGGATATGTATTTTCTTGTTTCATACACTTTTGAAAAATTTTATGTTGGTAGTTGTAATTTAAATATAATTCCACCAAAAACCACCATGTGCGATAAATATTTATTAATATCTAATGTAATTAAGAGGAGAGACATATGTTAACATGAATATATGTAAACTATGACGTTTAGAATTATATTAATAGTGCCATAATTACATGCAAAAATAAAAGCTGACTAAAACGAAAATCTACCTTTGTTAAACAATTTTATTACCATTAATTGACTATGGAGATGTGTGTTATCCTGATCTTAATGAAGAATATTTGTGCAAGTTGGAACGTCTTCAAAATTTATGCATCCGGTACATCTTCGGCCTCAGAAAATATGATGACATTTCTGAGCACAGGTCACTTCTCAAATGGCTGAAGATCCATGATCAACGCTAACTTCACATACCTACACTTCTTTTTAATATATAAAAAAATCCTCATAGCCCAAATTATCTTTGTGGGAAATTTAAAGATTTGTCTGCTCACGGCCTTGGGCTACAATCTGAAAGTTCACTCATCCTACTTATTCCTAAACATACCTCTACAACTTATGAAAAATCCTTTACTGTCCAAGTAGCAAAATTTTAGAATCACCTGGATCCTGACATCAGGAAAATCACGTCCCTAAATATTTTCAAAGATCGAGTGAAAAAGTTCTGCTTCTTGAAACCTTTTTCTTTGTGTCCTTGCCCTTTCCTGTCTTTCCCATCCCAAATCACGTAAATATTTTGTTTTCTCTTTTAATTTACTTTTGTATTTTCTTTTGTCTAATGTGCTATGAAGAATTTTCATTGTAAATTCTCTTACAGTCTACCAACTAAATTTCAATACAAATTGTTATGGTTGACCGGAAGCGATTGTTCATGTAGCAATAAGTCTGTCATATGTACTATAATAAAGGTTAATAAATAAATAAAATAAATAAATAAGAACGTGACCAATTACGGAATTATCTATATGCGATAAGTTAATTTGAATAGATTTGGTTGGACTTTAAATAAAAAGGTTATAAACAACTTCGTTTCATCGTTATGCGTCACTTGATGTGATTTTCGCATAATTATCGATAACGTTATCTTGAAACTTTAATTGAAACGCTGCGGGAGCTTAGTGCTGGTTACTGGGTATTTGTGTCGTTATATAGCTACCATCTATTGGGGCACGTTTCTGTATGGATAGAGTTAAGATTATTGTACAATCCGCTTTATAGGCACTATAGTAAATTTTGTATTTTAGGTTGGTTAAAAGTAAATTTGCCATACATTAAATATATTGACTCTTATTAGGATATTTACAGAATATTTGGTGAAAACTTCATTTAGTGATTTGTTTTTTAATTGATTGCTAAAACCATTCTTTGATGAATTATAATGAATATATTTATCAGGTTCCTTAATAATAAAATCAATGTTGTTTTGATAAGTTAATTCTAATGTTTGGATGAATAACGAGGATAGATTTGGAGCAAACTTCATTAAATAATCCAAAAATAAATTTTAATTGAACTTCTGAAAACTAGTAATATCTTAAGATCATTAACTTTTTAAGTGAAATAAATAAAAAAAGAAACAAGCGACTAAAGCAGATAACTGTTGGCAGTTAATTTCAACTGTTGTTTTAGTTCGACATCGTGGTCAGTTGTGGTCGATAAATGTGTGAACACTAAATTTTAAAAAAAATTTACAGGCGGCATAAGAATATGTGACAAGCGTGCGGAATAAAGAACGATTTAACACTTCTATGACGATTTTGAGTAGACGTGTGCGTGTGCGCCTTTCAAATTCATCTGTTACAAATTGGCGACACGTGTTTTCACACAGTTCGGCTAACATACCACTTCTATCTTATTTTATATACTGTGGTTTTTAAGGGATATAAATATTTTTGTGTTTTAGTTATTGAGATATATGGGCGTTAACATGTAATCCCTAATTTCCCGTTTATGTTATTATTCCAAATTTAAAGTTTCCATATCAAACAATTTCTAAGAAAATGGTTGTGACAGATGTACCGAATGATATGTCAATGAAAGGTTCTGTTTTTCCTTTTCGGAAGCTTTAAAACAACCGCTAATTTTTCTTACTAGAAGACTCTCGAATCTCTCTCGAAGACTCTCGAAATTTTCCTAGAAGACTCTCAAATCGAAAATAATTCACATGGAATCCAATACGTTTCACTTCGAATCGAATACGTAATGTTTAAATTATTGTATATCTCAAAAATTCTAGAAGCCTCAAATACAATATAAATCAGCGGTATCTGTGAGAGTCAGTTGCCAGTCTCAGTCTCTTTTCGTTCATTAACAATTACTATATTATCGCACCCAAGTGTTCAAACTTATCAACTGTTCTCACGTAACAAACTTCATAGACTGCTTTGAAAGAATTTGATTATTGTATTTGAGAGCATATGAAATGCTTTTATAATAATTTTTTAAGGCAGTATATTGTTGATTTCACCAATATACTGCCTATAAAAAGAATTGACCAATATACTCTACGAACTATTTCAATCATTTCATTGGTGAATGTGAGCAATGTGATTCGAAATTATTCGTCTGAATAAAGTAACACACGACGTGTGCCGCGCGAGCCTGGCTGGTACGCTGTCATTTGCCTACCTGATATTGTTTAGGTGGCCTCCATTTCTTTTTGTAGGCACAATGACCAGCAGTATTAGGGAAAGGATGGAAATATGTTAGATGGGTTTTTTGTTCCAAGGAGATTGTTTATTTATTAGCGTATTGGTAAAGAACGGTTATTAAAGAAACAAAAATAACTAATACACATGAATATTAAATTATGGACAGAATTTTGCTATATTCAAATCAAAAGCGAGTAAAATACGATGCCTGATCAACTATTATATTTTCTGATTATATACGATCTCACTACTGATCCAAGTCCCATGTAAACAAAGATATTGGAAGATGTGCACTGCCAGCTACATAGTTTTCCAATATCTTTGCGGGTAGCAGTTAAGGAAATATTTTTTGATTACACTCAACATAGCATTAAACATACTTATCGTATTTAATTTTTTTAGTTTATACATTTCGGAGTACTTTAAAATAGACATCGCCAATAACTACTCGTTTCTTTTCTACCATAAGTAAATTGTGAAAACGTTTTGCTTTTTATATATTCTTATATGATTTAATAAAAGAAGTGAAAGGAAATATTCTAGTCTTTTACTGATGTGAAATAATTGGTAATAACAATATAAATACTTTGTTTTTTCGCTAAAAACTTCAGAATAGCAAATTTTGTGCTCCTAGAGATATCAGAATATGAGTAAAATGAGAAAACAATTGACAGGAATATATAATAAAAATTTCCAAAATAAAAGTGGCTGCCAGGAATATATTTAATTTTTTATAATTTTTGAACTTTTTCTCCTCTTATTTGCATCCTACTTTTAAAGGAGCTTTCCTGGAAGCTTCAAATATTAAGTTTCGTCGAATTGAATTTATTAGTCTCCTTTTTTTTGTTGCAAAGATTTTAAAAAGTTCAAAATTTCCAGTTTAAAGTGATACGATCATATGAGTGGATGCTGCGTCACAAGTGTGCAATTAAAGATAAAAAAGTAATTAAGCTATTTGTCAATAATAACAAGACATAAGAAATACAATAAGAATAATTATTTTGTTATTATCTATTACATTCAAAGCAACAGGTTACAATAAAGAGATAATGCAATGAAATTGTGAATTCATATACTCCATGGTGGTATTTCGCAATCTGCAAATCGAATAACAAACAAAAATTCAGCACTGCTCCAACTATCGTGGAAAGCAATGTTAGGGGTGGTTTAAATGATTCAGTATTAGTATCCATGTTTTTAAGTGATTCATGAGAATTATAAGGTTCATTGACGAAATGTCGTATTTCTATGTATTGCAATTTTTATAATTTTCTGAGAAAAAATAAACGATTCCGTTATATTAATAATTAATGTGATCGAATTATTTATATAATAATATTAATTAAGAATAAAAAATTTCAATGAGGTATGGACATTTTTTATCTTCTTTTAATATTTTTTCGATGCTGTATCTTAACAGCCCCTTCTACAAAATAATGATGTAATTATATAGGATGCAGAGGAGTATATGCCTCTAAATTTAACAATACCGCTTTTTAACTGAGGTGTAATAAAACTAATTTTCAATTAGTTTCGCCAAAAGCTACACATGAATCTTTTCATTATACCTGTGGTGTGAAACCCTTAGGATCACTAGGAGCGTATATTTAATCTCACTGCGAACATCAGATAAATGTTACAATATCTGATAGTTTCCGGATATATTCTATGTTAGATTTACATACAGACATTCCGGTACGGTACTTAGAGTTACATTGGATATAGAAGTTGAAACTTGAGACTTAAGTATAGTTCAAACGATAAAATATTTGGGGATAAGGGCTGAATATTAAAAATAACAATTTCAAATTTGTGTTTATCCCATAAATATTTTCACAAAAACGACTGCTTCTATCTTTTCTCGTATATGTTAATAGAATAAATTCTGTAATAACTGAAGTTCCCGTGTGAAAAATTAAGTTATGGTAAAGTTGACTCAAATTTTTTTCCTCAAATTTTAAAATATGATACATTTATTTAAGGTACATAAAAAGTCCGATAGGTATAATTGAAACGTATATATAGGGCGTCAAAATATTATATTTGCAAAAATATATACAGACAAATAAATTATACAAAAATTTAAGCAATATATTCATCTAAAGGAGTTTATAGATGCCATTTTGATTTGGAACATGCTTATTTTTTTATGAATACCGGTATGAATTATTATTGGAGAAATTAATTTGCTTGTTTTCATGACAACTGCACAGGGGTTATGGGTTTAAAGTTGAAGTAGTAATATGTATATATATATATATATATATATATATATACATATATATAAATATATATATACATATATATACATATATATATATATATATATATATATACATATATATACATATATATATATAAATATATATATATATATATATATATATATATATATATATACATACTTGTAAGAAGTTTGAAAACTTTTCTTGATGTTCCTTAAAAATAAATATTTATAGATAGCGTTTAACGAATATTTCGCAAAATAATAGAAGATAGAACTTACTCTAGAACTTCCTATCATTTATTAGCTGTGTCGATGACTTTTTTTGCGTAGATTTTTGCATTTGTTTAGAGAGTTTACTTAAAAAATATCCACAGAAAATAAAGTTTGAGCACACAAATTTAAACAAGGATTCGACTGCTGTACTGACTTAGATTACATTTGCGGAGTTTCATTTAAATGTATTGGTAAGTATGTTAAGATTACAGTATATTATGCTTTATTTAGAAGGTGTACACCCTAGTACAGTTGAAACTACAACAGTTGTCGGGAAATATAATTATTACTTTTATGTAATTACAAAATAAATAAATTGCAGGCAATATTTGTGCAGCGAGAAAAGTGAATCAAGGTAAAATGAGTGAGTATTTTCTGAAAATAGTAAATAAAATATTGTGTAGTTCAATATAGGTATAAAAAAACGATCTCATTAATGATGGATGGATCTTTTGCATGAAGCGTTAGGATGGTAAAACCCCGAAACTAATTTTCATCAACATTTTTCTTAATGAATTCAGTTCTTCTCATTAGGAAACATACACTTAGGATAAATCGTGAAGTTTAACTAAGTTAGATAGTTATTGATAGCAGATTAATAGCGTGAAGCAAACATTTGAAGAAAGTTTCTTTAGTTGGCGATAACAGCGATGATATTGTGTTGGCGGGATATCACATTTGTTCATCGATAAACTTAATAATTCATTGACTTTCTTATTTAATTCATTTTGACATTTTCTTACTTTATTTCTCTAGATCGAGGAAAAATGAGACGATGGTACGAAAATCAGGGCATGGTTTATAGTCTTTCTTTGCCTAGTAGTCAATATATTTCCATAAATAAATTTTTGAATTTCGTGTTTTTATGATACCATATCCACAAGGTCCGGAATGTGTTGTGAAAATTCTGTCTGTTACCTTTCTTTCGGTGGGATTTAGCTTCTAAAAGGAGTAAGCTATATTAATATTGGTAGAAATTAGAATATTCTTGTTATCAGTCTGCACTGAAAAAGTTTTTATCTAGGCACTTAGAATTTTTGATCAATATTTTCTATAAGATTTTTTTTTTCAAAAAGTAAACAACGCCTTGCAATGGTTTATAAGGCTGAAAAAAATTATGAGCATAGTAATTATCAAAATTCCTTAAAATAAAACGAAAATAAATGCGTCACTAAATTTTTAAAAAATCACTTGAGTAAATATAACTATAACTTAAACATAATTATGAATGATATTCGTAACATGAATCTGACGGCAACTTTACCGACGTTTATTAACACCAGTAAATTTGTATTTTTTTAATTAATTTTTTTCAACCACCTTGTCAAGAGCCACGTCTTAAGAAATTTTGAACATTGGCACCCTATTTGAGAGGTTACACTAACATTTTAAAGTTATATTTTGAACATACTAGCAGAACTTGCATTGCAGGGATTTCGTACCCTTTCAGGTATTTACAGAGATTTAAATGTACATAGTATTTTTATTAATCTATTAAGTAATATTAATTTTTCACAATGTAAATTTATTGCTTACTATATGATGCACATATAAATAATATTATTTTACACTATGTAAATGTTTAGATATATTTCCTAGTATATCTCTCACAATCGTACTAAATACACTTTGAAACGTTAGTTATTTTTGCAGTAGAATTAAGTCACTTGTAATGGAGTATATATAAACTTTTTACAGACCCAACTGATGTCGTAAGATGGTCGTCTGTTACATGTAAACGACTAGAGTTAATTTAGTTACGATAATTTTTAGAAAATAAGTTATACACTCATAAATTTTTTGAAAGACCTGTTCACTGATATCCTATATAATGTGGTGTGCGAAAAAAAGCACGCTCTAACCTCTCCTTAACAAAATTGAATTAAAAATCACACATTACAAACTAATACTTTTGGACAATTTTAACAAACGGCAAAGTTACATGTGAGTAATTCTATTAATTTGTTAGCCATAGTATCAAGTAAATTCTGTATTATAGTTTATCAAAGTTTACTTTTTCATAACTAAGTATAGTGTCCTACAATGTAAATTTTGTTAACCAAGGAAGCAATTAGAAGCAAAAGGCAAGTAGAAATTATTAAGCTATCCACTTTCCAGTCACTGTCCTTACGTACCTGATATGACTTCCGGTTCCGGTAAAACAATCACTGTCCTTACTTGCCTAGAGTGACTTCCGGTTTCGTGTTTATATATTTACGTTGTCATGTACAAGAAATTGCATTAAAATAATATTTCTTCATAAAAAGATTATTGTTAATATTTCTTTTAATTTCAGGGTTATTGTTTATAATATAGTGATATTCATAAACATCGAATACCGATAAATTGTTATTGCCTCTAAATGTTTAATTACAAAACTGTTTTCCGTAGACCTAACAGAAATAGATTTTCAACTATGCAGAGTAAGCCTTTTGATTTTCAAGATCTGGTCAGATTGCAATTAATCATGATCGGTTTACCTAAAAACGTAAACCATTTCTTTTACCTTGATAGTGATCCTTTATAAATCGGCATTGGTTAGGTTAGGTTTAGATACCTTATAAATAAATGACTTTTTGAGATTAGTGCTATAACTAAAAATGAAGGACTTAAATTGTTCCATAAATATCACTTCGAATCACTTCAAAACGACATGTAAAATAAGCCAAGTGATTCCACAGAATGTATTTACCATGCGTTTTTGTATTTATTTTCCGAAAAATAAAAAGTAAAAACGTTAAAATTAGGGCGCACTGAAAAATTATTTTATCTGCAATCTGCACAACGTATTGATAATTTATTTCTTTTTTTGTGTAAATAATGTCAAAAAATATTAATATTTTTTTTACGTAACATCAAGTTTATTAGCAGTTAATTTGGATCCGGCATCGATTTTAAATTTTTAAAGATTTTACCATACAAATTTTCTTCAGATATTTCGAACTTAGTTTGTTTTCTACAGTAAGATAATTACTTAAAATGTGTTTTAAATATCAATGAATGTGTGTGTGGGTGTTGACCATGTAAGGTAAATTAGACTAATGGAAATATTAAAATAATTAACTATTACGTACATCAGTGAAACGAATAGGTGTTATACCGTGTTATTACGTGATGCAGAATAATGTCTCCAGAAGAGTCTGTTTGGATATAATGACTAATTTCAAGATAAATTAAATATATTTAAATACAGTTTTCATCATTACACAGCAAACTTTTTTGACAAAGTTCGATTCAAAAATTCGTATTAAATTATAGATATGCTTTGGTCCTAGCTCAAAAATGTCCATGTTCTGGTTAATGGTCAATAATCAGGTATTCAACAAAATAATGCTTAATGGGAAGAATGTATATTATGCATGATAAATATTATCCTAGTACAGTTTCATTTATCCTTTTAAAATACTATTTTTGTGTTATTCCTCAAAAGACGTATAGTTTAATTGCGTATACCAAAATAAATAATATATAATTAAATACGGTCCTTGCTTTTATGACGGCCTTAAATCAAATGCTTCGGTCTTTAATTTCTTTTCATAATCTTTTACAGGATTTCCTTTTCCACTTTCAGGATTTACCGTAAATGTTAACATCATCGTCCTGTTTTTGTTTTTAAATTAAGAGTTCTTTTAAAACACTATCTTTCAGGCTTTAACGAAAATTTTAATTTTTTTCAATTAATATAAGTTTGAATATTATTTAGTTCTTCGTGGGTCTATAACTGAAATGATATAATTGTTTTTGTTTATTTTTAATTGAATATATCATTTTTTATTTTACATATGATGTGGGCTATTAATGAAAGATCAAGTCATAGGGATATAAATAAATAAAAAAATATGTAAAGTTTTTTTAAATATATTCGTAAAAATGTTCACAGGAAATGTGTCCCTTTTTCTTTTCTGATACGACTGAAGTCAAAATTATCAAAAAAGCATAACTAAACTTATTTATCTACAGTTTACCGGACAATTCGAGCAACGGTTCTCGTAGTTTCTGTTAAGTTCACGATAATCACGTTTATGAAACATATAGTACGAAAATATTTAAATGGTTAAAACAATATTAACGTGTGTAAACAGTTTAGTAGAAGTACTACGTACCTTAAATATTTATATGCGACTAAAGTTATGTCTCGGGGCGTGAATAATTTCGTTCTTAAGAGGTTTTATTTATTACCATGTATTGATTGTATGTTCCGTCTATAATTTTCTTCACTTAGTGTTAAATTCACCGAAATACTGTTGGAATATATCAAGAAAGCTCTTTATACAGAAGGCGCAAGCTGCCAAGTCGGTTTAACTGCAAGAGACTTTAATTGAAACGCTGCGGGAGCTAAGCGCTGGCTGAGTTCGCTTGTTACTGGGTATTTGTGTCTTTAAATGGTGGCTATTGGAGCGCGTTTCTGTATGGATTAGAGTTAAGATTATGGTACAATCCGTTTTATATGCTCTGAAATAAATTTTGTAATTTAAGATTTTCGAAATTAGGAAATGTCGCGATTTTAAGGACATGATTGTTGCACGTTTGAATAATCTGCGACTTTTTTGTAAGACGCTACTAGTAATCTGCCTTAGTCGTTATTTTTTATTTATTTTACCAAAAAAATTCCTGATGTTAAGAAATTACTGGTTACTAAAAATTCATCTCCAATATATTTTTATATTATTTAATAATGTTTGCCCCAATCGTATCACCGTTATTAATACACATGAACATTATAATTAACTTCTAGAAATAATTTCAAAATAAATATTTTTGTTTTCAAGAACCCCGTTAAATATATTCATTATAACATAATGGTTTTGGGAATGACTTTAATACTGTTGATAAACAAAACACAAGATGAAGCTTTCACCAAATATGCCGTAGATATTCCAATGAGGGTCAACATATTATACTATTATATTTCTAGAACATTAAAAAAAGTTAATATCCACTCCAAAATTTCTATACAAATGTTTTTAGTGTTAATTATCAAGATAGATGCGGCTGAAAGTCTTTTGTCACTTAACAAATTTAAATTTCAAATTTAAATTTTCCACGTTAAACAGTTTCCGAGAAAAACACCTATATCTAACTGATACACGAACGGCGATATGAGTGTATTTCAAGGATTTACTTTTTCTCATTTTGCGGTATGGACCCTAAAGAAAAGTTTATATTATGTACCGTGCTAAACAATGTATTAAACAAGGATCCGGAGCAATAAAAAATGTGATGTAAGTACTCCGCCTTCAAAGTGTTAACGAAAAAGTTATCGATATAACCTGTTAAATTGAAAGAAAGTCAAATTTAGAAGTCCTTTTTGAGCCAAACCCTACCAAATTAAGAACTTAAAGAGATAACTAACATTATTCAGACATTTTTTAACATGCAAATGTAGGATATATACTTTATATTTTCTTTAATATGAAACCATGAGTAAACACAGAGATCACAAATAGGAACTGCTTTCTTTTCCACACGCCTTAAATTAATGAATTATAAAGATTTAAGTGAGAGTGAATATTTAGTAAAATTAGAGATGTACTGCTTTATACGCCCTCGAATCCGCTATGTTCCTGCATAATGTTTAAATGTACATTGTGACATTACAATGAATAGATAACAGGATATTTCTACATATTTCAAATTTACACAAAATATCAATTATCATTTCCTTGTAAACTTTTAGATAGATTATTTACGAGAGTTTGACATAACTCACTATACGACTAACTGAGAGACCCGTTTAAATTAAGGGCCTTTACATTTAATTATCGCATTAAACTTTAATCCACTAAGAAACTGTTTGTCCCTTTTCATCAGAGGACGGACTTCGCAAGTGGCAAATATAACTTATGCAACGTCTATCAGACTTGCGGCTTCCTTTATCTTCGTGTACTGGAGTGTTTAAACGCCAAAATATTACTTAGCCCATTTGGAAATATTGGGTAAATCGAAAAAAAGGAAATTCATAGGTTCATATTAAAATAAAATTCATAGATTCATAGGAAAAAGCGTAGGATAAAATTACTATATTTGGTATTGGCAATTGTTTTTGTGCAATATGACTAATATTCTCAAGACACGTGAAAATCTATTTTCGATCAAGGTTCATTCCAATAGGGTTTATAATAGGGCGGATGATAAAATATGGCTCAAAGCTCTTTTGAGTGATATTTGTTTTTCACAAGTGTGTAATACGAGTGTTTTTTATAAATGTGACTCTGATTAGAGAATATTAAGCTTTATTTTTGTAATAGAAGATTTAAGGTTAAGAAAAAAAAGAAATTGTTATTAATAAATAAATAAATTGTCCATTCAAATACTTAACAGTTCTGGGCGGATTTTTTTGTTACATATTCTAGTAATTATGATAATTTGCTACAGATTTAAACAGTAGTTAGAGAAATAAATTTATATGTTTTTAATTCACTGACTTTGGATTAAAGTTGTCATTTAAACATCGCTACCATTTATGATTTATATGATATTATAATGATATAACCATTACGTAATAAAGGAATAATAAAGAGACTGAGTATTTCTTTACTTAAACTGCTTAAGGTATCAGGAGTAAATGAATAGACATTACATTGTTTGGTGCCAAAAAAATTATAAATTATATTTAATTATTGAATATATTTGGCGGTAATTTTGTAGAAATTCATTATTCACAATTAAATGAAACTACGTGATGTAGTATTATTTCTACTTTCTTTAAGTTCTTTACCCCGACCTAGGTTTCGTTGTATTACAACATCTTCAGGTGGGCCATTAGCAAAGATTAACTCTTAGGAACAACCAACAGCATTTATATGTTTCAAACACAATAGCGGAAGCCTGGTTTGTGCGGATTTTTCCATTGTTTATGTTAGTGAGTTTATTGCAGGGCGCAGTGTAGGTTTTATTATATTACCGAGAGTTATACAATATACCAGTATTTTAGTGAGGGTAATAAATTCAATTGTTATTATGTGAGGTTATACAATGCAAACTTTACGGTGTATGTAATAAAATTAAATGGAAGTTATTATCGGTAATATATTTATACAAAAGTAAGGGTATTTGAAAGTAAGGACAAGAAAAGTAGAAATAATACTACATCACGTAGTTTCATTTAATTGTGAATATTTAATTACTTCTTCGACATAATTATGAACGGATTATTTAGGAAAGTGAAATATATGGAATGGGAGAGATAGAGTAGAGGGAGAAGGAGGGGTAGGGTTGGAGGGGTAGTGTGACAGGCACTTCAATTATCATGTTTTGGGTGTTCATAACATGGGTGTAAATAGTATTAACTGGGTTTTTCTCCATGACTACTTCCTTGTCAGTGTGGGCACTGTTTGATAAGCAGTAATTTTGATTTTATTTTCTTGTTTAACACAATCTCACTTACCATGTATAGCAACATATAAAATATTTATTTAATATATACAAGCAATTTTTTGTGTTGAAAAATTTAGGGTAAATTATAATGAAAAAGAAGAAAATTTCGAGGAAGGTTATAGAAATTAACTGCTAAAATAAACTTTATTAAGAAGCCAAACATATTTTCCTATTATCTAATCATACACTAAATCAGCTTCCAGATTGATTATTAATATATTGTCTGGGAATTGTGCAGGACGATATGTGTTTGCTTGTTAGATAAAAAATACATTCAATTTTTTATATACATCCTATATTTTTAAATACACCAAATTATTTTTAACACATAGCCTCTTGTAAAGTCAATATTTTGATCCCCATATTCTCCTTTATGGAATTCGCTTATATAAATTACTAACTGTCGAGTATTATACTTCAGTGGTGAAGACTTAAATACTGGTCAATTGAAACTTGGTTAAACATTATCTTTGTAAATTAAATAAGCCATATTACTCCCCACGGGGCGCTAACTGCCATGGAACGGCCAGGGGACACTTGTTCCCGACGTTTATGTAAATTGTTCCCCGGACGCCTATCTGGATGTTACCGCGATAAGTAAGACAAGGAACATTCCAATAGTAATATATTTATAAATAGTTAATATATTTTGTTAAATTAAACAGTTGTCCAATCATAAACCTGCATTAAAGGTATATGATTGGACAAGTTTTTAATTTAACAAAATATAATAAATTAAGTATATTACGTTATCTGCTAGAGCTGCTGCTGAAAAACGATATATACAAAAAGACGAACATTATTTTAGATACTCTTTAAAATTTACAAACGTAACTCAATCGCAACAAAATTGCCACTGGCGTAATAATGGAATTTAAAAATCAAATGTGTATAATGAAAAAAAAAATGTTTACAATTCTAAAGAAAAATATTATTAGCGCAATGGAAACATAATTACATTTCTTAAATTTCGATTTCCACTATATGTATATATATATATATATATATATATGTGTGTGTATTTATACTACATAAAGTGGATGCTAGAGGATGCTACAAATATTTGTAAGTAGATTTCACAAAAATATTCTATTCAGCTCGCTAATGTACGAACTTTAATAACGATATGGATTGTATTGTCAATAAATATCTCTTCACATTACACATCATATTTCTTAACAAAACCGTTATCGACAAATCCAAATACCTGACTAAGGATATTATGAAATATTAGATGAACATACCTCGAGGAGGCATCAAAGGAAAGATTATATTTTGAATCTCAAGGTGTTTATTCAATCTCAGCTAGGAATATAGTTTTGACAATATCTGAAAATGTAAGAGATACCTTAGCGGTACCGATACAAAAAATGAAATCCTGTACTAATATCATAGCCCATTTGCTCTACAACCGTTTGACTTAGTCATAAAACATATTTACCCGCGTTTATATCATTAGTTAATCATCAAAAATATTTATTTAAAAAATTAATATGGTGGCAAGTGAAGTAACTGATATTTCTTAATTACCCAACCGTGTATGGTAGCAGTTGAAAAGAGAAAGTTATAAATAGTCCAATGTGTTTTTTTTGGAGAATTTTATGTAAGTTATTCTAGAGTTTATCGTTTCAGAAATAAATACTTCCGGAATACAATTTTTGGCGCAGAAATTTGAAATTTACTATGATCTTTTAAAAATATAAAAATACTTATAAATGGCAATTAGCAAGGATAAAGGAAATAATATTTTTTTTTTCATGTATCGTCCAGGAAGGTAGCAATAGAAAGAAAATGTTGGAAGGAATCTTAATACGGATCACAATTATTTTTTAGAATTTTATACAAGATAGCTCTAGAGATAAGTTTGCAAAAATGTATGCCCTCTTCCGCCTAATCTCCGAAACTGCTGCTTTTAAAATATCGTGCAAGATAACTTTAGAGTTATGTTTGGAAATGTTTTCGGCAATATATTCCCCTTCGTTCACTCTCTGAAACAGCTAGATTAAGAATTTCATGAAACATAAGTCTAGAGATATGTATGGGAATATCTACAGAAATTTATTCCGCTCCCACTAAATTCCCGTATTAGCTAGTTTTCGAAGTTTGTGTAAAATAGCTCCAGAGATTTGTATATGAATATCCATGATCCATCTCTCTCGTCAAAATTATGAAAAAATAACAGCGATACCATATGTTTATCTGAAGTTTATCCAAAAAAATATAGAAATGTTTCAAAATCTCACAGCTTTTGAGAAATTCAACAGAAATATTTCTGTACCCTTCAATGTGGAAATGTATTGAAGTGTCTATGCAATATGAAACGTATGCGTGTTAATATACTCGTATATTTGTGGTACGAGTTCAACTAGACATTTATTCCAATATTCGTTGATAGGATTATTAGGCATACACAGAACAATTATTATTCTTACGTTCACAACTTGCAAATATATCCCCATCCATTTAATCCTTCAAAAATATACAAATTTATAAGAATTAATTGACTGAATAAAGCAAGGTCTTTATAAAGATTATTACAAAATATATCTATTAGATACATTGTGTAACAGTCATCATCAACCCTTGCTTAATCGATCAATGAGTTCATAACACAAATCTGTTAGTCACATATGATAATATTTGATGTAATCAAAGACTGTTAGCCACATCAGATTTGACTATTAAATAGGTAGATGTATTGATCGATAAAAACCTTAGTTGGTAATCTCAAGTAAATTATACTGATCATCGTATTTCAAAATTCCTGTTTGTTGATATGAAAGTCCATCTCTGTGATACACCATTGTTTCCTCTACTTGACTACGGAGATATAGGCTGGCCAGATCTTACTAAAGATCATCTTAAATAATTAGGACGCCTTCAAAGTACATAATTTGCGTCAAGTTTACTTCATAAGAGTGATCATATTTCCCAATTAAGAGTGCAACTCAAATGCATAGAAGTCTATCATTGACGTCATTTACAGTACACTTTTACTTTTTCACCACCTCAATATTTGTAATTCTTTTGTTGCGTATCTTATATTGTAATTTTATTTTTTTCCTTGTTCCGTAACTAAGTACGAAATAAAAACAACACATTAAAAACAACAGATAAAAACAACATTTAAAAACAATACATTAAAATCCTTTACAATCTTCCACACCAAATTTTAAAGAGGTTCCTTATACAGCGATTAGTTCACCAAATGTATATTGTGTTACTCGTGTTAGTTAAATATGAAATATATAAATGAATAAATTTTTCAACAAAAAATATAACTGAGGTTCAAATTAAACTATTATGTACTGAATGACTCAAAAGTAATAATTTCAAGACATAGATGAAATGATCAACCAACTCTGTTTAAAATGTAATTTGGAGTTTTTTTCTTTCTTGTTATGTGAAATATATTTGTTAGCAATTATTTTACTATGTATGTAGATGTATATTTGTGTATTTAAGGATAGTATTAATATAAATATCTATTATTTTTCAATTGTAAAAATGTTTGTTTATCAATAAATATATAGATAATATAAACAAACCTACAAACAATATATGATTCAAAATAAAATGAAAGTAGCGGTGTTCAAACTCAAAGAATATGATTTGCTTCCTAAAACGAGATCGAAAATAAATGTAAACGCAATGATATTAAAACCGCTACTGACTTCTAAAATATTAGCAAATCTTTAATAGAATCATTTTAAAAGACAATTTAGTATATTAATTTTACTAAAGTCAGTTGTTAAAGTTTTGTTTCAAACGTTGTTATCATTCTTTTAGTTGCCACGAATCAAATTTAGTTAAAATTTTCCTGAATTTAACAAATTTAAAATCAAATGTTTCTAATTTGACTACATTATATTTAAACAAAATAAACTTCATTAACACTTCTTATATTTATTGATATTCACAAATGTTTTGCTTTATATCTAAACTAGAATAATACGTAGATTGGATGAGTATGTGCGTACTTAAATTTATATAAATTTTTGGTAAATTTGCTTTAAAAGATCTCGTTCAAACATATAATATTTATATACTTTATATGTATTCGGATTCAAAATACTATGAAAATTAAAAGATTTAGAAAATATAAATTAATTTGAAATATTTACATTCAATAACACTAATTTAGTATATATAGCATTGTACGAAGTAAAGGATTATTTAATAAGTATTACAACTTTATTAAATTCTGTAAGTTGGAAAAGCTATATAATTAAATAAATAAAATCATGTTGCCTAGCCAGATGTTGCATACTTGTCAAAATTCACCACTCCATTTAATTATTACATAGCTTATGGCATCGAGTGGCGCTTAAGTAGAAATGTCACAGGTAGTTCGCTTCAAGTAGTTAATATTATATAAGTATTTATTAAGATACTCTAATGTATACATTGAAAATGAAACGACATTCAAATTTTATTTACACTCATCGCCATTAATTCACATTATGATTCAACTGCCACATAAGCTGACTGACGTGGAAAATGGAATATTTCTTTATAATTCAATATCATCATTCTATGTGATGACCACGTGAATGTAATAAGTTATCAAGTTCAAAGGGCGAAGGTCGTCTCAAGAAAAAATGGTACCATCTTTCCATACTTTTTTTATGGTACCATCTTTCCAAATTTTTCCATAAAACAACCGAAAAATAAGGTTCATAAATGAAATGTTTCTTATAAATTGCGAAAAATGTCAACATAGTATACCCGAAAGAAAATAAGTAGGAAACAGAAAAAAAATCGAGCTTAGTGCCATTCGGACCCCCGGCGTGAAGAGTTCCGTAGCAGAAAACGATATTGGACTTATAAGTTTGTATTTCTTAAAGACACTGTGAAAAACAAAGTTATTACTGCGTTTGGTACCGAAAATATGCCATATCCCAAAAAACTAGCAATATATCTTATTTAAACCAATTTTCGCTGAAAGTTTATTTTAAGTTCTACTATCCTACTTTTCCACGTTAGTTGAAAAGTTGGAGACGAAGAGGACATACTTTTTAAGATTTTAAGAAAACTTAGACTTAAATAAAAGAGTTATTTTGGAACTTCTATATTATTTTTAAGATCTATCTAATTATGCCCCACACGCCTATGTGCACTTTTTTCATCCCTCAGTTACATGTATGGAGTGCCACCCCTAATATTATTTTTTTCATAATTCCACTATTCTGTTGTGCAGCGGTTCATAAAGATGTCTACTATCCAAATTTCATCTAAATAGTGCTAATAGTTTCCGAGTAAAAGGGTTGTGACATAGGGACAAATAGATGGACAGACAGGTATTACGAAATTAGAAGGGTTCCGTTTTTACCATTTGGCTTCGAAACCTTAAAAAATGATTACTTCCTCTCATGTACATTGCTATCGTTGCAATTTACATGTATCGATGAAGAAAACATAATGCAATTATTGGCAAGTTACCTTCTATTTTCCTCTTTTTAGTACAACACATAATAATACTTGCATGTATTGTACAGCCTTGTGTGAAATCATACTTGACTCGTACACTCGATAATAATATAATCTGAATGTATAATCATCATCGGCATCATCGAGTTCCAAGTTGCACTACTTTTGCCATCTCCACAGCTCAGCTTAGGCAAATTCTGGAAAAATGACTATTTGAATGTTACTTATAATTTAAATTTAATAATTTATTTCTATAGAAATTTCGCAAATATTTGACATATCGTCAATTTTGTAATTTATTCACCCCCGCACTCATTAATAGATCGTCAAATTAAAATTTGGTTTCGTATGTCCGTGGTAGGTTTCTGCGGGTTTGTGCAGGCATTTTAAAATGTCCTAGAAAATGTTATATAAACTAATCAGATACTTACATACTCGGAAATATAGTTTAGTTTTTTACTTCTATACGACGATAGTTGGCATTGATTTGTTTTTAAAATTCGCTGTTATTTTATAGCTACAAATATATATTTTATACATATAAAGTTTGACCTTATATCCGAGTGTCGTTCACGTCTTAAATGGTTAAAGATTCATGATCGACGCAACCTCCATCTTCTATATTCTGTACATAATATCCTCAATAATCCCGTTACATCCGTTCCTCAGTATAGAATGGCATTTTATGGAGAATTCTTCACCGTATATTCTACTCGATTGTGGAATGAACTGATTACAAATATAGACAATGCTGTCTGCTGTCAGCGTTTAAAAGTCGTCTGAAAATACGTAATCTATCATAAGTTGGCAGATCATAATCCCTTCCATTATAACCCATCCTTGTCCCTCCCTACTCTTAAAGTTTTGCTTTTGTTTTTAATTAATCTTATTTTATTACTACACATTATCACAGTTAAGGATAATTAATTAATGTTTAAAAATAATTTACATTCTGCCACAACACTTAATGTTCTCATCTAATTAATTGTGGTTGGCTGTAACAGATTGCTCTTGTAGCAATATGTCTGCCACTGTTTACTTAGTTTTATAAGTTTGCGGAAAAATAAATAAATAAAATAAATATATCTATTTCTTCATGTGTATCAATCTTCTTGCTACAATGAACTTTTTATGGCTACGATGTCGAATTGATTTTTAACTGACACTTTGATTTTGAAAAACAGATTAGGTCTTTGGAGGTAAATTAATAATTGATTATTTTAGATGGTTCCAAGTAAAAAAACGACTTTATTTGGTTTTTATACTATTAGCTATAGCAGTATTATTAATATAGTATTCAGATATGTGCTGCTTTAATAAGTCGAGTTATTCGAAAAAAAAAATTCGTGATTTCATAGATACTATCTCGACGATAGTGTGATAAGGATTAATCGTAGTCACATTCAATGTGGTAGAAAAAATTATACTCGATAAATCTAAACGCAAAACTAACTCAATCATCTACACTTCTCTAGCAAACTTCGCAAGAACTTGGCTACTTTTATCTCGTTACTGTTTACGGTTAACTATTTAAAGAAGAGCTTTAAAAGTATCTTTTTCATTAGATTATTACATGAATCTTGTGAAAGTTGAATAGTTCCAATAGTGTGAAGTGTGGTGACATGTTTTTTACATCTATTTAATTAAAAAATTATTTATTAAACGAGTAATACATTCTCATTTGGGCTCGCTGTGATTTTATTTTATATTAAAAAATATCGGACAATTAATATAAATAGGCTTGTTCATGTGCATCAGTTTTCTTGTTACTTACGACAATTTATGACTTTGGTAGAGCGAATTAATCTTAAAACTAACCCTTTTGGTTTTAAAAAACAAATAAGGTTTTTCTATATGTATCATTTAAAATTCATTATTCGAAAAAGACTAAAAATTTTGGAGGAACAGTTATTTGGATAAAGAATGTCTCGACTTCGGCAAAATTCATTTTCAGGCGTTTTCTTCCATAAAAATTAATGATAATGGCAATGGAGACATATCACCTTTACTTCATGAAAATAGACAGGCGCGTTTTGTTATATGACGTTTAAATATTTAATTACGGAAAGCGTAAAAATATATAAGCAATTTTTGTATTTCAAGTATTTTTTTATTAAACTAAATAATTTTTTTTCAATCAATGTCATTTTCATCAAGTAATTTTTTTATTAAACTAAATAATATTACAATGTAATTTTTCAATCAATGTCATTTTCATCAAGTAATTTTTTTATTAAACTAAATAATATTACAATGTAATTTTTCAATCAATGTCATTTTCGTCAAGTAATTTTTTTATTAAACTAAATAATATTACAATGTAATTTTTCAATCAATGTCATTTTCATCAAATAATTTTTTTATGAAACTAAATAATATTACAATGTAATTTTTAAATAAAGTCATTTTTATCAAGTATTTTTTTATTAAACTAAACAATGTTATAATGGTGACATAAGTTAGAAAGTGGACGTTTCAATTATAGAAAATAAGCTAGGCAAACTAATTAGACAACCGCATCTTATTTTTTTCACAACGGATTTCTTCAATTCATTCGTTTTTTCAGATTTGCTACCATATAAAGTGAAATAAAAAAATGCATTAATAATGCTATTACATAATTATGAATATATCAGGAGGTTCATGCGACGAAACATGACTAATTCTAACAAGCTTGTGTAATAATATAACAATAATTTAAATCTTCACTGATGAACAATTCGGTAAAGGAGCGTTCATCTCTGGATCCACTTTTGACTCGATAAAAAATAAATTTGTATTTACCATACAGCGACATCAAAATTTGCATGTGCTACTACGGATCAAAAAACGTATGACCAAACGTTTTAGTTTGTCGGCGTGGAAGAAAAACTGTAACGGAAACTCCAGATGCTCAATTTTCTTAAATATTGCCCATGTCTTTACGTCTGTGAAAATAGATTAGGAAATATATTTACATTTTTCTATTTTTGAAGTCAATTTTCTCAGAAATCCAATAAATTTTATACTATCAATATTTTAAAATAATAATAACGATTGAACAGTATATAAATAAAGATCTTTTGAAAGTATCATTTGAAAAGTTTGTTGTACAGAACACAAAAATATTTGTTTTCCAATTTTAAATTGCATATTAAAAATGTATTCTAAATAATATGCAAAATGCATGTTTTCGAAACTGCTGAGTCCAAAATCTTGAAAAAAATTTGGTTGGCAAATTCTGACTAGAAACTTACAGGACAATTATAACTTAATCTAGATTATACAATTTTTGAAACGTGTACCATGTCTTTAAGCTTGTTTATCTAATACGTTTCAATATATTTAAGTGAAAAATTTATGTTTGCATATACTTTATTAACAACCCTATGTACACTAAAATGTTTTATGAGTGTGGAAATGTGTATAGTACCCTCGTGGTGCAACTTCTTCCCATAACTGACAGTTTTTATTTTAGATTTAATGTGGGACTCCCCACAGAAAGTTCAAAAAAAAATATTTTTAGAATCTTTGAAAAAAAAATGCTCATCTGTTTCACAAGAGTACGCCCTATTTATCTTTGTGCTTATATTACATTTTGCTTTGCTGGCCTTTTGTCCTAAACGGAATTCATAAAACAAGAGTCCTTATTATGATATTTTCATAATTTTTTTGTAACGTATAGAAATTGAATTGCTAATTGAATAAAGGATTGAAAGTCCCTTTCTTTATACACTCTATCAGAGATGTTCAAGAACCTCCTTTAAAATTTCAGGAATTGCTGGAAAAAAATTGCGGGTTTATTTGTTGCCAATCTAATAAATTCAAGATCTGTATAACTTCGATTTCTGTTATTTTACAAGGCTTACATTGACATCATTACTAACTATAAAGCTCATATTCGTGCCATAACTTGAACTTTCATCGCTTTAAGTTTACTTGAAATACCATTGGGAAATAACAAACAAAAAGCTAACTAAAGTGTTCGAGCCCAGACATACAAATTACTGAGGTGAGCTTCGCCTTCTCACAGCGTACCCTTGTCCGTCTCAAATACTCATTTATTACGTCGAGTAGAAAGCGACTTGGTAATTTAACCCTGTTTCCATTCTATTTACTTTCTTCAACAATAATCGAAATAAATTTGTAAACTGGCTAATAAACCGATGATGTGAGATTGATTTCTATATTGCGATTAAGGGAAAATATCAAAGATGAGCTTCGTAAAATCTCAACACAATGAAAGCTCATTTTGAAATTGAAGTATTCTTTATAGGCTTTACTTATTAAATATGGTACTATCGAATTTTATTGTCTTTTACAATAAAGTTGACGAAATTATTTTAACTTTTTGTTTTTACAACCTTTTTTGTCAAAATAAATTTATTTTCATTTCATATCCGAAACTCAAAACCAAAACGATCTAATCAAATCGTTAATGCATTAATATAATGAATCTATGTAACTAAAACACCATCTCATATATATATACATACACATGCACACACACACACACACACTCGCATATATATATATATATATATATATATATGTATGACTTTGCACAAAAAAGAAATTATCGTTAAGTAAAATAGTATATACTGCTGACATTAAAGATTTTAAACGGAAATAGATGTGGAACAAAGAGGTTTTTCTGATTCAAGGGATATTCATGGAATAAAAAAGTCCATGACTTGTTTAATTAAAATTTACTTTTGAGTTTGTTTAACATTAACACAAATTTAATTAAATATACGTTATAAAAATATCGAGATCTTGCCAAGAACACTACGTTGTCACATAAAAATGGAGACTTTATTTTTTAAACGATTTTAACATTTTTTTGTATATCAAGAGGTTTAGGTTCAAACCAATACTGATGCTGCTATTAAAACCTTTAAAAAACAAATTAGTTTGACGAAATCAGCCAGCTATTAATAAACCTGGTCAATGTTAGCGAATTCGAAGACGAGCAAAAACGAATAAAATTATTTGATTTATAGAACCTCACTTAAAATAGACTTCAATTAATCGTAAGAGCAAACTTAAAAAAAGTGTTAAACTTGATAGAAATTTTAAAGGGAGCTTTATCGGACTCTATCTTTAAATTGGTGTTAAAAAGCACTCATCTAATCTGAAAGATAACCATCAATTGATTATGTTTGCTGATGACACGGTCATCTTTGTTCAATAATATTAAAATAATCGAATCTGCAGCTTTACCTTGAATTTACAAAAACGAATTTTCAGATAACAATATCTCTATAAATATATCTCTATAATATATATAAGTGTCATTAATTTACACTTAGAAATAATTCAGAACAAAATGGTGGCAGTCATATTAGAATACGTGCTAGTAATATTAATTTTACGCAGGAAGTTTTTTTCACTTCTGCGAGTTGTATAACTAAAATAAACTTAATATGTTGATTGATACATAAGCCATATTTTCAAAATTTTTCTCTCACAAATAGATGATTTTATATAGCGTATTGCATTGTAGCGCATATCTTCTTTAGACTGACTTTAAAGAAGAGAGGAAGAGAATGATTCTTGTAATTTGTTCGCCTTATGGGTACCCATATTGGAACAGGTAAACTCATGATTTGAAATTAGAATCTAGAAAAACCATTCACCGTGTCGGATGGCAGGTTACTGAGAAAACAAGATGTTTATGAGGTAATTTAGAAATAAATGTAAGGGTGGATTCAGGTCCTACATCACTTAATAAAAGTAACTTCTCATAAATATTATGCAACCAAAACGTCTGATTGGCAGTTGCTAAGTTGTAGTAGGAGATTATGAAACTTGACTTATTACTAATCAAATCTTCCACAGTCAAAATCTAATTTGGCGATAGTTGATCTCTATTATTCTGTTTAATACATTTATTGAAATTCAACCTTTTAAAGTTTTTGCTCTAATATTTTTAAAAACAACAAACTTTAAACAAAAAATTGTGTAATCTCTTACTGGTTTAGGGATTATTTTGCAAAAGAACTCAAATAATCCCTGAATAAAAATTTTAGTTAACGCGTCACGTCGGTTTAATACTTCAGTGGCGATTATGAAAAAAGAGTATCTATTATCTTGGAAAAACTATCTTGGAAAAGTTATCTTGGAAAAGCCTAGCAAAAATAGGATCTTTTACTTAGAGCAATATTTTAAATTCAATATTTTCACAATAGCAGCGTCTCAAAGTTTTGGTTTCAAAGTTCTTGTGAATTATCTTTTTAAAGGAATTCTGTAAGTAAATAAAAGTCATTACGTATCTTATATAATACAATTCGCTGTAATTTCAAAAATATTTATTTTAGAAATATTTTGTACCCAAAACTTACAACGAATTTTGTGTTATACAGAGAAGTTTTAAATATTTTCATCGTAAGTTCAACCATTTTTGACATATTCATAGACCTGGAATAACTAATTTTTATACTCAGGGTTGTCCACAAACTTTTTCCTATTCCAAAATACTTTTTCTAAAATACATTGCATTAAGTACGCTTATTAATTACTTCCTCACTACTGGATTATCCCGTTAGCAGAACAAAACCATAATTAATAATAGAATAAAGCAAATATTCTCGTTTGAAATATTATTGTCTTGACAAGTTCTTCTGTAATATTTTTAAAAGTATTGTATGTTTCTTTTAATTAATATGTGGAAATTAAAGTATATACATAACATAGGTATGATTATATAAAATTTTATAAAATTCGTAACTATAAGTTGCAAATGTTAGGAACAACATATATATGAATACATTCAACACTAATAATTTAATCGCTCTTACCCGATTTCTTATTGCCAGGGGTCAAAAACATTTTTTTATTAATTGTAAATGGTGTTAATAGTAGCATAAATAGTTATTAATAGTGATACTACATTCATGACAGTTATTGAGGTATTTATAAATACACAACATACGTTTTCTATTCATATAAATCTAAGTTATATCTCTACTTTCAAATAATATTTTTTTGTAATTTAAATTTAATAGTGGTCCATATAATAAAAAAAAGCTTTATTTATTGTAAATATTTGCAATAGAAATAGGGCTTGTAAGTTTTGAAAAATATATTTTAAGTGTATTTCTCTAAGTGAGGTTAAGTTTTTAAGTTTTGGTATATATTTATTTGTAGATATTATAAATAGTCATTTTATCATATTATTTCCATTAATTATTTCCTAAATAAAGTTACCCTTGTAATATGCATAGAAATTGACAAGATGAAGACGACATGCAAGAACCCAATGAGTAATCGGGCGACGATCATGAACTAATATAATCGAATATGTTAGTAGCCTATATAAAATAAACTGTTTTCCTAATATATGTTCGAAATTTAGTAAATTTTAAAAACTTTATAACCAAAGAATAAATGCGTAAAATATATTAAATAATTTTTTAAATTATTCTAACATGCAATAATTTAAAATATCAGCAGTTAAAAAGGTTAAATCAACCACAACTAATGAAATAAAATAACATACCTATCCTACGAAAACATTCGATGGAAAATGTACTCGCGATAATATGATCGCATACGTCATATTCTGAAGACCGCTGAGCCCTAAATGAGATAAGAGGAGCGGGTTGAACCCTTTGTATACATTTTCACAGCAATTCGGGCGCAATTGAAATTATTACCAGCTTTTAAATTTTATTATATCTTAGTTTCTACTTATCAAACTTTAATGCAATAAATTAAAAGTTACTTCATGAAACTTGTACTTTATGGGTAGTTATAATTATTTGAAAAAAAAACACTAACCACTTTAATACAAATTATTTCTAAACATTTTGACAGGGAGGCAGATAAAAATTATAAAAATTGTGCATTTAATCTTAGAATCATATAATTCCAATTTTCGAAATATTAATGAATAAAACGATTTTATATACACTACAATTTATTTATATTAATATAAAATTATACCGTATATACAGTCGTTTTATGCCTTAATATTTAAAGTAATACAAATTTATATACGATACAATTTTATTACACTAGTTAGGTAGGATAAATTCTATCAATTTAAACATATTTACCTGAATATTATAAAGTTAGATATATTTTCTATGGAACCATAATATGTTTCGTGGGGACTCCTTATAAAAGATTTATTCTTTTGGAAACTTTTTTTTGTTGAAGTTTTCAGTTAATCGCGCTGAAATACTCCTTTTGCTAAACATTTAACATGCAATAAATATATTGACAATATTGGTTTGATAAGTAAAGTTGATAAAAAACGTATACATGTCATGATCAGAATGATACATTTTATTTAGGATTTAAGCATAGAGAACATTTTACAATAAGCTGAAACAAAGCTTAAATACAGGAAACGGATACGAGATTAGGATAACCTTCGTTTCGGGGACAACATCGATACTTTGCGATAATGTTCGAGTAAGGGGATTATCATTTAAATATTGGGTTATGATTGCCAGTTAACATGTGTGGTTTTAACGGTCAATTAAAATATAATAATTTTGAATACAATTGGGAGTTAATTTTGTAGAAATTCATTATCACTTAATTTGTATTCAGAACTCAATGAAACTACGTAATACAGTAATATATCTAATTTGAAGAGATCTCTTCAAACTTCCTATATGAAGATGTTGTGATACAACGAAACCTAGGTCGTTCTTAATAATTTAAATAATGTAGATAAAATACTATGACCCAGTATAATTTAGGGGTGAATAAAAATTTATATATAATAATTTGATAAAGACCGTATGGATTTTAATATAATATTTTTTGTTTAAAAGAAAACATATTAAAACATAATGTCACATGATTACGCCATCGAAATTAATCCTGTTCTATTTCTTCACTTCTTGCGTTACCAAATTGTAGTCTTTAGAATAACGAATTTACATAATTAATTCTCGTCTCTCAAATAACGCTACGCTGTGCAAAAATCGCGAAAATTTAATTCCATATAAGACGTAAATTTTAATATATGATGTAAACACGTTTACACATAATTGCTTTGCTCATAAATTGTTATATCGATTTTGATAAAACTGCGCATGTGTCCGTACGTGTGTTTAAACCTCAAAAATTTTTATCGTCTGTGTGCTATAGAGAGATGCAAAATAAGGATAACATCTCTGCTTTCGGCACATGTAAAGTATTACGTATTGCATAAAATATAGAAAATTCATGTTAAAATACCATGCATTGGAGAATAATAGTCTTGGATAGTTCGAAAAAAAAGTACTAAATATAATGCAAGTTACAATACAACGCTTAATGCGTTGTATTGTAACTTGAGACTAGTAGTTCGAAGAAAAAGTACTAAGCCACATATGAATGATGTATTATTTAGGACTCGTTTACATCCAAAAACAATAAATGCCCAAACAGTAAAAGGCTCGAGAATATAATTTATTTTCATGTCAGAATTTTTGAACTCGTTTTAATTCAAATTGGTCACGACACGTTGTACAATAAAAGATGTAATATAAGCTTTTATTTTAATTTTATAATTAAATTATCTCTAGATAAGTCGACATTTATGGATCACTCTTCATTGAATCAAGCTGTATGAATTGGTGATATGGATCTCATAACTCCAGTAGAGTTGCTTTCAAAATAAATAAGTTCTGCCTGACCCTGTTTTTTTCCAGCAAAAAAGATACTGTGATCTAATCATTACACCAGTCTGATATAGATTATAGAACCATATCTTAATTGATTATAGAACTATATAACCCATTAGGACTATATAACTCTTCTAATATAAAACGCATATAACTTCGACACCTTTATCTCTAATTGTTTATGTATGTAGCTCATTGTTCACACGTTCTAAGAATACGTTATATACTTTACGTCATTTGAACGCTGTAAGCTATGAATGGAAATTTTTATGGGAAGCTATTTTTGTGCCAGAAAAACAAAACTTTTCTCGTATTGAATATATTTGGCGTTAATTTTGTAGAAATTCATTATTCACAATTAAATGAATCTACGTGATGTAGTATTATTTCTATTTCTTTAAGTTTTTTACCATGACCTAGGTTTCGTTGTATTACAACATCTCCAGGTGGCATTACTTGAAGATGTTGAATGAAACCAAGGTCGTGGTAAACAACTTATAGAAAGTAGAAATAATAGCACATCACGTGTTTCATTTAATTGTGAAAACTTTTCTCTTTATAAAAATATTATGGTTACTCGATTGTCATCCAAATATTTAGCTACAAATAAATATTATTCAAAATATCCGTATATATATATATATATATATATATATATTTATATATATATATTTACTTTTATTCTAAATAATAAAAATAAAAAAAAAATAAAATAATTTGAATATTTCGTTCAGTAATCTCGTTCTTCATTGTTTAGGAATATGTACCTCAAAACTGAATCCCTGTAAGTACTCGTGTGTCTGTTTGTCAATAAAGAGGGGGGAAATAAATTACTGAAAATGTTATTTATCAGAACTTGTTATAGGGAATATAACAATATTTTTCCATAATTTTTAATTGTATATTTAAAAAGATATTTTTAAAAATATGCAAAAAGAGCACATTGTAACCTTCCACCTTATTTCTGAAACTACTGAACCAGAAATAATAAGCAAGAGTTGATAAAATCCGACTAGAAGAATTAAAGAAAATTGTAGCAATAGTCTTGGATCTTACAATTTTTTAAATATACACAATTTCATGTGTTAAGACCCGCAAAAAAATAGTAGGCGATATATTTACGTTTTGAAAAATTAATGTTTGTAAACAGTTTAATAGAAATACCGTGTACAGTTAAATATTTATGAATATCTTAATGTGTAAGAAATTCTCGTAAAGCGAGTTCTACAAATACTTGCCTATTTTTTTCTTTTTCAGGATAATGAAATGAATTACACCTTTTATGAAAATTATGGAAAAATATCACGTCAACACTGTAAATTGTTAGCTTATCTTATTGATGATATTTAATTTTGGAAAAGCTAGTATCCATTAGCTTTCAAAGTTTCATTTTCTGTGGAATAGAATGATTTTATATAATAAATATATTGAAGAGATTTTATAATAGAAAATATGATTTTTTAATTATGAACTTTGAGCAGATTTATCGGAAATGATCGGTTTATTTCCAGCCAGGTTGATGAGGAGAAATGGCCTTGTGAAAATATATCTTAAGAATAAATACAGTCTGTACTACATTAATATTCATGTTTATCGGAAAAGGGTGAATCAGTAATTTTTATGTTTCTTCGCCTTTCACAATATTTCCCTTATGTAAATAGGTTTAAATTTATGTTGGCAAAATTTGCATATGATCACTTTAGACCTTATATATAATATTACGTTATTATTTGTTACATAGCGCTCTTCGCTTTTCACTGTACATATTAAGCTCTCATAGTGGGAGAAAGTGGCGAGATGCTATCGGCTTATGTTTTGAAACAATATTCTGAATAATCAATAAATACTCAAGCAAATTTTTAATCATAACCTTGTATTTTAAAACGAAAATTTCGTTCGAAGTAAGAGGCATTGTTTAAAACCGATTTTTATGAAATTTTCTTAGATAGGGTGGGGGTGACTTAGGTTTTCAATGTATCACAAGTTTTCAATGTATCACTTATAAAAATTTATTATCTACTCCGATATCTTATGTTCTGAACTTTTATTAATTTTACGGAAAGTAATTTTTGAAACTATCTCTAGTTTAGCTGTATAAATATTTCATACAAAAATCTAATTTCATTGTGAAATATGTTACAATTTTTAGAATTTAAAAATACTGAGGCTACTGCCATAGACTTTCAAGTTTAACCATTATTATTATGTCAAAACAAGGCTTGATAGTTGATAATTTGGGAGTTTATGGCAGATTCAGTTAACGACTGATACGATTAAATCTAGAATTTTAAAGTAAATCTTAAATACATGGCATAATCTGTAGTTAAATTAAAATATTTTAATGTAATTACTAACAACATACTTTACAACAATAATAATATCTGCCATGCTTTTTTCAATTGGATCCCTTTCATTAGGGATAAGATATTTCTTGGTCAACAGAGTTTTCATTTACTCTTTGATTTTCTTTGCGTAATGTATTTTATGGTCACAATTTGTTTTTAAGTATTTTTTTTGTTTCCTCAAAGGCAGCGTTGGAATAATTCGTTGTGTCGACTTATTCATCACTAAAATACTATTTACTCTTCCTGTCAAATATAATATCAATCCTAAATCACTTTGACCAAAGATAAATCCTTTAGTAATAAGTTTATTTTTTCATTCTGTTAAAGATGTAAGCACTGCTGAGAATCTGATCTGATCAAATATTGTTGCATATATTTCATAGTTTGGAAATATTTATTTTTCTCATATTTTAGAACGATCATAGATCGAGGCATATTGCACTTAATTACGATTGAAGCGGTCTATACAGACGCAGCTGAACCTGATATACGATTACTCAGTATCACAGCATAAAAAAATCCTTCTGTTCTCATCTTTTGATACCAATCTTCAATTATCATTATACAAAAACTAAAAATTCCGGTCCAAATGTAGAAAAAAAGTAAATTTATAATAAATTAAGTATGTTCATAAGAAACCACCAATATCCGGAAATATTTTTAATATAAAAAGGTTTGGTAGTTAAGAAAGACGAAATTAAGGGTGAAGATTAGTTTTATCATACATACATTTATTATGGAATATAGTGATGGAGACATTGAAGGAATATTCCAATCGGCATTCAATAATTTCCAGTAACAGGAAATTATTGACTGCCTATATAAATGCATGACGAAGCATTCTTGTGAAAATTATTCATTCTTATCCTTATATAACAACTTCTGACTTTTCGTTTCTAACTTGAGTTTTACTAGACGGTTTCCATCATTGTATAAACAACCTTTATTCTCGAGTAGTTTTGTTTATAATATATTAGCGTAGGTGATCGGGTTATATATGTAGTTTATGTTACCTACGGTTTGTGTATTATATAAAGTGCACTGAATTTTCACTACCTATAGCTAAATATGAATTGATGTGATGGTATAATAATTTTGTTCTTATAAAGCAAACCCAACCCTCTTGTGTAATAACGTTTATTATATTCAACATGTCATGTATTTAAACGATACGTACTAGAATTCCATTGTTACATTAGTTTGTAATTTACGAAGAGCACAAACAAGATTTTTCTTTTTTGACTGTCGTAGGGCAAACTCATTTCGTACTTGTTCTGTTTATATATATATATATATATATATATATATATATATATATATATATATATATATATATATAAATATATATATATATATATATATGTATGTATGTATATATTTATTTTAACTGATCGTAAGTGATGTGTGCACCCTTTTATCGACAACCCATCTCCATATATTTGGCAAAGGGATAACATAAAAATAGACATTTGTTAGTTTTGATTAATTCGTCAATGCATTATTTGAATCATTGGAGTTGGTATTTCTCATTAAAATTTTCTTTGTGCAAAACATTTCTTAATTATTTCTATAGAAAAAAATCAGATTTCCACGATTCTATATGGTACAATTGTAAAAACGGTGTAAATAAGATATTATATGAGATATTATATGTATGATGTATGGCTATTCAAATTGAAAACATATAAATATTGTGTTAAAAATATAATTTTAAATTATGCTGGTACGAAATTTTCGCAAGAGTACGACTTCTTCTTTGCTTGCTTTTATTTTTTCTTTTAACTTAAGCGATTAACGAAACAAAGCGTTTTAAAAATGAGGTTTGTAATGACGACTATGATTATTTAATAAGTATTGAATATATTTGGCGTTAATTTTGTAGAAATTCATTATTCACAATTAAATGAAACTACGGGATATAGTATTATTTCTACTTTCTTTAATTTCTTTAACCACGACCTAGGTTTCGTTGTATTACAACATCCTCAGGTGGGATATTAGCAAATATCCCTCCTATCTTTGCTAATATCCCACCTGAGGATGTTGTAATACAACGAAACCTAGGTCGTGGTTAAAGAAATTAAAGGAAGTAGAAATAATGCTACATTACGTAGTTTCATTTAATTGTGTTTAATTGTATTTAATAAGTTTTAAAGCGAAATATTTAATGCTGCAGATATCCCATGTGATATGGTTTAAAATGTTAATGAATTTTATCAGATATTTCTTATGAATAAGAAAGGTCTCTTAAAATGGTTGCTTGTGAAGAATCATTGCATAGGGAGAGTCTCATTAAGAAAAAATTGCATCGAGGAGGTATTAACCGAGGATAATGTTAGAAGCCAGAGACGTTGTCAAAAGTTTTCAATGTGCCATTGCGGATGACGATTTACCGATAGGTAAATAGATAACAAGCTTGAATCATAATCCTTAAATTGAATCGAAATTTTATTAAGATATTTTTTCCTGTTTCAAAATGGAAATTGGTCGCATGTTTTTCTTTATTCATTACGAAATTATATGAATGTATATTTTATTTCAATTATAAAATATTATTGAATATATTTGGCGTTAATTTTGTAGAAATTCATTATTATTCAATGAATCTTTGCTAATAGCCCACATGAAGATGTTGTAATACAACGTAAAGAACTTAAAGAAAGTAGAAATAATAGTACATCACGTATTTTCATTTAATTGTGGATAAAATATTATTTTAATTTGTGAACATCTAACAAGCTAGTCAAAGTTTGTTAACATAAATTTACTCTATTTTATTTCCATTTTAATTTCAAAGTATCCAATATCTACGGCGGGAAAACTGAAATACAAGTGAAGAAAACTGTAGAGGTTCACTTTACCTTATCATTAAGTTAACTTTATCAATCTTAATTATATGCGCCCTTTTAACATAGCATTCAATGAAAAGAAAACGGCAACGTCTCTCTTCAATAACACAAAAACTCAGCAAGGGATAAAACCTGGTTAACCCGACATCTGTCAAAGCTTACAACTTCTTCCCATTTGCTTCCCCATCAGTCAAACTCGCAGCTTAATCCCACAAATTGCCACGTCTTTAAATGACGTGAGCGGAGTGCGTGAGGTTTTACTTGAAATCGTATCAGCGTTGGAGTAAACTCTCTGATAGGGTGAAAACATGTCAGAAGAATTATCGCTCTTTTTATACAGTTGATAAAATGGTCGGAAAATTATGTGAAAAACTACGCGATGGCATATAAACGTATAATCAAATGGAATAACAATTTTCGGATATCTTCACATAGAAATATGTGAATAAAATATATTTAGGCAAATATACAGTAATTGATAACTATTGTGATATGGTAAACGACGACCACTCAAGGTATACATAGATTTAAAACAGATAAAATGAATTAAATTTTGTTATGAAAACAAATTTTTTTCTGAGCTCATTGCAATAAATGCCATTTCTATAGATAATCTTATTCTTATTAAACACTATAGAGCAAAATAATTTTGGTTAGATAGAAATTAATAAATTAAAGAGATGTAAGTCAAGTATCAAGTATCAAGTTATTTTTCTTACGCCAGGTATTATATGTATATATATATATATATATATATATATATATATATATATATGTGTGTGTGTATACATATATACATAATAAACATATATATATATATATATATATATATATATATATATGGCTGGCTAGTAAGTTTTGAGCCACAATTTCGGGATTTTTATAGAAAGATTCTCGAAATTTCTAGACGATTTTCGTGTAGAGTATAAATAAGCTGAAGTGCAGTTAGTTGACAGCAGTCAGCGCCGAAGCTATAAGTGAATTAAGATAATGGATCTAAATCGAAATGAAATACCGATTCTATTACTTTACGAATTTCGTCTGGATCACGATGCAGAGACTGCTACAAATAATAGATGTCAAGCGATGGGCGGTCCACAGTGTTTCGCGTGAAGCCAAAGATTTTATTCAGAAAGTTTAGGAATGAGGACTACGACCTTGGACGTTCAACGATTACAACACCTAATTGAGGAGGATTCTCGACTGAAGACTCACCAATCGGCAGATGAGCTACACTGCACTCATGGCACCATAGAAACAAATTTGCACGAATTGGGAAAAGTTTCAAAATACGGTGTGTAGTAAGCCACGAGTTGTCATCATATCACCTTCAGTGCAGTTTCAATATTTGTCAATGATTATTTACATTAAAATTTAACTTTGACTGGCTGAATCACTTAGAAACTGGCGATGAGAAGTGGGTTACATACATTAATCATACACGCAAAGGTCAATGGATGGGTATCGCAAAAACAGGGGTTTCAGTATCCAAAACTGAAATAAATGCCAAAAAAGTGATGCTCAGCTGCTGATGGAATGTCAATGGCATTATTCATTGGGAGTTGCTTCTCGAGTGATCTACAATTAATGCAGATATTTATTGTGAACCATTAGATCTATTAGCTTACAAATTGAGTAGTCAACAGGATCGAGTTTATTTTCTACATGTTAGACTTTAGACTAGCTCTGATTACCATTTATTCAGGGCTTTAAGTAACCATTTCCGTGAGAAAAAATCGATATTAAAGACGACCTCGCGCAATTTTTTGAATAAAAATACCGGAATTTTACAAGAAAGACATATTGTCACTGTTTATTAGATGGCGACAAGGAATGGACAATAATGGTGCATACTTAAATTAAATTTAGTGTAACATATAATTTTTTAATAAAAATTGGTGACAGCAACTCTAGCTTAAAAACTTATTAACCAACCCAATATGTAAATACATATATATATAGATTTATATATATATATATATGCATGTGTGTGTGTGTGTAGTAGTAGTAGTAGTTTATGAGTTTTGTTTTCTTGTCGGTTGCTTCTTTAGACATAACGAATCACCTAAAAGTAATTAAAAGGCCCCAGTCATTAACTATGCGTGATCAATCTTTCAGCATCAAAGAGACAATACAATTCTAAGATTTAATTTTGTAAGCAAAAATTTTCTCTTTGTCCACATTGACGCTGTCATATTCAATCAATCAACGCTTACTTTATAACTATTATTTATTAAAAACTCGCCCACAATTGTCCGTCACAGATATTTTTCTACAAGACCGTTTTACTGTACGAATTTGGAATAGTTGTAAGAAGTGGTAGCTCAATATGAAGATAGTATCATGAAGATATTATGAAGAAAAAATAATTTTCATTTCAGGTAACTGTTTTGACAAGTAAGACAGGAGGAGATAAACAAGTTTTTCTGTCATCGTATTGCGGATCAAATGGATTCTTAATACAAGATTTTTTTCATTGTTAAGGTATTCCCCGAATTCTTTTTAAACATTCTGTAGCTACATCCAAATGGTTACAATTTGTTTCAAAAATAAGTTTTTAAGAAAACAGTCAACTTTTTGAAGTTAATAACTTAAAATTAGGTGATTAACTATTTTAATAGTGATCAATTTTAACTATTATTAAATATTAGTTCAATTTATTTGCAACTTGTATCTGAATTATGGCTGATTTGCATGGAGAACTAAATTGAACTGTCTTGATCATTGTTCTACGAGACTTTTATCTAGGATTAATAAGTAGTGAAAGATTATGAGGCATTCGGGAGCGGAGTTTATACTCGTACGAATCATCAACTGAGGTTCATCATGGGGAATTGATACTGTGACAGCCGGACTATGTTATGATGTTAATTATCATGAGAATCATGAGAGGAGTGCCGTGTAAGTATTATCTCTAGCAAATACAGGGTATAACAGTACGATTGAAAGGTATTGATTTGACGACTTTAAAAAGAAAGGAGGAATGGGTCGAGTCGGTATCGGGTCTTCGATATATTTCAGCGTCTCCAACAGGAGAATTTCTAGTCGACATACTCGTAATTACCCAGGTGTATCAACTTATTCCTATTTGTCTTTTCGTATACTTTAATATGTGGAAGTTGAAGTTTAGGAAAGTTATGGATACAAAATTGGAAATGAGCGGAAAAAAGCAACCGGTATTTGTTTGGGTGGGTAGTTTCTTCCTCTACCCTTATTAGGGGAAAGAAAAATAAATTATTTTTTTTTTAGTGATTGCAAGATTACTTACAATTTATCAATAGACTCCTATGTTCAAAATCAAAAAACCTTACAATCTACCATGACGTTAATGCTGGATCAGTTGAAAGATATTTTAATATTAGTGTTTGAAGCAGCTCACCCCAGTTTTCTTTTACTATTCACCTATATAGATTACCTAAATTAATACTGAAAGGTTTATACCCACTATAACCACTCACTTATAAACCAAATTATTATCGAACCGTATTAACATACTGAAGTGATCGACTTTGGTGAAATTGCGTTGAAATATATTGCATTTTTAAAGGCATAGTATATTAGATCATATCACATAATATATTAGATTTATAACGTCTTGCTATTCTGAGAGACAGAAATATATTATTAAAGTTTCTGTAGACTATTCTTCTAGGTTGTCTACGAAGTTTCATGTTTATTTCTGAAATTGTAATACGTCTGAAGTATCATGTGGTCTTGTGTGAAAGATTTCGAAGTAGTGTAGTAAATTCACACTATAAGAAACAGCAAACTATCGAAATTGTACTTTGGGTGTAAGGGAAGCCTCTGTAGCCTTAAAGAGATAAACAAATATGAATCTGTAATTATTTAAAAAATCTAGGCAAATGAACAGATAGACGGCAACTAGCCAAGGGCTGTAAAAAAATAGCGAGTGAGTACCAAACATTTATCGTATAATTGTAGTAGCGTTGGTGAGCGTGGCTTGGACGCCAGTACACGGATACACAAAGGGATATTTATGTCATTATTACATAAGAGAGTAAGGAGTGTAATGGAAGGGTGCTATATTTATCTTCAAAAACGTATACTATATATATATATATATATATATATATATATATATATACATATATATATATGAATCCTCATAAATCATGTGGTGTTTCTCAACTGTACACTAAAATAAATTAACGAAATTCAATAATTTAGTCACAGAAATAATTTTAAGAAGTTAACGCCGGGCTGCTTTGTTACTGGCGTCGATAAAAAAAATTCGTGCGCCATTGTCGTCTTGTTAACATCTGTAACATAAACATTGCAAATGGTGTTTACGTTTTGTTTATATTAAAATTCTATTTAATTTGTTTGAAATTTTTTTTTCTTTTTGGTGTAATTGTTCATTTCACTATTTAAAGTGTATATTAAAAGTAATACTTATTGGGTTTTCATTTAACGTCGAACGGTCAAAGCGCACGTACACACATTGTATGTACGTATATATATATATATATATATATATATATATATATATATATATATATATATACATATATATATATACATATATATATACATATATATATATATATATATATATATATATATATATATATATATATATATATATATATTGTATTTATTTATACATATTAAATTTATTTGTATTTTTAATTTAAATTTGCGTGATTTAAAATTCCTCATATCTTATCGATAATAAATTCTAGTAATATTTGTTTAAAATATCGTATAGACATATTCGTGAAGATATTTGTAATGTTTTTGTTGTTAATGTATTCGCATTTATTGTCTCGTTTAAATATTTGACAGGTGAGAAAAAGTCAACGCAACGCAAGTTAAGAAAACTGTTTTGTAAGTTACAGATCCCTTGAAATGAAAATTTATTGACTTCTATAATTTAACATTCAATGGACGTCAGTCATAAAGAAACTCAAAGTGAACTCGTGAGGCTCTAAAATAGAAAGAATTCCTAAAGAGCTAGATGTAGTATATTCTACGACTTTCCTCTATCGATTTTAATAAGTGAAGCTCAATATTTCCATATAATTTACTAATGATTAATGAAGAAGGTTATTTTCTACTTATAAAATTCTCACACCACTTAGAGTAATACAGTAAAAATCATTTCACGAGAAACGCTACGGACAATTTTTCATTTTCATTTAAAGCTGTATTTTTAAGTAACGGGATAATACCACGTGAAAAAATAGTTATCATATTATATCATCATTGGATCAGCTAGAGTCATCCTGTTGTATGTGAATTATCATAGGCTACGTGGGCTCGTTACTGAATGATGACTTACCACACTTAGATCCATACGTAAATTCCAGAATATTTACATTCAGCTTTGCGAAATACTGAAAGCTCTACCGTAATTAAATAGATAGTAACTATTTCTTAGTTCTGACACATCTCCGTAACTCGGAGGCGATAGCGTAGTTTTAATTAAAATTTGTTCATCTTTTAATGCAATGCGATGATTACAACTCTAATATTTATTTAAAAAATCCTTTTCGTTAGATGTAATACATAAATGAATAAATTTAATAAATTCTCGAAATATGTTACACAAAAGTTTATTTAATTTTTATGTTCGTAGAATTTAATGACCGACGAGGTAAAATATAATATTAATCAGTCTAATGGGTGTATAACTTTTTTAGGAAGGTATTTTAGAACCAACTTGAAATTTTAGAACCAACCAAAAGATGTCCTATTTTTTATTTTAAGTTGGTGATTCTGTAGATATCCAAAAACATTATCGAAAATTGGCAGATATTTTTACTTTCATTTTGATAAAAACTAATACGTGTTTATTGAAAAAGTATTATTTTTATCTTAAAATTTAGAATTAAAAAGCCATAAGAGACCTGACATACCTTAAAATATTTATATGTAAATACGTATATATGTATATATATATATATATATATATATATATGTATATATATATATATATATATATATATATATATATATATATATATATATATATATATATTACAGTTTACACTTACATCCATATGTTGCTAACAAAATTTATTTGATTATGTTTTTGTATTGAGCTTTCTGTGAAAATTAACTTACTTTTAAAAGCGATATCTATGACTGAAAATAATCTAGCCTAATGCTTTTTGCCCATAAAACAATGAAAGTTTGTAGTATATAAATATTGCAAGTATTAACAATCCTCGTTCTGTGTTCACGGAGATTTCAATATGCAGTGAATGATATTATTCCAAGTGTGGATAATGTTATTCACAGCTTCCAATATTTTCATTTAACAGAGAATGCTGTAATTTCACACCTAAGGCGGGTCTGCTTGAGAAAATGTTTTTCTTTTTTCTATCGCATTTTTCGGTTTCATTACTTTCAGAAACATGTCCTTTCTTAATATATACTTTTACAGTATCATCAGTTGTGGATACAGTTTTCATCGTATTAAACTAGAAATTTTACGGACATACTTTTCGATATCAAACTTTCGATTGGAAGTCTGGTAGACTTCCTTTTTTTTATTCGAATTATAAAGTGACTCTTTATACTTTAAAGGAAGCCAAAAGTATATTTTGAAGTGCAAAGTTGTTTCGTTTCTAAGTAAGTAAAGTAATATCATTTTATTTATTTGTAAAACTATTCAAATTAATTTCTCAGTGAAATGATTAGCTGTAGTCCTTTGTTACTTGTAGCGTTTAACATAATGTGCAGGCTTGCATGTGACGTGACTTGTGATATCTGACATTATATAGTTTGCGATTCAAATGCGAGCCCGTTGAGAATTAGCAGTGTATCATATCGGCCTATACACGTAGTTACTTATTGATATCACTTTAGTTCCTACGTGAGGTTGAAAATATATTTGGTAATATTCATACGTACCTTGTGATGTTATAAGAATAAACTAATTGTGTTACGATTTTGAATATTTAATTGAAGTGTTATATTTTAGTAACTGTCAGTCTAGCTTTGCCCTAGCAACAAGGGACTGCCGTGCATTTTACTTTATTTGCTTGTATATGTAATATTCTTTTACGATTAGTAATATTCTAAAAGAAGCTGAAATAGGTGATTCATTAATTTTAATATCTGGTTTCACCCTAAATTTAAATTTCACATCTATATCTATTTTTACACGTTTAAGGATAAAAATTTGGAAAATTTTGTCTTCGAAATTTTGTAGTCTTTATAATTTTAGGGATTTTGTATTTTTGGACTCGTGAAAAAATATTATGCAATTAAAATTAAAAAAAATTGAGTAAGGAATAATAGGTACTAAACCTTAAAATACAGCGCGTGCTCGTTTATACTAAGTAGGTAAAAGCGATATATGGGAATAATTCCGATGAAAATTGTCCTAAAGAGATAATGTTGGCTAACGAAGTAAATATTCGAAGATTAGGAAAAAAAGACCCAGCCAATCTGGTTAGGGATCTCTCTGTGGCTTCGTCGGATCAGAACTGAAGAAACTCTGTAAAAAAGCTAGCTCATAGTCTCCACCTACTGGTTGATGAACCATTGACTATGATAGTCGATGTAAACGTATCTACACATCAATATGATATTATACGACAAATTGCAAACAAATAGATATGTAACTTATTTTTATTATGCAGAAGTTTTCATCACAGCAAGATCAAGAAGAGTAAAATCTTTTTGGTAAATCATAAAGGAAAACTAAAGAAGTTGATTTTATCATCTTTAGAGTTTTTACCGGTTACATAGCAAATTCTCATACTATACGCTTTTATGCTTAAAGTGGCTTAGGGCTCTGTAAACATCTTTAATAACGTGCTCATATTTAATGGTTCCTTTGAAGGGATTATGAAACCGCCCAGTGGTGTCGAACGCTTTCTCATACTCCACATAGTCACAAAATATACTTGATAATTCTCACATTATTCTTATTGTAATAGGTAAGACGGCTAGATCTTTTTATTGTAAATAATTGGAAAAAACATTTGTAGCAGAGTAGGCTGAGCTTACTAGTGGCCACTTGCAACTTAGTGAAATAATTTTTTTATTTAATAAATATGGCTTACTATCTATTTCGGGTGCGCGGATAACAACGAAGTAACCAGAAGTAATCTGATTACGAAATGTACCTAACATGTTCCCCAGGTGCCTGTCTGGACAATACTCAGCTAAGTGTTCCAAAGATAACACCACTCTAGGTAGAGGGTTTGTTATATTGAAATATAAAATGTTATTACATATCAGAGGTATCTAGTACATTAATTTCTTCAATTTTAATGGTTTATTTCTGTTTTTTGTTTTTATGAAATAAATATTAAATAAAGGATAGTATTTCATTTTTATTTTTTTTGTATCAGTGTATTATTTTTCAACAGAATAAACTTATGGAATGTTTTAGCGTCTACGGATGCATCTATGTAAATACGTTCGATTTTTGCAACCTCTGTGCCGTTAATTGTGAAGGACTAAAATAATTTTGATCACTACGGTGTCAATTAGATATTTTCTAAGCACATACGTGAATAAAAATATGTTTTAATAAAACGTCTCAAATGTTGAATCAAATTAAAAATATTTAAATGGGAGATGAAAAAATTTAAAGTATAGTTCTTTTGCGCAACATAATTTGTTATTATCTAATTTATTACTTAGACTAATAATTAAAATGATGCATTCAAATAATAAATATTTATTTTAAAAGAAAAAAATATTCTTCACTCTTCTCTAAATACTTCCGTATAGTAAAATAATATGGTATATTTTAGAATACTATACTATATGCTCAGTTCTAGTCACCATATTTAAATAATATTTTGTTTTTGTGCGATAATAAGTATATACGTTTAGTTTTAGATCGCCAAGGTGTGCTTTAAGTAGAGAATTTGCTGGTGAATTACGGGCATGATTAATTTTTGTAAATTGGCTGTTACGCTATATTTGTACCATAATGACTTAATTTTTTTTAGTTGCCCCCATACGGTATATGTGTGAAAATAACATTAGTAAGTAAAGCAGTAATTATCATTTAGGACTTAGCAAGATTTAATTTTGGTTATGGCTATCCTTGATACTAGTAACTGGTTTTCATCTCTCGACGTTAAGACGACAGTTGTTAATCGAACGTTTAAAGATCTGTTTGCGAAGAATTTTTAATAGATCAGGTAACATATATAAATAACAGTTACAATGTTCGTCACATAATGAATAAAATTGATAGTGATTGTGTATCCAAGTAGCATAGAAGAATCATTCCAAATAGCTAATAAATTTTTTATTTTTGTTATAATAAAGAATACTTCTTTAACATAGAAGTATTAGAGAAGTATTAAAAGAAATAATTCACATTAATTTATAGTTGTTTTGAATTTTACCCACTTATGTTAAATTTATTAAAATTACTGTTGATATTAATTCTGATTAATTAAAATTAAGAGCTAATTTCCGTTTATCCGAGGTAAGGATAAATGACACGGGAGCAATAAGGAATACTACGATGCCAAGTATGTTTCAGATAATTTTATTTACGAAACACAAACAAAACATAATTTAAACGGAACACATGGAAAATTTGTTTTCATCAAAGAGCAAATTGAAAAGAAATATTTAAAGACAAACAAAGAAAATAAGAAAAATGTCCAGTCTACATAAATGAATTGTATTCCGGGCAATGACCGGACAGTCACCTGAAAGACCTCTGACAACCTTTGAAAAATAGTGTTTTTTTATTTATTTGAAGGTACAATTTGTTAAATGACTCACGTGATAGGATAGAAATAAACCCACTCAGCACACACATTAATCTATGGTAACACTATAGAAATTGACATTAAATAATCCACTCATTATGATTTTGCTTCTTTTTATGTCAAAGATATGATGAGCATATTATGTGATGATTGATTAAATAAATACTTATGTATAATATTCAATAAATAAACCACGATATTCATGTCCTCCGATGTCATACATTTTTAACGTTTCTATTATTAGGTGCAACGTTGGAACTGAGCACTAAATGGTACTTGGTGCTTAGTGTCGTTAGCGATTCGAATCCTCAACATATAATTTGTCATCTGATGATATAATTATTTGCAAAATAGATTTGCTTTAAGAGGCCAAAAGTATATTTAGCTACAAAAATTCAGTGCAGTTAATAAGACTTTGTCAATCTCTTTTCATTGGGAAAAATCCTCGCAATGTACCACGTAGTCTCTTAAAAGAGCTTAGAACTAAACACTCGCTCGATATTTTCAAACACACAGGGAGTTATTATGGTATATTTGACAATGCCAGGAGAACATATTTATCTCACACTTATCTCACATCGTTCCTATGTAGAGATGTCAATTTAAGTCTTGGTTATCAGATTAACTTTTGCCCACGACTTTACCCTCGAGGACTATTTAGTGTTTGTAATCGGGACACTATTTTATTGATTTTGTAACATTATTATTAATTTTAAAATACTTCAATAATATTTTATACTTTACTAAATATGACAATTTGTATTTAGTTAAGATTTTCTTAGTATTTTTAACTTAAACTATGCAAGTATAACGAAATGAACAATCGATCGATTGATCGCCGAAAATTCTAAGATCTTTTATGTTTTTTTGGCTTCAGAAAATAAAGTCATAAACCCTCTTTTTCCACGATTTTTCAATCAGTTGGGCATATTTTACAATAAGGAGCTCCGGGAGGTATTTTCTTAAATTAAAGTTAAGCTGTAAATATTTTGAGATCCTTATAATGTTAGACAATAACCCACTATATAATTGTATATTTTGTTATTGTATGCACTATTAACGGTGCCGGACAAAGAAAGACGTTATTTGTTGGCTATAAAGGAATAAATTGCCGTTAAAATAAAATATAAAGCACGCCCATTTTCTATTTCCGTGCAAAAAAAAATTTACACATAATTCTTTTTAACACACCCAACGTTTGTCCGGAGTGCGGTGTTTACCTACAGGGCGGCTTATTCCCCCGAGCGGCGCTGAACAATGTGCGCAATTATCGTGTATACGAAAAAGAATATTATTTTAAATTTTCTGAGAAAAAATTAATCTTTTAAATTTTATTTTAACGACAATCTAATAAATATTTTTCAGTCAAGGAATAAGGTCTTTCTGTCTTGTCCGACGCTTATTCTCGGACACCGTGTTTAAGGTACACTATATAAAGTTACGGATAACACACAATATATCTGTTAGATAATAACATACTATATCCGTATTTTATGTGCTATCATTAGACAATAAGACATTATTTATGGATTTTTAAAAATTGTTTTTTTGAATAATTAATTGGTCTCTTTGAAGTTTTTACATAAATATTGTAAATTTAATTTAGAAAAAAATATTTACATATATAAAAATATTAATACTTAACATACTAAATTACAATTTTAATACTAAATTTCCAGTTTCTGCATCAATCGTTTTCTGAAAAAAAGACGGCTGCGACAGACCAATAATTTGTTTGGAAGTAGAAATCTTAAAAAAAACCATTGTATTATTTTCTTTCGTTTGTTATGGTGTCTGAATTTTTCATATTTTTCATAACATATTGAGTTTATCTTTGCTAATAGTCCACCTGAAGATGTTGTAATACAACGAAACCTAGGTCGTTGTAAAGAACTTAAAGAAAGTAGAAATAATACTACATCAGGTAGTTTTATTTAATTGTGAATATGAATTTCTATAAAATTAACGCCAAATATATGCAATATATTTAGTATAAACTTCTTTGTCTCCGATATTTTATTATACGTAATATAGCATAAAAAGTGCGCACCTGTACCATGTGCGGGTATATGATGCGTCAACATAGATAAATCAAATCATAGATAAATCAAATCACAGATTAATCAAATAATGTTGAGAGAAATATGTACTTTTCATTAAAACATTTAACTGATCAGTTTGCAGCGAAATTATTTTCCGTGAAATGTGCATCCTGTTGTCCATATTTTCAATATTTTTAGTTACTTTTTGGGTTGAATATATTTGGCGTTAATTTTGTAGAAATTCATTATTCGCAATTAAACGAAACTACGTGATGTAGTATTATTTCTACTTTCTTTAATTTCTTTGCCATGACCTTGGTTTCGTTGTATTACAACATCTTCAAGTGGGCCATTAGCAAAGATCTTTGCTAATATCCCACCTGAAGATGTTGTAATATAACGAAACCTAGGTCGTGGTAAAGAAATTAAAGAAAGTAGAAATAATACTACATCACGTAGTTTCATTTACTTTTTGTGGTTTTTCAGAAAGAAAAATCAATTACTTTAATTTATTATAAATGTTGAATCAATGGTTCTTGTAATACTTTGAATGCGTTTTTGAAATTAGCATTACAAGACTGTGAATTAATGGAAAAAAACAATTTTTATTCTAATTAATCGCAAATTAGTCGAAAAGTAAAATGCGGTACACACTATTGTCATACAACGTAATGAAATGGAAACACCGCCGTAAAATAAATGCCTTTGCTAATATTGGTCTGACTTTTTTTATTGAATTATTTCCTATCATAATGAGTATTCAAATATTTCTTTCAAAAGTATTTATGTTTGAATTACCATAGTTGACCATTAACGGTTATTGGATAATTTTTTCTTCTAATGTGAACGATTTGAGTGTAGTGATCGATCAAGATTTCCCAAGGTAATGTCCGGTAAATGATGTTCAATTTAGATAAATGATACCTTATTGAACTAAAATCACCATATATCTCTGCTGCAAATTATGGACTACTCCAAATTATGGAGATGTATGTAATTTTACTTGGCAGGAAAAACTATTCTATTCATTAGAATAATTTTTATTTGCTAGAGACATGCAAACATGGTCGTATACCTGAGCATCTGCAACTTTTATATTTTTAAAAAAATATCCTTAATGATTCATTTACTTCTTCATGCTTTGAAATAATAGGTAGCTTATGGCATTAGATTACGTTTTGAACACGAGAAGAGTCTGCCAACCCTCTACATAGAACTGTATTCCATCGAGAATCCTTTAGCGTATATGGTACGCTAAAATTATTGAAACAATTTATTTAAATATATAAAATGAACTCCCATTATTTATTTTAGAAAGCCTCATCTTTCACTATACCTCAATCTCTTATCTACCTCTGACGTGTCGCTTGTCTTATCTTATTTACCTCAATATACCTCAATCTCTTATCTACCTCTGACGTGTCGCTTGTCTTATCTTATTTACCTCAATATACCTCAATCTCTTATCTACCTCTGACGTGTCGCTTGTCTTATCTTATTTACCTCAATATACCTCAATCTCTTATCTACCTCTGACGTGTCGCTTGTCTTATCTTATTTACCTCAATATACCTCAATCTCTTATTTACCTCTGACGTGTCGCTTGTCTTATCTTATTTACCTCAATATACCTCAATCTCTTATCTACCTCTGACGTGTCGCTTGTCTTATCTTATTTACCATCATATTTTATTAAGAACCTTCGATATAAACAAAAGTATGTATCATTATTAATTTATTGTCATTAACTTGCTTTATTTGCAGTCTACCACTGAATTAATATTTTTCCCTTATTGTACCACTTTGTAAGCAACATGTGAAATAATTATTAATAGAGTGTCTTGGTTAGCTACAAGAGTTTGCTCTAGTAGTAATAATTCCGCCACCTCCGTATGTAGCTTTCTAAGTTTCAGTAAATTTAATAAATACTCGTATATGGTAAGAAATCGATATTAAAAATATTTTACTCTCAAATAAAAATAGTTTTTCGTCATTTCAAATATCAGCAAATACCAAATTCTCAGAGTATTTTTTCTACGAACAAAACTTTTGGTCATAAAATATACGTTGCTACTTATAGAAATACCCTAGTGTTTGCAATTCTTGACTGATTAGAATTATTTTCTATTTTTTTCGAGTTTCAATAAAATAGGACCTTATTATAATACATCACAATCCGTTTTGTACTTTAATATTCATAAACGATTTTGTTTAGTTTTGCAATATGAATGTTTTGCCAGATTTTTTAATTATGTTCCATGCGGAAATTTTTCAAGTAATTGGTTATTTTTTATTATAACACAATTATCATAAAATATAAGTAAGAATCATGAGACTTGCTTTTTATAACTAACAATTAAACCAGCACAAATAATTTCTTAACATGTTTGTTTTTCAGCAATAGGTTTAGAATTTCTGAAAAAATAACAGTTCCGGAATCCATGTGACTTACCATATCAATTAATATGAAACTTGCGTCCTCCAAAATTGTCAAATAAATATATTATAGATTTTTACCATTGTGGGTAGACAGGCGAATAAGCTTGATTAATAAGCCAAATTTTTTGTTACTACGTCAAGTAGTTTTTGAAAATTACTCCAATGACATACATGCAGACAGACAGATACTAAAGTGATTTTGTAAGGTTTTTGTTTTTTTTAAGCATTAAATAAAATAACATTAAATAAAAGAACGAAAAACATAACGGAGCCATACGGTAATAACAATTATTTATTTATTTCACGTTTTCATTTACATAAATGAGAAATTATTAATCATCATTATACTATTTATCCCCTAATGAAGTAAATGGTGTTCAGGAGACAATGATTGAGTTAATATTTTACCAAATTTCCGCCTAAGGGTTGTAATTTGAGATCGCGCCATTTCGGATATCGAGGCGAAGTTGTGTATTCAACAGATGTGGGGTCGATGGCCGTTTGGTGATTCCGCCTTCTGTTGAATTAAGTCGTTACACCTTGCTTGTAGATTCTAGTTCGATTAATCGATTTTCTTAATTAAAGTTATAATTTCCAGTCTGGCAAGCAATTTTTATCTTGATATACATTACTGATTACTGAATTAGTCTATATAAATATTTTTACTAAATTTTAGATTAACCATCACTGCGAATATTTATGTTAAATTAGTAGTATATTCGATTGAATTTATTAAGAGAAGGTTCGAAAATAACTTTAAATGTTGTTTAACGTTTCTGATACTTAAAATCAAAGTAATAACACGACCTGTAAGGTCCGTTGGACAGACTTAATTTTTTTAATTTGCAGCTTGATTACATACACCTTCAAGAATCGAGGGAGGTGAACGGTGATATAGTTTGGAAAAAATCGGTGATTAACCCGGAATCGGCATAATTCTAATTTTTAAACCGTGAAGTGGATTTTCTTTGTATTTACTTCTGTGCTTTTAAAATATCAACAGTTGAAAAACAAAACTGTTCAAGCCATTGAGGCTAATTTTAAAATAGAATTATTTGCATTGTTAGAACCTATTATCGGATTTTTACTACCAATTAATATAAAGAAAAAAAATGTTTAAACAAATGAGTTCGGTGAGTTTTGCTCTCAATCCACAATATTACTACTTATATTCTGTGAATTTTGGATTTTGTAATATATTAATATCGTGTAGCGAGTTTGGTCTAAAAATACAGGAAAAGAGTATTTTATGATATTTGTATGTTCCTAACTTTTAAATTAAAAACAACCAGCGAAACGAGACTATTTTTGAAGTTAAGGTTTTAAGAAGCTTATTTGTTTGGGTGCGTAGTACTTTTAACGTCAATGAGTGATTTGAAATTATAAAACTATGAGAAAATATGTGAGGATGGCCCTAACTGGTAAAAATACCGCTTTTTGGTCTTTAAAAAATTCTACACGCTTAAATGGGTTTTGGATATTGTAATTTGAACTTAACTTTACGAGAGTTAGGAACCGCTGATTTAAATATTTAAAGCTGTCATGACCTCATTATTGGCGGTTTATGTTACACAGAAATAGTATATGGACATTAGGTTAAAGATCAAATATTTACTGATTATTGGATGGACGTTTTCAAAAGTTAAGTATAGTTTAATTTTTTCGATTTTTCTTTATATGCAACACCGTTCAAGACAGTGTTAATTAATAAAATAAAAAGTGCTTTTTTCAAATTAATTATGGCAGCCAGACAGTGACTTAATACTTCAAATTAGAACGGTAATGTTAAAGATACTATTTTGTCTTAACTTTCGCGTAGTCGTCGTGTCGTCGCGCGGTTATCTTATGTCTAAAGAGCTTTCACGCTCTTTAGCTCAAAGCTAAAGAGCGTGAAATTTCTTTAGGTTGCGTTAAAGTGTGAAAAAAAAGGGTAGTTATTCATACATTCTTGAATTTGATCACAGGGATAATTAATAATTTTAGTATTATATTAAATTTAATTAATTGTCCTTTCGATCTAACTCAAGATAACAGATAATTGATAATTAATAATTTCGAAGTTAATGGTTCGCAGTTCGAACTGCATATAAAATAATATAAGAAATATTTCATAGTTCGATTTTTAAACTTCTTGTGAGAGTTAATGTTGGAAAGATACTTTGATAAATACAACCAATTAATAAACTTGTCAACTCAAAACCGTCTTATATTTAATTTGAAAGTTATATTTACTGTCTTTTTAATCTAAAAGTGTAGAAGATAAGACAAAAAACATTCAATGGGATTGCAGTGAGATCAAGAATTGTAATGATTATTATAAAAATTCATTATAAATTCACTCCAATAGCACGCGCTGCTAACGCGGCTAGAGCATCGGTTGCATCTAAATACGAATTCGTATAATGTACTAGCTGTACGCAAATACCATTTAGTATGTTGCACTTATATGATCCATATGCGATACATTTTCCTTCATGAGAAAATACTAATTAATTAGGGCGCTCGCGCGACAGCTTGCACTTTAGTTCGGAATATAATTTATGCACAAGGACACGTCTCATGTTACCGAGCGTTGTATTTAATAATGCATATTCTCCCCAACAAGCGTATATAAGCAGCACAGTACCGATACTGGGTTGCAATTAAAGCTACCCAGGAGAAAAGCTTTAATTGTAGGAGAAATTATTCTATTGAATTAATTTTACCTTCTGTCTAAACATCTTTCAGCTAAATAGCGTGAAATTTCTTTAGGTTGTGCTAAAACCTAAAGAAGAACAGTATAATTATCCATACTTGAGTTTGATCAAAGGCAGAATTAATAATTATAATATTATGTTAAAATTATCATTTGTCCCTTTGATCAAACTTAAGATAATTGATTGTAATTAATAATTTAGTTCACAGTTAAAACTGCACTATTTCTAAGTTCGATTTAAAAACTTCTTGTGAAAGTTAATGTTTGAAAGATACTTTGATAAACACAACCAAGTAATAAACTTGTCAACTCAAAATCGTTTACAATCTTATATTTAATTAATGTTATATTTACCGTCTTTGTAATGTAAAAGTGTATTCGATGAGTGTAAAAAAAATGATAAATTTTGCTTTTGTGATTCTTAAATTTTCTGTTTGAAATATTCCATTTGAATATCATTAAAATATAGCCATTTTCCAGAAAAAATAAATTTAACGCTAGTGGATCTCTTAACTTAATTAAAAGTGTTAATATTGTTTCATCAATGGAATATCACGTTACATTATATTACATACATAAGGGTATATTTAGAATGTAAACAAAATATTAACAAGACTGATGGTGACACTGACTATTTTCAAAAAGCATGTAGCAATTGATCATTGTAATTGGTTAACGCATCATTGTACATTAAGTACTGATAAATCCGTTTTTTTTTTAAAACGACAGATTTTAATTATCTTTTTAAGATTTGTTACATACTATTTAGAACGTATACCGTTTACAATTGTATATGTAATTTTGAAGTTAGTTTAAGTATTTACTGGCTTTGTAATGTAAAAGTGAACTCATCATGAGTGTAAAAAATATGATAAACTTTACTTTTGTGATTCAAACGAAAAAAAACTTTTTTTTTTTGAAATGTTTCATCATTAAAATGTAGCCATTTCCTAGAAACAATAAATATAACGCCAGTGGATCTCTTAATTTATAGTAAGTAAAACCGTGAATATTTTTTTGATCAGTGGCATATCACGTTACATTGTTTACATAAGGACATATTTAGAATGTATTTAGTGTGAGTGACCATTTTTAAAAAAGCATGTAGCAGTTCTGCATTCTTTGTTAATTTCCCTTAAGGATAAATATTTTAAGTTTTTAATATGTATTCTCTTTAAGTAATGATAAGTTCGTTTTTTCAGAAGCGACAGATTGTAATTAATTATTTTCTTAAAGCTGTTTTAGATACTGGACAGATATCGGCTATCCGTAATGATATATGTATTAAATATATTGTCAAAAAGAAGTTTGCATAAAAGTAAATATACCATTTGCCCTTTCATACATTATCCCTGGAGATATTTTTTACTGATACCATTTTTTTATTTGAAAGTACAAATTATTACGGAAGACAATTTAAAGAAGAAAATTTAAATTATTACGGAAGACAATGTAAAAATTAAAATCACTTTATTTAATGTCGGAAATAACTATTCCTTTTAAACAGAGCAGAGCTTTCTGGGCCACTTAAGTTTTGAGGACAATTTCCATTGTCCACGTTGGTCTAATGCAAAGTTGTAGATTTTTCAGAGGGTTTTAAATTGCAAAGCACCAACTTTTTTAAGTTTTCTTAATGTAACAAAGAACCTACGTACGTTCAAGAACTCGACACCAAAATTCGATAGCAGTGATTGGTCTCACATAAGTGCTCTATCAAACTAGAAACTGATAGAGATGTTTGAGAAGCGGACCAAGACCTTTAGAGACAGAATGTGTTTTCAATCATTGAAAAAAAAACAAAATAGTTTAGTTGAAGATATAATGGCCTCTTTCAGTGGCGATTCCAATGGAAGCAAACAATTTTACCTAAGAAAATATATTTTATAGAATATTATACTTTCAAAAGCAATATATTTCAATTAATAAATTTGAGAACCGATGAAAATGTTGACTTTTTTTCCCTCAAATCATTTAACTTTCTTGTGTATAAGTTTCTCAAACATATTACTTATTATCAATTGAATTAATTTTTTATTCATTGCTTTATTGAAATATTTATTGACACTATTAACTAATTAATTTATTATAATGTTATCCATTCATTTAAAATTTTTTTTTTGTTTTCAAAATTCAAAAAGCTTCGTTATTATACCAGCATTATGAAATTAGATTAATTTACAAATAAATCACATTAATGTGAGCTCTAAGTTTACCAACAAAAGTCAAGATCAAAAATAAAATATTGCAATTATTTACGCACTTATTACATCATTTGAATTCATTAGAAAAATGTCATAATGAGAAACGTTCGATCTTACTTTTGCGCATATATTTGGTCGCCCACAAAAAACTACCAGGCTGAGACGCGTGCAGTATACCCGTCGAATTCGGCCTTATAAATACAAGCATGTTTGGATTTACGAACTAATTTGGGCACTAACTAGTGTTTTATTTTTTGTTTTTTTTCTTATCCAAGAAGTATTAATACATGTTCTGTCTGAAGTTATAAGTAAAATAATTGATATATAAAACTTAATAAAAAAAATTAGAGGCGTGTAATTCTCACTTTTAAGAAATATGTATGAAAAAAATTCGTATGTGTATAACCAAAACAATACAATTTCAAATCGCATTATAATGTTAAAGTGAGTCTGCTCATATAAAAGGACAGATATTATTTATTTTATATATTTACACATACATTATAGAACAGTATAAGATAGCTCTTCATAAGTAAATTCAATGGTAAAATAAAAAAATAAGAAGGAAAGTTTTTTCATATAATTTTTCAATACTTTACTATTTACAATTAAATGAAACTACCTGATGTAGTATTATTTCTACTTTCTTTAATTTCTTTACCGCGACCTAGGTTTCGTTGTATTACAACATCCTCAGGTGGGATATTAGCAAAGATGTTGATGTTGTAATATAACGAAACCTAGGTCGTGTTAAAGAAATTAAAGAAAGTAGAAATAATACTACATCACGTAGTTTCATTTAATTGTGAATTATGAATTTTTACAAAATCAACGCCAAATATATTCAATACTTTACTATTTATTTCTCTCTCTCTAAGGAAAAAAGCGAATTGGTAGCTTGAAGCATAAAAGTTTGTGTTGACACGTCTTTGTAGATCTGGTATGTTTTCTGAAAAGTGAAACGTATCGAAATCGAGATTGGATCATAAGGGAAAAATAAAAATTATAAAATAAATTCAATTCCAAAAACTTGGAAAGCTGACTTGAAAAATGAATTTCATAAGAAGCATTAAAAAGTTAATAAAACCGATGCAAAATGCCAGTAAGTCAGGTTTTGTACAATTTTTTTTCATTTTGAGGGCATTGTAATTTAGGAAAAAAATTCATGAAAATAAATTTACTATTTTTGCGAAATAATATAAGGTCATTTTGTTGATTCTAATAGAAACTTAAATAGTTTTTATAATAAAATTAATAGGTATATTTCTGCTAATATACTTACAAATAATATTTTCCTAACTAAGTATAATAATATCGATGTTTTAAGCCCGTAATAATAATTATTCCTTTTTTTTAGAACCGGTCTTTATTCTAAAAAAAATAAACAGAACCTTAGACTGGATTTCTTTATTATAGTTATTCATTTTTGTTTGGGTTTGGTAATGATTGACAATATTAATAATAATTAGCACGCACTTCAACTACACGCTACTTAAGTTTGAGAAAAATAATAAGTCTTTGATGTCTGTATTAATATTTATATCAAAGACTTTCGAAACGTTTTGTTTTTATGAAGAAATAAATATTTAATAAAAAAAGAACTATAGTTTGGAGGATAAGAAAAAACTTCTTTGGAGGATATTTAAAGGGACAATTCTGAACATCGAGAACACAGGTTTTCGCAAATGAGATCTTATATTCGAATTTTGATATAATCCATATATCTAAAATTGCTATTAGCAGATGACATATAAATAATTGGACAATATATAACTGGCACACTTTCATTTCATTCTTTTGGTCTTTACTTGTAATAGTTCGAGCGAGATCGCATTTGTTTAATATGTTTTCTTTACTCGAAACTGTCACCACGCACCTTGCGGTCGCGGAACGCGCGGCAAACTTCACATTACCACGAGGTAAGAGTTTTGATGGGGGTCCGTTGCGTTTTGAGTATTTGGCTGAAGAATCTCTTGTTGATAGGAAGAGGCGTATTTTGGAGATCGTCGTTGCTCACTGGCAGTCTAGATGGTCCTCCCCCGATTCCAAGGGGGATACGACCAGGTTGTTTTTCCCCGATGTCCTCGAGCGGTTGAAAAAGAACTGGCTCGTTACAGATTATTATACCTCTCAATTTCTGTCGGGACATGGTGCATTTCGCGCCAGCTTGTTTAGATTCGCTCTCCGAGAAAACCCGGCATATACCTGCGGATTTGAGATGCAGGACATGAATCATGTTTTGTTCCACTGTAGTGAGCGCGATGATGCACGTAGAGTTTTGGTTGAGAGCATACGTCTAAATTGTAGAGTAGAATCACGCGTAGACTTAGAACGTGGTATCTTTAGTCCCCGAGACTTGGTTGGGAATAGACCGATCTTTGAGTCATTTAGAGCGTTCGCTAAAAGCGTCGTAGAAAAAATGGAGGAACTAAATGATTCTTTGAGAAGGGACAGACTCTAACCCTGTTGGGTGGAAGCGCTGCGATTGTAGATACGGGACACTATTAGGGGACTTTCGAAGGTCCCCTTTTTGTATGAGGTGGGTCGTTACGGGTCCCAGGAGGGGCCTTGAGACAACCCGGGTGGTATGGCGAGAATAGTGTCACCACGCCCTAGTTTGCCATGTAATCAGGATGTCATATTGACAAGCCTTCAACCTTGTCGAATTTGTTGTTTTATGTGTGATTTCTAAATTTACATAAATGAAATATTCAAAAATTATCCCTAAAAATGGTTTAATGTAATGCACATATTTGTGATAAGGCTTCATACCGGAAATTGCCAGGTATTATATTTCATAGGTACATAACATATGATATTGATTGCTTCAATTTGAAATTTTCTCATTATTGTTGTGAAATATTTATTTTAATTCTGTAAGTATTTCAGGTTTCCTATATTATCGAATTATTAATATGCTCACAAGCCGTATAAAAAAAATAACCGTCTAAACTATATAATTTAGATTTACATTTTTATCATAATAAAGTAACAAATCTTGGTAAGTCTTCTTTACAGATACACAGGTGCGTAGAGTAATTTTTTACCATAAAAATAAAATTATTTATTTTGTACTCTCCGTTGTTATTTTGACATGTTTTAAAGATACTCGCCTATTAGTTTTGTTGAAACGAAATTTGTACACGAATGTGAAAAAACATTTTTAAAAATAAGTATCTATCGGCAATAGGTTTAAAGGAATAAATGCATTGTTTTTAAAATAATTTTCAAATTTCATAAATAACTTACTATAATAGCACCATGCCGATTTACTTTAATTTTAGGTTTGGTTACAAGAAAAACGTTAGGTTGATTTGGATTTTAATATAGTTAAAATTTTTTCCGATTTTATTACTTTTCAGGTTTCTCATCCTTACAAATATCCAATTGTTTATTAACAGATAAATTATTTTTCTTTTTAAGACCGCTTTCAAGTTTCCTTTTATGGTATTTAATGTAAAGTTTTTTTGACGGTAGGCTTATTCAGCTAAGGCAATTTCTATAGATCTATTCTTATTATATGAAATAAACTCTTTTGCAAAAAAAACGGGCACTTATGGGAATAAACCATATCAGAGTTATTTTATTATAATTTGATTTATTTTGTATGGCGATATGATGAGAATATTGTTATTTATTATTGAAATATCGTTTTTATCTACTTCAGTCATTAAAAATGCGAATAAATAAAAAAAACGATATAAAGTCCACAGACGAGCTTTTTATTAAAAATGGCTAAAGTTTATTTTTTATTAATTTAGCACAAAATTTAGTAACGAGTATGGCGTCCTCTAGCTAAAACCAATGCGCTTAAACTGCTAGGCATGCTTTCCATGACGATTTTTATCATTTCCTGAGGAATATGTTCCCATTCAGCGACGATCACATTTTTAATGTTTTCTGGAGCTGGTTTTACGGCTCTGACGCGTCGTTTGAGATTATCCCATATGTGTTTTATCAGATTGAGGTTGGAACTTCTAGCTGGCCAGTCTAACCGACGAATTCCGGCCTCCTGCATATACGCATCAACGTCTCTAGAGCGGTAGGCGCGAGCGTTGTCGTCCATAAAAATGAACTCGCCTCCAATTGCTGTTAATACGGGTTGGGCATGAGGAATAAGAATATCTGTTATGTACCTTTATGCATTAACTGTGCCATTTTTGATAAAAACTAACTCGGTATGGTCATCTGAGTTAACACCAGCCCAAAACATTACGGAGTCTCCACCGTAATGGGTGATTTTCTCAAAGCACACTTCTGCGAAGCGTTCTCCAGGTCTTCGTAAGACTCGCCTACGTCGATCCTCACCATTAATCGATTTACGAGCTTCATCAGAGAATAAATCACTATTTCAGTCTTGTTGAGTCCATGACGAAAAATTTTGAGCGAATTTCAATCTGGCAACTCGATGCTCACGGAACAATGTAGGGTCCGAGCTTGAAATATCCTTGTGGCTGTTATAGGCTTACTCGTTTACCTCTGACATTTTCGAGGTTCTGTTTGAGATCCACGTACGTAACTTGACGATTTCGTAGCGCTTGACTGACTATGAAGCGGTCGTTCCGTGGTTCAGTGCATCGTTTTCTTCCAGAACCGGGACTTCTAATGACGGAGCCCGTTTCTTGGTATCGTTGCCAGGTTCTTTGGACGATGAAACGGTTCACATTATGCTGCTGAGACACATAACATTTGCCACAGCCTTCTTCAAGCAGCGCAATAATTTTACTAGCTCTTATCGTTTTTTCAACCATACTCAGAACAGCAAACAGAAGTGAACTAATGCAGCAAACAGCAGAAATTTAATTAAAATTTATTCGTTAAAATAAAAACGTAACAAATAAAAAAAGAACTTAATAAGAGTTTGATTTTATTTACCGCCAAAAATAAGTTTTTGTCAGTGAAAGAGAATTTTCATTCAAAAAGAATAAATTTTATGTATATTTAATATTTATGTACCAAAATATACTATACCTGCCAGTAAATATTACAGTTAATACAACCTCTTGATAAATAATAGTTTGTCAATAATATTACATAATCTTACAAAATCTAAACCGCCTGTTTTTTATATAAAAGATTGTATTATACGAAAGAATTTTATTTATAGAGTTTGCGGTCTGGTGTAGTGCCTACAATTTTTCCAAACGTTTCAAAGTATTTGCAAGTGAGTTTTAAAATATTATCATCTTCACTTCAAAATTAATAAACACATAAAATTTAGTTTTATAACATATTGTAATAATCGAAACTGTAAATTTTTAAAGAAGCAAATCTGATGCATAGTTTCGATCTTACAATTTATGGTGATCCGATAAGTATTAACTATATATATATATATATATATATATATATATATATATATATATATATATATATATATATATATATATATATATTTTGATTCAAAATAATAGAAATGATAATTTTCAGAAGTACCTACTAGAGCCAAGACGACTTCAATGCTTACATATGAAACAACATTGTTTAAAAAGTGATTAAGAAAACTTTGCCACAATACGCCATCCATTCAAAAACAGTGTGCAACCATTTCAAAAAGTTCGATGCATGACAAGTACATAATCTCCACAATATATAGAAAGAAACCTCAGAAAAGAAAACCGAACATTGCAAGCAGCCATCGACAAAAAAAACAAAAAAAAGGGCGCTGTTCCAGCGAACTCGTCGTTTGAAGAAAACAGTGGATAATTTTAATATCGTTATTGCCACGACATAAAAAAGTTGTTAGTACAAAATGACGAAATAATAATCCTACAAGATATTCTTGATCAAAACGAGGATTTTTTTAAAAGATATGTAAATAAATGTAAAGGAGTTCCACTTTGCAGAAAATATTCCCCAGACTTAAGGTCGTTTGCTCTTTCGCTAAATTTTTTCCCCCTAGAGCTTATGATTTTGTACGCAAAACTTTCTCAACTGCCTTATCACATAAGGCGACATTGACTAATTGGTACAAAAAAGTAGACGCTAAGCCGGGGTTTACGAGAGCGTCTTTAGATATTTAAAAAAAATCGTGGCAGTATCGGAAAACATATGGCAGTATTAGAAATGAATTAATTTGGGATCCATCACAAACTATGGATCGAGATTATGACGACATAGGTGCAGAGGTAGCGAACGACGATTTACCACTTGCAACGCAGGCGCTAGTTTTTATGGTTACCGCTATAAATAATAAGTGGAAATTATTGATAGCCTTTTATTTATACAATTTATGAAGGGAAAGATCGAACTACGTGAGTATCGTTATAAACATGCTAGAGGAAATTGGGGTTTGTGTTTGCGGTTCAATATTCGATGGCGCATCTAACAACATTAACACGACTACGGAACTTGGCTATCAGTTAGCTTGGCCAAACATAAGACCATATTTTACACATAAAATTTATTACATAATTAATATTTTCTAGGATCCATGTCATATGATAAAACTAATTCGTAACACTTTGGGCGATTTTACAGTTATTAAAGATATAAGTAATGACGTAATAAAATACGAATTCTTAGAACAGCTGCTTTTATGACAGGAAAGTAAGGTTTACATTTAGGGATTAAACTCAAATTGGCTCATATTTGTTTTTCACGATAAGAGATGAAAGTGCGCTTAGCGACATAACCGTTCAGTAATTCTGTTGCTGATGCATTTATATTTTGTGAAAATATTTCGAAGCTTCCTCAATTTCAAGAAGTGCACCTACGACAAAATGTTTAAAGTATATTAATAATATATTTGATATTTTGAACAGTAGTTCTGTGTATGCACCTGGTTGGAAAAAAGAACTTTGTGCAGCAAATATAGAAAGAACAATTTCTTATTTTTCCGAATGCAAAATTTACTTGTAAAAACTGAAATATTCAAATGGCGAGTTGATTGTAACTTTTAAAAGAAAGACTGGGTTTGTTGGTTTTATAGTGATAGTGTATTAAATATTTTTTCAATGATTCATTCGCGAGGAGGATACAACGATAATCCAAATGTTATTCAGTTTAAATCAATTTAAAAAAAAATAAATTTGTGCAGAATTTTGAGAAAATAGTGCAGGAAATTTTGTGCCTTTAGAAGAAATATCAATACTTTCATCACTTTGTAGATATCCGAATAAATTAATTAATGGAACAACTGCATCTATAGACATTGTGCCTCATCAATTACCGGGAAATATAGGTCTATGACATTGAAGATAAATTCTTTGAAAACCTTGTTACTTTACCACTAGATAAGTGCTATCATCATGTCTGGGTTTATCGTCCAAAAAATTTTCAAAGAAATAAAATGTAATGTGTATTGTATGCTTCTCACGGGAGAAAAGAAATTTTTTTTCCATTCTCTCATTAAAATCAAAGACAGGGGTAGCTTGATTTATCCTTCAGAAGGTTTCATCACGGTTACGCAAAATCTTGAAAAAATAGTCAGACAATTTAATTTATCACAAAATGTGATAAAGGTTTTGAAACGCATTTCAGAAACAAATGATTTTATAGAATATTTAATAACAAAAATTTTGAACACGAGGCAAACCTTGTTTTAGTTCTGGTAAAATCAATAGTTCAAAATTATCTGAATGTAAGATATCATGAGGCTAGGAAAATGACTCATAAAATATGCGATAGAAATTATTTAAAAAAAATTACATTATTTAGATATGAAGAGTTGGATATACAGATATATACCAACGTAATATTTCTATTGACATATATATATATATATATATATATATATATATATATATATATATATATAAACACATTTATGTATATAAATAAAACTACCATACGACAAGAAATTACACTTAACCACCATTTCCACAGAGTCTTTATTACTATTGTTTAAATTATTTACATTTAAAGAGAGTATAGGATGAAGTCATGATATATTTGGATAGACTCCGCTTTTAGGTTACGGTTGTCAAGCTGTTGTATGTCATCTGCATCTTAATATTATAAATCTGTGGTATAATCTTTAAAAATGCTTTATTGCCAAATGAGAGCAAAATAACAGTAAAATGTAAATGAGGCAAAACGTAAGCTTTATTGGCAAATGAGAGCAAAGTAACAGTAAATGTATATAGGTAAATGAGAGTTATCTGCTGTGGCCTATACACCATCATCAGACTCTGGTCTAGTTAGAGCTGCCATTGTCATGTTAACAAAAACGTACGCAACAGAACAAATGTTTCAAATCACGTGTAATGTAATGTCATTTTTGCGGGGCTCCATTTGTTTTCAAGTGCATCATCTGTATATGGCACTATACTCGCATTAAAACTTCGAAATCAAGAAATAATGATTCTGTTCAGTTGGTTAAATCCGTAGAAATACTTTAATATAGAGAATAAAAATCTCATTCGAATTTAGATCCTCCTCCTCTCTTGAATTCGCTTAGAAATTAATTTTAAATTTTTATTTTACCGATATATGCATAGGCACAGATATAATGCGTAACATATTATCAAGCATAGGCCTATTTATGTACTTTCTTAAGTCTCATACCTTCCTCATTTATTAAAATATATTGAATATGACCTAATTTTTCTTGTTTGTAGATAAGAAACAACCCTCTCTTTTAAATTGTACGTTAAAATAAATTTTAATATTATAATATATGAATTCTACTCCACCGCTTGTAATAGATCTTGTTTTTGTTGTAAGTTTAGCAGCTCAACAATTTGAACTATTTGTAACTCACATAGAGACGCGACATAGGAGCTACAACACGAGGATATCAATTCTTTGTAACAAACGAATTTAACAATGTTAAGCTCGCGTAGTATTCCAATCAAAAGTCGCTGCCGGCGTAACTGATTTGGCTGCTTACTGACTCTACACAAGAAGACTTACATTAACAGAGCTTTCTTGACAAGAGAACTTACAATGTTTTATCAATAGTTTTGTTAAATATAACCTTTGAGACATAAAGTTAAGATTCTGGTATAAATATTTTTGGGTACGATAGCGGCGTTTCTAAAAGAGGGGTGGAAAGCGATAAGAGGATTGCAGATTGAATGGAGAAAAATAAAACTAAAAATGAATATCAGTTATTAAAGGTCAGGTGGTGGGATGACTTTCATTTATAGGGCTGAGGTCGTATCTTCACTTCAGACGTCATTTTGAAAAATTGTTTTTATTAAATATTTTGTAAACGGCTGAACTTGTAACAAAAATATATATATGATATATATATATATATATATATATATATATATATATATATATATATATATATATATATATATATATACATATATAGCAGCTTTATGGGGCATACAGTTTTCGAAGTAGTGTTTAAATAGCTTTCAAAAATGTTTATCCCTTCGGCATCTTTATGGACGTCGTATACACTTTCATTAAAGAAATTCAATTAAAAATAAGTGTGGGGCGCGCGATTACCGAAATATTGATTTAGCAGAAAATAATTTGTAAAGAATTGCTGCATTTTAAAAATGTTGCTCTGTATTATAAATAGGATCTGTTTTTGTTGTACGTACCTTTCTCAAATAGTTCATAGAAACTTTTATCCAAAACGACTTCTAAATAATAAATCTCCATTCGCATTAATATAAATTTATATTCTTTGGGTCCAGAAAATATTTATAATTGGAAAATCTTATTGTGTGATTGAAATTTTGTATATGACAAAAAAAGGAATCTAATCTAAAATATGAAACAAAATAAAATACAGCGGCTCCTAGCAGAATCTAAACTGGGAAGAGCTTCACATACGCCTATTATGTTTATTTACGCTTGAAGTTAAACCAACCTAACCATGGTTTAGTGCTTGTGTTGTTAAGTGAATAAAGTCTATATTCATTGAACAAAACATTTTATATATATATGATGTAAGCTGTAACTATATATAATTGGTTTCAATAATGCACTGACGCCCTTGAGCCGCCTTTGGGTCAATTTGGCTTTGATTGCTGTTTTCTCATGTGCCCAAGCTTACTTTGCGTTGTATAAAGTCCCTTCGACGTCTTTCTAAAAGAAAGTAAATTAATAATTTACTTATACTATTTATCCGGGACTGCCTTTAAGATTTTTTCCTTTATGGTAGCAGAAACAAGGATAACAGAGTTGTTTCTTGATAGTTGTAAAATATTTGTGTTGATTGTTGGATGATGAAACCAGCATTAAACCTTTCGTACGTGAGATGTAAGCACTCAGATACATTTCCGCAACTATTACACGTAACGGAATTTCGAGGTTTGGGTGAACCCGCTGCGAACGCCTCTGCTGAATATTTTTTTTTTAAATAATGAGCTGACTTTAGTGATGATTCATCTCTGTTACATATCGGTATCCGATCGAGAAAAGTGAGTTCGATTTTACTACAGTCCACCCTGTATTGTGGTGAAGTCGGAATCGTATAGAAACACGCCACAGTAAAAATATGCCTCCGGTTTCATGGCCTATTTATGTAAGTAATCGGGACCTGTTCCGATATATACATTTACATTTATAATATTTTTTTCTTTAAGTTCAAAAAATTATCCATCCATTAAAAAGACTGATGAGTGGCTCTCGTTTTTAAATCTGGTTCTAGGTCCGATGGAAAAAGTATAGACCTAAAGTAGTACTATGTACGTTTGCTAAAGTATTTGAAACTGTTCTAGATCAAGTACTTCTTTGCAAGTTCTACTCCACTTGACGGACTATCAGCACGGTTTCCGTCCAAAGCGTTCTAACCTCATTCGTTCAACCTATTATGTGGTTAAGGAGTTGGATCGATGTCACCAAGAAGATGTAGCCAACTTTGATTTTAAAGAGGCCGAGTCAACAATGATAGACGACCAGTAAAATGGTTGGAGTTGGATTTTTCGTCTCTCATTTTCAGGGTTTTAAACAATAAGTCCAGTTTGGAGATTTTCAAGTTTGGTTTTATTTTATTCAATTTGGAGTCATCTAAAAGTAGGTAATTTTTTTTTTTATTATAAATGACTCGGACTCAGTGTCAGCACTGATCGTTGCCGCTTGTTTGACGATAATTTCAATAGTCTATCCCATAATAAGCTTTTCCAACGTAATATCGACTTAGTAATCCAAAAGAGAGTTGAGCAATAACCTACATTTTAATTTAAGTAAATATGCAATGACGATATACTCCCTCTTACGTTTTCCTCTTTGTATAGCTATGAGCTGGACGAAACTATACTCGAAAGAGTGTCATCCGTACGAAATATTGGTGTAATTATGAACAAACGTTTCAGAGTCATATAATCGAATCATATCAGAAAACCCATGTTGGGCCAGAATTTGCCACACGTCAGTTTCACGATTTTTATGACATCGTGATTTTATTTATTTCTTCGGTCTGCAGTATTTATGAGACGAATTCAGTAGTTATACGAAGTTACTTATATCTGTGTTACAAAATGGATAGGAAGAACCCTTATTTTTTCTCCCCACATTTTATAATGGGCATTGAAAGATGTAACTCTTTAATTCCTTTTACCTCTGACGGAATGATTCATTTATTACATGATTAAATCACAACGTTGATAATCCTTCGACATTGAGTTTGGTACTTAAGTAAATAAAATTTCATCCTTAATTAATTTGAACTAACTTAATTGATCTGAAATCTTAAAGAACATGTGAGATCAATTCTGAAAATAGTACTTATTTATTATCATAAATAAATATTATTTTCAGAGCAAATAAGTACTTGCCTAATCAACATAATAGGGTATTTGGCTGATGTCAAAATTTTTTGTAAAAATGATTTAAAACTGTAGAGTAAACTGTATCAAAACTTCTAAATAGGAAAAAGTGTCAATTTTTTTTCATTAAATTGAAAATGTTATTATGAGTCTAGTTTTCACAGAAAAAAATAACAAAATGATATTATGCAATATATAACTTAAACGCAATATTTAACAAGATATTAAACATTTTTAAGTTAGTCGTGTGAAGATTTGGGTTAATATTTTCCCGTGGGTCTGCGTGATCTTGCTTCGAGGGTTCCGTAACAGAAATATGGAAAAGCAACAATTCTAACTAAAATACTCAAGATAAAATTCCACCCTTGTATACATTTTCGGTCCTTTGGCTGAAAAAACAGTGAAGCTCGAGTTTGATAAGACTTTTGTGTTTAAATTTTTTATCACGTAAATTATTAGACAAACAGCAAAAAATAACTCAATAACTGAATAACTCGAATAACTCAATGAATAACCTAATTTATACCCCACCATCTACTCAAAAGTATCTTTTGTATAATATTATATTTTGGTCTAGGTACACCTTTTTCTCCAGCTCCTAGCGATTGGCGTTTACGCTAAAAATTAACACAAGCCACCCACTTTTCATCTCCTCTAACCAGATACTAAAGTATCTGGTTACATTGCAGTATAAGAGCATAAAAATAGCTATGCCAAACAACGTGAACTTAACCTGGGATCTGTTTTAATAAGGCTTTACCATTTCTGTACATCAATTGTAGGAGGTCGCTTTGGATGAGGTTTAGCGAACAGGTCAAAATTCCCTTTGAATGTTTGGAACCAGTGCTTGGCTGTGTCGTAAGAGGGCACATCTTCACCCACCATTGCGTATATATTGGGTGAGGCTTCGTTGGTTTTTGCTCTAAACGACATTCATGGAAAAAGTGTCTTCTAAGTTCACTTCGAAATTGTTTAATTTAATCATTACTCGCCGATGACTCAATTGCAAACTGCCCAGAAGTTCGAATGTCGCACTCTTTATATACCCAAGAAATATTCTAGAAGCTTCTATAACATTCTAGAAATCGGCCAAAATAAGTAGCGAGTTTATATTATAAGTTGCCAACCTAATAATTATGTTAAATTATTTACAAATATTTATAATGTTCCATATGATGTAAGTATACTGCCTAGAAAATATGTCTCTGAATTTCTCAATAGCTATGAAATTTAGAACATCATTGGAGTTTATCGATGAAATTGAAGGAAATTTTTAACTTAAAATAACTTAAAATTTATTATTTAACTTAAAATTTATTACGTATCGTCTTCGTAGCCACGGTTTTAATCACACGTCGCTATGTCTGGCTGCAAATTAGACATTTCGAGTGGGACAATTTCCTCAATTATTTATGTTCTGACTGTAGAAAATAATTTTGTTATCTTCGTCGTCGAGTTTCAAGGGAAATGTGTTTCAAATGCGGAAGCCTTAGTATATTAGTAACATCTTGTGATAGTATATTAGTAACATCTTGTGATTTACGTGTGACTTGGATGAGAATCTCAAATAAGAAAGTTTTTGCCCGCGGCTTTGCCCAAATTAATCATCAGCATCACCCACGTAGCAAAATTAAAATAAAACAAATAACCCGGTTTAGATTTCAATAAGCTCAGTTACTTAATTACGCAGCAGGTAAATATTATTTTGCATGTAATTTCTCAAACTCGACTTTTAACATTCATTGTAATCTAAAGTGTCGTGCTGTATTTAACCTATGAATTTGTCATATTCGAAGAAACATGTTCCCGTTACTTCCAAGAATTAGTAACAACGCATTTAGTTTGTTTTAAAGGGAAACATTTTTTAAGGTTTTTATGGTTTATATTCACTGTTTTATCATTGTAAATAATGATTGCACTATTCAGTGCAGCCTATTCTTTAATCTGAGATACATATTATTTACTTACGAAACTTTATTGAAATGTATTGAATCATATAAATGTAAAAAAACATATAGATAGAAAACGTTTTATTATATAGATAGAAAACGTTTTATAGATAGCAAACATATTTTCGTGGACATTTTCAAATACCTCTGGAACTAAATTACATAAAATTCTTAACCATAGTTTTGAAATTCCCATAATTTGCTCTTTAAGTCAATATTTCCCATGGTGTATGGAATGAAAAAAAAACTGTTAGCTCCTTCAAAAAGGTTCCATATTGTATATTGAAAAGAGTCTGGATTATTCATCATAATATCAATTTAAAATTTCTACACCAAACTGATAAAATTTTGATAACATTTTTCGGGATATTTTTAGTAACTCCATATATAGTACGAGATGTCGTTTGAACGGGATATATAAAAGGGTACCGAAAACTTTTGTTTTTCATAATTTTAGGTAGGGTATCTTTAGAACCGTACTAAATTAAGCCCCTTATTTGCAAAACTGCCGAACCTAAATGAAAACAGGAGTTTTTTAAGCTAACGCAAAGATTAGAAGAAAACTATAACAATGATTCTAGATGATATAGTTTTTGGGATATGCACGATAATATATCATATCCTACTTAATTACATTAGAAACTATTAAGTATTTATTGTTCCAAGAAGTCCATTTATTGGTGACTTATAATAACGAAAGTAATTTTGCATTAATCTAGGTACGAAAATGCAAGCCAGACTCGCATTTGTCCATTTTCTTCTATTTATATTGTATGAGAGTGAAAATCTACTAAGCATATATATTTAAGAATTAGGATAGAATACACATGTAAACTTGTTTATTTCAAAGATAATCATTTATTAAACGGTGAGAACTTCATAAAACCATTTTTATTTGCTTCTTTGTGACAGTATTGCCGTGTTAGTGTGATATTTTTATCACTTTAAGGCAATTTTTTCTTGTTCTGCTTATTTTTTTGCTATTTTAAATTTAATGGAAAAATCCCAGTCATTTCTAAGCTTTATAGTGCACGTGTATATTAGACTAATTTTGGATCAAGAAGATGTGTATTAATAACATTTATGTTATGGGTGGCTATAAATTAGAATAACCCCAAAGTTTTTGTGTTTCATTTATTTTGAGCCTCAAAAATTACTAATAAAAATTACTATTACTACCTGGATAACAGTCAATCGAATGAATCAAAATTCGTAATCAGCAGCTTCTGCGTTTCCTTTTCTAGTGGTTATTCTCAATAATCATCGTTTTATATTTTGTCTTCTCTTCAGATTGCAACTTATATATCAACATGGTTTGGAATTCTTAAGTAAGTTGTTGGTAATAAAAGTCAATGATATGTTCACATTTGCTGAAGCTACATGCAATGAATAAGGGATTAAAGTTTACTGTATATAATAAGCAATAACACATAGTTTTACGTTGCACAAAGTACTCGATGTAAATAGCACAGGTGAACAATTCAGTTGTATTAAAATGAATGCGATTTGGTGGAAATCCTTTTACCTTCTGCACGTATTACCTCAAATATATTAAATAACATTATCAGTTTCATATTTGCACTAACCTGATCATAATTTTTGTTTAGTTTTCAAATGTTGATTCTGTCATTTCAGATAAAATGCTCAATGATATAGATTCAATGATACAAATTCAGGTTATAGAAAAACAAAATAATTTCAAATTAAAAACACAACATATAACTTTTGGTTCAGTTAAGGCTAGGTCATAAGCAAGAACACATATCTTTACGTTGCACATAGTATTCGATGTAAGTAGCATAGGTGAATAATTCAATTGTGTTAAAATGAGTGTGATTTGGTGGAAATTCTTTTACCTTCTGCACGCATTACCTCAAGTATATTAAATAATATTATCAGTTTCATATTTGCACACGCAGTTTTCGAATGTTGATTCTGTCATTTCAGATAAAATGCTCAATGATATTGACTCAATGATATAGATTCAGGTTATAGAAAAACAAAATAATTTCAAATTAAAAACACAACATATCACTTTTGGTTTAGTTAAGGTTAGGTCATAACTTCTGTTTAGATAAACTTTTTCGTCGACATATTTCCGTGAATATTATTTTGATTACATTTAAAATAAAATAACTTTCCTAAAAAAATTGATATCGGAAATCCAAAGATTTGTAAATCGAGTCGCATGTACTTTGTTTTTATGTTTATTCATATATTAAAAGAAAACGGTTTCTACAAAAAAAAGTTTGTGCATTTTATTCAGGAAATACCGTGATATTTGCTATAATATTAACAGATATTTGTTTAGTAATATTTTAATCATAGCCGCATATGCGTGTTTATACTCTAAATTAACTTTGTGTAAACTTTCCCTTGAACAGTTAACGTAAATCACTTTCATTACAGTTTTAAGTGGCTGTTAATGTTGTTAAAATAATTGTGAGTTCAATGTTGGATTGATTTACCGTTCCTCGTGTTGATAAAATTATTAAGAATAATTCTTTCATTTTCTGAGTATTTCTTAGCAAGTAAAGATGATAAACGGGTATATAAATAAAACGAAAACTTCGTACAGTTAGAGTACATTGATTTCATTATAGTTTTAAGTGCCTTTTAATGTTGTTAAAATAATTGTGGGTGCAATGTTGTATTGACTTACAGTTCTTCGTGTTGATAAAATTACTAGAAATAATTCCTTCACTTTCTGAGTATTTCTTAGTAAGTAAAGATGATAAACGGGTATATAAGTAAAACGAAAACTTCGCACAGTTAGAGTACATTAATTTCATTACAATTTTAAGTGCTGTTAATGTTGTTAAAATAATTGTGAGTGCAATGTTGGATTGATTTACCGTTCTTCGTGTTGATAAAATTATTAGGAATAATTCCTTCACTTTCTGAATATTTATTCTTAAGTAAAGATGTTAAATGAGTATATAAGTAGAACGAAAACTTCGCACAGTTAGAGTGCATTAATTTCATTACAGTGTTAAGTGGCTGTTAATGTTGTTAAAATAATTGTGAGTGCAATGTTGGATTGATTTACCGTTTTTCGTGTTGATAAAATTATTAGGAATAATTCCTTCACTTTCTGAGTATTTCTTCTTAAGTAAAGATGATAAACGAGTATATACGTTGTTTGTGAAAACTTCGCACAGTTAGAGTGTAAATAATTTTATAACAGTTTTTATCGCCATTAAAATTATGAGTCATCGCAAAGGCAGAGTACACTTACAGATATAGATGCAACATTGAACTGATTTTGATTTTTTTTTTGAATCGCTGAGGTAATTTTTGTCTGAGTATTTCTTATTATTACTTGGCTTTATGAATATTTTTAGTTTATTTACATAAAATAAAAAAGTTTTTAATTATGGGTTAATTGCCAATTGTAGATTATAATTGCTTTTTTTTGTCTAGATTAAAAATAACTGCGGTTAAGATTTTTAGGAAAGATGGTGAAACATTAACAACAATTATTTCACTCGATTTTTCTTTTAATGTCTCTTTTTTCGTATCATTTAAAATTATTTTTTTTTTAAATTCTTGTACCCATACTTCGATTTTATCCAGAAAAGTTTACTGGATTTTGAATGCATTATTTTTTCTCATTTTTCAAAGACTGGTTAGATTCCTAATAATTTAAATTGTTTCATTTATTTATTATTTTATTAATAATAATGATTATTTAATGATTTGATGAATGATTAAATGTCACAAATGTCATAAATATTCAATTTAATGCGCCATCTGTGTGCTTTTGCACTTATTAGTTCGGGGATCCTCGTTTTCTGACCTTAGAGATGGCGCTGCATATAGTGTTTCAAAATATAAAACTTAATAGTGATTGATCGATTTAACTGTATTATTTTTTTGAATCCTAAGCTCACATTCTTTTATTCTTTCTGTACCAATTGAAAGTAGCACGTATGTGCAAATCGTACATATTTTAATTTCGCCACGACATAAGAATAAATGTTGTAAATCGTAAAAAATTGGATTTCCCCACGATTTAAATCATTTACTGCAAATACGTTGCCATTATATTTCCTGCTGTACGAGTGAGCTAGAAATAGTCCAAGTGCTGTGGAGAACACCCTGGAAAGACAGCGCCCGCCACAGTAATTATTGGGTGGTGATGTTGGAAATTCAGGTTAGTGAATGGCTTTAAATATATAGTGATATTTTCTAAATAATTTTCAAGAACATCTGAGTAGGCAACATATTATATTAAAGCAAATATTCATAATTCACTGGATACTCTTTTTTCTTTAAATTTCTAGTTTCGTTTTTTAATGGAAAAAAAATTGACACGAAAAGCAAGAATTACGCATTACATGCTTTATTTTTTTATGTTTGTATATCTCACATTAAAATAAAAATCAATATAATCATCTGAGTAACTAAACGACAACTTTTTCATTAATTTTATAATATTATCATCGAATAAATTTACTTTAAGTATTTTATGACCAAACATTTTAATTATTCAGTTTACTAAAAGCTGCTGTATAATATTTTCACATATTTTTCCACATAACTCATCACTAGTTTAACAAAAGCAGTGTCTTCATCAAGGTTCTCTCTGCATGATTGTCAATAATTTTACTTCAATATCTTTGAGATCTTATGTGTCATCGTGTAGGCAATTTCCTTTCATATCACTTAAGCTTGCGATATTTCCTGTGACGGAGTTATGAATTTGACAGGTCGGGCAGAAAACCGGAAAAAGTTGTGAGCTCTGACAGATGTCGGGCTAATCAAAATTTATCCCTTGGGGAGTTTATCGATTGATGAACGGAGAATTCTATTGGTAAATGTGAATCGATACTCCACTAATATACAAACAAATATTTTTTTCTGTGTCGACTTGCTTCGACCGAAATTCTCATTTTTTTAGGTTTTTACCAAGGTGAAATACGCAGGTCAATAAGCTATATTGCTGTGCCAAATCTAAACTATCTACGATATGTGATTAATAGGAATAATGACTGTTGCGAAAAGAGATTTTGTCTTATTAAGGAAAGGAAACTTAATAAGTAATTTACTGTTTTTATTTTATTCATAGGAATTATTGTCAACTATCGACGACTCTCTGTCTCTCCCTCCCTCTCATTCTCTGTCTATCTCTCTCCCTCATACATACATATCAATGACGTTATTCTCTTTTGGCTCCACCTCATTACCAACTTAATTACCTAGTTGCTTCATGCATTTTTAAATATCAGTAAATATTTACCTCGCTATTTATTATTCCTTCATGCCTTTGCATACGCCTATACAAACTTATTAATATCTTAGTTGTTTAGCGCATTTGTACCTGTACATACTTATTTACCTATTTACTTTGATACTTTTTTGTTTACGTCAAGATAAGCAAAACGAGCGAAAACTCGTCATTAAGAGTTTACTTCTCACTGAGACGTTTTTTTTGCCACAATTTGGCTCAATAAATATATTCTGTTTATTGATATTTGTAATCAAAAATTCATCAAGGTAAGACATACACAAATAAGAAAAAAAACACAAGCGTCGATTCTGAAGTGAATTTTGATGTTTCGAATACTTTTTACATTCATATAGAATTAATATTGTGATAATAGTGATACTAATAATAGTATCATTATGGAAATATAATAATAATATTGCCATAAATAATATTGGAAAATAAATTGAAAATGTAGAATGTGATTCGTCTACAGTGAAGTACGTCGTAAGTTAATATTAGCCAAATATAACTTGTTGAATGCCGAAAAAAACTTTAAAATTCGTTTAACAATCCTTAAATGTAACATACGAAAGACTTATAAGTAGAGACTTTTCTTTATGTTATTATATCCTGTATAATCACTCATTACATTATAAAGAAAGAAGTAGGTAAGGAATGCTATATTGAACGATTCAGACAAATTTATTTTTCTTTTGGTTAGAAATTAATTTCACACGCACTCGCGTATTCCTTAGTGTTATAAAATTATTTTATTTTAGCGTATCTTCGGTCTAATTTAAATATGCTATGAATGGTCATACACATATTCTAGCTGGTTTCGATACAACATTAAATTTCCTAATGTACCTAATTGTCTAGATTTAGGTAATTATTTAGGTTCTTTTTTAAGTATCTTTTAACTTTACTTATTATTGTTACTTTAACGTTGTTATTTTTTTCTGCATTTGTGAATCTTCTCATACATTTTCATAAGATCGCTTGAATCAATTTAATATCTTCCAAGCTTATAACGAAGAGAAACGCGAATGTAAAAATATTTCAAACAATTAAACTAATCGTTATTAATACAAAAAATATGCAATTAACTGATAATTAATACTGAATATATTTGGCGTCAATTTTGCAGAAATTTATTTATTCTTTGCTAATACCTGAAGATGTTGTAATACAACGAAGCCTAGGTCGTGGTGAAGAAGTTAAAGAAAGTAGAAATAATACTACATCACGTAGTTTCATTTAATTGTGATAATTAATAATTTATAATCAATTTACAATTCAAGTTACTTTTAAATAGGCCACCAGTAGTGATATTTAACCTTCGCTGCCGATGTGCTGAGTGCGAATTTCGCGTGAACAAACGTTAAACGGTTATTTCTGAATAGCGAGCATAACGAATTTATTAATGGTTATTATTGCCCGTAAAATGTTTATAATTGAACGATAGAAGTTTGAACGTTAGTTTGTGAACGATTTGATTTCACTTTTCAATTACCACTGGTGAATTATTTTCTCATTGTACTATTTGCGTTTCAAATTAAGGATTTTTCTTTGCGAATGTCATAAAGTTAAAATATATGTTAAATTTTTATAGTTATTAATTGTTTACAATTACATAATTTTTATAAGCACTAAATAAATAGAAAGATAAAGAAAATTTATAAAACGCGATTGCTCAATCTGTGACTGTTGCGATATTATAAAAAAATATTAAAACGGACGAACGGACAAACACTTAGTGATCTTTTAACGGTTCCGTTTTTTTGACTCACAAAATGATAAAAATATATTATTTTTAGTTTAATTAAAGCAGCCTGGAAATAAACATAATTATCACCCCCAAAAAACCGTACAATTAAAAAATCTTGATTTAAAATGTTTATTTAAACAAGACAATATAAAACAATATGTGAGAACAAGAAAATCCGACGAAAATGTCATTTTAATTTCATACCAAGTACATTAATGAGTCGTTTCTTGGATGTTACTGTTAGGAAACTGTAACGGGAAATAAAATGAATAATCATTCTATAAAGTGTAACAAGTCATATTAAGAGACTATTTTTTAATAAAAAAAGCGCAATTCAATTTTATGCACGTAAACAAACGTATACACTTTTGCGTTTTTTTTGCAGAGAAATTAATTTTAGTGATAACACTCGAAAAATTAGTTTGTCGAAGTTTGTTTGCCAAAATGAGATAATTCCGGTAACTTTCTGAACACAAAACGAAATGATCTCTCTGTATATTATTATATGGACATATACAGATATAAATTTCCATTTCTCAAAATAAATAAAAAAAATAATTCAATGAAATACACTATTCTGATAATATTTAAGAAATGCTTAGAAGCAACAATTTGTATAAGCATTTCTTACTCGTTTCTTATTTATTAACGATATAAGAACCTGTTTTAGAAATAATAATTTTCTATTATATGCAGAAGGTCTAAAACTATTTAATCTTGTGAAAGACCCCCACGATTATTCAAATATGCAAGCTGATCTCGATAGACTTCATATTAAATGTGAAGAGAACAAACTGCATTTAAGTTACTCGAAGTTCAAGTAAATCTCTTTTAGCAAGAAAAAAAAACAAATAATCTTTAAATATGCGAAAGGAGGGAATTCACTCGAAAAAGTTGACCATGGTATCATTTTCGATACTAAACTGCAATTTAGTTTGCATATTGGCCAAATTGTATCTAAGGTCAATAGAATATTTAGGTTTGTATTAAGAACGGCCAAAGTATTTAAAAACGCTGAAAAATACTTAATCTTGTACAATGCTCTTGCAAGATTACGACTTGAATACGCTGTTGTTGTCTAGAATCCACTATATGCCACTTATTCTGACAGTATCGTGAACATTAAAACATTTTTTTGGAAGCTCTTCAGCATCGTATAGCTGGCTGTAAATTATCGTATGAAACATTACATAATAATTACAAATGTGATGCCCTCTATCATAGAAGTTCATTATTAGAGTTGACGATTATGTTCCACATCTGTCAAGGTAATTATGACTATCCATTTCTACTGAGTCAGATAAAGATTCGAACTCCCAAACTAACTCGTAGCCATCTCTTATTTCATGTCGATAACGCATGAACAAACGCCGGTTTTAGAGCACCGCTACGGTGGATATACGACGTGTACAATAAATAGATGTTGACACTTGACATCCTTGCAAGTCCATGCCCCAGTTTCGATCAGACGTAAAGAACCTCCGTAGGGCTAGGCCAAAGCTAGGGTAGGGTAAAGGCTCCTTGAAATTCATCCACATCAGATGAAACAGTAACGTTATTAAATATTGAATATATTTGGCGTTAATTTTGTAGAAATTCATTATTCACAATTAAATGAAACTACGTGATGTAGTATTATTTCTACTATCTTTAATTTCTTTACCACGACCTAGGTTTCGTTGTATTACAACATCTTCAGGTGGGATATTAGCAAAGATTGTTATGTTAAAATATCTTTGCTAATATCCCACCTGAAGATGTTGTAATACAACGAAACCTAGGTCGTGGTAAAGAAATTAAAGATAGTAGAAATAATACTACATCACGTAGTTTCATTTAATTGTGAGTAACGTTATTATCATTTTGTTTTAATCATATTTTGTTCAACTTAGTTAAATAGAGCGCATTACATGGATAACTTGTAATCTATAATTGTAGCTTAATTGATATGAATGTTCATTAATTTTATGTCTTATTCTAAAAAATGTTGTTTCGCTCACTTAATTTAACACTGTCACATTTATGTATTGTATTAATTGGATATTTTATGAATGTACTCACTTTTCTTTGTTTTTTGTGGATATGTTAGAATACAATTTTATTTGGTATTTAGTGTTCATAGAATATTTCAAATAGTTTGCGTTTGTTTTTTACCTTTACATGAAATAAAACAAAATAATATAAGAATAAAATAAAAAATGTTATTGCTTGTTATTTCTGTCGGTATTTTATGAAATAAGTAAACCTTCATATAAAGTTTTATTTTAATATTTCAACTTTTTTCTATATACCAAATAATGATTACCGAAATTGAGAACTCTCTGGAAGTAATGTTCAGGCAATATTTTATTTAATTAATTTTATTAAATATTTAAATAATTTTTATACACATTGAGATGGATTTTACAAGTTTCGCCTTTAGGTTTGATGAAGAACTCTGAAAAATGTTTTATACAAGTTTTGATTGAAAACTTTACTATAAATATAGGCATTATGAATATGTATAACTGTGCCAAATTCAAATTTTCTAGAGTTAATAACGTGTGGGCAAAACGAATCTGACATACAGATGGATGGACAAAGAGAATGGTGAAACTTTAGAACGAAGTTCTATTCCAATGAGGATTACGATATAAAAGTTTTTTGTTTTATTTTTAGAGTTAGATACCTCAAAAGCAAAAAAACTGGAACGCTTATAAGATCACCACATGTCCATCTATTTGTCGAAAAACTTCCATTGACAAGTTAACGTTCAAAAATATGTATTTGTAGATTTTAAAGTGGTCATATGAAGTAACCGATTTTTTAAATGTTATGTATTTTGTGGGATACCAGTTTACATAGTGAGTTATTATAACTACATATTTTTTTAAATTTTTCAGATAAGTCTAAAAGTATTGTGAGAAAAGTTCATAAAAACAAGTTCACCTATCTGAAAAATTGCTAACGTTAAAATTATAAAATACATCGCTACTTAAAGTTTGCCGAAAGTTTATTGGATCGATATAGCAATGATTCCAAGTTTCACAATTTTCGAGAAATTCACGACATTTTTATGTTTGTGGCAGATATATTAGGCAATATATTTAGATTATGAAAAACATTGATATATTTAAATAGTTAAATAGAAATGCTATGCAAGTATTGTTCAAGGTCAATGTGTCTAACTATGTTACCCTCGCTAATATTTAATAAGCTTTTTAAACTTATGTCCTATTCAACACTATTTCATTTATGAACCTATTAACAAAAAGCTCTCATTTTTAAGTTAAAATAATTTTTCCTGGCTTCTACATTAATACTATCCAGTAATTACCATATATAGTTACCTTCTTAAATGTGGTCATATAATATTTCAACATTATATTCCACCATTTCAACCATATGACAAGCTGACGTTTTTCTGTGTAACTATAAATAAGTTTGCTCCAAAACCGACGCGATCTGAAGTGATAACTCGTTAGTGATGTCCGCCCACTTCGCTTTGGAAGCGACAGTTTGTGGGTTGGAGCTGCAAGTTTAACCAAAGGGGCGGACGACGAGAAAAACTTGTAAGCTTTGACGGATGTCCGGTGAATTAATGTTTATCCCTTGCAAAGTTTACCAATCGTTAATATTTTGTGGGTGAAACTCACGTTAACTGTTTATTTAAAAAAATGTGCGAGGTACTTGCAGACGATTTGCTGTTTAGATAAAAGTTTGAAGTTTTAACATATCTAACATGTATTTTGATTTAAATATGATAAGTTTTGACAGTACATTAAAATATTTCTGTATCAATATATTTTCCATATTTTCTGTATGTTTATGATTGATCTCTTTAAGATAGGGATAAATCGAAAGTTAAGCCGTACCTGCTCAATAATGAATTAAAGTTTAGAATAGAGAATCAGTTAAAAATAATTACAACTGAAGTAAACAACTTGATGAAAATGTAGAAAAATCAATTTTATTCCTCGAATACAAACAAATATTAATTAGTATGTGTCGTAATTATATTAACGTAATTATAAATTGTTTATTCCTGCATCTCATATTACATAAAAACTCAAATATTCGGTTAATTAAAATTTGGAATATAATTCTTAAAAAGAATAACATGGCTTTTTGCTAATTCTGTCACATTTTACACAGTCATAGGTATTCAATTTTATTGCCACATTTTAAGAAAAAATCCATCTTCTGAATCCATCGCTGAGTATCATTCTTTTTATATAAGCAACTTATTTTAAATCCGTTTCGACTCATAACTTCTGTCATCTTCGTATCAATACGCATGCTAGTAAAAAGCGTGCGTATTGATACGAAGTATTGATACCTCATTGTGTTTGTGGACTGCAATCCACAGGTAGTGTTGCATTTGGACCATTTGATTATATAATTCTAAAATAGCGACACTGCATCTGCCCCTTTCAATTAGTAGTGTCTACTGAAACAAAAAATAAACATTTAGTCAAGAATCAGTGTTCATATTAGTTAAGGTTTTTCAGATAAGGTTTTTTTTATTCCATAATTTATTTGAAGCTTAAGAAAAAACAAGAATAAATATTACTTAAATGATTCAAGAATGCCTTTAATTTATTAAAGTTTCCTGATCTATGTCAATTGGGATGAAATTTTTCGGAGAGAGACTTTGTAGACCTATATTATCTTAATCCGTTTATCCCTAAAACTCATTATTTATTTGATATGTTGTCATTGTCGTGTTCTACGTAGATAGTAGAATAAATAACAGTAAAAGAAGAAAAATAGAGGATTGAATTGAGTCAAAGTTTCTTAAAACTGCCGCCGCCAGTTTCGATGCCTCGTTGCTATACAAGATATCTTGCGGCAGATCGCTCATTCCCACTTTTAGGATGTTTTCTGCGAAAGTTGGGCACTCTAAGATGTGCCTGGGAGAAAACTGGACTTCGGGACAGTTCTTGCAATGAATATAAGTTCTGGAATTGTCTGGGTGGATCTTCATGCCTTTAAGGTTATTAGTTCTTAGTCGAGCTATTGTAGATATGATATGTATAGGGCAGTTGAGATCAGTAATGAGGGGTTTCTTAAAGGTGTGGGTCAAAATTCTGCATCTTGCCACTGCGTCAACGTCTGTAAGTGTGATGGTGTTACATATGAGGTCTTTGGCTTTTTAGCTAGATTATCAGCGCACTCGTAATTATCACTTGATATAAAGACTGAATATATTTGGCGTTAATTTTTTAGAAATTCGTTATTCACAATTAAATGAAGATGTTGTAATACAACGAAACCTAGGTCATGGTAAAGAAATTAAAGAAAGTAGAAATAATACTACATCAGGTAGTTTCATTTAATTGTGATATAAAGATCTTAAATATTATTTTAATTAATCATGTATAAATATACAATTTTGAAAAGTCAAAACAAAAATGCAAATTTGGCGTCTATCAAACTTATTTAGGATCGAGACAAAGTTCCTTACTTTTTTATCGTGAACCTTATTTTTTATCTTAAACAAAATTACATTTATAATTTTAAAATCAGTGTTCATATTAGTTAAGGTTTTATTCAAATTTGTTATTTATATTTGTGGTTAATTTTTCCTTACTTACGAATTTAATAGTTTTTTATAAATTTAGATAAAATTAATTGCAATTATGTAGCCATAAATAACATTTTAACAATAAATTTATGCGACATATCGAAATTACATTTTTGTTACAAGAATATAAATTATGCTAATTTGTTTTGTACTATTTGTCATTAAAAAAACTTCAAAAAGTAGTTTAGATAAGACTACATGACATTTCAGCCGCCCCATGAGAGGAATATATAAACTTTTTGAAAATATGTTTATTTACCTATATATATAACAATACTTATACATATTTGCAAAAAAAAATAAAGACAGTCATCTCGGTATTGAGTGCTTTTGAAGTGAAAACATTATTAAAGCAATTAAATAAGTAATTTTTGTGCCAATCCTTAGTAAAAACTTTATTACCGGGGAACAATTCGGGCGCAAACATTAAAAAAAAATTGGACAAAGCTGCATTCTAAAACTAGGCTTAATATAAAGACAAAATATTAAACAAGTAACAATCTTGTTAATGGTACTGAAAAATTTAAATCCATATAAAATTATACATTCTTTAAAATGTTTATAAGTTCATGTCATATGTATTATAGTTTTTCCAGGACGCTGTAGTTATTTCATTTTAGAGAATAATTTTTATAGGACGGTCTAAGAGCTTTAAATTTTTCTTTACCTTTTTGTATCGACTTTATTTTATACAAAATATATTAATATATTAAGTGTTTCGAGTAGCGTTTGTTAATTTTTACTTTAACTGTCAAGATATATGTATTAGTATATATATATATATATATATATATATATATATATATATATATATATATATATATATATATATACATATATATATATACATATATATATATATATATATACATATATATATATACATATATATATATATATATTTATAAATAAATGTAAATTTTGCGTAATTAAATTAAAATTTTACATTTAACTAAAATTATGACAGGGTAACGAGGATCAGCAATTTAAAATCATGTTTATGAAGGTATAGAAATTAAGACTAGAATTGTTTATTAATGTTACGGTGTTGTGACACAGATTTACATACAGTTGGTATAGATTTAAGTACAAAATCCTTGCATATTGAGAGCGATTCAGATTTCATTGTTTTTTTTGCGAAAATATTATAATAAAACTAAATTGAAAACGGGTTTTCTGAGACTGACATACATTTAGTTGAAAGTTAATGCAGTAAAATTTTGCTGGCATTTAAATGGTTACTTTTTCGTTACATTAACGTAATCAAAGTTTAATGTTATCAGTAAAAAGGGGATTGTCATAATGTCACATATATTTACTGTATTTAATTTTTTTTAACCGACTTCAAAAAAAGGAGTTTCTTAATTCGTTGGAATCATTTTTTTACGTATGTTCAGCTATAATTCTTTTTTCCCTATTTTTCTCCTATTTTTCCCTAATTGTAAACGTCAACATCAAATCACGGAATTTTAATAGTTACTTGTTAATTCTACAAATACCTATTTTTCCCTAATTGTAAACGTCAACATCAAATCATGGAATTTTAATAGTTACTTGTTAATTGTACAAATACCTATTTTTCCCTAATTGTAAAAGTCAATATCAAATCAAGGAATTTTAAAAGTTACTTGTTAATTCTACAAATACCTATTTTTCCCTAATTGTAAACGTCAACATCAAATCATGGAATTTTAATAGTTACTTGTTAATTGTACAAATACCTATTTTTCCCTAATTGTAAAAGTCAATATCAAATCAAGGAATTTTAATAGTTACTTGTTAATTCTACAAATACCTATTTTCCCTAATTGTAAGCGACAACATCAAATCATGGAATTTTAATAGTTACTTGTTAATTCTACAAATACCTATTTTTCCCTAATTGTAAACGTCAACATCAAATCATGGGATTTTAATAGTTACTTGTTAATTGTACAAATACCTATTTTTCCCAAATTGTAAAAGTCAATATCAAATCAAGGAATTTTAATAGTTACTTGTTAATTCTACAAATACCTATTTTTCCATAGCCATTACAGTGCCTATTTTTCTTAGACATTTCACATATACGAATGGACTTTATTTTATTGAATCTATTAATACTGGACATAACTTATTTCAATCATAACCGTAATATTATACGTACGCCATCTCGATACATAGATAAGGTCTTACAATAAAATGAACTGATAATTAAGTTAACACCAGATGGTTCTGTGTTATTTCACTACATCAAAAGTGGCGTTTTTGATTCATTGAATGTAAACTACTGTTCGTTGTTGAATGTTTCACAATATTATTTTTGCTTTCCAGTAAATAGAGCATAGATAATCAAAAACACCATAAAATTCGCCTTTCAAACTAGCGTCTGACACCAACTTTATTACAATTATAAATACTATCGCAAGTTTCTATGAGAAATAATTTTCAATTCTCTAATCTGTATTAAAAAAGGATTCAAGTGAATAATGAGAAAATACTGAATGATTCATTGAAAATCAATGGTATATAATTAAATACCTACCCAGATACCAGATTCGTCGTCCAATTTCAACAGAATAGGAATCCGCACCCCAGTTTGCGATTTATTTACATATACGAATTAATTTTAAAAACGATATTTTGTCTATTTCAAGTAGCTTCTGGTGATTCATTACGTATATACTAATATGCAGAGTTTTTTTAAGTAAATTAAGCTTAATTATTAGGTAAATTAATTTATTCTAAATGATTAGTTTAGGAGGTCTTGCTATTATCCGTGGGTATTACGGTATATAACTAGAGGTATACTAAGAGATATATCACGATAGTTCCAGGGGAAAGAGAAGGCATAGGTGATAGTGTTGTGATAGTGTTGTTAAACTTTGAATTTTTAACCATCTAAATCCACTCTATCCTTCGCCTAAATCGAGTCAGCAGCTACTGATTTAACTCGTCGCCTATTTTTTGTTTTCACATATACTCTTCTACACATTTTATATTTTTCTATATAACTATTTTTTAAATAATCCGCAATTAAAATATGACCACGTATGAATACGTTTTTTTAACAAACTTTGATCTAGAGCCACAAATATTTATACTATATTTTATGGCAAAATTACTCAAAGAAAAAAAAACAATATTAACCACTTTTATTTGTATGACTTAATAATACACTTTCGGCTGCATACATGTAAAGACTTTTACAAATTGCCCACCTGAAGATGTCGTCATACAACGAAATCTAGGTCGTGGTAAAGAATTTAGTTAAGAAAAATGTAATAACACCTACGTATATTAATTAAATGATAAGGTTTCCAATAATAATTACATGATATTTATACATTTCAACATACTAATCAGTCTACTTGATAATACGAGTAAACATTGTAAAAATAATTCAAAAAAATAATTTGTTTGTTAGTAGTAAATATTTACAGAAAATATTTATACAACGTAACCGTTTTATTTCTAAGGAACTGGGTATATATATATATTTTAGATATGACATATAGCGCGAAGTATATATTACTAGTAAAAGTACAGGATGTTGGTGACGAAAACTGTCTGATAGCCTATTCTAAAATAGGACATCAAAACCGTTAATACATATATTATTGAATACGATATCCAAACTAATCTAGGAGAACCGAATAATATAAATGTCATCATAGTAACCAATGTTTCCTAAAAACAAATTACAAACACGTTTTCTTACGTGTCAATGTGCTTATAATCTGTTTTTCGGTAATCGTATTGTTTTTAACCAGTGAACATGAAGGTGAAATTACGTAGTTCTTGAAAAAAGTCATATTTTTAGTACGAGATGTAAAATATCAGATAACGAATAAAATTGCAAATAAAAAATCAAATTTGGAGAGACTTAAAGAAGGAAAAATGAAAAAAAATACAACAATACATACATATTCAAGGGGCGCCAACAAGAATGTATAAGTAATTTCGACAATATTTTGGATATTGTATACGCTGATACACTTAAGTTAACGAAAATAAAGGGAGATAGGATATTTTTGTAGAAAAAGAGTGAAATGGATAAAAAAGAATGGAAAATATACAATATGATATTCTCCCCACTTTATTCAAATAATAAACGGAAATAGAAGTTATGGATTAAGTGGAAAATTTACGGTAACTTGTCAGACTACATAGATTTTTCTAAATTAAGAAACCAGTTTAAGAAAATATTTCGGCACTGATGGAAAAGCTACATTCATAACAATGAAAAACTTATCAACACCGACATAAAAGGCTTTGCATATTATAAAGAAACCAATCCAAGCTGGATTGGTACGAAATCGATCAACATTAACTAATCTCATATATTCGCGATATCTTTTCAAATCGATGAATTGCAGGGTAACGGTCGATTCCACATATGTAGATATAAAAAAGCCAATGACAAGGTAGATCATCTCATATTATTAAATGAATTGTCTTTTAATGATATCAATGGTGATTTGCTACGTTGGTTCACTTCTTACCTCAGCAGCAGGCAACAAGCAGTCCAAATTAACGGTTTTATTTCACCTGAGTGCCTCAAGGTTGTATACTTGGTCAACTTTTATCTTCATTTTTACAAATGGCATTACTAACTGCTTCAAGTATAGTAAGTTCCTGTTATACGCTGATGATCTTAAGATATTTTTGAAAATAAAAGACAATACCGATTTCAATCACCTATTGGAAGATCTTAATAGACTCGATGCAAGTGCAATTTGATTACTTTCTCCAAAAATAAGATGGTCCATTGCCATCTTTATAATATTGGTGGTATTTTATTGGACTCCGTTCATAATATAGGTAATCTTGGGGTTATTTTTGATTCTAAATTACACTTTGATATTCACGTGGAGCATATTAACACACAAGCATATGCATTGCTGGGTTTCGCGTTGAGAACTGCCAAAGCTTTTAGGGAGGTGAGAATGTATCGTATAATTTACACAGCTCTTGTTCGATTTCAACTTGGCTATGCCGCTGGAATCTAGAATCCTCACTATGCTACCTGTTCTGATATGATCGAGCGAGTACAAAGACGGTATATACGCACATTGCAATACCGCTTTAATATGCCAAAAAATCGACTAAGTTAAGACAATTTTGCTGTTTAAATACAGCACACTACACAACAGGCGCGTGGAAATTGGAGCAACAGTATTGTACAATATCTGTCATGATCGATACGATTGTTTAGACATTGTGAGCCAACTGCAGATGTGTGCTCGGGAGATCGACCCACAGCTCTGCGCTCTTTCAACTTCCCACAGTTCGTACTAATGCTGGTATCCACGCATCACTACGCAGACTTTGTGATGATTACAAAACGTTCCATTCCGTCAATATGTTTGCTAGTCCGTCATCCCAATACTGCCCTTTTTTTAAATATTGCTAAGGGTCAACCCGTAAATAAAAAATTAATTAATGCTAACTTTGGATACCCATATTCTCCCGGATAATTGTTATTTAAATGATTATAATTTGGGTTACCATCTTTTTACCATAATTATTGTAAATTTTTCCATCTTAAAATATTTCTGTTATTTTGTACATCATTACTGTTATTATTAGTATTCATTTACTCATCACGTCCAAAAGTAATTAACGTTAATTATTTTCACAATAAAATGAAACTAAGTGATGTAGTATTATTTCTACTTAAAGTAGAAATAATGCTACTTCACGTAGTTTCATTTAATTGTGAATAATGAATTTCTACAAAATTAACGCCAAATATATTCAATAGTTAATTGTTTTCTTCAATAATTGTTGCTATTTCATATCAGTCAATTATTTCTATGTCCATTTTTAATTTATCTACTGCTATTATTAAATTATTATTGTTTTTGTGTAGAGTATCATTATTATCATGGTTTTAATCAATCTTTATATGTATAAAAACTCAAGGTAGATTAATGTCTGGACATGGGAATGTTAGGGTACAAGTCTGTCTAGTATAAATCTCACGCATTGGTATAACGTCATGACTTGTATTTGTTTTTTCTTCATGTGAAATGAATAAATAAAATTTGGAAAAACCAGCCAGCGTGGTTAGACTCTGTTTATAGTGTCAACCAACGTTAAGCCATAACTTCAATGTATTTTGACAGTTAAACGCGCATGTTATTTGCGTAGTGACATGGCGACTAGCGCCAATAAAACGTAAATAAATTAGGTTAAATTGAGATAAATATACAATTGTAGATAAGGAAATAGAAAGAAATAATAAATCGTATACAGTTGTAATTCTTGTAATTGTGCTTTAATTTTTTGTAGTTTGGTTTGAAACTTAACTACACTGTAAACTCTAGTTTGGATAAATTATTTTTTGAAGTTAAGGTTACTGTATACATTTTTATGGCAGTTACAAAAATACATTTTATAAAAACTTTTAAAACTTCATAAACTTTTGTTTTTACAGAAACAGAAAAATTTGTAATTTCGTAACTATATAAGCATGGTACAAATGCTTCGACTATGTTGTAACTACATTATTTTTCTGCTTACCCAAAAATCATTACCGACATGGTGGGAGCGCCGATCTTATATGAAAGCCACCTGAACGTTAGAGGGGTTAAAGCATCCTAGAAATATTTTTGTGACATCAAAACATGTGTCGAAAACATATGTGTGGGTGTCTTGAAAATTGTCTTACAGAAATTTAGGTAGCACTTACGGTATTTGACTGACGAAATAGCAGTCTTATCATTTTTGATGATGTGGATCAAGAGACCAAAAGTAAAAATGGTGGGAAATTTATGCAAAGAAAATTTCTTGACTTGTGAGAAAGAAACGATACACTCAATCAAAGAAGAATTTTTTGAACCATCAAAATAATTCTTGCTACGTTGCGTACAAGAAAACAGGAGGATCGATTCTGTTTGTATAAAGAAACTATTGAAAATAACATTTGTACAGCAATGTTTCTTATTATATTTGTTTTGAATAAATTGGTGTCTGATTTAGCAAAGAAATACATATTTAAAAATCATTCTATAGTATGCGTTTTAATTATGTAATTGAACGTATGTTTTTTGTAGTATGCGTTTTACTTATGTATTTGGCAAAAAAATCACTTATGTTTTGGGACAAGTCGCAAATTTTGTGAGATTCGTATATCCGAATGTTGACAATAATAAACTCCTTAACAGTTGGAGATATACACATACCGTTTTGTATTAGTAATGCTGCGCCGTATATATTATATATATTGAATTTCTCAGTATCCCGAAAGCTTTGCAAAGCACCGAAAGACGTTCTGAAGGAATCGTAGCAATTCTATCTTTACGCGTATTATCAGATGTTCATATTTGTTATAGAGTTCCAACAGTAATTTATTAATTTGAAAGCTTAATTTAGGTGTCGATTATTTGGGTGGATTCATATTGCATAAGGTTAACTTTGGGAAAGCTAAACAATGTCTTAATTTCTAAAACAAACACTGACAAATAATACCAAATAATAATTGAACATAAACCATCAAATAACTCCGTAATTATACCTTGAATAGGCCAACAAAAATTATAAAAAAACTCTTATTCAAAAATATACAGTATCTAAGTGGCTTATAATATGGCATTAATACTGAAAATACAGTAAGTGCATGGAAAAAGTGCAAGGTAATTGGAGTGGGATTTGAATTTTATACCTATTTTGACATAACATGACAAATAAACTTTAAAATGAAGGGGTTTTCCACATAATTGTGAAGTAACTTGAAAAATAATACATAGTCAAAAGTTTGTACTGTCAAAGTTGGTTGGTTCTTGATACTCGTACAATTTAAATGAAATAAATAATAATTGACTACGCAAAACTCTTTTTGACATTTGAATAATATATTTTTCTGCTTCTATAATAGATTTTTCTGATTTCCTCCAGCATGGAGGAATAACAGAAATATTTATTCCGGCACTTCATAAGAAGGCTGGGGTACATTTACTTCAAGTATACTATGATAGATTGAGTTCAATTAAGTTATAAACATTCGACGTCACGGATATTGTTGATTACTTATCCGAATGGAAGTACTTGGACAGAACGAAATCACTTGGAACAGGAACGAGTTCGTTATTATTTTCACTACTAAGTAGAGTATGTTGTTTGTAGACGAAATTAAGTTACAGATTTGAAATTAATATGTGAAATATATTAATTCAGCTCAAATTGAAAGGAAATCGTTACAAAATGTTAGCAAAAAGTAGTTTGTATTATTAATGAAAATAAATTATAATGTTAACCGTAAGTGCTGAGTGAAGTCATTAATTTTTCATTATTGCATTTCGTTAAACATTTGCGCTGTTAGATATTTGTCAATTTTATTTAATCTTTTATAATCAACATAGAATTACAACACAAAATTTCGAAACTAATCCGAATTTTATTGTTTAAGTTTTGCATATTGTTTTGTAGGTTGTCAATGAAGTGATAATATTTACCCGTGTTTGTAATAAGTTAATATATTTTATAACACACTTAAAGGTAGTAATCTCAGATAGCTTCTAAAAGGATCACGCATTGTTCATAATAATAACGACAACGTTATTAAGCTTAACACTTTTTGAACTAATCATTATTTCCAGGCGTCGTCCAGGGATTCAGTTAGTGTTCTGGGAGAATTTAACAAAATCTGTAAAATGTATTGTTTTAGAATACTCAGTAATAAGTGAAATATAAAACGTTAATATTTTCAAATCAGTTTTCAGCTTTGTAAAAACTGCGCCTTACTTAAAGTGTTTTAAAGACATTGAAAATTTTGTTTAACGGTATGAGATTTTGGGGTTGTTGAATTTTTATGATTGCTTTCTACCTTCATCTCGCACAAATACTTTTGGATCCCATATTATTGATTTTTTTCTGTGTTATTAATTTATAGACGTTCCTCCGATATATGTTTGAGACAGTATGATTCCTTCCCCTTTCTATTTCCTACTGATTTCCTCTTGGGTATACTTGGTTTCCATTCCTGACAACTCAGTGGACACGTTGCGGTTATTGAATTATCTTTCAGCTATTAAGAGAAAATAATTCTACCTTTAGTGTTATCGAGTAAACTTTCATTCTTCATATCTGACAATTTCTTGCACTCAAGCAATTAACACCTTTTTGTTACACCACCCTCTAGAAGTGAATTACATCGAAACGCTTCAGTTTCCTGCGGTATTCAATTGCTTAACCTCGCCTTCAACTGCTTAACTGAACGCGGTCGCATCAGAGCTCAATTTGTTTATGATTAGTGAAAATAAATTTGTCGAAATGTGTGGCCGTTACATTTTGTGTTTCGTATTCATGTTTATTCTAAAAGTTTAAACTTTATTAAACCATAAACTGTTTAACGTTAGGAATAGGTTATCTGTAATGTGTATAAATAAATAAATAAGCGAACATGCCACACGGGTTTACTTTATATCCAAGAGAGGATATAAATGTCTTCCCCTGCACAATGCAGTATATATACTTATATCTCGAGCAAGATATATTGCTTTTTAAATGTATTTTTTTACTTCTTCATTGATATCCCATTCGATGGGGACTTTTCCTTTGCTAACAGCAAAGGAAAAGTTTAAGAAATTAATTGTAATTTTTTTTATATTTTTGTGTATTATCTTCTTATAGTTTATGTCTTACTGTAAAATTTTACCACGTCTTAACTGGTTTACAAATGGATATAGAATTATAAAAGTTCCATTTTTGGTATTTGATACCTTAAAAAGTCATGAGTAGTATATCTAGTTTGTCTGAATAAACTGTCGTTTGCCTACATTACTGTTTAAAAACTGAAGTATCAAAATAAATGAAAACAGAAATTTACTTATCGAAATTAATTTTTTTTTTAAATAATTTCTTCCATTTTTACGGTTATGTGTGGTATCTATATTATTATCGATTGCCAAGTAAACAAAATTATATGCTTTATAGAGTTTTCAGGTTTTTAAGGTTTTAAAGGTTTTCGTATATAATTCTCAATAATAAGATTTAGGTTTTTTATATTTTAAGCTTTTCTATCATTATGGAGTATCCTCATCTGTATACCTTTTAGTAATAATGATATTATTTTAATCGCTTCACAATTTCGGCTTCGGTCATAAATTATTTCCACATCCATCTGTCATATCGTAGATGATAACATACATATTATTATAGATGATCACATAAAACAAAAATACAAAATATTTTAAAATCTTCCTAAAATGTAACTAATTACCTCATTAGCTTATTGTCCTATTAGTAGCAGCGACTAATTTTAAAAAGTAATCTTTTATGAATTATTAAGTCAGAGTAGACCCCCTTAATATATCCACTTCGTCATATTTGTTCAGTAATTTGTTGAAGTATAGTATACAGTTTTTATAAATTTAGTTACATTTACCTACGATTGTTCATAAATATATAAAACATAACTATTACTTTGATAATTGCCCCAAAACTGCATCAACTTTTATTATGCAAGTAGTTTATTAAATGTTAAATATTTTAGAAATAACTAGAACTGATGTCGATTGATGTAATTTTAAATTGTGACTTAGAAGAACAGTATTTTGAAAAAAAACATTTTATTCAAATCTTTATTAGAGTATTATTAAAAGGCAAATAATAATTGTAAAAAAAAAGGAGGGAAAATTACAATTATTTTCCAAAAACGACTATTTTTTAGTGAAATTTTTAAAAGCTCCTAACAAATTTTATGTTGATACTAGGATTATATAGGATGCATGCAATATCATACATAAACACATGCATTGGTTAATTGGCATAGTAAAAATATTTTCTCAATAATAATTATAATTAAACATTTTATTGTCAAGAAAGAACTTCCATGGAAAAAAAACGTAGATTTTTCTTTCAAGTAAACAACACTCGTTTTGCCTCAACCATTGCAGTAACGTTGAAATAGTTTATTTCGGGAATGAGGTAAGATTCGTAAAACGATTTTTTTCTTATTTTGAATTCATATACCCGGAGTGTGACGCCAATTTAACAATATATGTATATGCAGAGTAAATTACATTTATAGTTAAAATAGGAGCAAAAGTTTTATGTCGGAAGAATAGCGTAAATTATATTACTTGAAACTAAATTGGTACGCATTCTAAACAATTGAAATTGTTTAGTTTTCAAAATCTATGTTTGCTGTGAAGTGTGTTAAATTTATAATAACTTTAGTTCAGAACTTTTCGAAGAAATAAATAAAATGGATCGTAAAACATGTACAAAATACATAACATGTAATGTGGACAAGTCCATATATTAAATGAAGAAGTAACGGAAAATAATCTTAGATGTTCCACAAATTTGACAGTTCATACTAATATTAATTTTGGAAAGGCAACCAAAGTAAAATTATATCATTTTCTATGGAAAATATAAATATACTTAATCGTTTAAGAGTCCACTGTGTCAAAATTTGAAATGTGACAAAGTGGACTCGTGATGCGGTGACAAATAGCATGAAACTTTTGTTATACAACATTTATAAATCCTCTTTTAAAAGTAACTTGTTACTTCCACAAGGAACAAGTTTGTAGAACATGTACATAAATATATTATTTTTAACGCGCTAAAATGAGTACATTTATTTGCATGTTCTACAAAATTCATAATAAATTCCTAAAACCTCTTTGCCATTTAGGAGACACACAATAAACGTTGTGATTGTAGTGGATAAATATGGAGATGTTTTTAATTAAAATACTATAATAAATGCTGTTAACTGAAATCAGAATTAATTTTTCTTTTAGTGTAATCATTTAAGTTGTATCGTCATAATTATTTATTTAATGAAAAATTCTTAGTAGGTAGGGTAATAGGGACATGAAATTTATTAAGGTACAGGTATCATAAACTTAAAAGTTTACATTTACTTATTAAAAACATACTTATACAAACAACAAATTATTGTTATATAGTCAGAAGTTAGTGTAAAAGCAATAATAGTGTAAATAAGGCGGTTTTGTTAGATCAATTGACAAAATTTATGCAGGAGTACAATCGCTTTAAAGAGATGTATATATAGTTTATTGACAGATATATGACTTTTAAATAAAAACATGAATTAGAATTTAACTTTACGTTTAGTCAGACATTTTTCTTAGTTTATTTGTGAAAGTTCATAGCTAATTTCTTCTGTAAAAAGTAAATTTAGATTAAAATCTCCATTTTCTATCGTAATGATTATATATAATTTGGTCAGATATTTGGAAATTATTTTTTAACAAGTACACAGTGATTTTACTTTTAAGTTTTGGCCATGTAATAGTACATTAGTCACAATTAAATGAAACTACGAGATGTAGTATTATTTCTACTTTCTTTAAGTTCTTTACCATGACTTAGGTTTCGTTGTATTCTGTTCATGTGGTCATCCTTTGGTTAATACACTCTATGTAAATTTTTAATTACAATCTGAATTTTATGTAAACGTCTTTTAATATAATGAGGTATTTATTGTGGAAGTATATATTATTCAGTGTTTAGCAATAGCTAGCCCATTATACAATAGATATTCGATATATTGAACACAAGTGACACTCGATGTCTCTAATACCTTTTCCAACTTTGTTCATACACTTTTCAAACTTGCTTCCTCGGAAAGTTCTGCAACACATAAACAAACATCTGAGTAGGTGAGCGAATTTGTCGTAACTACTTTGACAACTAAGAGAAACCCCTGCCGTATTTTGAAACGTTACTCTTTGTTGGTCGTGTAAGAGATTTTTGCGACTAGAGAAAATTATCTACCCATCTATAAAGTATCGAATTTGAAATGAAATAAACTATTCTGTTGCATATTTACAAAAGTTACCTTTACTGAAAGTGTGAGAAAGAAGAATCATAATCACGTCGGATTATGAAATTAAATTGAAAAAAAGAGGTTAAAAATGTAATTTCAATACTCACAATTAAATGAAATTACGTGATGTAGTATTATTTCTACTATCTTTAATTTCTTTACCACGACCTAGGTTTCGTTGTATTACAACATCTTCAGGTGGGATATAAGCAAAGAAAGTAATTTCAATATTTAAAATTGTTACTCGAATGAGCAGAAATTAGGCGAAACATTCATAAGGCCAATAAGTTACCTCGTGATATTAAAAAAAGAAATGTTTTTAGAAGAAATTGAAATAATGCTTTTCTACAAGCAGTAGAAATAAAACGGTTGTTGTTAGCTGTAAATTACAAAATTAGTAACTGGTCAATGACGTAATCCAACTCCCAACGTTGCGTTATATAATGGTCAATAATGTAACGCAACGTTGGGAGCGTTTAGTACTTGGATGAATAATCGTAAGGAAATAATGAATATTTGCTCTATTTTAAGAAATTTAAATTGCAATAAGCGTATTCTGTTAATTAAATTGCCATAAGCGTTTGTAAATTGAAATTGAAATAAGCGTATTCTGTTAATTAAATTGCCATAAGCGTTTGTAAATTTAAGTTGCAATAAGCGTATTCTGTAAATGAAATTGCAATAAGCGTTTGTAAATTTAAATTGCAATAAATGTATTCTGTAAATTACATTGCAATAAGCTTTTTTAAAATGCCTTTTGCAGTTTCAAGTGTAACTTCAACGCTGGGATTCAGCTTCAGGTGTCGGAGTAGGCAGTATATCGTCGAGAATAATTGAGATTGTCAGGAAAAAGATAAGTCGATCTCCCTCTGTCTTGCAACCTTTAAATAATATCCTCAAAATTCTATCAGATTTTTTATCACTTCATAAATCACAGCAAAATGGTATATGGCTTACTATCTTTCTCAAAATAACAACTATCAAATTAAATGTCGGAAAAACTATTTGAAATTAGTTTATATATATATATATATATATATATATATATATATGTGTGTGTATATATATATATATACATATATATGTATGTATATATATATATATATATATATATATACACATATATTTGAATTATTGATTTATATTCATAATTTAGAGTATACTTTTATTAATTATGATCAACTGGTGTTTTGTAAACATAACATTCTTAGGTTATTTCAATTGAAAATTTGCTTAATAAGTTTTAATAACACTATATGCCATGTTCGCTGAGTCTCAGTATCAACAGAGATTATATAGTAATACGCCGATATTATATAATTAATTATGATTCTATTATTGCTAAAAGGGACAACAACTACATGGAAAGCTTATATAGAGCGTAGTTTTTAGGAATTCAGTAATAATTTTTAAAAATATCGTTCAGCGATATTCACTTAGTTACTTGTAATTTCTTTGTCCTTAATGTACAATATTTAGAGGCTAATAAAGGATGATTTCGCAAGAAGAGCTATCGACGTCTTTTCAAAACTGAACTCTTTGGTAAATATGAAAATAATAGAGATGTTATGTCACCTTTGGACCATTTAGAGCGCTATTGTTCCACTGCTATTACGCGTAAGCTCACTGCGAGATGAAAACTAAACTTAAATACTTAGGAAAAGTGCAAACTTTCTTCTTCTATCTACCGCTATATATTGAAAGCTTTGCTATAATTAAGTAGAGAAGTATTTTCCCCATATCTGTCATATTTTTCTAACGAGAGAAAGTAATTTTAATTAAAGATTTTTTACATTGCAATTCATATGATTATTTACAATTTTACTCATTACTGAAAATCCTCTTTGCTAGTAATTTTAGTACATTAGTACTTACTGTAAATTAATATGTAGTTTCTAAAACATTTTAATAATTTTTCGAATGTTTTAAGCAATAATTAAATTATATGGACGGAACATATAGATATTCTGAAAAATCATAGAGATAAGGGAGTGGTTTTTCTTGTGTGTTGTCAAAAATTAATATTTACTTATATATACTTATTAAAAAAAAAACTATTTCTCTGTATGCTTTTAAAATTTAAAATGAAATAATTATAAGAAACTTGATGTATCTTGAAACACTTATATTTCCACTGTGTGGAAATGGCTTAGTTTAGTGCTTAACTTTTTGATCCTAAAAAATGGAAGTTTATTATATGTGCAGGAAACTTTTGCTCCCGATTTGCGTATTTTTTAACATGTAGTAAATATTATTATTAGAAGATTTTTAAAGCAACAGCTATATGTATATATATATATATATATATATATATATATAAATCAATTTGTCGGGCGATGCTGTGATTTGGCACCTGAGACGCGCCTGTGAGCATAAAGGTTTTTTTTCTATTTTCTTATCTCAGATTAAGGCTTTATTTATTCAGGAACATACCCTTTCTCTGTACATCCTTTTACAGATTTTAGTAGTTTACGAGCTTATGTTTCGATATCAAACTGTCGATATCAATGATAAAAAGCAACTCGCCTTTGTTCTTCTTAAGTACAAAGTGACACTTTATACGTCATAGTAAGTATAAAGTCTCTTTTGAAGTGCAAAGTGTTACGTCTTCGAGTCATGAAGTAAAGGGATATCGTTTAGAAAATAAACAGCACAAGAAGTCGAAGATGTGTCTCTTTATCGCCGACGACATCGTTTGCAAAATTATTATAAATTAATTTACCAAGAAAAATAGTTGATCGTAGTAGTATGTTAAGTGTGTCATTTAACGTCACGTACACATGACGTGACTTGCATTATCTGATATTATATGGCTTACGGTTTGAATATGAACTTGTCGGTAATTAGCATAATATAATATCGGGACTTACAAGTAGACACACGAAACGCACACTACGTACAGAAACGCGCTTAGTTGCTACGTGAGGTTCAAAATAAGTTGGTTGATATTCATATGTAGCTTGTAATGTAAGAAAAAAAAAACGATTTGTAAAACGGTTTTGCATATTAATTCAAATTATTATATTTTACTCTCATATTTCTTATAAATGATTCTATTATCTCTTATAAAAATTATAATAGTTCATTTGTCTTAAGAAAGTTCGAACCAATACCGATTTACGAAAATGTACATGAAATTTAGGATAAATTTGATGCATCATTTTCTGATTTTGATTGACTTTAAAACCAGACGAAATCGTTTGCTAAATAATAATTTATTGTGCATATAAAATGATCATTAGAAATAATAAATCCATGATAATCCAGTACAATTAGATCAATTGTACTGTTAAATTTCCTAATTTCATTGGACATTAAAAAAATTCTGATTACTATGAAATCGTCGTATTTTTTGTAAAACGATAATCTTAATATTCTAATATCAAGAAAGTTGGAATTTTCGTTATTTCGTTTTATTTATGTGTTCTTTTGTTTCTTAGTAATCCTTACTTAGAATTGTTTGAATGAATATAATGAAAAAAAAACAGTTTTCTTATAATTCTGGACTTCGTTTTGTGAGGGTCATTTTACTTCATATAATTTGTAAATAGACAGGCATCTCATAAATATTTCAATTACTGATTACACTAGAAAATTAAATTTGATTCTAGTAAAGTTCTACTATTTAAGAGATATTAGACTTTTCATTTTTTCAAAAATAAGCTGCTTTTAGTCTACAGTAACCACGAATAATAATAAGATCCTTATTTATTTTTTTTTTGCAAAATATTGGCCATTATTTCGTGGATATGTACGTGACTAATACAAATCTATTGATACTTTGGTTATAAATAATGGAGATAAAACTTTGCTTTAGATTGAAAAAAATTGTTTAATTTTAATGTACATTACAAACATATAAAAAACAATAAAAACATTTTTATAATTTTGGCTTTCTCTTAGTCGAGGGAAGAAGGAGAGTAAGAAATTTCTATGGGTGCCTCCTTTTCACTTTCATTGTATATGCTAATAGGAAACCAATATAAAAAAAAATTGATCTTCTATATATGTTTTGTCATTATGTGCAGTTAAATCATATATAGTTCAATATTCTAATTTGAGTTAACTCTCCTTAATTTGAGCTCCATCGTAAGTTATCCGCGTCTTTGCCTTGATAGCAATAGTCACCACATTCAGTTAATGATGTCGTTTTACCCTAGGTATAAAATATTCACTACATTTTTACTTTCTGAGGAAGATTACTGTGTTTTATTGTAAATGTGTTAATTAATTCTAGTACATTGCATTATATTTTATAAATATTTCCTTAGACATTTGTTCGCAAGGATCTCCATCTCACACCATATATTTACAAAACATCTTTACTAGATATTTTTCAAACCATTGCAAGGTAATCATTACAAGAGAGCAAAAGCACGTATATCTAAAACGACGAAGGCTACGTGCTAGGTTGATCAAAATTAATATCCTCGATAGTACGTGAATTGACTGGATAGTACGTGAGTTGATATGAAACTACATGATTTGTCATGTTCAATCTAATTTTATCTTTGTTATTCATGTTCGAGTTACGTTTTGGATAATAATGATCTATTTATAATATGTGGTTTATAAATTTCATTTATAACAATGAATAGAAATGTAGTCAGTAAAATATATATTTTTAATTACACAATATTTTGCAAGAAATCCGTAGGAAACATATTTTTCACAATGAAACAGAAGCATAGATCTTATAGTATATCAACGAATAATTAAAAGCAAATGCATTTGTATTATACATATGCCAATATCAACGATTACATTTATTTTGTTTCTCCTCATATTTTGATTCCATGTGCTTGTGTCAAATGTGAACCATTACGTGTACTATTGTTTCCTCGACTGTCTTCTTCAAGAAAGTAATTTATTGATGTAATTAGGTATACACACTGTGACCCAAGGCTTCGCTTTCTTGGATTAGAAAAAATATTAACATAAAGGTACTTTTTTTGATTAAACACCAATTAAAAACCGTATTTTTATGTTTAAGGTGATATTTATTACTTTATATATGAATATACACAAACATGAATATAGACAGGTATAAACATAAGTAATGTTAATATGTTAATTTTGAGGTTAGCGAGAGAAAATTCCTTTTCTCCCTTAATTTATTACTATGACATAGTAACAAGTATGCAAAATGTCATGGAGATATGTTTAGATGTGCTTGAAAGCGACATAAAGATACAAAACCCTTTCGTGTCTATCGTGTTTATAAAATGAATTAGGTAATTGTTAGTAAAATTTGCTGTTGTATTTTGAAATTGTATTTTTTTCTTCCTTTTAAATTATTTCCACACACTGCTGATAGTAGGTTCTTCTTTAGCCCGTCAATTCTGCTGATGTTATTTTCTGCAATCAGTTTTTTCTGCAATTTTTTAAATGTCGCCCGATGATAAATGACCTCCATGGCTGATGACCAAGGCCTCCGGTCCGAGACCTCCACTTTTACACCACCATATGTCATTTATTTGTCGTAATACCGAACCAACTAACTTAAAACCGGTATTTTGGATAATGACCTAAGATAAACTCCGACATTCCCGTATTTTCGATATTTCCGGGATTTGAAGAAGTTGTAGGTATACATATATATTTAAGTTGGTAATTGAGTAGCGATTTTTTATAACAGTTTGCTTAGTCAGAGGATTTCAGAGAAATAACAAAAAGAGACTCTTTTCTAGATGAAAACAATTTTGAAATTAAAAAAAAACGAGTGTGCTTTAGACCACACGACTGAAGTAAAACTTTAAATTCACAAAATATGTTCACCTAATTATTTACAATTTTATTAACTTTAAATTTAATGTATTGAACAAAATAATAATTTATAAAATTGTTCAAGAACGAAATGAAATTACAAAATAATAAAAAAATCACCGTTCGCGTAACGCTAGCAAACACGCATATATATATATATATATATATATATATATATATGTATATATATATTTCATGCACTGGCTATGAGAGGAAGAGAGAAAGAAAATGTGTGCGCGAACTGCTCTCTTTTGCTCCTACGTTGTGATACAGACAAAAGGCTTGCACTGTGTCTTAGATATACGAAACGTAACTGGCTATGAGAGAAAGAGAGAAAGAAAAAGTATACTCGAACCTCTCTCTCTTGTGCCTACAGTAATATACGAGACGTGACTCTCTCTCTTTCTGTCTTTACTAACTTATATCTCCCTCTCAACTTCCGTTCGCCTCACCCGATCACAGGAAACCAATATAAAAAAAAATTGATCTTCTATATATGTTTTGTCATTATGTGCAGTTAAATCATATATAGTTCAATATTCTAATTTGAGTTAACTCTCCTTAATTTGAGCTCCATCGTAAGTTATCCGCGTCTTTGCCTTGATAGCAATAGTCACCACATTCAGTTAATGATGTCGTTTTACCCTAGGTATAAAATATTCACTACATTTTTACTTTCTGAGGAAGATTACTGTGTTTTATTGTAAATGTGTTAATTAATTCTAGTACATTGCATTATATTTTATAAATATTTCCTTAGACATTTGTTCGCAAGGATCTCCATCTCACACCATATATGTCTTTACTAACTTATATCTCCCTCTCAACTTCCGTTCGCCTCACCCGATCACACTTTTCGTAGCGCTCTCGTCACGCATTCACCAGTTTACTACCCAAGTCGAACGTGCGCAAAGAAGTTTTACTTAAAAAAAAAACGAGTGTGCTTTAGACCACATGACTGAAGTAAAACTTCAAATTCACGAAATATGAACTTTAAAATGAATTAACAATTTTATTCACTTTAAACGTAGAATATTTAATGTATTGAACAAAATAATAATTTATAACTAACTTATATCTCCCTCTCAAATTCCGTTCGCGTCGCCCGATCACACTTTTCGTAACGCTCTCGTCACGCATTCACCAGCTTACTCCCCAAGTCAAGCGTGCGTAAAGAAGTTTTACTTCAATAAACATTAACAAAGTATTTTTCATATTAATATTAAATCAGTCTAAGACTTATGAGATCAAAATCAAAATAGTCATTAACGAAAACATATATTTAAGCAATACTATAAAAATATTTTTAAACCGAGTCTCCGTCAGTTATCCCATTAATTATTCACTATAAAAACAGGAGAGTACCCTCAGTATCCTCTTTTATTTTTTTAATAAAATTAGCTTCAAACATTTTGTTTTGGTTGGGACAAATTTTTAAAATAAACTTCTTAATTTCTAATCAACTTCAACAAAAAAAAAATTATCACTTCTAATCAGTCCTAAAAAATGTAAAATTAATTTTTACAATTGACACTGTTAAACTTATCTTAAACAAAACAGAAGTACATAATTAAATATTTGTTTGCTCTCCTGATCTCTGATTGAGTCTTTCGATTTCGAGAGGTAATGAGATCGCAAAAACAATAACGTGCCTAAACTTTTGTCACTCAAACTTGAGCGCAAATGATTACACAAGTAACCAGATGAAGATATTCTACACTAGTTGCCGGAATACTTTTTAGGCTTTTGTAGGTCAAATCAAGGTCTCCTTAAACGGTAGTTCCAAGGTTCCCTTTAGAACTACCGTTTCGTAAAGAATCATTTCTATTTTAATTAAAGTATCAATGTCTGCCGGGATCGCTCTTAATAAATTTTCTTCAGTTTCCAATTTCTTTTTAACCGCCATTTGTTTCTTCAGTAGCACCGAAGGACAATTGTCATGCTTGTTGATCTTTTGAAGAAATAAAAAACTGAATGGAAGACTATTAGATTTAAAAAAAATAATCTGTCAATTTGGCCTTTTTCTTCGGTGTTTTAAATACCATAGCAGCCACACAAGAAGAAGTGATTGTGGTGGAAGTTGTTGCCTGCTAACGTTGGGTATTAGCAACAATATTAAGCATATTAAGCTTTAAAACCATATAATATGCTAATTTTAAATGTGTATGATGCCTTGTAGCTGAGCCTCCTAAAGTATTAAGTATTTTATTACAGTTGATATATTTGGCTGGGAGATTATTTGAAGTTTTAAGAAAATAACTCCATACTGATGTTTTCGTTTGTGATTTCATATACACATTTTCCTTGATCCGATACCTATAAAGAAAATATCAAGTTGTATAATAAAATTCTACGTAACTCTGACCCCATACCTATAGTGTGTTACAAATACATTAAATTGAATCTTACTAAAAATTGTGAACATTCATTTGGTTACGCAACCTAGTGGTTCAAGTAAATCTAACATTATTTAGGTATTCATTTATAATTTATATTCAATATACACAAATGCAAACAAAATATTAATATGAATTTAACACCGGTTAATATTTTATTTAATTAGTTTGTTTAAAAAACGTAATATTTACTACATTCGTATCACGACTTCCATAATATGGGTAATAATATTAAATAATTTACTTACCACAATACCCTCTATTGCGTTTTCAGTCACCAAAGTTACAATAAGATCACCCATTAAATTATAAAAAAAATACTAACAACAATTTAAGTGGCAAATGACCTACAGAGAACAAAACAAAAACACGATTATACAAAACATGCACTTGTTAGTCATACATCGCGCCATACTAGTCGCTAGGAGTAGATACGTGTTTGATTAGCTATTGTCGTGCGAATAGGTGAGTTCGGAAGACTCGTCATAACCATTGCATGCAACCGTCTCTTTCACGCGTGGAATGAATGAAATTGCGCATGGTTTTAATTTAAACTAGAGAAATTATTTACAAAATTTTTATTTATTTATTTACAAAAATAATTATTATTACAACTAGGTAATTGGGATTTTACTTTTACTAAATTTCGAAAGTATTGAGAATATCGGTTTTTGTTAAATTACACTGGCCATCGATTGACTCCCTTGACCAGGTGATACCGACATTCTAATGACGTCATTAATGATGTTCGGCACGTGGGATAATATGGCAAGTCTCCGAATTTCGGTATTTCGTACTCTCTCAGGAAGAGTAATTTCTTGTATACTGCGCTCCATTTTCCTTAGGGTGACTTGATTTAATATATTTTTCACTGTCTAGGTCTCCGCTTCATCGGTCATAGTATGGAATATGCATTGTTCGTAGTTTCGGCGCATAAGATTGATTGGTTTTTTCTTGTTTGTGAAGATATCGGAGAATTAACTGAAGGTGTCTTAAATAAATTACAAGGTTCTTGACGTATTTAAAATTATTAGTGGCTTAGTGTTTGTCTATACACAGTGTTTGACGTCGTGTTATTTTTTTGGTAGCAAAATGTACCGTTTCCCTATAGTTCCAATTCGTGATAAACCAACATGTAGTTGGCCATGGGAAAAACACTCTGTGTAGGTTGATTCCAATGAAAGAGAAGGTTTCTCAGTGTGACTTATTAATAGTTATCGTAAAATATGTTTTACTGGAAATTGCAGCCGTTAGAAAGATATCGGCAAGTCCGTTAGAATCACTGGAACCTTGGGATGTTTTCCAGCTGGCTGGCTGCATGGTCGGTGAGGAGGCTTGTCACAATTAACTTGTCTTTTAAGTCTTTCAATAGTAACTTTGTGCCATTGCACATATTCGGCGGATTTAAATTTCTTAACAGCATGATAGGCGTACAGACTTTTAATAGTAATCATGACATGGTAAGCCAGAAGTATTAAATTAATTTAAAAATTCTTGTGGATAGTGGACTGCATCCTCGATATTGGTGACTGTATCAACCGAATTACAGTTTTTGATTTGGCCGAGTACTTTTTGTATAATCAGATTTTTGATTTCATTGATAGTGTCATTCCTAGGCGATAATATTGTCCTTGAATATAGCCAATGAAAGTCTCTGTCTAGTAAATTCTCAAAGCTTAGATATACTGCATCTATAAGATGCTGTAGACTGTAGACTATCCGACCTAATGTATCATTTATAATTATTTCAGCACAGTTAGTGCTCAAATTTTGAGAAGTAAATACTCCTCCCCCAGGTTTGAGCAGTTGTTGTGGGAAGTCGTTATGAGTGATAGGCTTTCTTGTTAGTTCGCTGGTTCAGGGTTTTATTGGAATTCCATAAAATAAATTATTTAAGGTATACTCAGATGATACCTGCATGCGTCCCTTTTATAACCACAGCGAGTGTCTGCCGAAAATGACCAGCAAATACAAATGTAACTCCCCCATAATAGTGCTCTAATTTCTAAGGTCCTTTATCGTTCGGTCCACAGCTTCAAGAGAGCCCATGGCTCTGTAACTCATGGCATATTCATTCCACATTGTCGGTATCCTGTAACAATTTACCAAGAGGTTCAATCGTATGTAAATTGTTTTTTCTACTAGTTTTTTTATTGTAAGCCAATCATACCCCAGACCTTTTCCAATTCGATATGAATTTATTTGGATTTTAAATTATAAATTATTTATCATTTATTAAATATTTAAAATTAATAAATTACAATACATTTCCAGCACAATAATGTATTTCCATTCCTAATTAATCTTCATTTAAATTATTTTTGTAAATTCCACAATTCATTATTTGCATTTAAATGTTTAAAATAATTAAATTTAAATTTAAAAAAAAATAAATTAAATTTTAAAATTAATTTTAAATATAATTTAATTAAAAAAGAAATAACAAATAACTCGTATTTTATTTTGTCTTTTCAAAAATACTATCGTAAAATCTCAGTTAGTCGTTCGAATAATTTTGTGAAAGGCAATTTTTATCCACATAAAATTTCCCTGACGATATGCAAACTTATTTTCTTAAGAATTTAACATTACCCACTTAACTTACCCCCGACAGATAAAAATTAATTTTAAATATATCTCTTAGTCATATATTATGAATTAAACGTAACATACTATGTTGACGCGGTCTTTTTTACGTGTTTTTAAGTTCTACAACTTTTTATTGTAAATTGTTTAATAAATATCTGTACATTATGAACCTATTTTTGGTTACTTACAATTTGGTTATATGGTATCTTCTATAATAAATAAGACTCACTTTACCCTTCAGGTGCACTGACAGCTACGAACCGGGCGGGATTTTACGAAATTGACTTAAAGTGGTAAAGTGGATGTTCGCTTGAGCATTATTCCGCTAAGCGCTTTAAAGATAACACCACTATCGCACTCACAGCAAGAACCGGGAGGGATTTTCCGAAATTTACTTAAAGTGGTCACCGGATGTTTGCCTGGGCATTATTCCGCTAAGAGCTTTAAACATAACACTACTATCATCACAGAGGTTTAAGTTTCAATGAAATACAGAATACTATCAAATTTCTGGGTACCTGCTTCAATTTGTTTTGTTATGCTGAGGAAATATTCCTGTTTTTATTTTCAGTGTAATAAATATTATTTTATGGTTGGCGTTTGATTTATATTTTGTAGGCTAGGGTATTATGTTTCGACAGAAATAATTTCAACGAAGTACTAGGTTTTGCAGCAAAACTAAATTTACTTTATTATAAATATATAAAATGAAAGTACCGATCACAGCTTTCCAAACCTTTTTCTTTTTCAATCGATTACAGTAAAGCCAATATGTGGAAAAGTTTTAGCTTCTATGCATGCATGTATGTAAGCACGTTCAATTGTTGCAACTAGATAGATCCAAAATAATTTTGATTGGTATCTCAAGTATTGAATCAAATTTAAAATTATTTGATTGGGATATGAAAAAAATTAAAGTATCGATTTTTCCTGGTGGAACAACTTCTTGTCATGAATTTATCACTTGGACTAGTAGTTAAAATGATGCATTCAAATTATTTCGGTCTGGCAGGTGATTGACTTTTATTGTAAGCCAATCACCTGCCAGACCGGTTTCAAATCGATACGTATTTACTTGTATTGTAAAATAAGAAATTAGTACTTTATCATTTATTAAATACTTAAAATTAATAAATTGCAATAAATTGTCAGCATATTTATTTATTTTCACTATTAATTGAACTTTGTTTGGATTGTTTTAGTAAATTTAACAATTCATTATAATCATTTAATTTTTTAAAATAATTAAATTTGAATTAATTAATTTAATAAAAAAGGTGTAAAAATAATATTAATTTTAATAATATTATAATAATAAAAATTTCTCAGATGAGTGGTCCACAACTTTATTTTTCTGCTGGTTTTCCATTGTAAGCCAAGCACCTGCCAAACCGTTTTTATATATACGTGTTTATATTAAATTTAATGCTGACTATTCATTTAATTTTTGAGAATAATTACATTTAATTTTAAAACTTAATTAAATCTTATTTAATTACTTTTAAACTTACACATATATTAATTTTACACATAAAAAGAAAGAGTCAAAAGTTTGCACTTGTATTAATTGATATCATTGATAGGCTTACAATAGAAAACCAGTAGAAAAAAAAATTACCGAAGTTTTATTTAATTAAAAGATATTACTCGCATCGCTTTGTTGATATTATCATTTTTTCGTATCTTACAATTAACAATGTTTTATTATACTGAAATATTTTTAATCATGTAGATAATTAATATATAGTATATAGCAAAAGGGACTCCGTTCCAACTGGGTGTACCGTGACATCTCTCGTTCATTTTTTTTTGTTTTCAAGGGATAATTAATATCTATGAATAGTTTTTGATATTTATGGTGTTCTTCAAATAGAGAATTTTCTGGTGTGTTATCGATACGTTGTTACGTGGTATTTATGACAAATCGCTTGATTTTTTTTCAGTTGTTTCTAAATGCCCGAAAATATTTTTATTTTCTTTATTATTCTCATAGCTTGACTAGTATATAGGGCTAGCAAAACTTAAATTTGGCTTATGGCTATCTCTAATAAAGTTAACAACTAGTTTTCATCTCTTGATATTAAAAGAAAATTGTTGATTGAAATTTTAAAGACATATTCGTGAAAATTTTCTAAATGAACAGGTAATACGTATAAATATCAGTTACAGGTATTATTCACGTAACTGATAAAATTGATGGTGATTGTCTATTCCACTAGCATAGAGAAAGTATTCCAAAAAGGAATGATTTTAAAATATTGTTAAACTATCAAATAATTATCATCGAGATGCACACTGGACAGAATTTTACCTTTTAGAGGAAAAATACTCCCATGCAGATATAATGCTCGGCTACCATTATGTTAGCTGTAATTAGTAATATAATTTGAATACTTTAAATTAGACAATAACTCCCTCCAAAAATAAAATCTTACTTTGTTTGTCGTATCAATAGTTCTGAATTTGTTTCAAAGTGTAAATGTATTCTTTACCATCGTCGCGAGTGGCAACAACCTTTGGTACTACCCGTTGCTCGATGCGCTTGTGGTTATCACTGACTTTTATTTAATACCAAAATCGTATTTCTTCACAAATTTAATTAAATGTGTTCTAAGTTTTTGCTCAACACATTGTAATGTAATTATTAAATTACGATATTCATTACTTAAAGGAAATACCTCCTTTAAAATAAAATTACCATTTTTTTAGATGTACCATATTTATTAAGTGTACCCCAACTTCACGTTATTAAACATTCCAAGTGGAGTTTTTTTATTCTTATCATAAAGCTATAATGGGATATTCTATTAGTAAAGAATTAGAGTTAAAAGAAATTGCGGTTGTAAATTTGTCTGTACTCTTTTGTTTTTAGTAACATTGCCTATACTTCATGGTTTATATTATTATGTTATAACCTTATTTGTATTAACTTTTAAAATTTTCACACTTTATAAGTTGTTACGAATAGTTCAATTATATGATTTCTCTAATTTTGTGTTCTTATTTCAACCAGAAAGTATTATGTAAATACAAGTATTATCAGATATAAATAAAGTCAACATTATATTAATTCAGAACATTACAAGTTACGTATATTCAAAGTTGCAAAACAGAAAAAGAATAGAACGAAAATTGCGCCATAAAATCTTTGTACACTTAATTTATATTTAAAAAAATTAACCAACATTATTGTTTTGCTGAACCCCCTTTTGCGTCAATTATCTATGCGTTGACATAATTAGGTTCTCGGTGACATCTGAAGTTATTTGTGGCCGGTTCTTTTTCAACGAATTTTTTAATTAATCTTTAATTTTAATAGCTAAACTTAGTCGGGATTTTCGTAAGCGTCTGTTCAATTCCTCCCGGAAATGTTCAATTATATTTAAATCTGGTGATTGTGGAGGAAATACAAGTATATTTGATATATTTTTTCTCAATCAACCCATTACATTTATTGACTTATTTTTTGGAATGAAATCTAGTCTTCATCAAGTTTCAAACGATGAACGCACTTAAAATGAAGCATTCGTGGTTTCTTCAATAAAAACTGGTTCTTCAATTCCTGAAGTAGCCATAGACTCCAAACTATAATTGCACCTCCTCCATGTTTAACACTCGGAATTATATGTTGTTTTCGTCGCTTTTCATTTCCTTTGTAAGTGTAACGACACTACACTTTCTGTCACTTCTGAAAGTATTAAATTTACCCTCGTCCGTGAATATGACTCTGTTTCAAAAATAAATGCTTTTTTTGATTAACGGGAGAAATTAATTGTTTTTTCCTTGACGTTCGTGCATGAATACCGAGGTTTTTCAAAATTCTACGTACATTTTCGGGATCCATTTTCGGGATTTTCGGAGTCCAGCCATCAGTTCCGATGCCCACCTTGTATAATTTTTTTTTCATTTTTGTAATTAAATCACAAATATGACCATCATTTAGTACTTTTATCCTACCTATTCCATGCTTATTTAACAATATCTCTGCCAATTCAAATTTATTTGTAATTGACCGTACTCTCGATCGCTTTTTTACTGTTTTAGCAATTTTACTGTAAGATTTTTTTCTTGTTTCAATTTTACTACTAAATTTCCATTATCTACACCAATTTTTTTTTGATGCTGGATGGAAATGTTTAATATTTACTATAAACTTAATCTAGTATATTAAGTTAATAGTTTATACTCTTTCACAAACCAATAGCAAGAAACAACAAATAAAACTCAGCGCAAGGGAATGTGATGAAGCGACGCGGCAAGTAGAAACATGACTCCTATTTGACCATACGAAGACTTTTGTTTTCATTCTTTTCTTTTTTTGCCTTAAAACTTTTGTAATATCTGTAATGTTCTCAATAAATATAATGTTGATTATATTTTTGTTTGATGGTACTTTTATTTGTATAATATAACTATTTCTTGGGGGAACATTAATTTAGTTGGGTATTCCAAAACTTTTGTGACTCACTGTATATTCCGAAACCATTCATATTCTGTTTTAGACTTCAAGAAATAAGGTTTAGTAACAATGAACTTTCCATCTAAATGATTATATTAGCTTTTACGTAATGCGCAACCACATGGGAAGTAATAGGATTGAATATTTCGTGCCTCCTCTGAAATGAAATCACTTTATTTATCAGATATCATCACTAAGGCGGAATTCATAGCGCAATAAATATTTATAATTATCTATTATAATAAAATAGAGGACATACTCATCATCGTGGATATTACAAATCTGTGACCTATAGGGATCGTCCTTATAATTTTACTACAATCTTTCTATTGGCTCGTTAATAGTGGTATTTATCCACAAGTTTTAGCAAGTTTTTTGATTAATAATTGCAGTAAGTAAGTAGTAAGGTTTCTCATTAACAAAAAATTTTCGGTCATTAACGAATATTCGAGTGACCATTTCACATGAAAACCTCAGGTAAATGACGTTCTATTCAGGTAATTAACACTCTCTCAAACATCTTCAAAATGTCACCCACAAAATTATATTTCCTGTTATCCTAAAATATGGAGATATATGTAATTTTTATTTGCTAGAAAATTTATTTAACAAATTAAAACAATTTTGATTTATTCTCGCCCTAAAAAAATTATCATATGTCTGAGTATGCAAAATTTCTATCTTTTTTATAAAATATTCTGAATAATCCATTTATGTCTTTGCTTTTTCAACTTAACTTCATGGTATTACACTGCGCTGTGAGGAGAGGAAGAACCTGTTAACCTTCTGTGCAACATTCTGTGAAGGACCCATCACCGTATAAGTTCCGCTAAAATGATTGAATCAATATATATGAATGAGTAAAAGGTACTTTTAGCATTTATTTCCAAAAATCATCTAAAGTCCCATTACCTAACGCAATTTACACGTCGAAACCATTTTTGTACCTCTTCCCTCATTATGTATCGTACTTTTAATTAACTCTTAACGTGTCTTACTTTATTTAACTTTATTTGATTAATATTTGTATCTTTTTTTTTCGTTTATAACCATTAACTTGTCTCATTACAGTGGTGACCTGCTGTACTAATATTTTCAATTTACTTCAATAAGCGAAAAGTGAAAAATATAAACGCAGTGTTGTGGTTACCCATAAGAGATTGCTCTTGCAACAATAAGTCAGCAATGCGACTCTTGAAGTGGCAGTGAATGTAGTAAATGTATTGCAAGCAAACTATGTTAGAAATATTGAATTGTGTAAATAAGAAACAGCTTTTCATTATTTCAATGATAAAATATCAACGAACAACAAATTTTCTGGGATTTTTTCTATTTGTCTATGAAATAAACGAGTATGTAGTTACACATAGAAATATCCTATTGACCACAATTATTGACTGAATAGAAAGAGTTTTTCCTTTATTTTCTGTCTGTTAAAAGAAAATGGAATTATTCTAATCTTCACAGTCCGTCTTGTAGTTTAATTCTTGGAAGTAACTTTGTTTAGTTTTGCTAGTATGAAATCTTTTGTCAGTGTGTATTATTATCTTTTCTGCGAATATTCATGAAACGTACAAATAACAAAACGTTTATATCATGAAACGTACAAAAATTATGAGTTATGTTTTTTGCAAATAACTAGTAAACTATTAGAAATAATTTCTCGGCACGTTTTCTTTGAACATCTTCAATAATATATCTAGAAGCGCCTTATATAAAATTCTGAAAAAAAAAGTTTCAGACTCTTATAATCGGCCATTTTACTTAATATAGAACATACTCCCTTTAAATTCCGTAAGTAAATATTTTTTTCATTTCCTGCTATTGTGAAATACACAGGTATTCTGTACCTGTAAATGTAATTAATATGCCAAATTTCAAGTTTTAGCGTCAAATTGTTACCGCGAATAAGCATTGTGATGGATAGATAGGGAAATGGATATGAAAATAATTTTGTAGAGGATATTTTTCCTTTCGAAGTACAGAATCATAAACATCTAAATCGGCTGTAAGTGAATATACTAATCAGCGACAAGTATTTAAATGACAAAAAACCGTAACGTAGTCCCCCGGTAAAGACAGGTACTTATTTCTCATTCGTATCATTACACTATTTTCCGCCCAATAAACTAAACGGCATTCAGGAGACAACAACTACGTTAATGTTTTTTCCTTATCGCCAAAATTGTTGTAATTTGAGATCGCGCCATTCCGCCTATCGAAGGAAAGCCGTGTATTCGACAGACGTGGGGTCGATTATCGTTTAGTGCTCTAGATATCCACCCTCTTTCTAATGAAGTGGGCATCTTAATTGTAGACTCTAGTTTGACTAATCAACCATCTTAATTAATGTTATATTTCCCAGATTTAACTTCATTGTAAATCAGCTTTTCTTTGATTTACATTATTATTCACTAAATTTTAGACAAACTGTTACAGAGAACAAAAGTTAATCAAACTTATTAAGGGAAGGTTTCAAAATCGTATCAAAAATATTTTATGTATTCAATATTTCTGATATCTATTTCAAGTCAAAATTGTAAGATACACTAAATCTTTAATGCGGGAACCAGACTTGTATTTGACCGGTTTTGAGTCCCTATAAGTCAAACAATTATTTTTACAAATAAATGGATTTAGTTAATTATGCTCTCAACAGAACAATATTACTAATTATGCTCCCAAATTTGATCACAGTACTTTGTAGCGCAAAGAACGATTATACATTACAAAGTTCAATGAACGAAACAACAACGAAATGATATTAAAGAAGCAAATCAGATTTTTGATTTTTAAATTTTACACGATTTTCAATATTACTACTTTTGAAATCGTAGATATAATAAGAAAATGAAATAAAAAGCCTTCATTAAGACTTTAAATCAGCTGTTCCTACATGATAACTAGGAGTTACGGATTTAAATTTTTAAAAGCTTCACAATCTCAGTTCTCTGTTTTATTGAATCATTATATGATCATTAAGTTAAAGACCAAATAACTACTGACGATTCGATGCATGTGTTCATAAGTAAAATCTGTAAATATACAATAACTTTGTTGTAAATGAATGAATAAGTTTTGTTTTTCTATACATATTTTCTGTTTGCACCATCATCCGATACAGTGTCAATTATCAAAATGAAAGAGTGCCTTTTATAAACCGAAACTAGATAAAGAGTATGTAGCAAGATGTTAAAATAAATATTATTTGCCTCCTCATTAAATAAAATGGTGACCAAAAATGATAACGAGTGAGGTAGAAGACATTTCAACATTAAATTGAGATTTCGTTTATTATCTATCCTTTTTAAGCCTCATTTTCAAAATATAAAGCACAATTAAATGAAACTACGTGACGTAGTATTATTTCTACTTTATTTAATTTCTTTACCACGACCAAGGTTTCGTTGTATTACAACATCTTCAGGTGGGATATTAGCAAAGATCTATATCTATCTTTGCTAATATCCCACCTGAAGATGTTGTAATACAACGAAACCTAGGTCGTGGTAAAGAAATTAAAGAAAGTAGAAATAATACTACATCACATAGTTTCATTTAATTGTGAATAATGAATTTCTACAAAATTAACGACAAATATATTCAAAATATAAATCTTTAAGGTGATGTGGAATATATAATCTTCTTGACTTACGGATTTAAAAAAAACTAAAAAAAATATTTATATTATGCCATTTAATTAAAATTTTAAATAAAAATATTTCTATTTGGCTATGGAAAAAGACTCTGTGCTTGTTTCGACACGTATTTAACAATTTGTTTATTTTAAGGTTACAAATTTCCTTTTATCTAAATTAAAAAAAATTGTTATTGAAATTTAACCTTTTTAAATATAAATCGCATCATAATGCTTTTTTATGGTGAAAGTAGTACTATTTAAATCACTTACAGATAAAAATATCGCAAGTTGAGAATTATCATAGTGTATTTTATTTAATTGAATTAATTAATATTGACCAGTAGAATAAGAGTATTTCGAACGATTTTTACGAAAAACATGAATAATTAAATGCGGTATTTATATCAGAAAATCTTGCCCTAATTAATTATTAGGACAATAAATTATTTTGCAAATAATTTATTTCAAATTAATTTAATAGACGAAATATCGAAATAAACCATGTAATTCTACCTAGATGTTTCAACAGTAAAAACAAGTCATTCAATCTTTAAATGTAATACTCCAATATTATCTTTAATAAATGTCGCTCATAAAATTTTTAAGTCGTGTGGAATATTTCGCAGAATAATTGAACTTTGTTTGAAAAAAAGGGTGAAAACTTTTATGTCTAAGAAATTTGACGTTAACTTTGGGCAAATTGGCTTTGTCGAATTTCCTTAAATTAAGTTTAAAACAGTCCAGGAACTTGACACCGAAGTTTGACTTCGGATACTCTAGACAAGGCTTTATATTGAATATTAGATGGTAAATGTGGAAAAAACTAATTTCCGATTCAATTATTAGAATCGCCGAACTTGAATGTTGATAATCATGCGGAATCGCGTACGTTAATGAAATTAATTTCCATAAGGAGCTCACTTTGTTATAATAACTTCACACTTGTCAAGTTATGATGATAGATATTTATGCGAATCAACACAAACAAAATTACTATATTGAATATAGTTTTACAACCTGGAAACAAGTTATCGGTTTTATATACGTCGTATAACGCTTTCTTTGCTACTTGTTGCATCCGAGTAAGTTTAGTTTGACATTGTTCGCTAGTAAATAAGGATAATACCTCTTTTATTGGTTCTATTATGACTTATTAATGAATATTGACACTGCCAGTTCGTAAAATTGTTAGCTTTTGACTGAGATATTTCGATTAACAAAATTAGAAAAATTTTCACACCGTGTGCAAGTGGAACGTTGCCCTCAAGATATCTAAATAGAATATGTAAAATGTATTGATCGCCGATAATTTTTGTAGATAATTGTTGTTGGAACGCCACGCTCGATCGATTCAGGTTTTCAAATGTTTTGCTCAGGAATGTGACCATTCCTACATATACTCGTATTTTGTATCAATACACAGTATGGATTCCTCAATGATATTTTTTTACATTAGTTTCAGGGTTTATAATGAAAATCTTTTAATTATTCAGTATATTGATAAGTGTACGTATAAAATATATTTTTGTAAATAGGTGCATACACCAGAAATGCTTAGTTTTGTAATTGCTAAGTGCTTTACCTTTTTTCTAACCACTGACTACGGCACCGATTAGATAAGAGATTATTTATTCCATGAAATTTATCATAATTTTAAGTTATAAAAAACGATTTTTTCAATTATTAGTGAATATATTGTTTTTTTGTGTGTTTCAACAAAATCATCGTATACGAAAAAATATTTATTCAAATAAATACTGTAATAAACAAATGACCTCACTGTTTTTTTTCTTTTTCAAATACGTATTAATAAATTTTTTTTCTTTCTGAGCAGGCGCCAAATCAAAATAAAAATAAACGTAGCAAAACGAAATCGAGCGAGTCTTACACCATATCTGAAGCGAATATGAAAACGAGTACTTGGCTTGAAGTCAAGTGGAGAATAGGATGTAAGTTAATAGAAGTCCAGACAGCGAATACTGAAAATAATTTGTTGATTGTGTCATGCTGTTTTGTATATATTTGAGATAGATAACATAAAATTTGAAACAGCTGATACATAAAATTTGAAACAGCACGCCGAGACAGAGACGGATGATCACTCAGTGAAACAGCGTACTCTGCGGAAGCCCCGTGCTGCCACAGGCTGGACAAAAAGGCACCGTGCGCTCTTTCCTTTCCTTGCCGCCCTCGGCCTTAGAAACATGTTAGTTCTCTGTGCGTCGCATCGGTTGATGGCTCCACCGCTCGAACCGAAGCGTTGCGATGTGCGGGTGTGACACCAACGTTTTGTTATTTTTAGTAGTATTACAAGAGTTACATAAATATCGTAGTGTTACAAGAGTTACATAAATACGTATTAAATATAAGTAGGTATACTAAAAACGTGTTAATACGTAAAAGTGCCGTTATTACAACATAGCAAGACAGGAAAGAGAGGGTCGTCTAAAAATAGAGAGAAAAATTTAGTGGATATTTGAGGAGAGATTATAGAGTATCGTGAACATGGTAAATTAGAGTTTACACGAACAGTGTCATAAGTATTAAAAGTTTAGAATATTCGCCACTTCAGCTTGATACAAAAATGTTGGCTTAACTTATAAAAAATATTTTTATCACAAATGACAACAAAGTATGTATGGTGATGTATAAAGCTTATCCACCATCATCAAATCTTAGTCTAGCTAGTGCTATCGTTACTATTTCAGCAAAAACCTGCTAAACCCAATAAAAACCTTCAATCATAGGCTACTGTTATTCGCTGATAAGTTACATTATTTATAGTAGATAAATAATATGATGAGTGCATATAATGAGAGAATATATAATGAGTGCATCATTATATGTATATGGGACTAGTCAAATAAGTATATAAATGGTAGAGATGTGCATTACAAAAAATGCAGTCGATTAAGAATCTCCTCCTTTTTCGAAAACTTTTGAAAATGAATATTAAAAAAATTTGTTACTGGTGTAAATGCAATAATATTTTTCTCATAATATTTCGTAATATACAGGTTTATTTAGTTTTATAATTTCTTCATTTATTAAAAGTGATCTAACATTGAAAACTACTTTTTTAAAATACTTTCAACATCCTAAAATATCAAATAACTTCCGTCACTTGTGATTTCTCAATGATCTTAAGTAAATACAATTTATATTGGGAGCTATTAAATACAATTTATATCGTTTAACTAATGTTAAGCACACAAAAGATCCCAATTAGAGTCAATGACGTCAAAATTGATTTGGCTATTTACTGTCTTTTTACGCAGAAATTGTCTCGACAAGAAAATATATTTTTAAATATTTATAGTTTTGTCAAATATAACTCAGGAGAGGTTATGTTAGGAATATAATATAAAAAATTACTCTTTGGGCACGAAAAACGATTGTTTAGAAACATAAATTTGATGCCTTCATTTTTGACAATAAAGCAACGGTAGAAAGTGAATAATAAAAAATGAACCCAAAAACGAATAAAAAGTTGTAAGTATTTTATATATTGAAAATAAGTAAATGGGTGTTTGGAATAAATATATATTTAAAATTTAATAATAAACAGAGCCATAATATTTTTTTGTCTTAGATAGTTTTAGATGGGAAATATGCGTCAATCAGATCAAGTTCTTTATTCCAATTTGAGATACTTATCAGTTTCTGAGGATTGTCCCAGGCACGAAACGACGTCGCTTTTGAGAAGAAGAGAGTCATTATATTTTCGTCAAAACTTTCCGTTTTATTTTTTTATTAAATTGTAACACAATATTAGCACAAGCATAACCATTTTAATCTCCACTAATGATTTGTGAAAGAATAAATAAATGCGACATTGTTTTGTTAAGCACAATTACTCTAATTTTTTTTAGTTTATTTAGTGATTATTTTAATGCTAGTTGTTAAATTATGGTTTCACGTTATTTCAGGTTTTTGTCAATTTTAATAATGACAGATCATTCTAATAGTATTTTTCATTTTTAAAGGAAAACGCTACCAGAACGAGGAATAATATGATTTTTCTAAATTACATACTAAATAAATATTGAAAAAAAATAATATATTAGTAGCGACCGCGAACGTGTTCTTATCTCAATTTATTGAATAGTACTTAATTCCCACATACTCGTATAGGTAGACTATTAGGAGTATGTCTATCTATTTTCAACCATAACACATTAATGCTTTTGGCATTGGTAAAAATTACATTTGGTAGTTTTAACATTGATAAATGAATTAAGACAAAAATGTATGAAATATATACACAATATTTAACGTAATGGAAAAAAGATACGCAATTCCAGAAAAATTTAGTAATAAAAAATTGTTCCATTATATTGAACACATCATGTCCCTTAACAGGGAAGTCAGTAAAATTGTAAGAGGATAAAAAATTTGAGAATACATGAAAAAGACACAGATAAAAGTGTTTTACATAAAATTTGTAAAGAATTTGAGCTAAGCAAGAAGCTGCATTTTTATCAGGAATTTATCCCTTCCTGACATATTTTCCAAAATCATTTCAAATCGGTTTCATCCTCCTTTCAGAGAAAAAAAAGTGCCAAATTAATTTATCAGTGAAGAACAACAGCAGTATTCAGGGTTCGTACAACGTTGTGCTTCATTATGGCTGTTTTTAGCGACGGAATACATTCGAAGACATTTACGTAGTATATAAAAATATTTAGTCTCGCCTAGTCCTTAAAGGAATGTATAAATTTTAATTTTCATCAACTTTTCTTTAAAGAAAATAATTTTAGTCCCATTAAATTTTGTTGTTAAGTAGATAATTAGTCACATATTCACAATTAAATGAAACTACGTGATGTAGTATTATTTCTACTTTGTTCAGTTCTTTACCACGACCTAGGTTTTGTTGTATTACGACATTTTCAGATGGGCTATTAGCAATCTTTGCTAATAGTCCACCTGAAGATGTAATAAAACGAAACCTAGGTCGTGGTAAAGAAATTAAAGAAAGTAGAAATAATATTACATCACGTAGTTTCATTTAATTGTGAATAACGAATTTCTACAAAATTAACGCCAAATATATTCAATAGCCACATATTGTTTGAGAGAGAGCAGGAGAAAATTGAAAACAACCATTGGTCCTTGTCTGAGTTTCAAAATTAAACTTTTTTAATTACAATGGTAACTTGCATGTTTACGATTGAAAATTATTCTATAAATTTAGATTTCAGTTTGGGCACACATACCCATGATGTGAATGTAACGGTATGTTCGGATTGAAAAGGTACGCTGGATTTGCGAGAAAGAATGCTATTAACGTCGCCTAAATTAAATTGTATAGTTTTACAATTTTGTGCAACAGTGTGATAATTTTGTTTAAAGTGGAAATATTATGGGTGTACGCGGGCGGATACTGAATATGAATTAATGTCGGTAAAGTCGACTCATTTCGAAAGTCGCTTGTCGAAAGTAAATTTTCAGGGGAAAAATGAAGTCCTTATAAAAGTATAAATATAAAGTGAAGTCCTTATAATTTTGTAGAAATTCATTATTCACAATTAAATGAAACTACGGTCTATCAGCAAAGATCTGTCTATTGCTAATATTGCTATCGGTCTATTGCTAATATCTTCGCTAATATCCCACCTGAAGATGTTGTAATACAACGAAACCTAGGTCGTGGTAAAGAACTTAAAGAAAGTAGAAATAATACTACATCACGTCGTTTCATTTAATTGTGTATAAACAGTCTATTATAAACACACTGTTTCAAATGAAGACGCTAGACGGCGCTACGTGAGATTTAAATCATTCTGTAAATATTTATGAAAATACATAAATATACAGTTGTTTCTTTGGACATAGTCTTTTTAAAATTGATATTTTACACCTTATTTTAACTATTGGTACGGTAATAACGCACTACCGCAATGTACCATGTGTGGATATGTAACAGCCTGGGGTAAGATGGGTGCGAATGTATCTTTTGTGAATTTTTAGACCATTCGTTTAACGGCGGATCTACCACGGGTATTTTATATGATAATCGCGCAATTTTAACAGGCATTCTTCTTTCATATATGTTTGACTTAAATCTAGCTTTTATTATATTAAACAACTTGGTAATTTCTAGTAGTTTATCCGATGGCCGCTTCAAAACAATAGCAGTAGGCTTAATATATTAAACCAATTATTACTCATTTATCATTAACATATTCCGTCTTATGTTTGTAATGGTTCAAAAAAACATTTTAAGTTACTTATATAGAAGACAATATGGTTAATTTCTCACTTTTGACGTGAATAAATCTTTAAATTTGCTTCCATACTGGGAGGCAATTCAGAAAACGTGATGATAACAAAATCGGGGGATAGAGTTTGTCATTACTACTATGTAACTGTCATGTCTAACGAAATTTAATTACACTACTTGATAGTTAGGAATCAAAGATTCGTTAGATGTCTTTTCGCTGCGGCACAAATTTCCGTAGTTATTAGTACATTTTGGCTCAGAGCAGCTACGATGCTCATTTGAGTTTCAATCGATAGCTCTAGTCAAGATTTACTGATCGCGTATATATATATATATTTATATATATATATAGGTATATATATATATATATATATATATATATATATATATATGGTGAATATGTGTGATGTTACAGTTGAAAATTAAGGAAACTTAATATATGACGGCCTATACTGATAAAAAACCCAAATCAAAATATATAAATCGTATCAGGTTAGAAAGAGCTTCTCAAAAGCAATCCAGCCATATCCATAAAATGTCATATTATGAAGTGAAGCTGTGTCGGGAACGTAAAAAAATATTACACGTTAACGTACACGTATTCACGTAAAACACAGCAGCGCCACGACACAGCCACACCCCGATTTTTTATTTGTTGTTTTTTAATCTTGATGTTATAAAACCGCACGTCTTATAAAGTCGAACGAAAAAATTTAGAAAATAGTTCATGTTAACTCATGAACATGAAATATTCGCCATACCTCCGTTTCAATAGATATATCGTGGCACCCCACTGTACCATGATATGGATCTTATATATTAGTTTTTCGTGAGCGTACTTGAATTTTATATATTTTTTGTGAGTGAGAATATGTTCAAGTCTTATTTCACAAAATTGTTGTCATTCCGTTAAGTACATTTTTTTATTTAATTATTGATTTTTTCTTTAAATTTACAAATTGGGAATTTCTAAGGTAAGTTATAAAAAATAAATAGATAAATAAATAAATTACTACTTAAAGGTATCCAATACCAAAAATCAGATGATCACATGTGATACATTAATTGACCGTCTTATCTAGGGCTCATTTATCTGGTTTTGCGTTAAATCAGTAAAATGTGAAAATAAGATGATCAATATATTATGTATCTTTCTCGTGTACATTCTATGAGTATTTGCCTTGTATACAGTGGCCATTCCAGTGCGAGAATTCTATTGCAGTGGCCAAGAAAACATATAATGTTTTTATTACCATTAAGATTTCAATCTATTCTATTCTCCTGTAAACTGCCATCGAAAAACTATGCTTTTCCTTCATCAAGGACCCTTCATTAAGAAAATATGGCGTATTGTGTTGTGAGCTTTACGTTTAATGTAGATAGTGTAATCGAGTGAAATTGAGATTAAATCGGATATATTATCGGCAGTGAGTTTGTCTGCGAACCAATAAGCATTAAATATTACATTGACACTGATTTCTTTCGTCGTAGCGTGAAAATCGTTCATTTGGATATAAATTCAAAACAGTATATATGAATTGGTAATCATTCCTGATCAAGTTTTGATATATCATGTGGAACATGGTTTTTATAACGTCGTCTATCATTATCTCTAAAACATATTCGTTCATGGTATTACCTAATTAGCTGTATTATATGGAATAGTCAACATGTAAAAAATAAAAGGGTTGTTTAAAGATGGACAATAGCAAACTGTATAATCATAATTCATCTAGTGTTTTCCCAAAACAGGGCGGTCGTTTGGATAAATATACATATTAAACTAAATCTGGAGTAAAGCATGGATACATACTTATATTTTCTACAACGAAAATAATATACAAAATTCTATAATTTCAGGAAAATAAAAATGTAGAAACTTTTGGTTTAATGTCTTTTCCATCGTAATATAAGCGCACGGTAGTTCAATTTATCTGAACTGTTTCCAGTCACTTTTGATTCCGCCTGTATAATTAAGTAATAATTGAAATCTAAAGCTAAATTTTTTGTGGTGAAAAAGATAGGAAAGAAAATAGAGAATCTTGAATTTTATGCGGCTGACTGACAGCAAACGTTTAACGATGGAATACGTTACCGATATAAGCGAAATAAACAGTTCGACATAGGATGTGAACATGAGATAAAAAAAGTAAAAATATTCTAAATACAAGCTTTTATTGGAATGAAGTAAAATTGAAAATAATATAAAATTACAGGGCTTATAGACAAACAGACACACACACACACACACACACACACATATATATATATATATATATATATATATATATATATATATATATATATATAAACTCATGTTAGGTTATTTACTTATAAAATTTACATGGTATGTTCGTCATTTATGTATCACAGACGTATCTTACCTACATTATTAATCACTATGTGTTATATTAATTCAAGCTACTAACGCATTAAGCTCATCCAATATGGATTGGCAGGTCGCCACAGCCTTATTGGTCATTCTGCTGAGAGCACTGTGGCAGCTTACTGGGTCCGTCATCAGACTAGTGTCATTGTCTTTAATTCACATACGCATTGTCTATATCGGATCTATATATCTACGCAAAATTTTGGCTCAGTCATTCTTCAATTTAATTTATTCTCGTGTTTAATATTAAAATGTAGAATGACTGTTCATTACAAAAATAATGTGCTTATATATATATATATATATATATATATATATATATATATATATATATATATATATATATATATATATATATATATATATATATATATATATATATATATATATATATTGATCATATATTTTCTCTATTATATGTAGATGTTTGATTGAGTTTTTTATGAATGAGAGGATAGTAATTATTTTACCAGAATTTATCGTTAAGTGGTAGTGCGGACTGAGTTTATAACTGATATTTTGATACATTACGTGTATACATACATAATAATTATTTCAATAAAGTTTATAATTATGTATTGACCATAAGATAATATATTTTTTATAATGTAAGAATGAGAACATACTAATTATTTCAGTAAGATCATTTCAGCACCGCTATGCTTTAGCACACACTAATCGGATTTCAGCTAAAAGAGATCAGTCGTAACCGCGAGCAAGATAGAAGCCAGAATTAATCATCGATATCAAAATCAATTTCAAATTACTTTCAACATAGCCAGTGAACAAGGTGATGCTGTTTTGAGAAATTTGTAAACGAAGGTTGAACTTCATATTAATAGAGGATCATTATTTAAATAACGAACGTGAACAAGGTGATGTTGCTTTGAAAAATTTATAAACGAAGGTTGAACTTGATATTAATAGAGGACCATTATTTAAATAACGAACGTGAACAAGGTGATGTTGCTTCGAAAAATTTATAAACGAAGGTTGAACTTGATATTAATAGGGTACCATTATTTAAATAATCGAACGTGAACAAGGTGATGTTGCTTTGAAAAATTTGTAAACGAAGGTTGAACTTGATATCGATAGAGGAACATATTTCTACAGACTTGAATTATATTCAAGAGTAACTACGTTACCTCTGGTCCTAGTAAAGGTACTTTTAGAGCAATATGTTATCTTCGTTATTGTACTTGAGAAGGGAGCAGTTAATGATTTAGTATTTTCTTAAAATAGTTTATGGTTGTATCTGGAAATCACCAATTCTTCGATCGATATCCCTTGATTCGTACTGCTATACCCAAGTGAATCCAAAAAGTGTTTGCGAGCATTATTAGTTTGATAGTAGATATTTCGTAATTAGGTTATATTATTTTCCTTTCATAGTGGTGTTTCGGTTAATATAATTTTTGCTTCTATTTACTTTTATTGTATAATATATAAAAACAGAAATAAAAATACTTCACCTATGGAACGTGTTGATAATTTACTTAATTTAGAGAAAAATATATAAATAACTGTTAAATACAGTATTTTATCAAATAACTATTTGTATACTTGGACACGCAGAGTGAAGTGAGAATACTGTAATGTATAACTTAAGATTACTCCAATTAATATAAGTGAAGCTGATTACATTTATTTATACTTTATAAAAACAAGAGTTCGAGTAACATTGAGATAGCATTAGCGAGGCGATAGTGTTATGGATTTGCATGTCTTGAAACTCGGCACTTAATGTTTATCTTGTCTTATTGGAGGAGCAATATTATAGTTAGATAAATTGATAGATTTCTGTGAAAAAGACAAACACCTTTTTTTTAACGTATTGTTTAAAAAGGTCTCCTTTTAAACAAAATTATTCCCAACTGTATACTCGTACATAGCTCATCGGTTTTTTGACCTGAAGAAATTAATTTGCAAAATTAGATATTGAAGAGAAATAAAAAAGGACTATTAAGATAAAGACAACTTTTCTAATCCTTCTTGAATGCATGGATAAAAAAATTAAACAGAAATAAAAGAATAAAGAATGAAATGAAGAAACGTAAACAATTCGTAAATAAATTTACATAGTCCCGCTTTATGCTTAATATCATCTCCGATGAAAGGTAATGGAATAGATTTTTCAGGAAGTAACTAAATTGTGTTACAGAATATTTATAACGGAAATGACGTTTTAGATAGACTGAGAGAAAGCCCAAAAACAATAAAAACTCTTCCGTATAATTTAATCATAAATAAATTGCTGACTGTAAATATATGAATTTCTTGTCAACCAAATCGAATTTTGCGTTGGGCTGATACTTCTTTACCATATAATTAGATAAAATATATCTTAGTTTTTTAGACTAGAAGGAATTTAAAAATGTTTTTCAGTTCCAATACTAATTTTAAGGTTTGATTGTCTTAATAAAAACAGTCTCTTTCAAAATAATTCAGTACCTTTTACATCCGTTTTATGGTCTTTGTGAGATATTTTATTGTTTGAATTGAAAAAAAAACAAACTTATTGTTTGTTTTTTTGCTGCTGTTTAATTCTGTCTCTGCGGCATAAATATAATATTTTAATATTATATTGGGAAAATGTTATAATATTTTTTTATGTAAAACGCTATTTTATCGAAATCTCGTTAGAAATGAAAAGTTCGCTATTATAGCTCGGAAAACACATTTATGAAAATTGTTTTTTTTTCATCTTTGTCTCTTTTTTTAATATCATTGTCAATTACAAAAAGGAACGCCTGACATACAACGTACGTTTTATATTTACATATTTTGTATGACTTTATTATAAACTCCTCAAAATCAGATAGAAAATCAAATGCGGTTCGCAAGATTAAGGTCTCTTTATCATCTTATATTGACTGAACTACCTACTTTAGATATATATCTTCAAAATTTGCCTCAAAATTTTAATTAGTCCGAGAGTCGATGCTAAATAAACACATAACTGATTCAATATGATCAAAACTAATTTTAAGTAGAATTTAACATCAGGAACTCGAGATCCAATATATGTGAATATCGTATGTGGCTTTAAACAACATTTTACAATGTACCGAATTTAAATAAAGCTGACTAGTTCCGACTGGAGATATTAAAAAGGATTAGTTTCCGGTTTTCTCATTTCTGTAATGAGAATTTCCTTTTCAAGTTACTAATTTAATCAATGGAGTCACATCCACAACTTCTGCCGTTTTTTTTTACTTTATACTCTAAAAGAGAGAAAATCTATTCGGCCAATTTAAGAAAAGGATAAATTCTTAAAGCCAGGGTATTTAATTAGAATGTATAGCTTGGTTCGTTTCAGTCATTATAAAATACTGGACAGGAGAACTCTATCAAAACCTTTTCAGTCGTTACTGCGTGAAATATTAATTCGTTACTAAGGTATCCTTTGGCACATTGGGGTAAATTTTTCTCTTGGCCCGTTTTGTCTATTTTTATAAAATTAATAGACGATTGGGAAAAATTCCAGCTGATCATAACTTTTATAACACACGCGTATATATATATATATATATATAAATATATATATATATATATATATATATATATATATATATATATATATACATATTTATATATATATACACACACACATATATATATATATATATATATATAACGTAAGTACGAACGAAAAACTCGTATTTATTTTATTTTATTTTATTTTTACGTACTTCGGATCATGGACATATCTACTATTTAGATCTACGTAATGAGTAACAGAGTAACCATAAATTACCATAAATTTTAAACGATATTAATATTTGTGTATCCGATTTGTTTTATATTTTTTTAAATACATCACCCTGAGGTGCAAGATCCTATGATTACTTAAATGATTTGATTAAAATATAATTCAGTGGTATGCTTAGATGTGCTGAAAATACGTACAACGAATAACTAAATAGAGTTCATCGTATATAAAAACGTGGCATTTGGCGGCATTACTTTTATTTTCTACATACATTATCTCAAGTTGATTCACATAAATTAATAGTATGAGCTTTGACTCTTTCATTTCATATAAAATGCTCAATAATTTAAACTAAGTAATTAGTTCAGTCTTCCTGTTACAATAAAATAATTACAATTGAAAACACGACGTATATCGGTTGGAAAATATTTTAGGACAAGTAAAGTTTTGATTCAATTAAGACCAGGCTATAACTTTGGTTTCGATTAATATTTTCGTCGACATATTTCAGTTAATATTACTTTATTATTGGTTTATTACAGAAAAAATTATCGGAAAGGTGAGAATTTTAAGTCAAGGCGTATGCATTTTCTTTTCATGTTTATTCATCTGTCACTAGAAAACTGTTTCATCGGAAAGAAACTTTCTGGTGCAAATTCAGGAAATACTTTCATATTTACACGAAATGTTAGTAGATATGGGTTTAGTAATGCCTTTGTTGCATATACTTATTATGCTCTTAAATAAAGTCATGTAAATTGTACAGTATACAGTTAGCGTACATCACTTTCATTATAGTTCAAACTACCGGTAAAATTATAATGAATGTGCCAGCGCAAAATAAACTTAAATAAAATTATGAATGCAGCTACCGATTAATTATATATTTTGATGTAAAAATGGCGCGTTAATTTAATGGCGCCTTTGTATGGGAGATAAAACTTTCGGATGTTACGTGGTGACGAGTCATTCGATCAACTTCGTGTCTTGTCGGCTCTTTCCAACTTAATTCGGCCAGCTTCGCGTCTTGCGGTCTCTTTCCGACTTAACCCTTCCTTCTCTACTATATACTACATAAACGCTACTTCATGTGTGTGTTAGTGAATCAACATTGTTTCTTATTTACTAACGCTTACAATTTTACTATTTACCAACTACGTTATCGAACGTACAACATTCTAAAAACATTTTAACATAAAATTATAAAAAAAATGAGATACTTCACGTCTGCCAAGTGTCCCATGACGGCTCAAATTTTTTATGTTGCTAAGATTGTCAGAAATATTATTTTTTTATTTCCTGAGTATTTTTTAGTGAATAATAGTTATAAGTTAGTAAACAAATGCCCTTATTACAAGTAGTAGTATGTACCATGAAATTAAAATCCAAATTTTATAGCTAAGTATGCTCTACTAGTTTACGAGTAATAGTCGACCAAGTTATGGTATATAGTCGGGTCTGTAAAAATTTTGGAAAAACTACATAAATGATTTTAATAAACTGGTAAAATAAATATGCATTTTAGAATGCATATTTATTATGTTTTTAAGAGATGTGCAATATATCACATTTGTGTATTTTTGTGGTACATTATTTTATTATGCACATGTTTTAAGGCTGTAAAAGTACTTAGTAGCGATTCATATTTGTAAATTATTTAATAATTGCTACATACAATTAAATGTCAATAAGTACCTAATGTTTACGGAAAATAATCCTAATGTTTACAGAATTCTCGTAATGCGTATTCTACTCATACTTAGCAGATTTTGAAAGTTTAAATTTTTTTGGGAATTAAAATATTAACGCAAAGATATTTTATTCGTAATCAGACGTGTCAATTTTTTTCATTTTTATATTTTTTCCTAAAATGAAAAGGAATACTGTCATGTAAATAAACCAATCACCGGTTTTATTTGATTTTAAAATACTATACCCTTTTTTATATCACAATTTCAGCGACTTAATTAATTTTTGTCCATGGTTTGAAAAAACATTAACAAAAACAAACATGGTTTGTAATAATCCTATCTATTAAAGGCCGATATAATATTTTTAAATAACATTCCATCTAATGTATCAATCGTTTAATGAAAGCAGTAAGTTTATTAAGATTCTCTCTGAAAATCTTAATTATTTCACTTCAAAACCGTCTTGATTATAAATGATATCGCATGGGTGATATCCGTCTCTGCGATAGTATGCGTGACGACGGTGTGAGTTTGACGTATGGGGCGGAAAATTGGAAAAAGTTGTGAGCTCGCTCAGATGTCGGGTTAATCAAAATGATTATTTCCTTGCGATATTTATCGATTGATGAACGGAGAGTGCTATTGTAAAATATAAATAGATACTCCACGAATACGCCACAAGACACAATATTTTTACAACGATTTAATATGCTCAAATTTCTCAAAATATTTTTTTATACTATTGATAAATATGAGGGTTGATATATTGCAGTACCAAACCTAACCATTTTACGTCACATGGTTAAAAATAAAAGTAAGTTATTGCTTACATTATAAGAGGCATTGTCAATTACTTATACCTCTCTATCTCGGAGACTTGGCACCGACTGCAAAAATATAAAAAAATTAACATAAACATTAAATAACGTAGTAATTTTGAAAAAAAATTATTGATTTTCGTAAACGACATTGTACCGCAAATATTCGAATTGGATATTCTCATTTTGAATTTTTCCCTGCGTTTCTTACTGACACCGGAACTAGATTAATTTTTTTTTAAATTTTTTTCTAATTTTAGTGTTTACGTTACCCTTATTTTGTTGAATTGTGAGGCAGCTGAGTAAGAAAATAAGGAAGGTATTCCATATAGAATAGTTTATATAAATGTTTCTCTTCTTCTTGTGGCGACAAAAATTTCCACAATCTTCTGTTCCTGAATATTTCAATAGTACATTCTTTTCACATTTCTTTGACTTGATTTAGACCACATTTATTGGATCTGAAGCATTATATTGTTTGCTGTTTTTTCTCAATATATCTTTCAATATTATCTGTAAAAGGAAATAGTCTCATATTTTTTTTTAAATAATAATTTTATGTTTTAATTTTAGTTATTAAAACTAATTTAATAAGCTATAATTGTCTATATTCCATATGATTTTCATCATAATGTTATCAATATTCATGACATTATTTGAATTTATTGACTACCTTCATTAATAATACACTGCTACTTGTAAATAATTTTTTTTGTGGAAGAAGTTAACCAAACATAGTATATGATGTAGTTTCTTAGACGTAAAAGAAAATGAATTCAAAATTAAATACCGTTTATTTTCCGTGTTTGGGTATGTCTTACTAAGGATAACATGTATTTAGTTATCCTTAGTAAGACATACCCAAGCACGGAACATAAAAATAAAGCACAACATTTCTTTTAATAAAAATAAAAGTAGAAATTATCTCTCACGAGATCAAAGAACTTTGGATAAAATGAGAAGAAACTTAATCTATTTGCAAAAATCACACATTCGAGTGTCGAATTCTGAACCAGCACATTATTGTAAGCTTGGAGTCCACGTAGATATTTTACTCACTTTTTTCTACTATATATATGTATATATAATCTTCGCAACTGATGTACTGGCCAAGTATTTCGCCCAAATATACGTTGAACGATTGTTTCTCAACTTTAAGCATAACAACCATTATTATTATAATGTGTTTATAATTGAACCGCAGAAGTTTAGAAGTCAGGTAGCGAACGACTATATTTCACTTTGCAATTACCGTTTGGAAATTATTTTCTCAATGTATTATTCGTGTTACAATGATCTTTTCTTTCCTCTCTTTGCGAAGGTCATAATTAAAATATGCATCAAATTTATACATTTATTAATTGTTTTCAATTGCTAATTTTTTTCATCTCTAAATAATAGCTTATGAATATTTTATAAATAAAAAAAATCCATCGCAATTGTCAAGTCTGTTACTGAAGTGTAAAAAAAGTAGCCTGGCAGATGTGAAATAGCCAAATTTTTTTTTTGACTCATATTTTAAATTTATTATTATAAATGCTTATAATATTCTAGGACAGTTTAATGCAATACACCGGTATAAACGCGTATAGTTGTAAACGTTAGTAAATAGCAAACAGTGCTGATACACTAACACCCAAAAAAAAATTAAAAAATGCCCGTGCCATGTATTACGGGAATTTCACATTCAGATCTTATAGATTTAACCCAGTCTTAGAAAAACCTGCTCCTTGTTCATCATCAGCCAGCCAAGGGACGGTAAAAACCCAGACCCTGCTGGCCCAGCGGGTGGCACTGAGTCCACTCGCCCAACCACAGCCTAGTTAGACTCGGCCTAAGACCTAATATATATAGTATAGTAGAAGACACGAAGCTGGCCGGATAATTGGAAAAGAACCGATAAGACGCGAAGTCGGCCAAAACCTGCCTGCCTGGAACGGTAGCCAAAACGCGAAGCTTGCCGAATTAAGTCAGAATGAGCTGACAAGTCGCAAAGCTGGCCAAAAAGCAAGACGAGACGTGTCGTCAGAACGTTTTAACACCCATTTAAACGTGCCGAATAGATGTTTCACATCAAAATGCTTGTTTTTGTTTCAGAACCTAGATAACTCTTAATAAATTTTAACTCAAAAAAATGTTGATGCGATATTAACAAATGAAACGTTCGATAATTTTAATTGATAAAAGCACAATCATTTATCATATGGTTATGTTCGACAATCTCTATGTATGTAATTTTATAAAAATAATAATTGCTTTGTTTTATATATATAATATATGTATTTGTGTGTGTGTGTGTATATATATATATATATATATATATATATATATATATATATAACAATGGGAATAATGATTTTTTCAAATAGTTCTGAATTTTTTTGTAATCTGCGAACGTAAATTATTAAATGTTTTAAAATAAGATTTTTGGGCAATTAATGGTGAAGTACGACGTTGTTTTAAAGTTTTGTGACCTTTGAATTTATTAAAAAAATATATTAAGCGGATCACACAGATTTAGGGCTATTTTTGAAAATGTTAATTTTACAACTCTTGAAATGTCATTTTGTCACTTTGGTAAATACTGGCAATGGTTGGAATTTCGTTTTACTTATTTTTATGTATTAACTCAAATCGACTCGCATGAGATATTGTCACGAGCGTTATATATGTTTAACATCATTTTCAGAATATCATTTATCTTATTTTACAGGAAATGTTAAAAGCCTTCATTAAGTTTACTTAATACCATCTACGAATGAATGTATTTATTACCTTCGAAAAAAAAAATAAATTGGGTGTATATTTGAACAAAATTGTCTCTTTTTATAATTTATTGTAAATAAATAAATTTGAAAACAATATGTGAAACACAAACATACCCGCTGAAAAAGTTTTTTAAAATTTTTTATCATGTTTGTTTTAAACTCGTTTTTTGCCTTTAAATTATCACTACAGAGACTATCAGAGGAACAATGAATTTTATTCCATGAAATACAAAAAGTTGTATTAAAAGTTTTATTTTTAAATACAAATAAATGACATTCAAACTAATACGCAATCCGACTTATACACAAGAAATAACTTTAAAAAAAACGTACACATATGGTCAAGTGTCGTGTCCAGATCAATTAATATAAATGATAAAACCGGAAAAGCTACCAGTTCTTATGTCATACAAGACAATCACAGTATCCTTCTGGAAACAACAGATAGATACATACACCATCGCAGAAATATATTTTCTATTTCTGGAATTCAATAAAAAAATTAATTCAATAAAACACAGCATTCTAATAATATTACAACATCGACATTATTGCTTATTATTTCTATCACCTGTTTTTTTGCAGTAATATGACTGAAATCAGCAATACGCTGAAAAGTAACGACAGAGAAAAACATATTTTATTTCTTTTTATAAGGTATTTATATTATTTTTTTACATATTGACATGACTTTGATAATGATATGTGGACAACTGGGCACTTTATAAGGAACATGATTCAAGTGTATTGTTAAAAAAAATATTTCAGAATAAACACAAGGCTTGAAATATGTTTAATTCGATATTAATGCCACCTAAATTATCTTTATGGTTTAATATTTAAAGTAATTAGTTTAATATTTAAAGTTTAATTATAAAATTTAATATTGATGATTAGATGTTATTGGTCATATGACAAAGAAAGCTTACCTTAATTTATATTTAAAATTATTGTACATGTCCTTGTATCTTAGGTCGTCACTGCGGTGTACTGAGGTTGTTACCAGGCTGACAGCCTGGTAACAACCTGACGGATAGTGCACTGCTGGGGCCGGCCATCTAGTGGGATTGGAGTGGCGTTTAAAATTGCGTAGCTCAAATGTTATACATAAGCAATGGCCACTGGTGTGAGAAGTTACGCACTGAAATCGAGGAGCTGCTTGCCTAGCGAGGTGATTACTGGCATTACATCCAATGATAGGTACATCCGGGAGGTTTATGTCCAGCAGTCGCCTTTGACGGGTTGTTGACAGTAAGTTCAAATAGATCATTGACATTGGAAAATAATTTTATCAATTTTCCTTTGACTTGGTTGTTGTTTGCTAAGAAACAATTGACTTAGTAACTTGGAAAATTTTTTTTCTGTGTAATCGAAATACACAGCTGGAAAATATGCTTTAAAACTTTTAGTCAGAACCAACACTTGACTGTTGCCGGATTGGAGGATTCGACTATCACCAGGTCTCTTTCACTGTTGACTACGAAGTCTGGAGAGAGCTTGCTGGGTCGTAAGAATATTCCTAGTCAATGTGAAATATTTGTTTATTACTTAAAATAGTGCTTATAAAGTGGACTATTGCTTAAAATATTGCAGCGGACTATGAAGGGAACTCAATGTCGAACTGTACTACACTAACATATTCATCGATGACGATTGTACTGATCGATGATGATTATCTTGCGTTGTTGTAACCTGTTTAATATGTCATGTGATCACTTTTATGCGGCTGTTGGTCATGCCAGGACTTATGAATCAGCGGTCGCCCGTTCAACGGTTACTACGGTTGTCCGGAATATTTTCGCTACTGCAGTTATTCGAAACATAGTGGTGATGAATAAGTTTCTAGTTATATTATAAAACAAATATTTTCCCTAAATTATCAACTAATATCAGAGAAAAAGACACAGTTTTTTTGTTTGTCTATTTGACATTAAAATAACTGTTTTATGGAATAAAATAATAGTTTTTACTCTATACTTTTGAAGAATTGTAATAGTTCATATTATTATGACCTAAACAAGTTTAACAATTTCCTAATTATTGTCGCAGTTATCGTGAGTACATTAAACTAGTATTTTATTTACTTCGTACTTATTGTTATTAGTTTCGATTTCATTCCACTTCTTTAACTATTTAATACATTCAACTTATTCGTTAGAATAAGTAAACTGTTAGGATGTATTTCAAGTATTATTTCCATTTATTTTTCAGTTATCATTTGAATTTCGAATAAATGCAAATGCGTGAAACTATGCGATGAGTCATATTTTTATAAAAGTTTCAAAGTGAGATAATATTCTAGAAAAACAATAATTTATTCAAAGTTGGTATACAATATGTCTAAAAGAAAAATTCCTTTTATTTATAAATACTAGCTTTTATCCGCAATTTCCCTCGCATGATTATAATTAAAAACTTTTAGAGGAAATTAAAACCCCCAAGGTGACCCCCAATTAAAATCATTAAATACTAAACTTTAATTTTAGTGACTTTATAATAAAAATGACAATGAAAAAAAGACATTTCCCTCTGAACAATGGATTAAAGAGGGTGATTTTATTGCTTATATATATTACGTGTAGCGTTCAAAAAAAATTCCATCTATCAGTTACTCTGTTGCGATGTCGCCTCATTATCACGTTTGTGCACTTTTTGTTTAAAATGAAGATTTTTCTAAGGAATTAAGATTTTCAAAAATAAAAAGTAATCTAAGTTATTTCCCGACCACCCTAGTATCTCTGTGTAAAAAAATAATGTCGGAACGTCGCTCTGTTGTAATTTGGAAGATGGAAAAATAAACATATTCTTGCATTTATAATCTTATTTAAGATTTTAAGCTAGGAGACTTCCCCAGATGAAAGTAGTCTATGTCATTTCCCGGGATGAAAGTAACTTATATCATTTCCGGCCAGCTAAATCTCTGCATAAAGAAACACATCGATCTGTGCTACGTTCCGACGTGGAATAAGAACTAATGAACACACGTTTGTATTTATAATATAAATTAAGATTATAATATTAGTTAGAATAAGATTGTCTGGAAAAAAGTAGTTCATGGAATTTTACGGTCCGTCAATTATATCTGCATAAAAAATAACATTGATACGTTGCTCCATTACGAGGTGAAAGAAGAATAATTAAACTTTCGTATTTATAATATTAATGAGGATTATAAATTATTTAAAAAGGTGTTATTTCGAAATTAAAAATAACCTTTGTCATTTCCAGGCAAAACAACTATCTTTAGTCAAAAATGAGTTTGAGACGTTATTTAGCTGCGGTGTGAAAGAAGGACAGATAAACACATCTACGCATTTATATTATATTTAGGGCTCTAAATTAAGAATAAAATTGAGTTACTCCTTTTATTTCATGCAGCTTTTCAAAAAATCTCCTCAACCCGTTGCTCTGTCGCGATGTGGCTTCTTTATTAAGTTTGTACACTTTTTTTAATTTCAAATAAGAATTTTTTGATGACAAAGAGTAACAAATAAAGAGTCCCTATGCCATTATAAAGATGAAGCTGAAATAAGATATGTAATTATGTAATTTTTCGACCTGCAACTATTTGTTTGCAAAAAAATCAAGTCTGTACGTTATTTCTTGCTCCTTTGCGACGCGGAAGACGGACAAATAAACACACTTTTATATTATATCAGGATAGTAAATGTTTTTGAAATATATCCTTATTTATATGTTCGCACAACACGCAAGAACAGACTAAAGGGTTTTATGATGGAGATTTTACTGGTCGATCTGATGTAACATACTGCCTATATTTTAATGCAGTTGTCCAACTAAGAGAACACATGGTAATTCGAATTTTCATCACAAACTATACTTGCTTAAAAAAGTTTACTTTTATGATTTCTATAATATGTAACATTACGTGTATTAAACTTACAGTAAATCATATTTTATAAAGAACTGACTATATTTTAATTCAATTTACCAACTAAGAGAAGACATGATAATTCGAATTTTCATCACAAACTATACTTGCTTAAAAAAGTTTACTTTTATGATTTCTATAATATGTAACATTACGTGTATTAAACTTACAGTAAATCATATTTTATAAAGAACTGACTGTATTTTAATGCAATTTACCAACTAAGAGGAGACATGATAATTCGAATTTTTATAACAAACTATACTTGCTTAAAAAAGTTTATTTTAAGGATTTCTATAATATGTAACATTACGTGTATTAAACTTACAGTAAATCATATTTTATAAAGAACTGACTATATTTTAATGCAATTTACCAACTAAGAGAAGACATGATAATTCGAATTTTCATCACAAACTATACTTGCTTAAAAAAGTTTATTTTAAGGATTTCTATAATATGTAACATTACGTGTATTAAACTTACAGTAAATCATATTTTATAAAGAACTGACTATATTTTAATGCAATTGACCAACTAAGAGAAGACATGGTAATTCGAATTTTCATCACAAACTATACTTGCTTAAAAAAGTTTACTTTTATGATTTCTATAATATGTAACATTACGTGTATTAAACTTACAGTAAATCATATTTAATAAAGAACTGACTATATTTTAATGCAATTGACCAATTAAGAGAAGACATGGTAATTCGAATTTTCATCACAAACTATACTTGCTTAAAAAAGTTTACTTTTATGATTTCTATAATATGTAACATTACGTGTATTAAACTTACAGTTAATCATATTTTATAAAGGGGGCAAGATAGAAAATAATCGTGAACGGCTTTGTTTTATTTGCATATTCTTAAGTTAAAAGATTCGCGACTTTTTCAACTGCACGTATAACTAGAAGTAAGAGATATGCAAAGGTAATTGTATATAAATAATGTTACGGTAAGATTGATTATTTGAGTTTAATTAGTAAAGTGCAACGATATTTTCTGACATTCAATATGTGACGACGTATTATTATAAAAATAGTGGAGAAGTGGCTTTAAGGTCGTACCCATGAATGAATGCAACAAATGTCGTTTTTGTTGCTCCTACAATATCGAATTACTGAGATAGTTTCTCAAGCTATGTTAAAAAAACATAGTTGCATTTTAGGTTATATTAGTCTACAATAGGCAGGGACTAAAATTACTGGACACTCATTTGTCATTTTTACCATTGGTACTCAATTAATTTATTTATATCATTTTATTTTTTTAATTTCTAGACTATACTTATTTTGGAGAAGAGCAAAGGAAACAAGCGCTTCAGCAGCTTTAGAAAGTATCAGAGAAGTCACTTTTTTCTATTTATTAAATTCTTATCACTTAAAAATATGACGTTTAGTGGTTATATTTTTACGTAATGATTTTAATTTAGAAATCAATGACACCGACCAAAGTAAATTTTAAAAGACAAAAGAATAGTAGTCACTGATCTGTGGTCAGGAGCTGTTTCGATAATGCCGCATGTAGGAGATAAAATAATTGTACACAAAATTCTGGTTAGCTCGCCTAGTCAGTGGATAAAATTTGGATTAAAACTGATGTAAGACTAATATTTCTTAATATTTTATAGTTGTAATTTTAATATTGTTGCCAAAAATATATGAAACGCTTATGTTCATTTTAGTTGCAATATAATGTAAGCGTTAGGATAACTCGTATGGATATTAAAGTTGTTTTATACTAACAAATGTTGTGGCTATGCGTGTATTAGTGAGATTAGTAAATATTCGTTTTCGAGTTGCGACATTTTATAAATATGTCTTTAACTTAAAAAAATCCCATCTTAAGGAACCTAATATTATTGAAAATAAAAAATTTTACAATGCTTATTTTTTATTTGTTACAGTTACATACCTCAAATAGAATGAAAAACGGGGCTCTTATAAAATCCTTATGTGTTCGTCCGTCTGTTTGCAAGTTACAGTGGTTTTCTCTGAAACTGTTTGACGCAGATATTTTCGTAGGCGAGTTAAAGCTGAAAATATGTATTTTGAAATTTTAGAGAGGGAAAATGAAGCAATCGAACTTTTTTCTAAATTTTATATGTCCAATTAGTATGGTAGGTCTCAACGTATTGCTGAAAAAGTTAAAAAAAAATAAGTTCACTCGTTTCCGAAATTGATAAAGTTAAAATTATAAAACACAATTTTACTAGAAATTTACACAAAGTTTATTGGCATAGTAAAGCAATATTCTAAATTTTCACAATTTGTGAGACATTTATGATATTTTTAGACCTATGTCAGATACACTAGAAAATATATTTATATGGTGAAAAACACAAATATATGCAAAACACAATAGTATAATTATTATAAATATTATATACTCTTCAAGGTTTGTATGTATTTAACTATGTCCGATACTCTCGTAGTGCCAGATTGAGTCGTATTTGTTTATAATTGTTGTGTATTTTAAACTTATACAGCTGATAGGTATGGCGGATTCATTGTTGTAGAATAATCTCTTATAGCCAATAAGAACTTTGGTCCAGTCCAGTTCGATGATCTTGCGTTGCGCCGTGTATTCAAAGAGTATATACCCTGTGATCAATTCAACATACCAACGACATTTAATATTATGTTCTCTTCCATGTATTTTTTTTAGTGGATATGTTAACTACCTAATTAAACAGTATTTTATTTTTAAGTTTTATGATTTTCCTTAGCTTCTGCATTAAAACTAACCTTTTATTATCATTCCAATTAATTACATTCCTAAATTCGATCATATATTATTTCCATGTGATTTTCCACCTAGCTGCAATTTCATTATACTTTTGCGTGTAACTGTTAGTAAATTCGTTCCAAAATCAATGCGATCTCAAATGAGATCCGCCCATGTCGCTTCTAAAGCGACTTAAAGGGAAAGTATCTCATTTAGTGGGTCTAAAGGGCGAAAGACTAGAAAAGCTCCTAAGTTTTGACAGATTAATTAATGTTTAACCCTTGAGAGTTTTTCGGCCGTCAACATTTTGTAAGTGAAACTCACGTTAACTAATGCTAGTTATTTGTATACTATTTGTTGTTTGAATGAAACTTGGAAGTCTGACCATCTTTTGTATGTTATTTCGATTTATGTACAATGGCAATATATTAAAATGCTTGTGTGACAAAATGTTTTTTTTTGTTTCCTATATATTAATAACCACCCCTTTGAGCAAGTGATAAAATATCTATAAAAATAGAAACGCACGTGCTTAATGATGCTTTACCTAATATGAAATATCCACAAAATAACAAAAGTTTTGAATATAAAATCAGTTAATTATTTATTAAAAATTAACAAAATAATATAAATGATATTTATGTAAGCTTAAAGATAAATTGTTTATTCCTGCATCTTTTATTACATAAAAACATAAATATTAGGTAATTAAAAGAAGGATTACATTTCTTCATTGTAATTCAGTTGCAAGTCGTACATTTTATTACTAATCTCTATGGAAAATTTATCTTCTCAATCCATTGTTCACTATCGTCAGTTTTCTGTAAAGAAATTATTCGAACTCTGTTCTCAGCCACAATTTTTGTCTTCTATATTCAGTTCTCTACTATCTATATGTTATCTATGTTTATATGTTTTTAGATATCTATTTTTGAAAGATCCTATTGTTACGGTATATACCTTGTTTTTTATCCATAGTCTTTAAGGCTCAAAAATGAAAACATAGGATCATGTGGATATTGTCTAACTTGAAATATAGGTATATTTTGGAATAATATTCCCAGAAAAAAATATCGTATTAAGGCTACTATTGATAAATTAAGTTTACGATATAGTAATAACTGGTATTTTGTTCAGTGATTTTCAAAATAGGTTAAATATAATACGATATATTTTTAATATAGCAACACTGAGAAAAAAATCAACTAAATACGATGGTCCATACCTAGTTTGAAGTTCTTTTCTTTGTAATGAGTCTTCACTAAAATGAACAAATATTTCATACCTAACATAATAAGGACAGATGTACATTTCGTTTTGTCTATCTCAAAATCCATAATATTTAGGATGAATATTGTAGAAATTAAATGTAAGCGTAAGCATTCTTTTAAACATCAATGGAAAGGCTGATGTGAGGAAGTAAAATAATAAAATGATGCTGTAATTGTGATGAAAGACTAATGTAGGAAGTCAGAAGCACTAACAAAGAATGATATTGCAGTCGATTTGTGTCTATTGTTATAATGTTTTTTTTTATATTTGTGCTGTTCTGCAGAAAGTAGAGAGCGATTATTTCATTTTGATATGTCAATATGGAATAGAATCAAGGCAGACAATTTTAAACTGTAAACCATGGATAATGTTTCTAAAACCAGCCAAGGTCGTAAGTTCTTTTACGATTTTAACGACGATCATGTGTTTTACGACGAGAGATATTGCTAAATTTATGTATTTTACGAAGAGAGACATTACTAATTATCATTAAACAAGTATTGGCAAAACTTGAAGTTAGTTTGACGCTGTGTTTAATAAATATGTTAAGGAAATTTTACTCCTAAATGAAATATTGAATATATTAGGCGTTAATTTTGTAGAAATTCATTATTCACAATTAAATGAAAGATCTTTGCTAATATCCCACCTGAAGATATTGTAATACAACGAAACCTAGGCCGTGGTAAAGAAATTAAAGAAAGTAGAAATAATACAACGTCACGTAGTTTCATTTAATTGTGAATCCTAAGTGAAAGTTAAAAACGACCGGTTAAATGAGTTTGTCTTAAGCATAAAAGCTTTTATATAGTGCCAAGAATAATAGAAAAGAAGCTTGTTTTACAAGAGTAAAATGCACTTTCCGAGAGTGCTCTGGACACATAGCTACATATAAAAGATTATACGTACATAGTATCTCCATTAAACTATGGTAAATATTTTTAGTCACTATGTGAATATATATTTGAAAGCTATAAGAGAAATAATTGGTTGCCTTTTCTCTCTTTAATAAATTAATGAAAGTTTTCCTAAATATTAAAATAATATTGAATATATTTGGCATTAATTTTGTAGAAATTCATTATTCACTATTAAATTAAACTACGTGATGTGGTATTATTTCTACTTTCTTTTAGTTCTTTACCACGACCTAGGTTTTGTTGTATTACAGCATCTTCAGGTGGGTTATTAGCAAAGATTAACTCTTAAGAACATCCACCATCATTTATATGTTTCAAACACAATAGGGGAAGCCGGGTTTGTGTGGGTTTTCCCACTGCTTATGTTAGTGAGTTTATTGTAGGAGAGCGGTGTAGGTTTTATTAAATTTCTGAGAGGTATACGATATACCAGTATTTTAGTGAGGGTAATAAATTCAATTGTTGTTATAATATGAGGTTGTACAATGCCAATGTTCCAGTGTATGTAATAAAATGAAATGGAAGTTATTATCGGTAACATATTTATACAAAAGCAAGGGTATCTGAAAGTTAGAACAAGATTATACCACTAATTCTACATATCTCCGGTTTATTTAATAATAAATTTATATATATATATATATATATATACATATATATATATATATATATATATATATATATATATATATACATATATATATATATATATATATATATATATATATATTTTATTATATATTTATATTATTATTTTTTTATATACTTATATTTATATGGGCTGAAACAATTTGAAGAGAACTATAGTATCAATGTTGTCTAATTATATTATGTCTCGAAGATATTAAGTGTGGGTGATGATATTATATTTAATTGTTCATTTAATATATTAACCTTGGTGTCTTTTTTATGTCTATTTATTTCTAATGTTTCTAGGATATTAAATTTATTATCTTTTGTCTTTATTTGTAACATATAGGGGGCTGTTTAGCAAAGTGAGATGTGTCTGGTTTGTTATTTCGCGAGCTGGCAATGTGTTCTTTATATCTTATAATAAAATCTCATCCTGTTTGACCTATGTATACACTATTACAGTCGTTACATTTAAGTTTATAGATACCACTCTTTTTATGTTTATCTATTTTTTTCTTTATTATTAATAAGGGTTTGACCCAAGTTATTTAAAGTACTGTAAGCACATGTTGTATTATTTATAATTTCATTATTAGTTAAGAGTTTTCCTAATTTGAGTGATACGTGCCTATGTATGGGATATATTTAAAGTAAATATTATCATTATTTGGTAGGACCAGGTATATTTCTTGAATTAGTATTTTTCTTAATTTATTATGGTACAGTTTTGTGACAATTGATGGGTTATAATTATTATTTACTGCGATTTGTTTTATAGTTTTTATTTCTTTACGTAAATTAGGTTTTTCTAGAGGGATGGTTAAAGCTGTGTGAATCATTGAATGAAGGCTGCTAGCTTATGGGACCAAGGGTGTTGAGAATGACCATTAATTGTGGAGTCTGCAAATGTGTCTTTTCTAAATATATTAAATTTATGTCTATTATTTTTACGTTCTATTGTGGTATCTAAAAAGTTTAATTTATTATTGGATTTTACTTCTAAAGTGAATTTGATATTGTAGTGTAGGGAGTTAGCAAAGTTAACTGTTGTTGTTAACTGTTCTTGTCTGTTAGTGTTGTGTAGGGAGTTGGCCAAAGTAATTAAAATAATAAATGTTGTTATCCTGATTTTTTCTCATATTTTCAAAATTTATTGCTAACACACATGATTTTTTCTCATATTTTCAAAATTTATTGCTTCACAAAATTTATTTATAATATGTATATATATATATATATATATATACACATATTATATATATATATATATATATATACATACACATATAATAAACGATAAAGTTGACTGAAAACGTTATATAAGCCAGACAATGAATATTTTGAAACTAATTCCTTTTCAACTTACGTTCATCCAGATATAGGACTGTTCTAGTTTTTTCCATGCCTTCCTGTTTACATACGTTCTCATCCATTGTTTGCGTATTATTATTTTAATGTTGTCGATCCACCTTTTTCTGAACCATTCCACACTTTTCCTTTTTTCCTCAGTCTCCAGAAAGTTTCTTTACTTAAACAGCTTTCTTTATCTTGCCTTGTTAAGTAGCTAATGCCTTTCCACTTCAATTATGGTTTTTTCTCGATAATAGAAGTTATTCTGTATCTACGGTGTATTTAACTGTAACGAAATTTATCTCTTCAAGTGATTCTCAACATGGCTCATTTTATAGTTGGTTGAGTAGGGTTTAGTTGGTCTGCTACTCTTTTTGTGCTATAGTTTCCAGTTATACTCTTTAAGAAGTAGCTAATCTTGCCGAAAGCTATTATATGTTAGATCAATTTTTTTGTTGATTTTGGTGGTTTGATATTCTCTGTCATTTTGTAATTATGTACCCAAGGTTTATGTATCCATTCATCTTTTCTAGCATGCTGTATCCGTGATGATTTTGTCTTGGCTTTTACTTAATATTTTTATTTTGTTAAGATTTATTTTCAGTTCCTTTTTAGTTTTTATTGGTCGATTATCATTGTATGATATTAAATATTGAATCTCTGTTTTTACCAACCGAATTATTTAAATTATGATAATAAAAATCAGACCAAGTTGAATATTGAAATTAAATTATAAAAACCATTAGAGTAACTAGCATACTCAGGGAAAAATTATCAGGGTAGAGAGTAAAGAAAAAAGACAAAGTTTAAATTAAATTAGTGTTAATTTTCAATATTTAGTACGTAACTTGAATCTACAACTTAAATACGGAACAAACGTGTAGTTAGAAAATATTTAGCATTTTTTTTGGCAAAAGAAAATAACGATTATTTATGAGTATAAAACTCAGTTGATTATTCTTGTAATGAAGAATCAATCTTGAAATATCTATAAAAAGATGATATGTAAAAGATGTCGGTTTAATATTTATAATCTTGTTCAACCCGGGAAGCTACATCAAATACGTGTACTAAAACTAAAACACCTAATCAACTAAGATTTATTACTATCATTAGATAGTTCCAGTGATATTTTTAGTGTACTTTATCATGCTGATTATTCTTGTATTGAAGAATCAATCTTGAAATAAATATAAAAAGATGACATGTAAAAGATGTCGGTTTAATATTTATAATCTTGTTCAGCCCGGAAAGCTACATCAAATACGTGTACTAAAACTAAAACACCTTATCAACTAAAATTTATTACTATCGTTAGATAGTTCCAGTGATATTTTTATTATATTTTATCATGCTGATTATTCTTGTATTGAAGAATAAAACTTCAAATAAATATAAAAAGATGACATGTAAAAGATATCGGTTTAATATTTATAATCTTGTTCAACCCGGGAAGCTACATCAAATACGTGTACTAAAACTAAAACACCTAATTAACTAAGATTTATTACTATCATTAGATAGTTCCAGTGATATTTTTATTTTATTTTATCATGCTGATTATTCTTGTAATGAAGAATAAATCTTGAAATAAATATAAAAAGATGACATGTAAAAGATGTCGGTTTAATATTTATAATCTTGTTCAACCCGGGAAGCTACATCAAATACGTGTACTAAAACTAAAACACCTAATCAACTAAGATTTATTACTATCATTAGATAGTTCCAGTGATATTTTTATTTTATTTTATCATTTTTTCCTTCGACATGATAGATATATAAGCTTTGCAACAATAGGAAGACGACAGAGAAAGGGCATATAATATTTCTTCTTCAATTGTTAAATAGAAAGTTTCTTCATTTTCTATTAAAGATTCTGATATTTCAAGAACTATATATATAAAATATGCATATTGACCACTATATATAACTGCTCGTTGACCGCGATATATGACTACGACTTGATTGAGATCATGGCTTAGTAGTATCAGTTTATGAACTAGTAGTATCAGATTATGAATTAGTAGTATCAGTTATGAATAAGTAGTGTCAGTTATGAATTAGTAGTATCAGTTATGAATTAGTAGTATCAGTTTATGAATTAGTAGTATCAGTTATGAATTAGTATTATCAGTTATGAATTAGTAGTATCAGTTATGAATTAGTAGTATCAGTTTATGAATTAGTAGTATCAGTTATGAATTAGTAGTATCAGTTTATGAATTAGTAGTATCAGTTATGAATTAGTAGTATCAGTTATGAATTAGTAGTATCAGTTATGAATTAGTAGTATCAGTTTATGAATTAGTAGTATCAGTTATGAATTAGTATTATCAGTTTATGAATTAGTAGTATCAGTTATGTATTAGTAGTATCAGTTATGAATTAGTAGTATCAATTATGAATTAGTAGTATCAGTTATGAATTAGTAGTATCAGTTTATGAATTAGTAGTATCAGTTATGAATTAGTAGTATCAGTTATGAATTAGTAGTATCAGTTATGAATTAGTAGTATCAGTTTATGAATTAGTAGTATCAGTTATGAATTAGTAGTATCAGTTTATGAATTAGTAGTATCAGTTATGAATTAGTAGTATCAGTTTATGTATTAGTTTATGAATTAGAAAATATTTATGTTATCATTATCTTTCATAAATACCACTTTCAGCTAATGTCTCTTCCTGTAGGGCATTGGTTTTTGACAATTCCGGTGTCTATAGATAATTATGTAATAATTGTTAACTTTTTTTCTTTTGTATTTATTGAATTATACTGCCATTAAATGTTTACTTAATTACTATGAGATGAAAGGACCCTGAATTGAGCGGAGTCTGAACAGATCAGTTTTTGTTTAAAGTAGAGCTATGATAGAGCGACACTAAACTAAATAATTTACAATAAAAACAATCACTGCTCTTTGTTTAGCTATTTTAGATTGAGCCTCATTTCCACATTGACTGAATATCGTCTGACATATTGAATCCCATAAAAAATGCATTTACATACAAATATGCATCTCATCCAATTCACCAATCTGACTGGTGATAAGTTTCCTTTCAGTGACGTAAAAATGAAGGTTTGTCGTAATTAAAGAGTATCGTTAATTTAAAAGGCACCCTTGTATGAGAAAAAAATCAGTTTTTGTATGAAATATATATTTATTTATAGGTTATATCAATAAAAAACTGCAGGAGAACAATAAAATCCTTAGAGTAAAGCGTAGAAAAACCTTATGAAACCTATTCCCAAGTGCTTAGAGTAATAAATAAATTTAAATGCTTCTAACGTTTGTTCCATGTTTGCGTAAAAGAAACAGGTGCTTCAAAATCCAACTTATGTGGATACTGTAATTTTGAACTGAAAGGAGGAAGGATAGACCTGGTGTACCTTAGGGGTATATCAGGTCTATCCTTAAAACCTCATTATATTAGACTTTTAAAACAAAACCTAAAGAAAGTTTCCGACAGTAATTATCTCTCAATTCTTTAAATTCAAAATTAACTAGAAATCTTTTTGAGACGTATCGTACTATACGAGCAACTATCATAGTATAACCCTTAATTGGCTTGATGTACAAGTTTAAAATATTAAGGAGATTTAAAACATGCAATTACTGTTTTAAAGCAACATCGGCAGATGAGAGATCGGCAGAGCTAAAAGAGTAATGCAACATCGGCCGAGCCTAATCGAAAGAAGACTTATCAGGCTCAATAGTTTGAATATTTTTTCCTTTCGATTCAATCGTTTAAATAATTTTTCCTTCCGATCCAATTTTCCTTTTTAAAATTTTTATAATACCTGTGCCTTGAATATCCTTTTTAATATCTGTCATATGAAACCCAAAAAATCAAAGAGCTTTCAATATGGATATATTGAAAGCTCTTTGATTGATACCGCTCGGTCGTAGAAGTGAATCGTTTCATTAAAATCGAATCGTTCACGCGAAGGTGATATAGACCAACCCGGTGATCGATCGCTAGGTATTTGTGTGACAATCCAATAGTCACGAAATAATTGAATTAGGGAGATTTCTTCTTCGACCGTTCCTGTTCGGTGGTCCTTAATATCTTTACGTTTACTCGCCTCCTCGCTGCTTTGCTTTAGTTTCGTTCCGTTTAAATGGATCAAATTTTGTATCATCGAAGTTTATATAAATGATATTAAATTAGCGAAGCATAATTTTAATTACAATCGTTAAGCGATAATAAATTCCAAGAGCTTTTTTTTAGGAAATTAAAATATTTTTATCATCCTCAGAAAAAAACGGTTGAGACTGAGAACTGATTTATTTTTTAATTTAAAAAAAAGTTCTTCCGTACGTTCCGCTTTTTTAAGTCTTTGGAATTTGAACAAACATGTTCTACATCACAATATATGTTATGATCTTATTTAATATTGGTTATAATCTATTGTTTCTAAGATGATCTTATAATTTATTTACCACAATCTTATTGAGAGCTAAGCATGATACTTTACAAATAAAATCACTTTAAAAATATATTGTCCTATAGATAGATTTCAATTTTGGGATCAGAATAATTAACTTGAGGTTTTGATGGATTCTGTAACTTAAGTGCTTTGCATAAAATCGTTAATATAAAAACGAAACTTTAACTTCTATGTTAAGATAGCAGATTTTATTTTTAGAAAAATGTTTAATCGGAAATTCCCAGAAGATGTGATATCTCGATTTCCGTAAGGGATTCAAAAGCATTAATAATAACGTCATCATTATTCAAAAGCAAAGATCTTTGCTAATAGCCCACCTGAAGATGTAATACAACGAAACGTATGTCGTGGTGAAGAAATTTAAGAAAGTAGAAATAATACTACATCACGTAGTTTCATTTAATTGTAAATAATGCATTTCTACAAAATTAACTCCAAATATATTCAATATCATCATTGTTATATGCTCGATATTTTTTTTCGATTTCAAATGTACTGATAAATAAAAGATCTTTGTATATACAGACAAGCTAATGTCATATAACGAGCTTAATTTCATAATTTAAAAAAAATTAAAATCAAACCGATTCATGAGTTGTCAGGAAATGTTAATCAAAATTAACTTGTTAATTTCTGAAGATATATATACATATATATATATATATATATATATATATATATATATATATATATATATAAATATATATATATATATATATATATATATATAAATATATATACATATATATATATATATATATATATATATGTATATATATATATATATATATATATATTAATGTATTTCTACATATTTGTTTGGAAATTTAACTTACATATCGACCATTTGTATGGAGCGAGGTTGGGATTTTAAGTCCTAAATTGTTTAATAAAAATTAGCAAATAATACTCTAAAAATAATTGATCGTAAATCATAGTCACTTGTAATCATATATAAGAAGCAGTTGAGAAAAAAGTTACAAATTAACTCGCATAAACAAATTATAAAATATCTAAGTGGCCCGTAAATTCGTATTAATACATTAAGAACCAGTATGCTGATAGAAAAAGCACACGCCAAGTTAATTAATATAATATAAATAGCATGTGAATTGTATGCTCAATACGTTACCTCTTAAAAAATAAAGTCTAAAACGGAGAGGTCTTTAAAATATTTTTCGAGTAATTAAAAAAAATGCATGAACAAAAGAAATTGATGTTGAAGATGGTACTATCAAAGTTGGAATGTGTTAAATCGACCGTTTTCATTATACTCGTACGAACGAAAACAAATACTCAACTAACAATTGTTAGTTGAGTATTTGTCTGTTCTTTTGTTAATCGGAGTATGTTATTCGTGGACGAAAATAAGAAGTATAATATATACTATTTATATTTATCTTGGGAGAAAAAGGAAGAGAGAAACAAAATGTCAACAAAAGTAGTTTGTATTAGTAATGAAAGTAAATTATAACACTAATAACAATGCTGAGTTTAATCGTTGAATGTTCATTATTATATCTTTTTTTTGTTTTTGTGGCTATAAAATTATCAATGTTAAATAATTTTTATACAAAATAATATAAAAGATATGAAATCTGATTCGAATACGACTGTTGAATTTTTCAAAAACATTTTTTATATTGTCAATGAACTGATAATTTTTACAAATATTTGAAATAAGTTAACGTAATTTTTAATTATCTTGAAAATAGTAATCCGAAAGATCTTTTAACGGGATTACCATGCTTCAAAGTAATAATTTGGTCTTGTTTTGTTTTTAACATTAATGTTTTTGGCCTCATATAGTTCGACTTACTGGAAGTGTTTTAAAAACATTAGATCAATTTTTATAATAATCATCATATATATTAATACGCTAAGGTTAAGATGTTACTCTCCCTTTTTAGAAAAAACCTCACAACTAATCCACATAAATTATATATCATTTTATAGATAATTGCTTGCTCTACCGGCATCCACAACTAAAAAATTTATTATTGCTATTGTTTTTGCAAATTAATTAATTATTAAAATTATATACACAAAACAGCAATGCTGCCATCTAACGGCTCAACGTCAATATGATTGACGGTCGGTAAAATGTTTGTTTAATTTCAAATCCACTCACGTATAAATAAAGTGGCGCTTTAGCTCAATGCTTTTGATACTTGCGCCTCTATATGTCAATTTTAGTAAAATATTTGTTTGATGTGTCATCTGAGCTTCATAATGGAATAAATAATGCGAAGACCTCGCACGGGTTACGCTAGTGTTTAAATATTACGCCACAGATAACAACAAAACGAAAGTATAAATTATAACATTTTTGAATCGTTATTAATAATTGTTATATAAAATGTTTGTTTTTAAAATTGGATTTCAGCCTCGTGAAACCTTATTAAAAATGTTTTAAACACATTCAAAATTCGATATTGTAATGTTTTGAAGTTGTGCAATATTTCGTAATAAGTTTCTGCCATACAGTACGAATCTCCAATGAAGAAAACAAAACAAAATTCAAAGTGGGAATCGAAAGTGAGTCTAATTATACTACTTTGTACAAAATATAAATTATTCGATATCAAAATAAACCTGTGTCATTTTTTTTCTTATTCACGTAAATATAAACAGAACTATCAAGAGAGCTGAGATGATTGTCTTTTCCGCCCCGCTCTACGTTCATCTCCTCTCTCGGATGCCTTGGGGTAATCATATTATTACTGTTGACGTCTCCAGTAATCCCGCCCGTGCTCTGGCGAGACGGCCTTACTTTATGGATTCTACCGGCATCATATTTTAATAATGCTTTTGGAATCTAATGTTATTGCTTTTTCGAATACAATTTAATAAAATATTTTACATTTTTAAATTCAATTTACAGCTTCCAAGAAACTATGACTTTAGTAAAAATATGTTGATGAAATTTAAAATTTTAATATATCAAATAAAATTTTGGGTTTATCAAATTTTCTATTATCAGATTCTACCAATATCTCGTATCAATATTTTGGAATCTTATTTTATTACTATAGTACACATTTTATTATGGTTTAATACACCATACCAAAGATATGATATACGTCAAAAAGAGATGGTATAAACGCTTTTTATTAGAGTGAAAGATGACAATGTTTACTCATGTTCGCAATTGCATTTTAAAGGTTTTCTTCTTACTTCTTCAACGAACTTCACTCGATGGGTTCCATGAGAAAAAAAATCATATCCGAGTGTCGAATTCGTTGTAGAGTACCTCTGCATTTCCCTTTAAAAACGAATTTATATTAAATATTTTTTGTAACTAACTACTTTAGCGACATCTGAGTCATTATGTCACGTTAAAACAAGAAACGAATCAGACCGACGGCGAAACCAACCAAGCATTGACATCATGGCAGTCGAGATTACCAAAAACTTTATTTAAATGATAATTTGTCTATGAAAAATTCAACTTCATCTTTATTTGTGTATTATATTTTTTATATTTCTATGCATTCACGTAATTTAATTGTGTAGTGTAGTTATGTAATATTTAATCACTGTTGTCAATTTTAAACTTAAAGAGCTATTATGCATTAATTATATATATATATATATATACACTTTCAAGGCGGTCATGGCTAGAGGTGCGTAAAATGTATGAGTGAAAAGAGTGATATATATCATTTGACCGGAAAGATATATATCACTCATTTATATCTTTAACTCAGTAGCTCAGTATTTCAGTACTCCGAGTTATTAATGAAATTATTTCTTACGCATACGTTGAACTGTGGTCACATAACATAATAGTAAAAAGTAATGACAGAATATTATGCACTACTGTTTGAAAATATAAATAAATTCTAATTTTTTTTTTCTTAATGGTTTGCAAGTTTAAGATTTAGGACTTTTAACCTTAATTAAAATTATACATAAAATAACATTAATGATAATTAAATAAATTGGAGTAGATTAACGTATTAATACAATTTTAAATTAGAATTTTAAAAAACAAAAAAGTGTTTGTCGCAAATATTTTGAACGAACAAAAATATACTTTATCACAGTGTTCACATTCGAACATAAGTAGCAACGTCATCTACATAACTCCAGTTGCATATTTGACTAAATATTTTGATCGTTTTCTATCTCTTTCATGTAACGTCAAACCATATACTTTTATATCTATCTTCACGACGCGACGAGTGAGTGAAATGATTGATATGGCGAAACGAAAAAGACTCCCGAGCTAGTGATGCACTGACACATTTTGATTTCAAGTGAACGAGTGATAGATATGAGCTAAATTTTTATACTTCTCACTCATGAATTACATATCTCTAGTCATGGTATAATCGATGAAGATAATATATATATATATATATATATATATATATACATACATATATATACATATATATATATATATATATATATATATATATATATATATATATAACACAAGTAACGCTCGCGAAGCTTGACAACAAATAAGCAAACAATTCACTAAGTGATTTTGTCATAATCACTTTGATAACTAAGAGAAGCAGCTGTCCGTCATCTAAGACGTTAATCTTCGTTGGTTGTATGACAATCTTTGTGATATACTAGCCATTCGAAAATTATTTATGTTTCGATAAAGAGTTGAACCTATAATACAATTAAATATTTTATTGCATATTTGCAAAAGCCGTTTCACTTAGCAATATCAGAATTATTTTGGGTGATAAACTTGGATTTTAACAAGAGATTTGAAAGCAATTTTGTTATTCAAAAATGTTATACAAAAGACCAGACACCGAACTAGAGGAAACATTTAAGGTATTAGTAAGTTACCTGCAGATTACAGAATAGAATAAGAAAAAGGACATATTTAGAAAAAAGAACCGATATAAAACTTTTCTACAAGCAGCATAAATACCAGTTGGAAAAGCCACAAAATCATTAACGTATAGCTGAAGTAACGTAATTTTGAGTCTTTAATATTTGGGTGACTGACATTATACTCGTATTATTTACAATTAAATGAAACTACGTGATGTAGTATTATTTCTACTTTCTTTAATTTCTTTAACCGCGACCTAGTTTTCATTGTATTACAACATCTTCAGGAGGGATATTAGCAAAGATCTTTGCTAATATCCCACCTCAAGATGTTGTAATACAACGAAACCTAGGTCGTGGTAAAGAAATTAAAGAAAGTAGAAATAATACTACATCACGTAGTTTCATTTAATTGTGAAAAATGTATTTCTACAAAATTAACGCCAAATATATTCAATACTCGTATTATTTAATATATTTTAAGAAATTTCAGTTGCGATAAGGATATATTGTTATTTAAGTGAGTTTCGAGATGGCAGAAATCATAGGATTAATTACATGTTACGGAACGAGACGGCTGTGACGTGCTGATTAATTTAGAAAATGGCGACAGGTTCAGTGTGTAAGCAATAGAAAATACATGTGTAAGTGACGTTATGCGATTTAAAACTATTGCATTACGTGACGTAAATACATGTGTAAGTGACGTTATGCGTAAATACATGTGTAAGTGACGTTATGCGATTATGCGTTACGTAAATACATGTGTAAGTGACGTTATGCGTAAATACATGTGTAAGTGAAGATATGTAAATACATGTGTAAGTGACGTTATGACGTAAATACATGTGTAAGTGACGTTATGCGATTTAAAACTATTGCATTAAGTGACGTTATGCGATTTAAAACTATTGCATTCAAACTATTGCATTACGCATAATAAAATGCTTGAGGCGAATAAAAAATGAAAGGGCGCGAAAGCGCCACGCATGCATGTATTTATTAATATTTCTATATGTTTCTCTACCAGATATATTTGCCACTGATATTAGCTTTTGGGTTTAAAATTGCCTTTTACAATTATTAGTGAAATTTTTCCGCAAAGGTTTGGGATAGGCGGAAACATGGAATTGATAAAATGTTACGCTCGACGAAACGGATGTAACGTCACATGCACTGATTTATTACAGAATGGTGATAGGTTCGACGTGTAATCGATAGATGCAAATGTGTACGGAAGTGATGTTGTGTGGCTTAGAACCATTGTATTATGCGCGGTGAAATTGAATGAGGCAAACTTGATGTGATAGCGATTTATATTAACTAACATATCTGTATGTTTTATGCCCAAGATATTCGGGACTTTTATAAGCATTTAAAATAGATTTAAAATGCGCTTTAATATTTTGAGTGAAATTTAAACGCTATGATTCGAGATAGGAGAAAACACGAAGTTGTTGGAACGTTAGGCGATGAAATGGATATGAAGTCATATGCACTGATTGATTTCAGAAATGGCATAGGTATAATATGTAAGCGATATAAGGTTTGAGCGAAAGTGTCGTGATGTGGTTTAGAATCGTTATTGGCCTTGAACCGGTATGACGCGAATATAAAGTGAAAGCATGGTATAGATAAATTTTCCACACGTTTTTTTAATCAACGTATTTGCTACCAATATTTACTTGGCAAAAACGTACGGATTTTTGGTAAATATGTCTGAAATACCCCTCAAATTTTGCTATGTATGTTTCAAATACACCTGTTTTAATGGTTATTAAGCCTAAATAATTACTATTGATTCATGAGTTTCTAATGTTTAAAATGTTCGCAGGAAATTGAACTATCCCGAATCGATTTGTAAATGTTATCACTTTTGTCGTATCGTTACCAAATCAATTCTAATAGTGTACAGAAAGCGAGTGCGTGAAGTGCTAATAAATAGTGCTGACTGAAATAAATTTTACTACAGTCAGCACAATTTGAATTACTGTTATGTAAACAGATATATTTATTAATTTTCATTTCACGTATACTTTTATCGTATCGGGTTATGAGAGTAAACAAATACGTGCAAAGAATTGTACTGATTTTTTCAGCCTAAATATTAATAACACTTCCTTAACAATATCTGTGGGGAGCACATGAGCTATCCAGTATTTTTTTTCAAAACCCGGGCAAAATACGGTAGGGTTACAAAATAAAATATGTAAGTAAATAGTAAGAGGCAATGTTAACAAACATTTTTGCTGTAACTAATGCATAAACAGAAAAAATATTTGTTTGTTACCAAAATGTAACGATTGAAATTTGATATAAATCATTTTTGATATAAACAATTATTTCAGTTACATTAGACACTAATTTCGACTAAAGTAACAAAAATAAAGAATTATTAACGTTATATTAGCCACTACTTTTACTATTTTTACACTACAGTTGGAAATGCGTACGATTAGTTTACTACGGTTTTTCCGATTTAATTACTAAGCTTTAAATTACGTTACAATAAAAACATGCAATACTCGCACATACATTAGGCAGGCGATTAATAAACCCACCACTTGTTTTCTCTCTGGTGGGATATATAAGGGCACGGCGTTCGAAGTTTTGTTCAATTCTGAAGTGAATTTCTGCAAATAAAGAATGAAGAGAGTATGTAAATTTTAGAATGGTCTTGCTTGTTGAATTCCATTCAAAACAAAAAGCGAGTGAAGGAACATTCAATATGTGTTTCACTTGCTAATTTATCTTGTTATAGAAGATAAATCGTGTCATGTTAACCAATTTTATTTTAATGTGTGGTCTGTATGAAGGAAATTATTATGGGAGGTAAAACATTCTGATGACACGTCGCAACGTGCCAATCAGTCAGCTTCGCGTTTTGTCGGCTCTTTCCGACTTACTACAGTTGGTTTCGCGTCTTGTCGGCTAACAGTATTATGAAATTAAAAATATATTTCCAATAGATTTTTAAGAAATATTTGTGGATAAATTATTTCATAAAAATAAAATTAATATTTTATTATTAAAGAATATCTGAATACTTCGTTTTTCATTTTCAATTCGTCCTAATAAATATTTCAATATGAAAATATAAAAAAAATACATGTTTTACATCTACCGGGCGTCCCGTGACGGCTCATAATTTTTTTTTCGAAGCCTATTTGACAAGTAAATAAAGTCACACTAGGATTTAATTATTATTACGTATCAGGCACATAGACCAAAAAAAATTGCTGTCCGTATAACCCGTCTGGTATAAATAAGGTATCAAGTTAGGATCTAATTACATTAAAAGTTAGGTGTGTATTATGTTTCCAATACGACACGCTGTTAACGGTTTACTACACCATTTAGAAATTATCTAAGAGGTATTAAGATATGTATCCTAAAATTCCACAGTAATGTATAGTAAATGAGTCACAATATGCATATAAATCTAATGACGTATGCTAAAACTCTTGATAAACTGATTTTAAAACGCGCGTGCGTCAAAATTTTTAATTTGATTTGATGCCGCTCGCTCGGTTTTTACTTGCATTGTATGCGTTTACTTGAAAAGTAAAACAATTTTTACTTAATTTCTAATATGTATAGCTAATTTAATACTTACCACTCTTTACCACTAATATATATCACCCTTTTATCTTATAATGCTATTGAAGCATTTTTGGATCGTTGTAGCGCTACAACGTCTCCTGAAACATATGCTATAGGTTTTAACAGTTAAATTAAACGGTTATTAATTATATGCAGTATATTAAAGGCATAGCAATGTTATATAGTAATACCGATACTGCATGAACGAAGTCTGAGGAATATGATATAGGTGTAACACAGTAAGGAAATGAGGTATGGATATACATTTGCAAACATGTTTAAATTACAAGTCCTACATAGGACATTCATTGATTAATTTCTCCTGGTTTATGTATTTTACGTATCAGGTGGCTTGGGCATAATTTTAGATTTTAAGACAACAACCCGGTTAAGAAAGTGACCTTCGCGAATGTGGAGGGCACCAAAAAAAGAGGACGATTTCATACAAGATGGATCGATTGTGTCGAGAATGATTTTAAACTTTTAAAAATTCAATGCTGGCGGCCTGTTGGCGCTGACCGGATCCGCTAGAGAAACCTTCTCAAGACAGCCTTAATCTATAATAAGTTGTAGTGCTGACCAAGAAGAAGACGAAGTTTTATGTTATTATTGTAAATTTGATGCAATACTGTTTCAAAAGACTCCATTTATCGGAATGCCAATTAACTAAAAATTCACAAGGGCTCGTCTATTTCTGAAATTATGTAATTTGTTATATTTTATAATAACTTCGTTATTTTTCAAGGTCCACCTTATATATCTAGTATAAACAAAGGTAATATAAAAATAATGATCATTAGTCAGGAACTGATAGTCCAAAGTAGTTTAAACAAAGAAGACCCGTTAGTATTAAACATTTATTATCAATTATTGACAGAGCATTGAAGATTTCCTTTAAATCGAAATTGATATAATCTTTTAAATTGAATGGATGCTTTATGACAAAATGATGTTTTTTTTATGCCAGTGATTGGAATCGAATCTTTTGAGAATTAATTATAAGGAACAATGAAAGTAATTGGATTGAAATATTAAAGAATAAATGATACTCTTTGAATGCTTGCGCAACAATGTTTTTACTTTCTTTAGTTTTTGTAAAATATTTTTCATTATTTAGGATGTAATATGATCTATACACCTGGAACCAAAAGTTGAAACACGTAAACTCTTCTTTATTTAAATTACAAACCATAGAAAATCTTAATTTACTTCATTACAGAAACAACAAAAATTAGTTGATAACAATACTCAAATGATATTGTTAATAATCAATTATTTTAACAATTCTATTGAGTTACGGAAGATATTAACATTCTCTAGAACTACTATACTCAATAATTTAATTAAACCACCCAGTTGTTTATGTAAAAAGCAATAAAAAGCAAAAAAACTCAATAACTTTTAATTAGATTAAATACCGCTGCTAATTCTTTCAAATTTTAAAATATGCGGTTTGAAATATTTAAAGATCGCAAAAAACGTACTTACATATCTAGAATAAACAAAGTTAATATACAAATTATGATTTTTACAACCGCAGAAGATCTTTATTAACTTCATTAGAGAAACAACAAAAATTAATCCATAACCATATATTCGAATGGTAGTTGTTAATAATTACTTTAACAATTTTATCGAGTTTTTGAACAGAATAATATTCTCAAGAACAACTATATTCAATAATTATTTATTGTAATTTGGGATCCTGACATCACCAAAATCACGTCTATAAATATTTTGAAAGATCGAGTGAAAAAGTCCTGCATCTCCTGAAACCTTTTCCTTTGTGTCCTCGCCCTTTCCTGTCTTTCCTATCCCAAATCATGTCAATATTTTGTTTTCTTTTTTAATTTACTTTTGTATTTTTTTGTCTAAGAATTTTCATTGTAAAATCTCTCACAGTCTACCAACTAAATTTCAATACAAATTGTTGTGGTTGACTGGAAGAGATTGCTCATGTAGCAATAAGTCCGCCATATGTACTATACGTAAAAGTTAATAATAAATAAATAAATAATAAATAATTTAATTAAACCACCCAGCTGTCTATGTAAAAAGCAGTAAAAAGCAAATAACTCAAAAACTTTTAATTAGACTAAATATCGTTGCTAATTCTTTCAATCTTTAAAATATACGGTTTGAAATATTTAAAGATTGCAAAAAACATACTTACCACTTACCAATAGTTTAATGGTAATGAAAATGGTAATAGCTGCAGTTCCCTTTTTATTACCATTTCAGTTTATGTCTATGAGGAGAGTTAAATTTTGATTTAATAAATATCTTCAATCAATTAGATTAAATATCGTTGCTAATTCTTTAAATCTTTAAAATATACGGTTTGAAATATTTAAAGATTGCAAAAAACATACTTACCACTTACCAATAGTTTAATGGTAATGAAAATGGTAATAGCTGCAGTTCCCTTTTTATTACCATTTCAGTTTATGTCTATGAGGAGAGTTAAATTTTGATTTAATAAATATCTTCAATTAATTAGATTAAATATCGTTGCTAATTCTTTAAATCTTTAAAATATACGGTTTGAAATATTTAAAGATTGCAAAAAACATATTCACCACTTATCAATAGTTTAAGGGTAATGAAAATGGTGATAGCTGCAGTTCCCTTTTTATTACCATTTCTGTTTTTGTCTATGAGGAGAGTTAAATTTTGATTTAATAAATATCTTCAATTAATATAAGGTCTGTAAGTAGATTTTATGTTTCATTATAGTTTTAAGCGGACGAAAAGAGTTCAATGACATATACATCAATGACATGAATAAATTGGGGAGATTAGTAGAATTATTAACAATAGCAATTCCATTGAGCTTGAGCTAAGATTAATTTAAAAGCTAGACCTGTCTTTTTTTACTGAAATCCAGTTTCATAAATTTTTAATGTTAGTACTTATCCTAATTGAACAAAGAAGTACATACAATCATTACAAATAAACACATATTTTGGTCATAATTAAAGTTACACAACCATTCAATTAGGATAATTGGAGAGGTAATGAAATAATATTATTTCTCCAAATTCTCTATGTACATTAGCTCATGATAAAATTATTAACACATATTTGGTATTAGCATTATTAGGTTGACCGATTTGAATATGTCTTACTTGTGGTATATTTGAATTTTTTGAATAAAATATTTTGCTACACGCGGTTATTTTCACTTAAAATAACAATCAAATATATTAAAAGTCTAAATTCTATTATTTAAAACTCTTTATTGCTCTTCTTCAGTTCAGTTTTATGTTTCCTAAGATCGTTTTAGGAAATTCTAATTTACATTCATTTGGAATATTTGTTATGTAAGTTTCACCTACGCTTGAATGCTTTTTTAAGGCCAATTATTATATTTTCTTTTTAAACAATGAATTTCTTCAACATATTCGTAATCTTTATAATATAATTGCATATGAATTCAAATGCAAATTTGCGATCTGCCAAATAAAGGCAACAAACATTTTTTCTCCATTTGGGATTTCAAACTTCAATATAATCTAGAAATCAAAAATGTTTATCATTATCACTGGTTTTATGATGTCTATTTTAAGTTGGCGTAAAAATTTCTTTACGTTTCAAAGTACATTTCAGATATTTATCTTTACAGACGGTTAGATTTAAAAAAAAAATTATATCCGATATACATCCGGTCACTGTTGTTACAAATTAATGCCTTACTAATATATAAAGACATTCAATGTATATCTGGTCACCGATGTTACAAAATAATAAGCCCAGCGTCTTCCACTGTGGTTAGTTGACAGACATGCGATTTTATCATTCGGGTTCATGACTTTGGTTACTAACAAAATGACACGAACATGATCATTTTTAAAAGTACATTTATGGACATCCACCAAGTTCATTGCTTCATAATTTTAAATTTTGTTTATAAGTTTCAGAATATATTATGGTTTTTCTACCAATGACTTTTTACGCCTTGGTATACACATATATATATATATATATATATATATATATATATATATATATATATATATATATATATATAACACCTTGGTACTACGTTTCATTTGGTCACTATTGTTTTAATTTAAAATCCATATTAACTCCTATCGGTTCACAAGTATTGAGAGTTTATTTGTCGCTGCATGCAAGCTTTTTCATACGAAGGATTTGCTTGATTGGGGAAAAGAACTTTGTTTCTTAGTAAAAAGTTATTGATGTATTTTTGAAAAATCGAGTCAATTTAAATTTTATAATCTTTAAGGTAATGGTAATTTTAAAGCACTCTTCAATACTCGTAAGTATTCTTGGCTTGCAGACACAAAAAATGTAATAAGATTTAGTTTCACATCTTTTTTCTGGAACTTTTGATCCGAGCACACTATGCATTCTTTTCTGTCCTTGCTATGAATGATGTGGAGTTTTTCACCTATTCAGTAGAAGCTTTAGTAGAAATTTTAGTAGAAGCTCGTTATTCAGGTATATTCGTAATTTAAATGTTGTCTATTAACTGATTAACTAATATTTTTATAAATCGACAATAAAAAATTGTTTTTGGTCTTCTCCGTTTGCATGGTTTTATATTTTATAAGAAAGTAAGAATCAGTGACACATTTTTAAAGGTTCCATTAGAAGGATTTTCTCTACCATTTAATAGGTTTCTTTAAGAAACAGTGGTATGCTGTATTGTGATCACCTAGGTTAATACAGTTCAAGTTTTTGATTTACTTGATTCATAATTTTGTAATATTCCATCGGTACAAATCATTTTCCCATATCTCAAGTACTAAGAAGTGTCAAAATTCTAGTTTCCTTCCACAAGGAAGTTCCTTCCTTTATTATATGTAATCTTCGTTATATTTATTCTTTATGTCTTAGTAAGGCGGTGTTTTATTTTCAATGACTCATTGAGTACTTTGTGCCAGTATGACATTGGCACCTATACATTTATTATCTTTTTGCAAACTGTCATCAAAATTATTGACATTATTGTATTTTATTATTAATGGAATTATTTTATTTTGTTATCAAAAAAAGGTAGAATAAAATTAACTCCATAAGAAAAATGGAAAATCGGAATTAATCTTGTAAATTTAAAATCGAGACTAAGTTTGGATAATTAAAACACCGAGACTACGTAGATAGAAGTGTTAAAGATAACTGAATGTATACAACAAGCGGATATAGAAAAGAAAGGACTTGACAAGACATCTGATATTTTCTTTCATACTATACATTACTTGTAAATATTACACTAATATGCTTAATAAAATTATATCTGTCGCATTTATACGCGTCAACGGTTAAAATTTTAGGGAAAAAATTATTTAAAAATTTAGCTTCCTGTAATACAAATTTGATTAATTATCCGAGTTGACATGTTATACAGATAGGGATATACTACCTCTCTAAATAAGTTCCAGGTAGATTATTTCTGCTGTTTAAAATACAATTTAGTGCTATGGACATACAGGATATGGGAATTCAGGGGTTTCATTTTGCCACTTTTGTTTGACTACAGAACAGCAAAATATTTGCAGTGAAATGCTTATATATATATATATATATATATATATATATATATATATATATATATATATATGTGTGTGTGTATATATTATTTAATAAGTAAATTTACTGAAAAAAAAGTCGTAAAGCAGTAAGTGGACTTGAATATCACAACATTTATAAATATATACACATCATTAACTCATATTGATATCACAGACAATAGAACAGGCTTATCTCGTTAGACATATCCGAGTTATAATAAAAAAGAATAACCTTTAGCATCTGAGTTGTCATACAATGAAACTTTAACAAATGCACGCGCGCGGCCTACTAGTGATCTTCTTGATTATAAAAAATTATTTCTTCTTACCTCCGAAAATACTTCTGGACAATTAACTGAAACTACGTGATGTAGTATTATTTATACTTTCTTTAAGTTTCTTACCACGACCTAGGTTTCGTTGTATTACATCTTCAGGTGGGCTACTAGATTCCTAATCTATGATAATAGCCTAATACTAATGTTTGCTAATAGCCCACCTGAAGATGTTGTAATGCAACGAAACCTAGGTCGTGGTAAGAAACTTAAAGAAAGTAGAAATAATACTACATCACGTAGTTTCATTTAATTTTGAATAATGAATTTCTACAAAATTAACGCCAAATATATTCAACACTTTTCCGAACACAATAAGTACCGTCGATGAACTTAAACAAAACGTCTGTTTTCCCGGCTCTAATCCAATTAGTTTTATATTTAGTTTTTATTTAGTTATATTGGACTACAGAGTATAGTGGTTTAAAATTTACGGTGGCATAACTCGAAGGGCGTAATGCATTTCCGAGCTCATGAACGTATCGTTTTGTTCTTTATACAAAGCACTATCAAATAAAAATAAACCGTCCTTTGAAACCAATATAGGAATACTACATGATTTGATCTACCCATGCTCTTTATTATATCAAATGTGATCCACTTAACCCCATTAAAATTTTTAGTGATTCGTCATCATCATTTGTTCATAATTCTTAGCTATTTGTTATTGATTTTTTTAACTAGTTTGATCCCAATAATCTACTACAGTTAATTTTAAAAGTGACCTAGTATTTTAAACTTTATTTCTGGAATTAATAATAGAGTTGCATAAATGAATATTCAGGAAAAATGGCGATAGATATGGAAGCCTTTACGAAGATATATTACAATGTATTGATACCAAGGTATCGACTTACGTTTTTCAGTCTGTATTATTTTAGGGCACACTATTGATTAAAATATATGTAACGGAAGTTCTGCCGCCTAAACAAATGGCCCCATCTCAGAGTTTGTTCTTTTTATAAATTTTACCAAGACTATTAAGTAGAACATTTGCTGGTATATATTAGTCTATCTCTGCATGCGTACATGCATACAATTCAGGAAAATATTTAATACGGTAAAAGTCAAAATAAACCTATATGGTAGATTATTTGAGACCTTGTGTGACCAAATAACGTCAGGATCAATTACTTGTAGTTTGTTAAAAACATTCAAGGAGACAAGATAGTTTTTATAACATTTCAAATTAAACATTTGTGACTCCTAAACACTAGTCCGTATCACTCTAAAATTACGCGTAAAGACCTGTGAAATCCTTGACCCACTTGACCAGTTTACACACAAAAGATTTTTTATTGCATTATCAACTAATTAAGTAGTTTCCTTTTCAATTATTAAAAAGTCAATTTAGTCGTCTCCTTATGACCGAGGGTTATGTCCACTTAAAATTGCCGCTCGTAGGATTGTATTATTTCTTTCTACTGCTCCTGGTCTTGGGGATGTGACGATACCGTTGAAAGACATACTGGTCAGCTTTCATATCTGACAAACTATTTAAGCAGAAATGCGTTTGTGGACTCTTTTCCGCTATTTTCTTACTACGAATATCTTTTCTAGTTTATTTTCTTCCCGACGAGCTATTTGGCTAAAATATGCGAGTGTTCCGTGTGAATAATCTTCTTCTTACTTTCAATTTCTGAAATATAGATACATTAATCCATTTAGAAGTCCAAGGTATTCATAGTATCCTGGTCACCATCACATTTCAAATGTGCCGATCTTCCCTCTTAACATTTTCTTCATGTCTCGACAAAATTGAAAAAAAAACCTGCGTTCTCACAAGTCTTAGTGTAGTATTAGTGGATATATTTTAATAACGTCTAATCTTTGTTAAATTTGGTTAAATTATTAGAAAAAGTAAATACTTAAGGGTGTATTTGAACTCTGCTCAACCTTTTATTTCCTTGTTGAAATTAATTCTTAACTAATCATTACGTTTTCCTCAACCAAGTATAAATAAATCGTTCATCCCAACCCATTTAATGAGCATCTTAATGTGTATATCTTTAGTAAATTACACTTCAAAATAAACACGCCATTCAATTTACGTTTATCGAAATACAATTTAGATTAATTAATGTAACCTAAATGTTTATCTCCAGACGTATTTGAAGCTAAACAAACGCCAGCCCAAATATTGATCGCACTTATGAAATAAATCAATCCTCAAAAATAACACGAATACTTTAGAGCGAATGCGAGTTTTCTTATTTATATTAATAATTTTCCTTCTTAGCAATTAATTCTAGTAATTTTCCTCATCGAGGTTTGAAATAAGCAACGTTAGCTTTTCTTTGACAGAACAGAATTGTTAAGAAAGCTTATAACAAAGTGCTTTTTGTGAGTGCACGGAATCAATAATATTGTTTAAACTAAAATAAATATGTTTTAAATAAGTAAAGTCTTATTAAGTGCTTGTAATTAAAGGCCAAGTACCTGCGATTTTATTTCGTTTATGTCGATTTTAGTATTTTTTTTTACCCAGGGACTTTTTAAATTGTGTTTCCGTTGTGCAGCATGAAAGTCTATACAGACTGTGAAATCAAAAGGTAATTTAATACGTGTACCTAATCTAATTAAATTAAAAAAATGTCATAGTTGAAAAATAATACTGGAGAGAGATATTACTTAAAAAGATAAAAACACAAGGAATTCTTAAACACAAACTTTTTTAAAATATTTAGGTTGTGTCCATTATAGATTAATTCCGAACATCAGGTTTTAATTTACTTCAAAATTTAGTAACTTATACATGTGACAAACAACGTACCTCTTATTCACATGAGTGATTTCGTGCATGAAACTAAGCAGAAAATGTTAAGAAACTATTTGAAAATTCTCAACCGTTTCTAAAATAATCTTATAAGAAAAAAGTTGAACCGATTTTACCAATTTTGATACAAACAAATTTGCAATTTTTTTTTATTCTAGAGATTTGTTTCTAGAGATTTTAAGATACCGATGATAAGATATTATCGATGATAAGTCGACGTTTCTGTTTTTTTATCACATGTTTTTGGTCATGCACCAACATATGAGTACTACGTTATACTTGCAATGCTTCCAAAAGTCTCCAGCGGTAGAAGTATTTTTACTTGTACTTTCTTTATTTTATAAAGTACTCGTGTTTTCAATAGTTTTTTGTCGAATATTTTATTTTTCCATTTTAATATCTGGGATGTAATATTTTACCCAGAATGTCACGAACTTACAGAGAATTTAGTAATTTCTTATTTATTGATATCAAAACAGATCTTTTGCAGCAGTACGTATATTACCTTCTCTCTTTTAGATATACTGTAGTCAATGCTTCATTTATGTATACATATATATATATATATATATATATATATGTATATATATATATATATATATATATATATATATATATACAATTTCTTCGAACTTGCTAGGAATTGCAAAATTCAATTAAACAATTGCGTTGCTCTGAAAACAAAGTTTCTTTATTTTAGTACTGGCAGTACACGTAAGAATAATTAAACAGTTTAACTTAAATAGTACTGTACTACCTGAAAACAAAGAAACGACATTTAAAATTTATTATTTCAATTGTCAATTCCTTTTTTATACAATTCTTTTAATATAACCAAACAGTCTGAATAACAATGTTAGTTCTGTCAACCAATAAAAATCTACTTTGCCGACAGTTAGCTGCTAATATTCACAGCGCCATCTATGGGGTACATAAGTACATGCTCACTGCTTACCGACAGAAGAGTGCTGTACCAATTAAAGAAATATAGTTTGTTTATATATATATATATATATAAATATATATATATATATATATATATATATATATATATGTATGTATATATATATATACATATGTATACATATATATATATATATATATATATATATATATATATATATATATATATATATATATATATATATATACATAACAAATAGCGAATTGATCACCAACATCCCGTCCCTCTTTCCATTTACATGGCAAATCAATTGTATAAATATGGAACTTTATTAGTTTCGAATTAAATAATTCGTCGATAAATCCTCGAAGATCGTTGTCACTAATTAATAACTTAATAAGAACGGTTCTGCGGAACGGAACGGAATCTGCATTATTTTGAAATATTGTGTAAATAAGTAGTTATTACATTTATTTATAGTAAAAGAAAAGAAAATGAAGAATAAAATTATGCACATTATTACACGAAAATATTACTTTTTTTAATTTTGAAAATATTACTTTTCGATTTACTGATACGAATAGACAAAGAGATAACAAAATTGAATTTAAATATCCAAAATGGCTTAAAATCCACTTAAGTAATTTTTCATTTAACTGAACGAAAATTATCTATCTATAAGTTTTCCAAACACAACATATATTCATACATTCCTTAATAAATACTTTTTTCACTTCCCAGTTATTAATTACTTTAAGCGAAGAATATCGAAAAAGCTGGTAAAATACGTAAACATAATTTATCCAATAAGTAATTGTTTCTTTTTCATTGTAACTTTAATTTCAAAGTCTCCAATACCAATAGCAGGGAAACTAAAATAAAACAAAACCTTGGCAAAACCACATTCTCCTTAGAAGTATGCGAAATCTAATCACCTCTTAATATTCCTTTTGTGTTCTCTCTGTATTAAACCAAAAATCTAACCAGGAATGAACTCTGGTTAACGCAACATCTGTCAAAATTTACGACTTCTTCCCATTTGTATCCTCATCAGTCAAACTCACAGTTTAATTCCACAAATTGACACATCCTGGGCTGATGTGAGTGGAGTTTATGAGATTTTATTTGATATTCGATATGCGTATTCATTGACAGGGAGCGAGAACTATTGTTCTTTTTATACACTTGATAAGTGGTTAGAAAATTACATAAAAATTACGCGATGGTGCATGACAATGCAATAAAATGAAAAAATAATATCGAACATTTTCACACAGAAACAAGTAAATTAAATAAAATTTATATATATACATATATATATATATATATATACATATATATATATATATATACGTATATATATATATATATATATATATATATATATATATATATATTGAAAATAGACGCCTCTGGTAAGTATAAAATACGAGAAAAAGTTATTTTGTTTAATTTGCCTTAATTAATTAAAGAAACGATAATCAAATTATTTTTCTTACGCACTATAAATACAATAGCTATGCTGTTATTAATAATGAAAATATAAAATAATAACATGACCGCACTAGAAATTTTTTAACAAAAATGTACAAGTCACTGAAACTAATCAACAATAATTTTATATCTTTCTTCTCAAAAATACGTGTATGAGAATGAGAGTTCATTTTATTAGGTGGAGATATCCTTTATTATAGTTTAGGGGCTTTGTTTCTTTGCGAATTACTTCTTAGACATAATGAATAAAGAAAAAATAATCTGCAATCTCCAAGCATTAACACATCATCAACACGACATCAGTATATTTCAACATGTCGCCCCCCGTTTTCGACACATTTTTGCACACGTTTTTTTATTTCTTCGTGGACTCTATTAAATAAAAAAATGTCTTAGTTAACGGTACTTTTAACTTTGTCAAAAGCAACGATAATACGCGCACGCATCTTTATTTTACCGTCACAATCTTTCTCAAATACTAAGTGTTCAATAAATTCTCACACGGAGAAGTTTTGTGGGGTGTTACCTGGTAAATGTAGTGGCCAACGTATAGATCCAAGTCGATCTATCCTAACATTTCGTTTAGTCTGTCTTGAACTTTGACAACGGAGTGCGACGACACAACACAATTGAACACAAAGAGATTTCGCAATCGGCTAAATTAATAATTGACTTTAACCCCGAATGTGCCCTCGGGAATAAGAGAAATTTAGTTAATTACATTTTGAAAATAAAATCATTCTCATTACGGATCTCTGATGATTTAAGTGTAAAAGATTTGGAATCACTGCGACAAATTCAAACTATAAGGAACAGTAAACTGTTGAAGCCGTGCTTTGGATCTGGAGAAAGCATGTGTAGTCTAAAAAGTTAACTAAATTTAAGCACCTTTAATATAAAATGTGTATAACTATATAAAAGATAAAGATAATCGAACCGATTTAAGGTAACCAGTCAAGAGCTGAACTGATGAGCTAAGCCAGAAAGTATCGTCAAGTATTAAAACTGTAAAATTTTTCGGCCGTTTAACCATAATGCACTTGTTAGCAAGTTTTCTCACCCTAGAGTAATTATATTTTGAATAAGGTTCTTATATATATATAAGAACCTATTTATTTTTTATTGGTCTGAGAGACCAATTCACGGGTATGAAAATATATAAATATTAATATTTACGTCATTATGAATGCGATGAATAAGATACGAAATACGATATGGCATATCATATATCATATATGAAAGACGGGGTGATAAATGAAAGAAGGAAGGCGATCAGATGCAGAGAGAATATTTTATTATTTAAAATGATTGGCTTGTATTCTCAATTGAAATCGTACATTTGTTAATCTATGTCAACTGGTGTTGTATGAAATTTTCTAAATTTATGTTTATTTCCGAAGATACATATTTTCACAGATTGATGTTAAATTAAAAATTTTCTTTAGAACGTTAGATAACATTGTAACTGCAAGTTTGCAGAGTCTCAGAAGCAATAAACTTATTATTTTAATGTTCTGACCTGAAAGTGGAACAGATAAATGGAAAGTTCACATAGTGTGCCGTTTTTCACCGAATTCCTTTAAAACATTCTGCACTCACAATTACTTAGTCACCTGTAATGTTTTTGTCCTTAATGTGTCTTATATTTTCTCTCGTACAATTTTAACATATATGAAAAAGTCAAACTATTAATAAGGAATGGAAATAACATACTGTAAAGTTATTGAGCAATTATTGACAAATATTAATTGAAGCCTTTTCATTCTGTAATGCATTTGGTTATTTTAAAATTTTAATTATTAAAAGAAAATTACTTTTCATTTCATATAGATGTAAATGAATATAGTAATCTGATAAAAATGGATATAATGAATATAATAGTCTTTATATATGTTAAATCAATTTTTATTTTATCGCATTTTTATTTTCGTAGTAAAATAATTCTATCTAATATGTTGTCTAAATAAATCTGTTAAATCTGTTAATTCTAATATTATGACGAAGTAAAATAATTCTATCTAATATTTTGTATAATTACTTTAAGGAAGTATTTAAAACCAATTTGAAATCACAGACGTTTAAATATTTATAAACATTATCAAAATGTGGCAATTGATTTTACTTATATACTGATAAAAGTGAATACTTGGTTATTAATTAAAATTAACAATTCTGTTTGACTTTAACTTTTAAAATTAAATAGCTTTAAGACATCGGATATATCTTGAAATATTTCTATCGGAACCGGTATTAAAAATAAGTAGTAATATCTGATAAAATTTATTCGGTAGATTTTCGTAGCAGACTTTCTATGAGAAGTTAAGTGCTTAAACTTTTTTATTTACATAATAGTTTTGAGCTTGACATTTTTGTTATACACTAGTTTAGTGCGTAAGTTTATTGTTCCTAAAAAGAAACGAAAGTTTATATTGTACATCTACTCAACACGTAAGCAACATTCTTTCCATATTCACGAAGATTTTAATATGTAATGAATGTTAGTAATAGTATATAATGGTTTTAAATATTTCAATTCATTTATTCGGAGAAAACTATGATTTCACACTTGACTAGATCAAAAACATTTTCGCCCACAGACGTGTATGTTTTTGCTTTGATTGAATTCGAGAAAAGAAAACATAAAAAACAAAAATGTTTTTTTATGTTTCTTGTCTCAAATTACAGTTTTATCTATTCCAGAAACACGTCCTTTATCAAATTGTCCTTTCTCAGTATCTATAGTTGCGGGTACTATATTATGTATTCATCCTTTTAAAATTGGAAATTTTGCGAATATGTGTTTTGATATCAAACTATGGATATTAATTATGAAAACAAGCTCCATTTTATTCTTTTAAAGTACAAAGTGACTATTTATACTTAAAACAAATACAAAGCCCCTTTTGAAGTATAAATTAGTTTCGTCTTCAAGCCAATAAGTAAAGGAATATCTCCTAGAATGTAAACACGTACTGTTTACATTCTAAAGAAAGAAGCCAAGATGTTTATCTTTTCTTTGTGAACGGCGACGTCATTTGTAGAGCTATTCAAGTTAACTTGCTGAGAGAAATGGTTGATTGTAATTCTATGTTACTTGTAGTACTCACTATCGAGTATAAGCTTGCACATGACGTGACTTGCATTCTCTAATATTATATCGCCTGCGTGTCGAATGCGAGGAGGTTGGGAATTAGCATAGTATCATATTGTATTTTGTGACATTATAAAAATAAACTATTACTATTACGTTGCATACTTTTTCGAAATATTATATTCTACTATCTGTCCATTTCGGCTTGTTACCGGTTATGCAAGAATGTTTCTGAACAATCTGAGAGCCTACAGCCAAATTATTACATCTCTAGCTTTAATTATTACGAAATTATTATGCAATGTTGCATCCCCATTTTAATCTCTTTAGGGGCGAAACTTCAGAAGTACTTTAGAATTCAAGAGGAAAATACTTTTTATCTTTCAAGCCTTTATATTTCTGGTAGCGGTTTTGTGATGAATGTTTTGATTACGTAAAGTCATTAGAAAAAAACATCCAGTTGAAATTAAACAAAAATAAGAAATAAATTTTCGAAAAGGAATAATGCACACTCAACTTTAAAAAACAGTTGGTATTTATAACGGCAGCGCTAGATATAATATTATTTAACAGATTCTAGTTCTCCGTCCGTTTTTAAAAGGGTTCAAATAAATATGGAATTAACAAAAATAATCGTCAAATCAAAGATTATCTCGTAATACTTCTTCCATGAATAACATTTTGGTTATTTGAAAACCAGACGAGAATTGTGCATACAAAAAAGTAACTAAAAATAAAAAAATCCTTGAAAGAATTATTTTACACTAACAACAGTAGAAAATACTGCTTCTAACAATGAAAATATGCACTCATATTTTGTATAAAACGATTCTTTTAATTACCCGACTACATTGCAGCCATTGAATTATATAGCTATGTACGCATGTTTGAGCGTAGCTCAAAATCTACTAAAAGTATTTTATCAAACGAGGTAGCAATCGGTTTTTATTTAGTGTATGGGCGTTTGGCTTTTAGAGACGAAGAAAAAAATTTGCAGACTTGCCATAAAAGATACGTGAAGAATGTTATTCGACAGACCTTTAAAATAATTGAGGTTTCTTCAACCATTTTTCAATAAACATGATAAAATTGGCAAGTTTGGCCACAAATAATGAAAATACAAACCTCTGTTTCGAAATATGCGTATGACAGTAAGCTATCAAAAAGAATAAAATATATGACGAAAAAAGTGAAAAGGTGAAAAACAAATTAAGTACTTATAATTCCCTTGAGAGGTAATCGTCAGTGCATTGTAAATCCGTAGGTGGCATTGAGTTTTGGCACATGTTTTACTGGAAAAAGATATTGACATCTCAAAACTGAACGCCGCCTACGACTTCATATTTCAGTGACGATTACCTTTCAGTGAAATTATGGTTAGCTATCCTTTTTTTATCCATTTCAGTTTTTTCGACGTAGTCGAGTTTTAGTTTTTTATAGCTTCGTTTTTTTATTATAAAAAAAGATTAAACTTTTATTGTAATTTGGTACAGGTATTTTAATAGAAAAACGTTGTTTCTTTATAGTGCAGGTTTTGTTTTATGAGCGTCACTCTAGTTCGTGTAAATTTTAAAATATATAATATACCGTAAATAGTGGATAAACATTCAGCTGCAGATTTTGCGAGAAGTTTAAATTTCCGATTTCGTAAAAGTCTCACGTTATACACAATATTCACAAATGACATTTTTCTCTTTCTTGCATAACATTTCTGATCAATTTTGCTACTATTTTATGGATGAAAATTTTATACCTTAGAGAGAAACTATCGTCAGACTGCTTTGATAACTAATTGATTTAAGAACCGTTGTTGTCATTTTATATAAGATTTTTTTAGAAGACGATGAAAGTACGTAAATTTGAAATGATGAAGGAATGTACTCTTACTACGTTGAAATCGCCATGATATATAATATGCTTAAGGATAATATGAAACTGGGTGACTTGTTTTTTTTCTTCGTTCAGTTTGTTTTTGTCTTCGAATTTCATCTTCGAAATAACAATTTGAGTCTTGTATCGTCTTGCTTTACGCTTCTTTTGATCAGTGTCATCCATATGTAGGTGTACGGCTCTTTTGAAAAGCGTATAAAATTGCCCAATAGTTGAAAGGGTCGATTGCTTTTTCATAGTGGACCACTAGGATAACGACATTTACAGTGAAGCTAAAAGATGGAGTGTGATTTATACGCTCGTATTTATTTATTACTTTTCTAAAAGTGTGTGTGTGGTCTGAGGTGGAAAAGGTACTCCAAAAGTCCGTTCGTCTATTGATTTTCCCATGTTGAGTTGTCCATATTGCCCACATATATGTTTCAGTAGTTTAACATAGTAGTTTTACAATTTTTTTCCTTTTGAAATAGAATAAAGGAAGTATAATATCAGATATAAACGCTAGTTTGTTATGGCCGCTAATTTTTTTCCTAAACCTATAGGAAATTTTTAACAAGTATATGCCTTAAATTAAAGTTTTCGCGCAGATGTAGTCATTCTGGATGCAATGCTGTACGGCCCTGACAACGTCTCTATGGACGACTTTTATTTTTTCGATATCGGCATGTGTCTGCCTATCTACTTCCGTATGCGTAGTTCACATGTAAGCACCTCGTTTCTGTATTTTTTAAGCATCTTTGTCTATGTTTAGTCTTTGTAGCGAGTTGCTGGTTGTGTCCGTATTTATGATCTTGTGACAGTTACAATGTATTTATATTTTTGTATGTATCGCGGTGTGTCTACGTATGTGTCAGTACGTCTACGTTTGTATCTGTATAGTTGTCTGTCTCTTTATCGTACTTAGATTGATGTATATTTTTCTGTATATATATTTCTCCACACCTTCCTGAAATAATGTTATTATAAAAGCGATGGATTATGTTTGTAATTGAATGTTATTGCAAACCTAAAAAATATTGTTTTATAACTTTAGTTTATGAAATTAAATATATAGGGCTTATTTGCGTAGATAAGCGAACAATGATGGTTTCTTTTCAAAATCATATTTTTGAGAAAACATTAGATTTTAGCATTGGAAATTGCTAAGTAGTTTTATATACACATACATATAAAATTATACTAAAGTTCGCGCTCTTATTATTGCGACGTATTATTATTTTTTAAATTACCTATAAAAAGTTCTTCTCCCTGATGACGGCTATACCTATTTAGGAACTCACGAAAATGGATTTAATAGCTATGGTGTAAAAATAAGATAAACAAAATGAACAGACTCACTTTAGTACTGGTAATATTGCTAATCGGGTTAGTTAGGCTCCTCAGAATTAATGACAAGTAAGTTAAATTAAACGAAGAATACATTATGCAATATTGGTGCAAAATATACACGACCATTGTCATTATTTTTAACGTGATAGGAAAAAACAGCAAGCTTTGTTTATTGTACATTTTTTGAAAAGTGTTTTTCTCCTCTGAGCTTATTGTATATATTTGGCGTTAATTTTGTAGAAATTCATTATTCGCAATTAAATGAAACTACGTGATGTAGTATTATGTCTAATTTCTTTAAGTTCCTTACTACGACCTAGGTTTCATTGTATTATTATATCTTCAGGTGGGCTGTTAGCAAAGATTGATGAAACTAACCTTCACTAATAAGCTCAGAGGACAATTAAATAATACTACATTACGTAGTTTCATTTAATTGTCCTCTGAACTTATTAGTGGCGGTTTATAATTTGGTTAAATTGTATTTTCGTATAATAAATAAGATTTACTATTCTCTTCAGGGGCGCTTCTGATATCAACGAAGCGGCTGCGAGTAATCTATACCCGAAAGGTAACTGAAGTAGTCCCCGGACGTCCATCTCGGCATTACCCCGCGAATCGCTCCAGAGATAACTCAATTGTAGTTAAAGAGGTATTAGTTCTAATAAAATCCAAAATGCTATTCAATTTTCGAGGTATCTACTTATATTACTATCAATTTCTGTTTACGTTTCCGGTATAATAAATATTAAATTAAAGTCCATGTTTGTAGTGTAATTTGTACGTTAGGGTATTTCAAAGTTAGGGCGTTTGTAATTCAATCGATTTCGGAGAAGCCGACATATGTATGTATGTATGTAAATATGTTCAACTGTTGCAACTTTAGTGCGGTTAATTGGGAACGGTTAAAATAATTTTAATCCCCATAGTATTAATCCATCAAGCAAATGTTTAAGGTGATATGGAAACCAAATAGATATGGTTCCCAAACCTAAATTTCTGTTTACGTTTCCGGTATAAATATATAGTAATATACAACCTAAATGATATTTATGAAAATGTCATAATTGTTAAATAATATTGAATATAATTTATTTCGAATTTGAAAAAATTGAAGTATTGTTTTTTCTCATTCGCATATAATTTATCGTCAATTATTATTTAAAATAATAGTTTAAGTGATGGATCTGAATAAGGAGTAGTTATTATAAATAATAAATATTTATCACACTTTTCTAAATCTTTTGAAATTTCTAATTTAGTAGTTTACTAATATATTTTGGACATAGTTTTAGCACATAGAATTCGATGAATATAGTTTTTTAGTTTTCTTTGTGCGATAATGAATTTCGATGAATAATAGTTTTAGAACTTTTGAGTTTTTCTTTAAATCGAGAATTTACCGGTGTTGTACCTGCAGGTATTAATTTTGCAAACAGGCTTTTATATTATATTTATGATGTATTGACATTTTTTTTTAGTTAGGGAATACATTTTTATATTCTTTATTTTTCTTATAGCGTGGTTGGTATTTACGGATTAACAAGATGGTTATCTGCGATACAAAAATTGCTAGTTTTTGTCTTAATATGTTAAAAAGTCAATTGTTAATTAACCAGAGTGATCTATAAATAGAATATTAAAAAATATATTTCTATATATTTTTTGATAGAACAGGGTGATAGAAATATAATAATTATAGGCATTCTTTATATTCTATAGAGATTAATATTCCCGTCTTCATTATGTAATTTTAATTAATAAAATCATTTTGTTAATTAAATTAGAAAATACCTCCCCTCTAAAATAAAATCTTACCTTTTTATCATATCAATATTTCTGAATTTGTTTCATGGTATTAATGTATTATTTTCAAACATTAACTGACTTGAAAAAAGTAGGAAGTTTTTAATTCAACTGCAATTATCTTGGTGTATGTTACCTCATATATCCAGCTATATATATATATATATATATATATATATATATATATATATATATATATATATATATCTTTTTTCTTTGTCAGTATAGTACCATGAAGATGTGGGTAGAATCTGACCTTTGAAACTATACCATATAATTCATGAATACTGAACTGCACAGGTGTCGTGATCGAGATTGTATGACATAGACTAAATGATAACTTAATAAGATACTACTAAAGATGACATAAATGTGATCTTTAGTAAAACCGGTGTTCAACGACGGAGCCGAAAGCTCTTCAGTGATGAGGAGCAAACGCATCGAGTTTGGAATCGTTTGAAATATCTGGACGCAGCAAGAAAGTAGCAAAGTGTATAGATAGGTAAGTTTTGTACGAGTATATACGAAGGTATGAAGCCAAGTTTTTAAAATATTGTATTTGGCCTCTCGTTCCGTTTTTTGCTGTCGTTGATTCAAATCTTTTAATCGTTTTTCTGCTGTTTCTACTTAATCGATTCTTACGAAACTTCACACATATTTTCAGTCCCTGTAATCATGTAACATTATGATAAGTCTAACCTTTGATCCGCAATCCCTGATGCTACTGGTGTACCGTCTGATTAAAAGGTGAGACTTGAAGTTCTGCTATTTATAAATTAGTATTGTGAGTCTCAAGTATAGACACTTTCATGGAACTCCGGGTGCTAATTTCTCAGACCTAATACTGCAGGGGTATTTGCGTGCCTAAGCTGTGAGATTTGAGGATCTGTTGTTTTTGAATTAGAATTTTTGGTCTGAAGCAGAGGCTCTGTTATTAATATTTGGGTTCCGCCTCCTCAGTCCTGATGCTGCAGGAGTACCTGCTTGAGCCGTGAGACGAGCGGATCTGCTATATGTAAATTAGTATCTCGCATCTCAAACAGAGACTTTGTTGTTGAACGCTGTTATTAAATTCCAGCTCATTAGACCCGATTCTGTGTAGTCAAAATCAAATTTGGGTTGCAAGTATAGATTATGTCATTGACCACCGGTTGCCAATTTATCAGCTTGATACTACAGCGGTATGGTTTGTTTTGTACACGTTAATTCATCTCCGGCATTTATCGACCAATTTAAATTGCCACAGTGCAGTATCGCAATTTGACAATGGAAATTAAAAGTACATCATAGAATTTTTTTATAATGAACCGCATAGGTGCTATGTTTGGATGAAAGTCTCTAAAGTTTTTATATGACTAAGGGCAGCATAAATCTGTCATTTAGTAAAATCATGATACAATAATGGAACCAGATATTGGTGACAGGTTTCTTCAGTTGAATGGATTGAACTTATTGAGTTTAGACTCTTGTCTTTACGTCAGCAAAAATGACAAAATAATTAGATAGGTAAGTTTATAAAGGTAAAAATAAATGCATCAAGTGACTATACATCAATACGTAGGTAGGTATGTGAGTAAGTATATACAGATATATACAAAGATATGTAGTAACTAGAATATTAGTAGGCAGGTGTATAGAATATATATGTATTTAAAGGCTTGATGTAATTTCTACAGCGAAGTTAAAAAACGGAGTGTCATTTATATGCTCCTATCTATATGTATATGTGTGTACAGATGTAAGCATATATATATATATGATTATATTTAGTTTCATTAAACGTCGCAAAAGTTTATTTTAATTTTAATAAATGAGATATTATTTATATTAATTCATCGTGAGTTCGTGATATCCCAAGTAATATGGGATATTATAGACACTAAAAAGAGATATGTTATAACTTTTTTACAAAAAGCGCATTAAAAAATAAAAAAAAAGCGCATTAAAAAATAAAAAAAATATACAAAAAACGAGTACTCAATTGGAACTTTTGCGGTACAATATCGTTTCTGAACATAAATAAATTTCCAGATACTGCTATTACTGCAGATTTTTGAAGTCCGTGCCGCGTGAAATGTAATTCTTATATGTGTGTGTTTGATTATGCATATATCAGCCCTATTTTAGAAATTTATTTATGTTCGGAAACGAAAAATTTTAAACTGAGTACTATTATTTTTTAAACTTTTCGGTGCGCTTCTTATTCGGTGATTATTTGATGTCAGTGAAAATTGTTTGCAATTAGTTTCATTTTTGATATTTAAAGTGTAAATATTCAGAAGTTTAATTAAATATGCATAAGTTTTTGCTAAACAAATCGTACTGTAATCAGTAAATTATAATATTAATTACATAGAGGAAACATTTTCTTTAAAACCGTATTACTGATTTGCCACGTAAGCCGTATTCAATGATGGTACCACAAATGCATGTCATTAGAGACTCCGGTCGGAAATTGCTTATTTATAGTACGAATGAAGGAAAATTCTGCTAGTAAAAAACCACGGTTGATGAAAATTGCCGTTATGAAAATCTATCTACTCTTTTGAATTTAATAGCACCAATTATACCATACGGGTTATAGGATTTAAAACATTCCCAATTTAATTATATAAGTTGAAATGAAAATACCAATTAAATAATCTCCTTTTTTGTTAAGTTTCTCTAACAATTCCGTCAAAATGCATAGGCGACAATAATTTATGAAATGTGATCAATATATTTACATCAAAAATGATTCGTAACTTTAAACTACTTATTATATATTGAGTTTTGCTTGTAGTTAGGAATTTTCTTGGCGGGTTTATTTTTAATCCATAGTAACATTAGGAAATTTGATATAAAATATTACATTTTTAATTATTGTGTTTTTATTTATAAAATTCAAATGTCATGTTTATAATCGTTATCTTTTTTTAGAAATGACGTATTTATTTTATCAAATATCAAACAGATTTAATGGTCAATACTAAATAATGTTTAATTGACGAAGTGCCACTCTAATGTAAATTTTTCAAAAATTTCCAACATAACGGTAGCCTCAATAGCAATGTTTGCTAAGAGAAAATTTCCTCAATAAAGTAATATTTTGAATTCATGAAACAAAATATAATTTCCATAAGTAAAAAATGTTACTAAACTTAAAGTTTATGAATATGTATATATTTTACGACGATTTGGACGTTTGAACTCGTAAAATCAATTTATCTATAAACATTAAAACTTTACAGTTAACAACAATTTATGTTATTTTGGCTGATTAGTCTGAAATATGATTGCATATTTTATCTAGTTCGTTGATATTAATTATAGAAATTAATGACAAGTTTAACCTAAGGTCATTTAGTATAGCGTAGTTATTACTAAAGAACATAGTTATAGAAAATATTTATGATTGTAAATATGAGCACCTTGAATTGCACATTATTTATCTGTTAAACGCAAAATCAATTTTAATAAAATTTGGAAAGGATATTAAATCATCAGTTTTATTAACAAAATTGATATTAATAAACGAAATCTCGACGTTTTCGTAATGAACGAAAACTCGATATCTTCATAATAAACGAAATCTCGACATTTTCGTATTAAACCAAATCTCGATATTTTTGTATTAAACGAAATTTCGATATTTTCGTAATAAACGAAATCTCGATATCTTCGTAATAAACGAAAATCGAGCCTGGTTCACTGCATCCAGGATTTTATATCCCGTTTGGGGAAAAATTGCTTTATTAATCATTAGTCATCTTTAATATGTATAAAGATCTAAGTGCCATAAATATTTCATCATCATCATATTTGGCACAACAGCCCAGGGTGGGCCAAGGCCTTCTGTTGGGGATTCTTCCAGGAGGTTCTACTCTTCGCCTGGGTTTTGCAGTTCTTTATCCTGAGAATGTTAAAATCTTCTTCCACTGAATCGATCCATCGTAATTTTGGTCTACCTCTTCTACGAGTTGTTAGAGGTTTTGCGATGAAAACTTTCTTTACTGGGTTTTCATCTTTCATTCTAGATACGTGGGCAGCCCAGTTCATTCTTTTGATTTTGATGGTTTTTATGACATCAGGCTCACCAAACAACCTATACATTTCTAAGTTAAGGCGTCTTCGCCAAATACCATTTTCCTTGACACCCCCAAAAATTCTCCTCAGAACCCTTCTTTCAAAGGCTGCTATTTTATTCTCTCCAGTTCTAGTCAAAGGCCAGGTTTCTGAACCATATGCTAGAACTGGCCTAATGAGAGTTTTATGTACTAATAATTTTATTTTTCTTGTAAGGAAAGAAGATTTAAGGATGGAGCTTAGTCCAAAAAATGTTTTATTGGTCGATGATATGCGATTCTGAATTTCAGAGATAGTGTCATTCTTATTGTTAACACAAGACCCAAGGTAAGTAAAGCAGTCAACCGTTTCAAATGTATGTGAGCCAATCTCCAAACGATTATGTGCATTATTTGGTGGAGATTTTTGTATAGCCATATACTTAGTCTTGGAGTCGTTTATTGCCAGACCCATTTGATTTGCAGCTATCTCCAAAGACAGAAAGGCCTCTCTCAAGGCTGGTAGGTTTCCAGCAATTATATCAATATCATCAGCATACGCTAGGATTTGAATTGATTTGTAAAAGATGGTACTCCTAGTGATAATATCGGAATCCCGAATAGCTTTTTCTAGTGCAATATTAAAAAGCAGACACGAGAGTGAGTCGCCTTGTCGAACACCATTATTAACACTAAGATCTTCGGAGAGGCCATAATTTTATTTTATTTTACATTTTGTCGTCTCCATAGAACACATTACAAGTCTAATTAACTTGCTCGGAAGTTTGAATTCATACGTTGTATCTTTTAATTACTTTCTACTAACACTGACTTTTTATAAAATATCTTTATCGATCTATTAATTTTATACATCTCCTTCTTCAAATTATACTTCTGCGTACTTTCAACCTAAATTACAATAATTATTAACAATGGTTTTCTGAAGACAAGAAGAGTCTGCTAACTTGCAACACAGCATTCTATAGAGAATTTATAATTATCATATAAGCTACGCTAAAATTATTGAACCAATACATATTAATAAACAAAATGCACCCTAAGTATTTATTCCTAAATATAATCTGTAATCCCGTTACTTAATATAATCTTGATGTTGAAAACACTTTTGTACACTGTCATTATGTCTCCATCCCTTATTTATCTTCTAACGGGTCGTTTGATATAATTTATTTAGCTTTATATTTTATTATCATGTAAAGGGGACATGACAAACAGGTAGATGTAAGGATATGTGTCTGATTTAATAAGGGTTCGTTTTATTTTCTTTCTTCGCAGTAAATCCTAAATGCATTTATTCTCTGTATGTAAATATTTATCTATTTTAGGAAGTATTCTTTTGTTTAAGGGTTGATGTTTTTTTATTTATGGGTTAATAGCAAAATATTGATACTTTCAACATTGAACTAAATAAAAATTAACGTAACTGTACGGCAACAATAATGATTTATTTAACATTCACACTCAGTTAACGGACGGTTATATTATTTCCGCCCAATATATTAAAAACCATTAAGTAGACAATGATCACGTTAGCGTTTTTTTCCAAATTGCCATTCAAGGGTTGTAATTTGAGATTGCGTAATTCTGTTGATCGGGTACAAGCTGCTTATTCGTCAGATGTGGCATCCATTGTCGTTTTTTGCTTTTGGGTATCCATTGACACTTTGCAGATTCTAGTTCGACTAATTATTATCTTAACGTTATAATTTGCAGTTTATGAAGCAACTTTTATCTTGATTTATTCAAATGAATAATGAATTTTGGGCAGTCACTTTGTAGATTCTAGTTCGACTAATTATTATCTTAACGTTATAATTTGCAGTTTATGAAGCAACTTTTATCTTGATTTATTCAAATGATTAATGAATTTTGGGCAGTCACTTTGTAGATTCTAGTTCGACTAATTATTATCTTAACGTTATAATTTGCAGTTTATGAAGCAACTTTTATCTTGATTTATTCAAATGATTAATGAATTTTGGGCAGTCACTTTGTAGATTCTAGTTCGACTAATTATTATCTTAACGTTATAATTTGCAGTTTATGAAGCAACTTTTACCTTGATTTATTCAAATGATTAATGAATTTTGAGTAGTCATATTAATTTAGTAATAGTAACCGAATGAACTTATTAAGAGAAGGATCGAAACATTCGTCAAAAATATTTTGGTTTTGTATTCATCACTTCAAATTTATACTCTAAATTAAATTGGTTACACATTTGCCTCTTCGTTCATGATTTAAGATCAATTCGACAGATATAAAAAATCTGTTTGTTTGATTCTCAATTCCTTATATTTAATATTTTTACACATCTAGAGAGCGAAGAACGAGATAATATGTGAGGTAGTTGGGAAAAATCGGCATTGGACGGAATTGGTATATATCTAGCTTCAAAGTCCTGAAATGATTTTTTTGCATTCTGTGAATCTGTGCATTGAACATACTGTCAGTGGTGAAACAAAACTAACCATGTACATTAAGATTAATTTTACCCAATGTTCAAATATCGTCGGTATTTTAAAAATGGAGCTTTTTTGTTATAAATTTTATGATTGAAATTACTTATCTTCAATATTTTTTAACACTTTTTAACAAATTAAGTACGACTTAATGCATACAGATTATTTTTCTAAGCAAATAGATTTGGTAAAGCATATTTTCAACTTTGACCAATCCTTTTGAAGTATATGAAAAAATCCGCCAGTTTAGATATGAAAAAATTAAACAAGAAATATATTTTATAATTTTTTGCATGTTTCTAATTTTGAATAAAATATACCTGAAACATCGAAAAGAAACGAAAAAAAAGAAACAGTTTTTCTGTGTAGTTAAGTTTATATAAATGGTGTAGTGGGTGGTGATGTTAATGTTAATAAGGTTAAACATTTCATTTATATTTTTAATGAGGTTAAAATTTCATTTAATAATGTAAATTTTTCCCAGGAACGTATTTAACTAGTGCTGCACTAACATTGAATTAGAATTGAAATTATTAAGGAGAAATTATTCCATTAAATCGATCGTGCCTTCTGTCTAAAGAGCTTTCTTCAAATTTTCCTGTTATGCTGAAACCTGAAGTAGAACAGAATAAATATACATAAATTTTTGAGCTTGATTCTAGGTTAATTAGGAGTTCTAACACTGATTTTTTTGTAATTAGGAATACGTATGAAATAATATAAGAAATATTGTCTAGCTTGGTTTAGAGACTTTTTGCAAAACTCCTTACTAAAAAGAAAAATTGCATACTATTATGATTCTACTACGTACTTAGAATTTTATAATATGGTATTTGACTGATGTCGATATTTTTTGTAGAACATGTTATAAAACTGCAAAGAAGTTTTAAAAAAACCTTGTGATGAAAAAATAATGCATATAAGAAACAATTAATCGAAATTTCCAAATAGGAAGAAGTGTAAATTTTTTGTTCATTAAATTGAAAAAGTTATTATGAATTTAGTTTCCAGGCAAAAAAATGAGAAAATTATAATATGCAATATGTAACTTAAACGCAATATTTAACGAGGTATTGAAAATATTTAATAAGCTCTCTTACAATGAATGTTAAATAACTGGCCAGTGACGTCATAGGCCAGTCGTGTTTTGTATGAGGCGTTTTCGCGCGAATCGTAGTTCATCAGTTTTTAAGTTGGTATAACTTTGTAATGAAAAGTCCTAAGTACGATATATTTACTTGGACCGTTTTTAATGTTATTACTTATTCTATTTTAGTAATTAAAAGTAATATAATCCAATATACAATAATATAAAATAATATACCCTATTTTAAACTGTCTACATTTAAAATGATTATACACTATCTTTGTAGGAGTAATAAATTATACGATACGTAGAAAAAGCATGAAACATTTTGCTTTAAAAAAATAAAAGGAGATTTAATGTATGCTTCCTTAAATGTTTAGATGTTTGCTGCTAACGACAAATATCACGTAAGTGGGTCTCTTATCTTGTATTAAGTGAAACTATAAACAAGTTTCATTATGATTAACATTACATCACGTTACGTTATAGCTTGATCAAACAATGACTAGAAAGTAAAGATGACTATTTTGATGAATTATTTTCATAAAGCATTTAGAAATTCTGTATTAAGTCGAAGCTACACTGATTTTATGAAAGAGAAACGATTTATTCGTTTGTAAGATGTATTCGTTGTAGCAAGTTAACTAATTTGAAGAATTTTCACGATAATCGTATTTCTTCAAAAGCGGTGCATTTAATTTAATTAAATTTTCAATATTCTCTGGCTACTGGCCAGTTTATAACCGATAGCATATATGAAATGTCGTATTTCTTACTCAAAATTGCTGATTTACCTATCAAAAATGTTTCTTGGAAAGATCAAATGCAACGATTACATTTTTAAGGTGCATTTCAAGGTCAATTTCAATATAGTTTTTGGTATTGCTAATCATTTAAAAAGGCTTTATAACATTACAATTTGAACTACCTCACCAATGCAACTTAAATTGGAAAATATTTAATAAGTTCTCTTACAATGAATGTTAAATAACTGGCCAGTGACGTCATAGGCCAGTCGTGTTTTGTATGAGGCGTTTTCGCGCGAATCGTGAGGAAAGCTCTTTATGAGGAAAGCTTTCTTCGTCACTCAAGTTTTGAGTGGAATGTTCATTGTCTTCATTTGCCTTCAGAATAATTTCCGTACTGTCCAGAAAACTTTATCTGTATGACTTGAAAATTGTAAAAAGTAATCTTCATAAATACGAGATGTCCGTCTGTCTGCCTTATAATTACTACAGGCTCGTGAAATTTTGCAAAGAGATAATTTACATTAAAATTGTAATTAGTGTGTAGCACAATAACAAGAAAATATATACCATCCAACACGAGATGAACACAGATGGTAGCAATTGTGGTGAAAGATATTAAAATGGTATCGAGGTTTTATATAATATTTTTAATTTTTAAAGATGAATTACCATTAGTTACTCTTTTTATTTAAGGACCCGGTATATTCTTTAACTAATGTACTTAATAAATTACTTGTGGAATCATCGTACCATAGGGGTGATGATTATCAAACATGTTGAGAATTAAATAAAATACTTAGTTCATAATCCTCTTTTTCACTTGATTAAAAGCAGAATATTTAATTTTACTTTAAGTAAATTTAATTGATTTTTATTCTATGAAAGTGTGATTCAAGATAAGCTTAGGGAATATTAAATATATTTAGATTTAATTTTGTAGAAATTCATTAGTATTATTTCTATTTTCTTTAAGTTCTTTACCACGACCTAGGTTTCGTTGTATTACAACATCTTCAGGTGGGTTATTAGCAAAGATTCAAAGAAATCTTTGCTAATAGCCCACCTGAAGATGTTGTAATACAACGAAACTCAGGGAATAGTTGAATTAAATATTGAAATAAGACTATTTGATTCTTCGTAGACCATTATTGAAATAAATTTTTCAGTTTTTATGAGCAAGACTTCGAAACGAACTTCGTATGCACTACGAAGTTCATTTTGTCAGCGAAGTTTTATAAACGAGTTAAAATTCTAAATTAAACCAAAGTATTAAAAAATGTTGTTAAGAAATTTTGTGTTACTTTAACCAAATTAGTTTTTGTCGCAATTTTTGCATTTGTGAGTCGTACTTTTGTGGTACTGGCATACAAGTTGAAATCAAGTTCAAGGAAGTTCAATAACTCAACATCGAACTTCAAAACTCGGTATTTGTTTCGACCGAGATAATGACTAGCTACATTGATCTTTAAACTAATAATGTCAATGAGCTTTGGTTGAGAATGTGAATGCTACTTATATCCGTTTGAAGTACAGATATCGGGTGACATCCCGATATTATACCCGATTTCAATTTATTGCGAAATCCAGTTAATTTTATCGCCATTTCAATAATGGAATATTGTTTCTTCCAACTTGTCAAGTTTTATTTAGGAGAGTCAGTACAATATTACTATAAAAACTTTATTACGATGTTAAATATAAATTTACAAACCGGAAATGGGCTATGAGTTTTATGGACGTCGAATAAGGTTTTGTTCGATAATTTCTGAGTTCATATAGCTTTGTTTGACATTTGTGACTAATAAATGGGGACAAATATTTCATTTATTGATTCAACTTTGACTCATTCGTGAATATCATTAGTTTCTTAATTTTCTGCTATTGGAGAAATTTCACGGATAATTATTGATGGAACTTTACTTAGGCTTTAAATATTTTGTTCGGACTAGTCGTTTGAAGTACGCAAATTTCGTAGTCATTATTTTTTTGTTTAGAATCAACTTCAAAAAGAGTAAGATCTTTTCTATTTGGTCCGTATATTTAATTTATGTGCGCTTATAAGTTTTAAATGATTTATAATTCTTTTATTTACTGCGAAGTTTGATAATTTTAATACTGATAAATTAAATAAGACAATCCAATGTGAATCCTGTTCACAATATCGTGTCTATGGAATATTTAGAGTGATCGGAACAATGATTATGGAAGGAAACACGACAAAGCTTAAATCATGATTGGTGCGACTATTTTGTCTATTCAGGCTTCAATTGGTGCCAAAAAAATTAGGTTAATTGTCATTAGTGTTAAACAATTGTTCACGCTAATTACTATTATGAAATAAAATAATATGAACCCTATACCTACATAAACAAAACGCGATAATGAAATTTAAAATAACATATTGTTGGCTACTAATTATAAAAAGTATGTTCGATGATGTTGATGTTGATGTTAAATAGAGAGTTATAGATAGGTAGATAAAGACGAATACTAGCTTTTTGTACCCATTTTTAATCTATCAATTAGAAGAGGTATTTTCATTACAAAAGTATATTATTATTTATTTTCTGTGTTTTTTGAACTTGGTTTTCTTTTTTCTTAAAATGTTATTTCATTTGTGTTCTAATACATTTTTGTATACAATTTTTTAAAAGTATTCTATCATATTTGTTTGACATTAATTAATTATATAGTTTTATGTTATGTAATGAAAAAGTATTAGTTTTAATTTTTTTATGTTGTGTAGTGAACAAGTATTGTTATTAATTTTTTTTATAATTAGAACATACCAGTATATGAGCGTACTAGAAGATACCAGTATATGATTAAGATAGAAGATACCAGTATATATATTTAATGTAATTTTTCTGGGTGTTTTTTAAGTTCAATTTATTTTAAGATTTTTAGCAGTTAATAAGAAATGTTTATTTAAATATGAATAATTTTACTAAGCACTCTGTTATTATAACGAAACCAGAGAAACTTTAAAAAAAGTAATAAGATTCTAAGTAATGAAAAATCAGAGGACATGATCCTCTGACTTTTCATTATCTCTGCTTGATACATAAATATTTTTATGACCTTTAAAAAATTCTTTAAACGCAAGTGAGAGCAAAGTAGCAGTAAAATAACGTACTGTAATCAGTCGAAGTCCGTACACCATCATCGGACAGTATTCTAGTTAAAGCTGTCATAGCCACTGAGTATTTCAATAAAGACGTGTAAAGTTCATTTGTTTAAAAAATCCATTTTTTAGTTAAAAATGCGGTTACCTAATTATAACTAAATATAACTAGTAATTAAATATATAGTCGAATTGAAAACCCGCTCCTTTTTTGAAATCGTTTAAAAATAAAAATTGACCCATTTTTTAGGGTATGTACGCAACCCTAAAAAATGGGTCAATTTTTATTTTAAAGAACATAGTATTATATAAGAACATGTAAGGCTTCAGTTTACCCAAGGAAAAACTGAAGCCTTACATGATAAGTCATGTGTTGTTCGTCCGTCTGTCACAGCCGTTTTACTCGGAAACTCACTTGAAATTTGGCATAGTAATCAAATATATTAACCCGTATTTATTTCAATAAAACTCAAAAATATTTATCTGGAAACGTTAGAGGGGACAAATAAAGTACATGATTTTTTTAAATTTCATGCCTATAGCGGGATATCGTTTGAAAGGGCTAGTTTCAAGGGTCTCAAAAATATTTTTTTCATAATTTTAAGTATTGCAGTCATCACACACATCAGCATAACACAAGCTTCCTCCAAAATCTTATAATCATTATAAATGTGAAAGTTTTGGATGGATGTTTGTGACGCTATAGCTCCATAAATACTTTTTACCAAATATGAAAGTCTGAAGTTGCTCCCGAGGTACAGTATCCATATCTTCTTTTATTTTATATATTAATTTCCTATTTGATCACGTGGTTATGATGTGATTTTAGTATGTCTTCTTATATCTTCTCACGCCGAATTTCCAAATCCGAGCATTTTTCCTTTGCGATAGCACACATTTTCCTTCTATTGTGACTGATATAGCACGATATTATTACTGAATGCAAGTGAATGAGGATTTTGAAAACATTTAAAGTAGACAAATTTTCTGGAGATACTATTATAGTCCATGGGAATAAAGTCGCGGGCGGAACGTATTTAAATATAAAGGTTATTCATATAAAATAACAAATAACTTAATTTCTAGTATGTAGTTCAAATTTGAACATTCTTTGTAATGAACATCGTACATAGTATTATGAAACTACTGAAAAATAAGCAAAAAATCAGAGCCCTCCTTATTTCCAAAACTACTCAACCTAAAAATTAAGAAAAAATATGGGTTTTTAGAAACTCATGAAAAAATTGCAAGAAAATTATACAAATTATTTATAATTTTGGGTTTTTAGAAGCTCACGAAAAGATTGTAGAAAAACTATAAAAATTATTCATAATTTTGGGTTTTTAGAAGCTCACGAAAAGATTATAGGAAAACTATACAAATTTTAATTTTGGGTTTTTAGAAACTCACGAAAAGATTGTAGGAAAACTGGACAAATTATTCATAATTTTGGATTTTTAAAAGCTCACGAAAAGATTGTAGGAAAGCCGTACAAATGATTCAAAATCTTGGGTTTTTAGAAGCTCATGTAAAACTCATGGAAGACAGTAGGATATCATTTTTTATTCTGTATTCATGATCGATTTTCTCAGAAACCATGCGACGTAGAAACTTGAAATTTGGCATAGTAACACATCTTTTTATTACCCCACGTATTTAGTACTAGCTAAATGGTTAATAATATTATTATTCAAAATGAAGAGGGACCAAATAAAGGTGGTATTTTTTTATTTTATATGTTACGTGAGATATCATTTGAAAGGGTTTATAGACATAAACTCTTATATATTTTACAAAAATATTTCTTTTCTAAATGTATAATTTTATGTTTAAAAAATATTCTAAAAAATATCCAAAAAGAGGACATTCCCCCTTCTGAATAAATATCGGCAATTGAGCTTTATATAAAATCTATACAATCACAATTATAATATAAAAGTTAAAAATGTTCATTTCAAACGAATTTCCTGCAAAATTACATGGGATGATTGAAGGAAACCACTCCGCCACATTTCGTTTAACAAAAATCCGATATCATGATCATTTGAACTTGGGGCTGGAATATTTTTGAAATGAATTAATGAGCAGATCTTCATCCACATGAAACGTTTCCCCGGGAACCACTTTGTCACATGGACGGGGAAGTGTGACACGTTCTTCGATTAAACGCCACCTGCAGAAATGTTAATATGTGTGTGCACATATTTACATGTACATATGCATACATGCACACACACATGCGTACGCACACACACACATACATATTTCCAAAATGCTAAATCGACAATGAGAAAAATAAAAAAAAGTAAAATATATCTTACGCCTTATATTTACGTTATGTAAATATTAATATTTTTAGGCGGTTTAACAAAAATACTATGTTCTTTAAATATCTATAAATCCCTAAATGTGTACGGAGCCCTCATAGTGCGAGTTCCACTTATGCTTGACAGATTTTTAGCGGTATACATATGGGCATTACCTTTATCATAACATGCCATGGCGTATTAGCCTATTTATGTGCTTTCTCAACTTTAAAGGATTCTTTATTTATAATGTTTTTATAGATATAACCTAATATTTAATAGGCCTACCTGAAAAATAACATTACTTTTTAATAACATATGCAAAAATTATGTTAAACGTCATAAAATATCAAATTTACTCCAGAGCTTGGTTTTGTTCAATGATCTTAACTATTTATAATTCATGTAGAAACGCGACATAGCAGCCACGATATAACGTTGCAAATTCCTTGTAACAAGCAAATTTAACCGATGTTAAGCTCGCGTAGTATTCCAATTAAAGTCATTGCCGCGAAACTAACTTGGCTGCTCCCTGTCTCCTTATGTAGAGCTTTCTTGACAACAGGACTTATAGCGAAATAGCGATCGTTTTGATAACGTAACACTTGACGAATTAAGTTAGGAATATAATGTAAAGTAGATCAGTTTTTGGGCACAAAGGGCGTTATTTTGGAAAAATAAATTTGTTGTCACCATTTTCAACCCTTACATGACAATGACGGAAAGTAAAACGAGGGTGCTAGAATTAATAAAGCTAAACCAAGGATTAATAAAAAGTATACTATATGTTATAAATTACATAATATTTTATTTATCTACGTCAATCGGAGTTTGGAAGAGATCTGTAATTTTTTGAGGACTGAACTTTAAACAGAAAAAGTGCACCAATCTGAGATTAATTCGAATATAAGATACTGCTCCTTTATTCTAATTTAAGATAATATGGAGATAGTAGAGAGATAAGTTATCTCTGGAGATAATAGGGGGATGGTAGTCTGGGGTTCTGGTAGTCTGGGGAGAGATAGTCCGGAGATATTATTGAGAATTTTTACAGAACATTTCCCCTTTTTGTATTATTTATTAATCTGTGATCAATCCTGCCACAAGTTTTAATGAGCGTAGTTTCCATTAATGACTTACAAAAGAGTAAAATAATTTAAGATTTATTTTTATGTAATATTACTCTTTATTATCTTACTTCATTAACGGGCTATCATTCAGTAGTTCCCATATTATTCCAGATTATTTTAATTTATTTAGTATTTTAAAGAAAATAGTATATTTAGCTTAATGTTTTATTTATTAATAATATCTACATATTTTTAAATGAAAATATTATTGAAGCATAACGTAATGTAAAATTTCAGAAAATTTATTTTTATTATTTTATTTTAAGATAATTAATGTATTAATAACGAGCGTACAATATTGGATTCATTCCAATTATTATTGGTACCATAAAGAATTGATGAATTATTAATATGAATTTATGAAAGAAATTACAGAGGATTACAGAGCGTAGGAGAAAAGAAAGTGTGCATTTCGTAGCAAAGTTGCTAAATCAGATTTATATTCTGATATAAAGTCAAGAATTATAAATTTTCGAATTGGAAATAAGTTGTGGGTTTCCCTGAGTATAAATTTAACTTAGTATGGCAGGAGGAAGCGGCGTTCTTGGTCATGCATGCCTCAGCCTTCATTTTGGGAAATTGTTTTTATTGAATGCCTCGGAAACGGCTGTAAAAATATAACGGACTGTTTTTCTGGACAATTTTATGTCAATATTTTATAATATATTATAATTATAATATATTATAAAATGTTGACAATTAAATTATTATAATTTGCAATCCACGGTGATATTAGTTTTCGCCTTTCGGTGTCGAATCTCGGAAAAGCCTAAAATATATGTTTCATAAAAATTTACAATGTAAATATTTATCCCATAAAAATTTATCGACCCCTTTAGGGGTAGAATCTGGGATAATGCTTAAATAAGTGTTTCATTATTTTTGTTGGACAGCATTAAAATATCAAGTTTTAAGCCAAAAGTACCAGAGAGAAAAATGCTCAAATACGTATTTAATTATTTGGGTTGAAAAGCCTTAATAACAAGTTTTATTGAAAAATTACCATAAAATATTTTTTTCCCCCAAAAACTAAACCACTACTTTTTACCTCCTTAAATCTTTAAAAATGCTTAAATATATGTGTCATTATTTGTATTGAAGAGCTTACTACCAAGTTTTAAGAAAAATTACCATAATAATTTTTTTCCCTCACGAACTCCCTTCACAAAATTCCTTTTCACCACCTTATGGTTTGAATCTCGGAAAATGGTAAAATACGTGTTTCATTATTTGTGTTGAAGAGTTTCAATACCAAGTTTTAAGTAAAAATTATCATATAAATATTTCTTCCCATGCGAACTTAATTCCATTTTTATTCTCCTTAGGACTTGAATCGAGATGAGTTTCGAGAAATACCTTCTCAAACGATGCCTCCAGTATAAAATTAATACTCTCTCCAAATTTCAAATTTTTATCATTAGTGATTTGGGCTGGGCGTTGATCAGTCAGTCAATCTATCAAATATTGCATTTTATATATTTAGATAACAGCAGAATAATGTCTAACAGTATTTCAAAAATGTTTATCCCTTCGGCAGCTTACTAGTCGGTAGCAGTTTATTTACGTTTAAAAAAAATGTAAATAAACAGCTCTTAGGCACTGTTATTTTGAAACTGTAATTTTGGAGAAAAATATTATGTGTATAAAACTTGAAAATGCCCTTGTGATTAAACTTATGCGCTTCAAAAACATTTTTTTTTCTTGGTAAACCTGGTCATTTGGGAAATATTTAATGAAAACCATTTATTTTTAAAAATACAGAAGCATAGTCCACCCACTGTGTAAACTTAAATTTATTGTCAGGTTAACGTACAAACCATTTCCAATTCTAAAGTCATAGCTTTAAAAAATAAATATTTGACTATTGGAATATTATTTAAGAATTAGTGTATCTGCAAAAAAAGGAGATTTTCCGACTTAGTCTTTCAATGTCCTCATAAATATAATTTTCCACAACTGCTCGTTACAGAAGACAAACTTCATCCAATTAATTTAGCTAGGTTAAATATTAATTTGGCTTCATCTTGTTTAAGCAGGATATTTGGAACTAACAATGGTCATTGTTGGTTTTTCAAAATTCAACTATTTTTATCTGAAAAGGTAAAATTTACTTGAATTTAAGTCCTATTGATCTATTTCAATACACATATAATTGTTTTTAGATAATATATAAGGTTATGATTGAAAATTATTTTATAAATTTAGTTTTCTATTTGCTCACACATATTTACGATGTGTAGTAAGCAAAGGTATGTTCGGATTAAAAATGTAGGTTGGGTTCTTAAAAAAATGCTATTGATGTTGCCCTAAAATAAATGATATAATTGTATTGTAATAGTGTTACTGATTCGTGTTTTATAATAATTCTGTGGGTGTAACGGATGGACATTGGATGAGTTAGTATCGGTAAAATAGACTGTCTTCATTTGGCGAAAGTTAATTTTTGGTAGAAACATTTGTTTCTATAAAAGTAAATATACCCAGTCAATTATAAAGATATATGTATTAGATGAGAATAAAAACGTGCTATGGTTTGACTATCCGAGAAAATAAATAAATTCACAGGTTTTTTGTCCAATATTCGTCTCTTTAAAATTAATTTTTTGGTTTCGTATCTTTGCTAGCGTTTTTTAAGTTATTTTTTTTATGCCAACTTTCAATGAAAATTAACAAAAAGATCAGACGCTTACGTTGATCATGGCGGATCTAAGGAAATAAACAATTCACGCACATGAAGCCTCTGTGAGAAGCTCATAAATGATAAACATGATAAGAGTGTAGCAATGCAATAGTATATTATAATAGGATAGATATTTTGCGTTCATAATGTTTAATTTAAATTTGGTCTTTATCATTTTAGATGTCGATAATTTTTGACGGCTTACTCTATTGCGCTTCCATAGCCACGTGAAAATTTCCGTCCGTTTAAAATTTCCGTAAGTTTGCTATGTTTAAATTATTACTACTGACTAATTTTTAACGTAACACAAACACAAAAAAAAATTTAGGTAAATTAAGAAAGAACACAAAAAAAATTTAGGAATACCTTAAATTTTTTTTGGGTTCTTTCAAATATAAGATAGTATAAGTTAAAAGAAAACTATGTTACTTTCTTATTTTTTCACCAATATTTTTTTACTTGTTATGATAAACTTAAATTTCAAAGAGATTCAACATTACTCATGTTCATTTTCAAAGTGCTACTTGCAAAAATTTCGAGTTTTGTGCCATTTTGTCAGATATCCTTTTGTCTTAAATAAATATATGAGAACTCGCGAATACAAACTTTTCGCTGCACATCTGTTCCGAACCGATCTCCATTATGGCACGTCCACTATGTCATATTATGGATCATATAAACTATCTCCTCACTAAGGTATCTGAATGTCGTATATTTATTATGAACGAGAATAAATTATAGTCTTATTATACTTTTTGTAATTCCGTTAGATATTTTTTTGTATTTAGTCATTGTTTATTTTCTTTGTCGTTAAAATAAGTATAAAAAATAAATATGTTAGTAATGTTAGTATTTATACTCAGAGTAGTCATTTATTTTTCTTACGCTATCCAATAAAGATTTATCCATTGCGTACTTATTTGAAAAATTTAAAAATAAGATAATTGATGTATAACTTCCTTACGGGGATTCTACGAGTACCTGTTTCGTAAGGAGAGAATGCTCTAGGGCAATTGCGATGGTCAAGAAGTCCTACCATGTTTTCATAACTATGAAGATTTCGATCTATTGTATTCTCCTATAAATTTAAAACGAAAAATTATGGTTTCCATTGACGTTATTAAATTATTATAATATGTAACATTCAACAACGTAAGTTCAATGTACAATATCATGTTGCTTCTAATTTACAATGTCAGTAAATGCTTCTAATAACAATGGGCTGACACATATCATTAGGATGATAAGATATCTTATGTCGTGAGCTTTACATTTACCGTAGATAGTCTAGTTGAGTGGAGATCAGTTTGATCCGGATAAATGATATGCATTGAGTTATGCCTATGAATCTATCACCAATGATTACTGTATTGGCACTGATTTGTTTCATCTCAGCATGGAAACCATTAATTCGGCAAATATTCGAAGCATTGTGTATTGAATCGTAGCCTTCTATGATTAAGTTTCTGACATATTCCGTGTAACACGATTATGTTTTTGATCTCATAATATCGACATTTTTTTGTTTTTCCTATAATTTATTAGTTCACGATAATATCTAGCTATTATATTGAGTCCTCAACGTGTAAATAGCAGTACAGTTGTTTTTATTTCTCCGTAAGTATTTCAAGTTTGGGGGAATGTAATTCAATGTCAAAAGTAACGCCGAAATCTTTCGTGTCCTTGTCCTCAATTATTTTTTAACTCCAATAAATGCAAAACAATTTTCACCCACTAACTATTTGTCGTATGTACGACCTCGACTTCATCTGGATTGGGTTACTCCACTCTTTCAAATTATGGATCATGGAATTTCGTCCCCAACAGAATGACTGAATGTAAAATCGATTTATAATGATATCGATTGTAATCATTCTATTAAGTATATTTCATCGGGTTCTTATTTAATCATAATGCCCTGTGGAAATATAAATATATAAATGAACTTCCGAAAAGGAAATAAGAAATAAGTTATAACTTAATTCAAATGTAAGAATATTAGACAAATCTGTAAAGTTAAAGAACTTTTTTCAGAGACAACTTCCATTGAAAAAAGACTGTGTGTATTTTTTATATGAAATGGAATAAGTTCCATTATATACGTTATAATAAAATTAACGAATACATATAAATTAAAATAACACTTTGAGTCTCAGTAAGTTGTAGTTTTTAATGTAATTTAATATGAAATTAGGGTGGCGTTTTTTTTAAACCTTTTCATATTGTTTGTATGTATCCTTTAAAAAGAGTTCACATTTTGCCAAACTCCTTCTAGTCTATTGTAAATAGTAATAACCCAGTCTAAAAATTAAGTTTTAATGCAGTTTTTTTATATTTAATATATCGTATAGAATATTTAAAATTTTGGTTAAAACTAAAATCCTGCACCACATCGAATTACTGTGCAAAATATGTGTTTCTATCTTTGATTTACATTACTTTATATTTGCTGGGAAAATAAAAATATGTGTAAAAGCGAATATCTATATTCACAGTTCGTCTAGTATTTTCCGAGATCAGCCCGGTTATTTGGATAAATGTACGAATTAAATTTCAAGTTGATTAATTTATAGCTATGTGGATATTTCTATACTTCTTTAACTGAAACTTTTTCTAAACAAATGTGTAGCTGCACTTACCTCACCTCACGGACCAAGTCAGCACGCGAGCAAATGATGGTTGCAGCTCCGCGTATTGCATTGCAATGCTTCAATACAAGCGCGTCGGGAGAGCTCTGTATGCCTCAACGGTCGACCGGTTCTATCTTCGACTGCTGAAGCATGAGCATGAGCGGGCGGTGCTATTTTTTTTTAATCTGCTGTGCCAGGCTTTTATTCGCTTGGTCGTGGCCTGCTGTCTCAAGTTTCATGAGTTACCGTTTTTGCTTAACAATTGTATAAAATAGTGTGTCACGTTTCAATATTTAATTCAGTATTCACTATCTAGACTTCTATCATCTTCCGTCGAGTCCAAGACATCTTCTACAACTGACTTCAGACAAGTACTCGCCTTTGTTCTCACTTTACACATATTAAGATATACAAGATTCTATTACTTCATGAGAGAAAAACACATTATAATCTATTTTGGTTTATTGTTTCTTCTCTATTAATCTAAACATACGGCAGCGCGTAGACCAAGTTATTGAAAAACAGGTCGCGCGCACAAAATTAAACCTTTGTACAAGCCGTTGCGTCACTTTTGACCCTACTTGGTTCTACTATTAGATACATTTTAGGGGTATTAGAGGTAATCATTGCAAAAAGAACTGCTACTTGGTTCTACTATTAGATACATTTTAGGGGTATTAGAGGTAATCATTGCAAAAATAATTGATTTGGCCCTCACTGACTCATCGATAGATTCCCAAAACTATCGAACACTTGGGATATAAGAAGTGTTATGTATGTGTATGACGGAATAAACCTACCACGTTATGAATAACAGTAGTGGAGGAAATTGATACTGAAACTATCTCAAAATATCTTGATTAAGATTATTAAGATTACTGACCAGTAATTGATAACTGATACAGACATAAACGAGTTAATGACAGTGAATGTTTGTTAGAATACAACTTATACTTAAGTAAAAAAATTAGGCTTCGGATGGCATACGTACAAAATGAATTTGTATGGAATGTTTTGCTATTTGCATATCATATACTTAGCGTTTATATACGAATATACTAGATAGGATGACAGTACCGTAGCCACGTTCCCGTTCGGTCGTAAGACCCTATAATGGGATCAGGGAATGGGATGATAGTCGGAATAGGATAGATGGGAATCAATCTATAACAAACGCACCTATCGAAACGGTCTTACATACTATGTTGAAACTCGTTAAGTTTACTTTTGCTCTAACGTTGATTATATGGTCACGTTTCTGCCCCATTATCCTATTACAGATCAGTTATATTATAGGCGAGTAAAATGTAAAGGAAACGATTAAAATCCAAAGAACGGTGCGGTTGGCATCGGATAGAAACCATCCCTAAAAGTCATAATCATCCGTACAATCAAGTTAATAAAAGCTTGCAATGACAAAAGCCATTTCTTCCTCTTCTTCCATTTAAAGGTCTAGATGTTACTTTATACCTTTAGGTCAAATATAAAATGGTTGAAAGAATATGGTTTCATATGTAAATTATTCTTTGTTTGTGTGGAATGTCATGGCATTTATTTTAAAATGACTATGGACATGTAATATCTAATCATCGGTCAAAGTCTAAGAAAATTCGATAGCAGAATAAAATAGAATTTGCAGAATGTTTTGTTTAAAATTAGTTACAAAAGTTGCAGATAGAGAGTAGGCTTTACGGTTATATATTGCTAAGATGCAGGCATCATACGATATAGAAATAATAACCCAAAATTTTAAAATACCTGTAATTTGTAAAAGCTTACTAAATTCAAACCACCCAAGGGGACTTATTATATTGTATCCTTGTGCAATATTTATTTAACAGCTTGACGTGGAAATGGAATTTGACAAAGGTTTAGATTTCAAACGTTTATATTGTCGACTGAATAGTGTTACAAAACCTTAGTAATTTTATTACATTAATGTTTTGGTGCCTTAATTTTTTTTGGTAATTAAATTGTCCCTGATTTTATTATCAACCCATTTTTGTTCAAAGATAAAACTGGAATGAAAACGACAATCGTGAGATCGTGAATCGACAATTTCCTTGTAGCCATAGTTAGTCACTGCATGTAATGGAGCATCGGCAACATTATTAAACACATTCTAGTTCATATGTATTTTTTGCATGTATTTTTAAGAAAAGAGAGTGATTTCCAGTCTTTAGTATTCGATTTAACATTTTTAACCGACTAAAATAAAATGGAAAGTTAGCGATTTGACTATATTTTTGTATATGCTTCTGCAAAAAATGGGCACTTATCAACTAATTTTAATGATTCCATTTTCATTTGGATGAACCCATAGTGTAATTTCATAAATAAACATTTAAAACTCAACTTTAGAAATTGAATATAAACCATAGAACACCTCGATAATGAAAAGTACAGATGTGTGAAGGAATTTGGATGAATACTATGAAATAGGTTATAATAATAAACTCTAAAGTTATCATACGTCTAAGGATAATATGATTCTGCTTTTTAACAAAATTAGGGTCTAATAAAAGAGCTGAAAGTTGGTAACCGGAACTCTTCAATAACTAGGAGTAAACTAATAAATTATCTACTCCTTTGACTTTTCATGACGTAATTAAGAAAATAATGACATCTGAAGTTTGTTTAGAAACGTTAATTGTTTTAGACAAATATTTTTTTTGCTGTGGTATACGAGATTTTTTCCAGGGTGGGTTGGAAATTTATTATTTCAAAATTTTTAATTATTAAAACGTTTTCAATGGCGATGTAGTGATAAACTTTTAAAGAAATTTAAAGAAATGTATTCATGAATGAAGTGAGTGTATTTTTATATTTAGTCAGTGTGAATTGCGTTTGTTAAAAAACTATATCTTTTCAATATTTATATGAAGTGTTGTTAATTTTTTAGATTTTTACTGGCTGTCGCTATCTAATATTTTATTGTCTTTTGGAAAATACATTATATTATATTGGATATTTTATCATATATAATATGTTATAAGATTGGGAATTTATTGCTGTAGATCTTCAAATTTATTGCTATATAAATGATTAATGCCATGTGGCTTTCGTCTTAGAATAAGATATTATCTCTTACATTAGATGTCGTACGAGACAACTAAGGTAAGAGGGTGGGCTGTAGTGTACAGAGCGTAGGTGTCCTTCTGTAGTGTCCTTCTGCACATTGACGGTCTATTACTATTATCACCAATCCACTTGCCAGGCATATTAATGAAGGAAAATTTAATATATATGATAAGCCCACATATAAGACGGGTCTCAGTTCCAGATGACATGGTAACAGCAAACATGGGCGTAACGGTGGAGGATGATAATAACCTCTGACAAACGTTCAATTAACTACACCTGGGGACCGTTTAACGTGCCCACTGACGATTAACAAGAAAATTCTTGAGCTGAATTGGAACTGAGCAAATTACGGAAGGATGTTAGAGGATTATTAGAAGTAAGAAGACAGGGGGAAAGTGAGAAATCGTCCCGTACAGTAATTTGCTCTACTAGAGGGAGAACGAACAAGTCGTCCAAGATAGGTTGGACATATGCAGATATCTTCGGAATCCTCTCTTAAATAATTTGTTGGAATTTAAAATTATTTCGGCAAAAAGTCATAAAAGTATACGCACTGATCTCAGCATAATTTGACGACGAGATGAAGGCTATGTACGAAAATGTTTCTAAAGCCTCTGAATTCACTATACTTTTATCAAAGAAAACCTCGACGCAAAACTAGGAACACGGCACGATTATGAGCTGAGAGTGGCGCGATGTTGTTATAGGCAATGGAGATCTAGTTTCTAATGACTGGTTGATTTTTTGAAGAACAGGGCTTCTTCATGATCAGTTTCTTCAAAAAGTACCTGGCTAGAAAATGGACATACATTGGCCGTGACAGTGCAACTAGAAACGAAATGTATTCTATCTTAACGATCAAATTCACATATTTGATATTTCTGTGATTAGAAAAGTAATAAACCGAAAGTAACCTCCGAGAGGTTTAGTTTGATGATATCTAAGCTCTGGCTAGCACCCATCAACATTCTAAACCCCTAAGACTGCCAGTTCAACCCCTCCATTAGGTTTGAATGCCTAGTTGAATGGGTGATAATAGAAAATTTGAATGACGGGTTGGTAGAAATTGAAGAGTTTCAATTATTTAAAACTCATACAAAAAAAATCAAAAAACTTTCAGACCAAACTTTTGAAACTTTCGAACTCAAAGCGAAACGCATCGATACAAAGTTGCAGTCTTCAGTAAGCTAAAGAAACATATCTCCGAGTCCATACAATGGGATATTCGTTCCGTTAATAAAAATTGTATTCAAAAATTGATTAAGCAGAATAAAAGCTCCAACGTGTTTGTAAGAGATCTCCCACGTAATTTTGTCGAGATCAAAGTTATTTAGATAGGTGGAGAAATTCTATAAAAAAGTAAAATAAGATATGTAATCTTATCGCAAAAACTTGTCGATGGTACTGTCGACACCCCATTAGCCTGGTTAACCCCATATTATCTTGAATATATCCCGGGCGTCAGTATATAAGAAATGAGAATGTCTTTCAAACCAATGCACAATACGACAACGGGTGATGACGGAATTATCTCCGAACGCAGGTGCATATAAAAGCAGGTGGCATACCAATAATGAAAGTCCTTAACAAGTTATCCACCATCGTCATACCGACATTTTTAGAAACTGGAACATTTTAAAATAGAATAAATGTTTTTCACTATTTTCTTGAGATGTACTATTCAGATACAGACAATTTTTTGGGTTCTCCTTGATAGCATATAATAAAATAGAAAGAAAAAAAAATATGTAGAAACAAAAAAAATAGCATAAAAAGTGCATGTTCATTACATGCACTTTTTATGCTATTTTAGAAACCTAAATAATTCCTATACAATATTGTAGAGCTTGTGCCTGCTTCGCGATCGTGACCAATAATTATGAGGTTTATTGAAATAATAACTAAAAGATAAAACTCAACATTAAGAGTAGAAATTATATTTTAATTAGACGGAAAGAAAGGTCCAGAACTAATCATGAATAACATTGGTACTCATAAAGAGGGAGTTTCTTGTCATTTCAACAAAATAGATTTCCTCTGTGGGCTAATACTTCTTTATTAACTTACTCTTCTTTCGAAATTCTCACTTTTGTCACATAGTTCGAACAAAATACAAATAATTTTTTTAAGATTAAAAGCAAGGTAGAGATGTATTCAAATAAACTTAGAAATTTGTGTGTGACACGCTTAGAAGCAAGCACAATTTTAACATAACAAAATTTTTAAAATAGCATAACTGTGTATGTTGTGCTTACAGTATCCCAAACGTAGTTTTCTTTAATATATTTAATTTACAGATTATTTACTTCTACTATTTTAAAAATGTATGGATATACGTATGGCTGTATTTGTGGATATTCTCACATTTAATTTTCGACAATTACTAAGCAAATATCTTCCATATGGGAGACATATTAATCAGAAAAGAAATATTTCACATTAACTTATTGCCTCTAATTTTATATGAAAACACATGATCCTTTTCATGTTAGTAATCTGCGAGTTTGGTGATCTATTAAAAAGCGACAGTTATTAAAATAATTTGATTCTCTTTATATTCTATATTTTTGGCTATTATATGACATATTATCAAATTAATTAAAAAAAAACAAATTAATAAATATAATTAATGTTTAATATTACGTTATAGATGCTATCTTGTTGTTATTATAACGACAATTAACGTCAATATTTGATAGAAACGTTCTTCAAAATGTACCATAATAGTGAGTTTCATAGCTTAGAAAATACCAACGATAAATATTTACTTCTTGTTCTTTATCTCCTTTTTTTAAAGTCTATACATTAATGTCGTTATAAATTCAAAAATAAACATTTTGTTTTCTAAATACATTCTTATATAATATGGCCTTATCATAAACATCTGAAAATTCGTCTAGTAAATGTAGACCGCAAGGTGTTTAATTCATATCCTATATTAAATTAATCTACTTCATGTGTGGACCCTAAAATACTAACAGCAAAACTTGAATAACCTAGAAATTCGACCCTAAATAAACAGTGAATACGAATAAAACTAGTTCAGAAGCTAAATCTACCACAGAGAAACCGAGATCCAGTTCGAATTCCGGATGTGGTTTTCAGTGGAGTTTAACCCTGAAGTGAAAATACATAAAGTTGATTAACTCTGACTTGGAATATGAAAAGGATTAGTTTCCTGTTTCCTTGTTTCTGTAGTGAGGTTTTATTTTCATGTTACTCTATGTAACCAATGGAACTAGTTATTACTTCATAACTTTGGGACTATTTACTCTTAATATGTAATGTTAATTTGATAGATCAATTTGACATTTGCTTGAGAAGCAAGGATTATTAGATTGATATAAAAAGCGTGCATATTGTATTCATTTGAGGATATATAGAAAAGTTAAAAACAAATTTTAAATTCGTTTCAAAATGTATATCCACTGTTAAGTGTTTTTCAATTAAAGTGATCCAAAATTACACTCTTGAATTTGCACTTTGGTTACAGAAATCATTGTATTAGAAAAATCTCACTATTTCGGTAAAATAACACAAGTGGTTAACTTCTACCAGAAATTAACTAAATTTTAATTACATTTAAATTGGGTTTTGTCATATAAATAAAATTCCGCGACCGCCTAATAAAAGTTTGATTAATTGAAATCATTCTTTTTTTGTCTGACATTCTTCATATCTGTTATTTAGATGAAAAAATAAACATTAATTACTTGGTTAGATTTTCGTTAATTATTGTTCTAAAATATAGAAACAAATGAACCATTCCATAAAAAAGATTATTAAATACAATTAGGTTTTGTGGATTTGTCGTTGGCACACAGGTGGAAATACAGTTTAGGATATTTTTGTTTTTTCCTATAAGCGATGGAAAAAGCTTCATGAAATAGTTGTAGTGCTCGAAAAATTGTTTTCACTGATTTTTTATTAAAGCTTAATTTTTGGTAATATTATCAAACTTTGTAGAACTGCAGTTTGAAACTATTAGACTATCTGCGAATTTATGTTTAAGCCCCGCTTTTTATTTGACCTATATTCTACGCGTGTATATATGTATATATATATATATATACATATATATATATATATATATATATACATATATATATATATATATATTTACATATATGTATATATATGTATATCAGTAACACAATTTAATTCGCGTAATGAATTCAAATGTTTTATGAACTAGTCATAATTTACGACAATGGTAAAAACTTTGTATCCTAATATATGATTATCTTTGAGCCGCCTTTTCATGATAATCCGATTGCAGATATATTCCTTAAGAAAATATATAAAAAAGTACAAAGGAGTAAAATATATATACATATATATATATATATATATATATATATGCCACATCTTTCAACATAGATCTACATTAGTTCTCTAACCACTTTAATTAAATTTATCAAATTAAGAGCAAAGAATTTGTTTAATTTACATAATTCAATAAGTGGAAGCAACATTTAGAATTGTAAGAAATGAACGTCAGTAAGTTAAAACTAACTTACTCCTGATTTTCTAAATTCAACTAAAGTGGTTCGAGAAACAATGTAGATCTACGTTAAAAGTTGCAAAATAGTTACTATTTTACTTATTTGACCTTTTTTACATATTTAATGGAATAATAAGAATATCAGCAATTGGATTGTTATATATACAACTGAATGAGCTCTAAGAAAATATCTGCACGAGTTTTATCTTTGTTAATAGCAGGATATGTCAGTAAAGTTTTTTCATTGTTGTCTCGTTATTATTTTAAACGTCAACTTATCACATATTTACATTCACATCTCTTAACTGAAGAAAAATAAATTATTACTATTGTCGAGATTTATAACTAATTCATTAAACTTTTGGTTTCAATACACAAATTAAAATTGTGTTACTGAATTTAAAATATGGCAGAATTTGTAATTAGGAATCGTCATTCTTTAATAATAATTTGCGAAAATATAAATTTTCTTTTTAATTAATAATATGAAATCGTATAGAAAAATATTCACGCGTACACTACAAGAAAAAAAAACACTTGAATTTATTTTTAGATATACTACACCTTTCTTAAATATACAATTATATCGCTAATAATAAATAGCAATGTATTCGAAGATGTTAATATTTGGAAAAATTTCATTAAAACAAAAAAAGAATAACACTTTGTTATACAGAAAACGCAGAAAACAATTTTCCTGATTAAATTTAACTACCTAACACCAACGATCTATGGTCGCTTTTACATAAGGCATATAACAAATTTAAATGAGTCATTCGATATATAATTGCTAGATTCAGGAATGCTCACGTAAAACATTCAATCATCACATATTGCTGAGCAAAAGTGAGAATGTATGTTTTATTAAATGTAGGTGATTTATTTCTTTTCACACCTCAGTGATAGTTTGAGATGAATTCTGAAAATATTATTTGTTGATTTACATAAAAAATACTAGCATAATATATACAATAGTGTGATATCAAAAAGTTATTACTCTTGAATAGCGTCGTGTCAATAAGTTGTTTCCTTTTAAATAGCGTGTTGTTAATAAGTTGTTTCTTTTATAATAGTGTGGTGTCAATAACTTGTTTTCTTTTTAATAGCGTGGTGTCAATAAGTTGTTTCCTTTTAAATAGCGTGTTGTTAATAAATTGTTTCTTTTTTAATAGTGTGGTGTCAATAACTTGTTTTCTTTTTAATAGCGTGGTGTCAATAAGTTGTTTTCTTTTTAATAGCGTGGTGTCAATAAGTTGTTTCCTTTTAAATAGCGTGGTGTCAAGAAGTTGTTTCTTTTTTAATAGTGTGGTGTCAATAAGTTGTTTCCTTTTTAATAGTGTGGTGTCAATAAGTTGTTTCTTTTTTAATAGGGTGGTGTCAAGAAGTTATTTTCCTTTTTAATAGCATGGTGTCAATAAGTCGTTACTCTTGAACAGCCTTATGTCAATTATTGCTCAACTTGTAAAGGTGTGAGTAAAAATGTTTCCCCTTAAAATATTATCACATATCGTATAGAATATTACCTTCTTGTATAAGAAACGAAGCCGAAATGTTTGAATAAATTTACTTTTCCATCTTGTATTCCAAAAGAAATCTATGTATTATGGCAAGGAACAATTTCTATGAAGTTTAAAATAGTTTATATATATATATATGTGTATATATATATATATATATATATATATATATATATATATATATATATATATATGTATATTTATAAAGTTTCATAATTTTGGTTTTAACAGTTTCGAAGATGGGGAGGAGTACATTTATGAAATAATTTTAACTGAAATTTTAAAATAAATATTGAATTATCTTCAGTTGACCTTTTAACTGTGGGAGAAGAAGCTAAAAAAATCGTTTACTCCATTTTCCTCTTCGGAAATTTCTACAAGAATATGTTTGAGTGTCTCAGTAGTTAATTGAAATAAATGCGGATTATACTTACTCGCTTTATTAATAATGCTCGCTTTATAATTAATGCACGAGCATGTGATTAATCGTAAAATTATTTAGTTTTTCCTTATGAAATATAGGACCTTAACAATTTATTTTAGAATCGGAATGTCGTATAATCAAATGTATTATCCTTTTAATAAAGTGTATTAGGTTCCGAGTATGGTGAGGTTTATGTGCAAATAAAAATACTTTAAAAGGATGCTATTATTAATCGATTCATATCATTCTTTTTCACTGTGTGTTCATGTATTTTGAAAATTTATCATGCTTAGTTTTAACACTGGGTTTGATACGGAGTTCACGCACCTGTACTTCGATGCCTACTACACCTATTCTTATCTCCACGCTGCACGAAATGGTATTGGTTTATTTTCCTGTTATTTGTTCCTCATAATAACATCCATATCCTACCCATAAATGTAATTAAGCGAAAATACGGCGCTAGTAAAAGCTTTGAACAGAAAATACGTACCTGCTTTGTTTTGTGTAAGTTTAACTAAACATTTTTGAAACATTACTTTATGAAATTTTGTCCCGTTTTCTAAAGTCAGTGCTTAAAAAAAACTTAATTTCAATATTCGTTTAACAAATAATACACTATCTAAATTCATAAATTTATTTAAATTTTTATGGAATCAAAAAATTAATTTTTAGTCCCGTAAGCACTATAGTTATCTGTCACTTGTCGCCAGCGTATATGCAGAGATAAAACTTCCTTCTTGTAGAATTATTTTTATAAATTGGACAGCGGGAAACAGTAGTCAGCCGCGGAGGAGGAGTAGCTTTCTATGTGCGCCAAGGTATACGATACCGCGAGATAACCATCCCGAACACAGAGCTTGAGCAATTTTGGATTCGCTTGGAGATAGGTCGCGTCAACGTGATTGTGGGTACTGCATACTGACCGCCAACCATGTCTCCAGATTTAGCGCTCGATTGCCTGAGCGAGGCGGTGATCAGCCTAAACTGCACCACAGAATACTTTTTCTTCATAGATGATCTCAATGTAGATTTACTGAAATAAGCCGATTCAAATAACTCTGTTTGGTTTCAAATAACTCGTGACTCAGGCGACCAGGATAACTTAACACTTGGAAATTTTAATCTATTTATTGCCTTGCAGTCCATGTGATATTAATGTGAATATATTGATTCATCATAATCAAGATTTAAGTGACCACGTTCTCTTGGTTGGCATATTCAATATCATAAAACCTCAAATACTTGATCATAAATTTCGTTCCCGTTGTCTTAATAAAATAGATATGGTGTTTTTTGTTTTAAGGGTACCAAAAGTTCGACGGGACGGTGCTGCAGTTGGCGACGTTATCGAGAAAATTATTAATAATTTTAACACTAGCGTTTTGTCAATTTGCATGCACCAGTGAGGGAGCGAACAATGCTCATCCATCCGTCCAAACTGTAGATAACGGACACGATCCGTCTTATGATGCATCTGCGTGATCGAACCCGCTCTATAGCTATTAAATCAAAGAAAGATAAATATTTAGATTCTTATAAATAACTGAGAAATCTAGTTATCACAGCTTTGAGACGGGAGAGAAAAGCGTATTTTACTTTTTATGTAAATATGCTTCGTGGAGATAGCAAACACCTGTGGCGAGGCTTGTATATAATATATTCCATCAGTAAAAGTTGAGTAAATAATCTGCCACACCATCTCTGCGATCCAGATCAGATTATCGATCACTTAGCAACGCTACCTTTCTCCGATAGAGCGGACGCTGATCTTATTTCTTTTTATGATATCCATCGTTTCGATGAGACAAAAATGCGTTTTCAGACGGTGAGTGAAGATATTGTGTCGAAGATTGCGTATTCTTTAAACCGAAGCTGTCAGTGTGGATGGTATCTCTGCACGGATGCTGAAACTAACACTACCTACCTATTCGGAGATATAGAAAAAAGCAGTTGTTATCCCGATAGGCAAGAAAAGTAGCGTTCAGCCATTAAACGATCTTCGCCCTATAAGCATTCTGCCGGCAATGTCTAAAATCATAGAAAAAATTGTTTGTAATCAGCTTAAAAGGTTTTTAGAATTCATCAAAGCGCTTGCCCTTACCCAATCAGTTTTCCATGGTCAACACAGTACATCCACGGCACTTTTATTTATGACTAATGATATCCTATCCTCAGCTGATAAAGGGAAGGCTACTGCTGTCGTTCTTTTAAATTATTCACGTGCTTATTATTTTCATATTATAGCACGTACTCGCAAAAATGAAATGTTGCTTTATGCGCCTCAAAATGCTATGCAGATACCGTCCTTATCTCTCTGTTCCCGTTAGGAAGATTCTAGTTGAGAGCCTCATTCTTCCTGTACTCAATAATGGTGATATCGTATATGGCCCACCTTTACTTTCAAAAACAGCCAATTCAATCCAAAGAATTCAAAATGCATGCCCGAGTTTTTGTTTCGGCATCGCGCGGCGATTCCATGTATCACAGTATTTAAATGAGCATAGATTGCTCCGAATGCTTAATCGTCGCACTCTCTATTTTTTACGTAGATTTTTCACAACAAAGGAGCTAAAATATATTTACGCTATATTAAACAAGAATAGTTATAATGTTCGCCACATGACACGCGCCAGAGACCGACTTCTCTTAGTCCCGGAAAATCGCACAACTGGTTGTCGGGATAGTTTCAAGTTTGCTGCAACTAAAATCTGGAATAACCTCACTAAGATCCTAAAGACCACTGGATCCATGACTATGTTTAAAAAGTGAATCCGTAAGTGGCTTTTGACCCAGCAAATGCAAACGGAATTAAAGGAAAATATCGACTCTTGGAAATTATTTTATTTAAATTATATTTAGTATTAGTATCTATTTTTTTGTGTGCTGTTTCCTCTACGGGTAATAATATGTATGTAGTTATATGTCTGTATATAATAACTGTATTAATAATGATTATGAATATTATTATCTACTGTGTGTGTATATATATATATGTGTGTGTGTGTGTGTGTGTGTGTGTGTGTGTGTGTGTGTGTGTGTGTGTGTATGTATACATGCGTGTGCATGTGTATGTATGCGTATATATTTGTGTATATATGTGTGTGTGTGTGTGTGTGTATATTAACAACTGCACGAGCCGAGCTAGTTACCTTTTTGTGAATAAACTAGTGAAAGATTTAAAGTTAAGGAGTGTAACTTAATTTTTAATTATTATTTTGACGTTAGCTCTAAGAACATTTCTGTACATGTCTATTACTTTACCTGTTGTATTTGATATCCACAAATAAATTATATTAATATTATTATTATTATAGTCAAGGGATCCGATGAATACGGTCGGGAAATAAGCCAGCCAAATGAAAATATTTCTTCACGACTAACTTTTGCTATGTAGGGTCGAGTAACTTCGGATAATATCGCATGTAGCAAGCAACCAAATAGAATATTTATCCTTTGTATATGTAAATTTTTTCTATTATACTAAGACAGCGGCTCTGTCAAATAACTAAAACTAAATCTGTGAATTAAGGAATTTTTTTGTTAAAATATAACATGGCAGGTCGTTATGCACGAGGATTATTGAAGAGATATAAAATTGTTCCTTGAAATTTTTTAAACCATTAGTTATATGTGACATAGGAGAGTACACTATCACCCTTTGTTGTGAATATGTATATTGCGAGTTGCTTTGCTCGCTTATTGTCCTAAACAATATTTTGAGTAGTAGCACCGTAAATTCTTTACGCGAAAATTCCATATTTTTTGTTCTTTATTTGTCGTAGTGCTAATTGAACAGGAAATAATTGCTAATTGAACAGGAAATCGAATGTTGTGTTCTTTATATACCTTACAAGAGACATCTGAGGAGTGTTTGTAATGTTCTAGAAGTCGCGAAAATAGTGGCGGTTTTATTAGTTGCCAACTAAATCTTAACTGACATGGCTTTGTATAGAAATAAAACTACGGAGAATTTCCTATCTGGGCATATGATTCGTGTCGATCTCTAATGACGCGTTAGAGTTATGTTAATCTATGTTTGTTCGTCGAAGAATATTAACATATTTGTTAATAATATTTATGGGGCATTGATCTTGTGGACTTTCGGTGATCAATTAATTTCTCGTTGGTACAGTAACTTAGAAGACAAAAATAACCGTTTCATTACTTTGAGCAGTGGTTAATATTTAGATGAAAAGTGTCTGCTTGATTCTATTCAAATCATGATCATGTCATCTAACAAAATATGAGTTTTAAACAAAATACAGTAAGAAATTATTTCCACAAATTAGATGCGTATAAAGAGAAACATGTTTATTTTGAACGTAATATTAATTAATGTAACATTAAATTAACTTTTTCGTATTAAGTAGATATTATCGACATTATAACTATACTTGTTTTCACCATGTAATTAGTTTTGACTTATTTTTATTGCAATGCTGATACTGAAAGGGAATGATTTAATTTGCTACAAAAATAATAAACTGACAGGCCTTTTTTATTAAATATGTATGTCATCGATAAAATATTGTTTTAGTCACGCATTCCGTGACATCTATCACATTAACTATTTATTATCTGTATCAAAATTATACGTATTATGTAAATTGGAAATAAGTTTAAATTTAATATATATATATATATATATATATATATATATAATACAACTTGTATTACCACAGCAAATTCATTGCTAAACATTTCGCAGAAGAAACATAACATTTGAAGTTACTTAAAACCGTGAAAATAATTATGAAAACTACCAATTATATACGATTTAAGAGATGATAAATTTAATCGTTCTTAATTATATTTACAATGCAATTAAACTTTTAAATAAACCTTCAATGGAACATTTAATCGTCAACACATTTAATGGTCCAATTAAAGCGTCGACTATTGCGTATTTTGTGCAAACAAACACTAAACGACTAAGTTAATTTTCTGAACAAACAAGCATAATAATCGTCATTATCGTTCTTAGAGTGTTTTGTTATTAAACAATAAAAGTTTGCTAGCGGACTTTAAATAGAAATGCAAATGGACGGCGCTTCATGTTCAATTGCAGTTTTAAAAGTATTCTCCGTGGCGATTTCCCTCTGTACTCTTTGTGTTACAAATAGAAGGAATTGCTGTTTTATATGAGATATTATATTTTGTTTAATAATTCACATTTATATTTCAACGGCTTCATATTTACGTAGTTAACTAAATTTTTAATCTATTACTGCTCTATAACCGGAGAATCTCATGTATATTATTTTTGGAAAGCAATAGTTTGAGCTAATTTTACTCAAAAGGAAAATCGAAACCCTTAGATGAACACTGACGTGTTCGTATTTTTGTCTGTCATAGTCATTTTTCCAGATCAGGAAATTTGAAATTTAGCACAGTAATAAAGAGAAGTAAACATCTCAATATAAGTATTAAGCCGTACATTTAATATAGTAATATTTTGGAGGAGTAAATCAAATACTCAATGTGATTTTTAAATTCTTTGTACAATATCTTATTCTATTTGATTAAATATTTCAAAATTATATATTTTGATCATTTTAAACATTAAGTTTTCAGAGATTTAATGAAAAATATGCGAATTTCCAAAACTACTGAAGCTAAAATTATGAAAAAAATAGTATTTTTGGAAGTCTACCGAAAGATAGTAGGAAAGCTATAAAGATGATTTTAGGTGCCATAATTTCTGAAATGTGCACGAAATACATATATGCGTTAGGAAATCCCATAGGAATAGGAAGGATTATTTGTGATAAATCAAGTGATTCCACTTCACGTTTACGAAACCTTTGATATCCAAGCCAGGCTCGCATTTTCAGGCAGCTTTCTTTTTCATTTTAGATTATGTAATAGTGGAAGTCTATTTAGTATATTGAAGAATAAGATGAATTCTTGAAATTAGGCTGGAAAAGGCTTAGCCTTTTTTAGGGATAATAAATAATTCCACATCCAATTCTTTTTTATTGTTACCGTGTAAAATACTACTGTGTTACTAAAATATCTTTTAGCACAGTAGGGCACAATTTTCTTTTTATATCCACTTATTTCTGTATTATTTTGAAAATACCAGTTATTAGTTATATATATATATATATATATATATATATATATATATATATATCTGACTTAAATCTGAACCAATCTTAAAGTCCACGTTTGTCAAATTATGCTTTTACCTACATATTTCGGATTAAGGAAAAGTTTACTACTTAGATAGGAGGAGAGTAATCATAAATTAGAACAAAAGCAAAATTTGTGCGTTCACTTTATTACAGGCCCGAGAAAAATATACAGAAATCGATTTAATCGAAATTCGTTATTAACACAACCTAAGTTTTATTTTCTAATTCTCATTGTTAATAGTTATCGTGTTCCGTTATATGTTCTATTTAGATTCCAATACACTCATACATAAACACATGTTTACGATATGCAGAATTTTGTGATGGAATTTTCTTAAGTAGATTAAATGTAATTAAGTGATATATTCAAATATGTTGAGCCACATGTACACTAGAGTATAATGACAGACAAAAAATTAATTTTACCTTTTTATTATGCTAAAGCTATTAGGAACGATCCTTTTGGTTTCTATTACTTGGTAAGTTGAAATTATAAACTGACCTTTCAAATTTATAGGTCAGTTTATAATTTCTACAAAATAAAAAATGACTTTTACTAATTACTCCTATTTACAGTTTACATGAAAAGTATGAATAAATATTTTTACCCAAAGTAAACCTGGCAGACGAATAAGTCGACTATTCCAAGTTGATTTATATAAAATAACTAACTGTGCCTGCGACATTGTACGGGTATAATTCGGAATAAAATTGTTATTAGGACTTTTTTGTGGTTTGTTTTTAATTTTTTTTTCTCTGGGACCCTATGAGAATAAAGTTGTCTATAAACTCGTTGGCAATACCATATTGTAATATAATCATGATCGCGAAAATTACCAAAAACGATAATAAATGATGTTGGCATTACCATCACCCTAATATTAACCAATTCAGTTTTATTTTAATCTAGAATATCCAGATAATTAGTATCCTATATGTTGCTCAAGTGTATAAACTATTACCATATTAAAATTTTACCAGGATCCATCTATTTGATTTTGCATGACTAAAGAAGAAATTAATCAACAGACAAACAGATAGACAACAATTTTGAAAACAAGTTTTTTATCTTTCAGTATCATTCTAAATACTAATTTAATTACTTTTTTTAAAATAGTCTCCATGTACACAATTCATTTTGTTACAATTTAATATCTTATTGTATTTATTACTAGAAAATGGCTTCAACAAAAAGATAAAAGATAGAAGAATGTCCTCAGATAACATTACATAAACTTTGCATTCGATAGTTAGCGAACATCGCTTTCATTACAGTTCAAACTTTCGGCAAAAATTGTAATGAAGGCGTGAAAACAAAGTAAATTCAAATTAAATTATGAATGCTTTGGATTGATTTTGCTTTTTTTATAATACTAAGGTTACTAGGCACGATTCTTCCATTTTCTATTACTTGGTAAGTAGAAATGATGAATTGGCTTATAAATGGCTTTATGAATTATTTATCCTTATAACACACCACATTGAGGTCTTTTAATTATCAATTAATTAATTATCAGTTAGTTATCCATTCTTGCTTTCATTCCTATCTTCTTTTATGTGGATTGAGATTTATGCAGTTAAGATTTTTTAGGAAAGATGATGAAACTTCATATTGTTTTAACCTAATTATTTCTGATATATATCTTACTTCATGTGATTTTCACATTTGTTTCCTCGATTTCATTTTAAGGTTCTGCGTAACTGTCAAAAATGTCACTTTAAAACCGTCGTGACCTCAAACGACATCGCGTAAATGATATCGATCAGAGGCTGCAAGAGATTATGTGTCGAAGCCGTGAGTTTGACAGATGGGGCGGAAAATCGGGAAAAGTTGTGAGCTTTGAAAACGTCAGGTTAATCAAGGTTTACTTGCGATATTTATTGACTGATGAACGGAGGACGCTACAGGTAAATGTGAATCTACGAGTATACTCCATGAATACGAGTATACTCCATGAATAATATCAACTTGCCACTTCCAAAATTCTCATATTTTTTTGGTTTGTACTGTGACAGTCAGATATGGATACGTGAGTATTCTTATAAAGGTTATATTTTTAAGATAATAGCCAAATTCGTTATTATTATAGTTTCGCAATATTCATTTGTCTATCTGTTTGCCTGTTTGTCACGATCATTTTACTCGCAGAATATTGGTGCTATAGAGCTGACATTTCGGTTACATATATTTAAAACGCTCACAAATTTATGAAAAATTAAAGCTTTTAAAAAAATATTTTTAGGTTATCTCCTTGCATGTGGAGTAGAGGTGAATTCTTTTCGCACACTTGTAAAGTAATTTCACTTCTTAAAACGACATAATCATGATTTTTCTACTCAGTCACACAGCATATGTTTTACAATTTTGGACTGTGCGTTGCTTGAGACTGTGCGTAAAAGTCTGAGATCATTTTTCTATGAAAGATGTAATAAATTTATTAAGGCAAATCCAAACAGAAAACTCAGTCTTCCCGATTCGGTAGGCTGTCAGGAATAAAACTCTGGTAGAGTAGTACTCTATTTCTGCTTAAGCATTTTTTAATTCAGAACTTACAACGTCCAAACTTTAAAATGATAGTCCTAATTTTCTAGTTATAGATTCAATACCACTACCACTACACTTCAATACAACCACCACACCACTAAATCTGAACTACCAAAACTCAAAATTTTCGGAATAAGAAGAAGCAATGTCTTAAAATCTAATATCTAGCAGTCAAATTGAACCGATTATAAAAAAAATATTTGAGGTCATGTCACCAATACCAAGTTATATGAAAGTAATAAATATCAAAAAATATTCTAAACAAGTAGCAGTAGTTCTTAAAAACTGAAAAAAGAGAAAAAGAATGATAAAAAATACATAAAGGTGTAAGTGAGAGAAAAAATTCAAAAGCGAAGGACTAAAGAAAAAAATACCTCTGATGCTTTCGACGGTGATGAATGAATACAATGACAGCGACTTAGATCCCATATGGGATGAGAATGAATGTGCAGAATATGGCGAATTGTAAGGAAATTCCGACTCAAACAAGAATGAATACAATGCGTCACATCCACGCATTGGTTTCACGAAAAATGTAGTACTTTCGCAACACGTGCGAAAGATGCGGAGTTTCAAATCGCGGAATCGTAAAATATTCAAATTTTAAATTGACTCTAATTTGTCTTGAGGTCTAAATTTAATGATTAATAAATATTATTCGAATCTAATTTGATTACTTTTTTATTTAAATCTACCGGAGTTTCCTTATGTCCATCTTTCATTGGTACTTGGTAGATGAACCTAAGGTAGTTTTTAAGATTTATTACATATCTTAAAATCTACTAGTGGTTTTAGGTTTGTTCATTACTTAAGATTACGGTTGAGCATAAATAAAGTCGTGAAAATAACGCAACACGACTTAGATCGTGTCTCACTTTTAGCTGTAATTTTAAATATTATACAGTGTCAGACTTCATTAGCATGTTTTGTACGGGTGCAGTGGTTTGAGGCCGTATTTCAATAGGAGAAGTGTTGACACTCATACATTGTTCAGCCACTTTTAGAAATTTCTTCTCTTTTTGATACATTTTTCACCTCTCTGTATTCGTTGACTTCTTCATTTGCAATACAGGTTGCACTGGTCGCACCATATCATTTGTACTCGGCTGCTGTAACGCGTTTTCACCGCGCTAACCTTCAGATTATTATTCCGGGGTTGTGACTGTCGGATCGTAAAGATTTTTTTTGAGACCTCTTGACTCGCTCCGTATTTGCCTTAATTTGGATGATTATATGCTTGAAATGTTTGATGAGACTTCGTTTTACCAACAAAAAAATTGCTTTTTATTATTTTATAACGAAAAAAGTGTCTTTCAACCAAATGGTACGAATTTTGTTAGTTTTTATTTTGTTTTGTTCAGCTTCTGAAACTTCATTCACTGGTCTCCGTGGTTAATATATAATTTTATGCCTGGGTGTCCTTAGATTTCATGGAGGTTCCCACTATTCCGATTATCGTTCCCAATGTAATGCTCTCAATATTTCAATATTAATAGTGGAATATAATTTACATCTGGTCTTCTTTATAATATATCAGAAGATAGAGTTACTGACACAGAAAACACTGATATAGAAAGATCTTCATCGCCATATTCGAGGTTATTTTCAACCGCGGACACAATCTCTACTTCGGTTTTATTATCGGCCAAGAATACAGACTTTCACAATATTAACAATCAAAAAATAAAGTTACGTAAACAGTTGCAAGTGGGTTAAATCAACATTTACCCACTTTACCCATCCATACTACTCAATCAATCATACCACGCGAATCAACTTTGGCAGGGTTTGCTCACATAGTTGCTTCAAGGTATTGGGTAAGATGGTATGTAGCCTGAATAATTACAAAAGTTATGAACTAAAACATAGAGGGCTGGGTCTTTCCGACCCATATGTGACATATCTCGAGTTGATGATCTTTGAAGCAGAATTTTGACTAAAACTATGTGGATTATAGATGGCATACATGATTGTAGATGATGTAACACTATACTTGAAACTGGATCAAATTTTTGAAAAAAAAAATATATTAACAAATCATTAACTTAATTTGATTTCAAAAATTTCATTTTTCATTTTCAAGAGATAGTTTAGCAATTTACTACTGAATGATAAAATTTTAAACATGAAATTCACCACTTCGATTTTCTTAGTTTTGTGTAATATGTAGTGCATTATTCAGAATTTACAGTAAACATAAGGAATAAGAATTTTGCATAGGAAAATTGCTCTAAATAATTAGAAATTATAATTATTTATTCATAAAATTTGTACATGGGAATATAATGTGAAAAAGTGAAAAGATGGCTGATAAATAACAAAATATACACACAATTTTAACAAAATGTATATTAAATTTCTGAAGTTTTATCCTGTAACAAGTGTAACATCAGCAGAATGCATTGTATTATTGTATCTGTTAGTTGTTACTAAGTTGATTGGTTGTTGTCGTATTTTTTAGAATTATACAGTCATAAAAATCTAAAATTTAATGCATTTGCAGTATTTAGAATCTCGGCAAGGAACCGCTTCCAGAGGAAATTTATCATTTGTTGTGAAGCTGCAAAAATGGACAGGCGTGTAAACAGAAGTTTAGAGTAAAGGTAAGTTGGAGTGAAGGTAATAGTTATCTATTAAGACTTTAATATTGCATTAAGCCTTTAATGTTCATACGTTAGGATCAAACATTATTAAGAAATTGAAACAATCGCTTCTGAAACGAATTGCAAAAGATTGTTGTTAACACACAATTGGCAATCATTTTTAAATAGAATTTATAAAAGGTAATTGCAGTGATTCAGTTAGTTTGAAATTAGAAAAGAAAGTTATTTTTAGTCGTTTACTTGATTCTCAACTTATCTTTATTGAATACAAGGTAGTGGCATGAGAATTCTCCGTATTCTCCGTATTTGCCTTAATTTGGATGATTTTTGCTGCATCTCTGTTTTGATTTTTACTTTTTCGTGGCGCCATTGTTGTAGTTACAACTGCTCGGAATACTATATACATACATAAATACATACATATATATATATATATATATATATATATATATATATATATATATATGTATATATATATATATATATATATATATATATATATATGTATATATATATATATATATATATATATATATATGTTTATATACATATATGTACGTATATAATGATTTGGGTATTTTGATTATTTTCTTTACATTTCTTTTCAAATTATAATAATTAATTTCTTTCATCTTATTTTATAACATTAAAAGTTACTATACACTATACATACTGTACTTTTTTTATTGTATATGAAGCTGAAATAGAGCAATAAGTTTGAGTTCATCACGTAAAACAGGCATGAAAGACTAAAAACATCATTCTTGAAGTGATTTTTTTTATGATCGGAGTCATAACATTTGTGTTATGTTTTTAAATTTTTGGTTTATCTTTTTCATGTGGTTTAACATTCTTTTTTTGTTTCCTAGAAACCGTCATTTTGTAAGTATTTTGGATTTATGTTAATAGGGAATTAAGAATTGAAATTCATTATAAAAATTATATTTTTTATAGATGAATTTTGTAAAGTTTAATTTTTGAAAAAAAAAATTCAATCACAACAATGACACGACCTTATTAATTTTCCTAAATTTTCTTTTTCGTATTTTTGTCAGCCTTAAGCAACATCCCGATTGCAGGATTTTATATTTACTGTATAATTTATTTTTAACAAGGCAATTCAAATCATAAGGAAAATGCTTAAAATGAAATTGCGTAAGTAATTTGTTTTCTGTGAATTCTTATAGCTTATTGTTAATGAAAAACGCGAACAAATCCTTTTCCGTTGTGCTTGGTGTTGAAGGAGAATCTTGCAGATTGGCTGTTCAACTTTAAGTGATATCCTACGGATTTTGTTTTCAACTTCATATGACATATTATTTTCAGTTACATATTTCCGACGTAATTTTCAGGATGTAATTTTTGTTATTTTATGTGAAGTATTAAAAGGCTCTACTATTTTTTTTTAACACCACCTAAAAATACACGTAATTATTATTTAAAAAAATTTATGCAATTAAAAATATTGACTGTGCTAATAAATTTTAAAACAGAAAACAACCAAAACTTATACGATGAAAATGTCATTTTCATTTTTCATTGTGTTTGTTTAGGTTTTTTTCTTTTTTTGCTCGCTATTTCTCGCGTCTTTATGAGACTATAAGAGAAATACAAATAAAAAGTGTCGTACAAAGCGTAAACTAATTTATTAATGGCGCTAACTTTAAATAACTAATTAACTTTAACTAATTATCTTAAATAACTAATCAATAACTCAGTATCTTTAAAAATTAATTTGGATAGTAACACCAAAAAAGCTACTGATCCTTTCAAAATTATACGATATTTTTAATGTTCATATCATGAGAACATACGATGTTCGATACGTTCATAACTAACAGTCTTAATGCTTCTATCGACAACTATCTCAATATTTAAAAAAATTAAATACTTAAACTTTTTTCTACATAACAAATAACCAATAATGACATTAATAATATATTGAAAAGTGATGATAGATAACATTTTATTTTCTATATTAAGTATTCATTTAAATTATATATATATATATATATATATATATATATATATATATATGTATATTTATTGAATATATATTTATTGATATCGCTAAGTAATGCTATTCTAAATATATTTTTAATAAGTATTTGGAACTAAAGTGATAACACGGGTGCTTGAAATTCGTTTAATACGATAATAATGCAATTTTGTGTCATTATTATATAGCTAGAATTTCAAATTTTAAATAGTAATTTGGATATGAAAATTATATGTTATTTGTGTTGCTATGAAAAAAAATACTTTTAATGGTATTTATAATGATTGCATATGTGTCGTATTTTCGAATAGGTTTTGCCAATACAAAATATTTTTTTAATCTCCCTTTTACTTGGTATGTGAATAAATGACCTTTGTATTTAGCAATTCATAGACGTCAAATTGGCTCTGAAAAAATAATCTATTATTTTTTCAGAGCCAATTTAACATCGCATAACCAACAATGTGATATTTCTAAACTGACTAAGTTTAACCGGAAACAGATAGACGGAAAAATTACTTTAAAAACCTTCATGCTTCCTTTATCTTTAAACTGGGGAATGGGTGGCTTGAGATGCAACTTGTTTTCCAATGGTTAATCGATTGGAAAAAAAATTGCATTGTTTAGTTATGACTAGGCTGTAATTTCTACGTCTTTAAACGTTGTTTTAATGTATTGGCCTTGAATTGTGTTCTGGTTATATCCTACAATAAAAAATAATCGCGAAATCGACATCAGTCGACATCAAAATTAAGGTTTTGCAAATATTTGTTTCGTGTTCACCGAACAAAATTAGATTTTCTACTTTTTATTTCTGAAAAATCGTCATATTTATGTACAATTATAACATATTCTAGTTTAATATTTTCTTAGCTATTGTTGCATTGGCTAGTTTGTGGTTGGAGTTGCAAGTTAAACCAATGGGGTGGAAGACATAAAAAATGCTCTGGTATTGAGTCAGAAGGCAATTTTACTTTTTACGATTATTGTACCTCGTTCACTTGTAGACTTATTTACTTTACATGGGTTTGTTCTTTATGTATCCTGGTCATATTTTTTTTAATGAAGGTAAAGTCTGCAATAGAAGCGCTATAGCCAAAAACTTACGGTATAAAAATGAAAATAACTTAATTTTACAATGTTTTCTTTGTAAGGATATGAGAGAATTAAAAACGGACAAACAAGTGGATTTACTGTGTTTTACTATTTGCAAAGTCAAATAGTATTAAGGTTTTATAATACTCATCTAGCAAATGTAAAAAGTCTTTCGTTCTATGTATTTGTCTTTTATTTTTATTTCCACTAAAATCTTTTCTTAGATCTTATTGGAAAGCTTTTAAGTAAGAATTTAAGTAAGTTTTTAGTAGTTTTTCTGCCTAGCACCTTCAAATATATTTAGCGGGAAACTACATATTAAACACCAAGAACAATTAATAGTATAAAAGCCTTTCAAATATACTTTTACGTTTAAATTGAAATAAAATCAATATGGAGAAGGAGATTAACCTAAAGAAGACAAAATTCCCTTCTAGCGATTTTAAAATTTTAATTTTTTTTTAAAATTACATATCTTAAAAAAGAAAACAAGGAATCCTTAAAAGGTCATCATATATCCGTCCACTTATGTGTTATAGTTTTAGTGCCGTAGAAACTTCTATTCACATCGCAATCAAATATAATTATTTGGAAAGTTTATGTGTCGTGTGGTGTGTCAGTTAAAATAGTGAATTATAATGATTTTATAACCATAATTTTTTAAATTTTCTTATAAGCAGACCTAAAGTCAAAATTAAGTAAAGATTTAAGAAAAACTTTATAAAAAAATTTTAATGATAAAACACACTGTTACATGAAGTTAACCGAAAGTTTATGGAAAAGTATAGCAATGATTCTAAATTAATTTTCAAAAAACTACCACAGTATTTAGATGGTGAAAAGCGATATAAAGTATTAATTATTCCAATAGTAAAATATAAATATTATGTACTATTCAAGGCTTATATGTGCCTTGATATGGAAGTCCTGTAGTGATAATTTTACTCGTACTTAAGTTATGTCATTTTTATTAATTTCCGGGTGAAGGTTGTCCTATAATAATTATTTTTATCCGACAATTTCTTAAATGTAGTCATATAATATTTCTATGTAAATTTTCACCGTAATATTTCTACGTATTCAATGATTTCTCAACTGGTGTTTCATCGTAGGCGAGATCCGTACATTTCACTTTGGAAGAGACTGTATGGGGGTTGGAGTTGCATGTTTAACCAATGGGGCGAAAAAACCTACAGGTTTTGACAGATTTTCGGTTAATAAATGTTTGTTCTGCGGATCCCACAAATCAATAATATTTTGTTGGTGAAACTCGTATTAAATGTTTATCTTCAAAAATGTGCCAGTTACTTTTGACGATTTATTATTTAGATAAAAATTTGAAGACTGGGCATCTCTTATAACATCATTTCGATTCATGTACGATAAGTTTTTCCATTTTGTTTGTCAATTTTTTTTTGCATATTGCCTGTATATTTATTATCGATCCCTCCAAAATGAGGGATAAAAATGTTGATGAAAGGAAAAGCATAATTTTTTACATAATATGCAATATCCACAAAATCGCTAAAGAATTGGAAAAGCAATAAAAACTGATACAAAAGGGGAAAATAAAAATGACGAAATGGTCACTTTCACTTTCTATTATTTTATTTACATTTTTATCAAGATTTTTATCCCTCTAAACAGGGGATAACAATTTTGATAAAAGAAAAAGCACGTACTATTAATGACCTTTTATATAATGTGCAATATCCACAAAATCATTAGAGAACCAGTGAAAAATTATAAAAAATGAAGCAAAAAAAGAAAATAAAATGAAACAAATATTAATTTTCCTTTTCTATTAATTTATTCATTAAAAAAAACACTATTTAATCTGAATGGTAATTCCACAAAATAATGATAAATTGTTTGTCCCTGCATTTCTTTTTAAATAGCAACGTGGATATTTGGTTATTTGAAAAGAATATAATTTTTATAACAGAATATCGCTTTGTTCTGATTATATTTTAAGTAACACGGTTAAATATCACAAATTTTCTGTAATTATCTATCGCTAATGATTATTTATTTTCTGCAAATTATTTGGAATCTGATTTGAGTCAAAATTGACTTTATTAAGTTTTTGCACATCTATTCCTCAAAAAACTTATTTTTAGGACTTTCACCTTGTGTTTGTAGATAGTTCCTAAGGAACAAAAGTGAAAAACAAAATTATTTTATTTGTGCTACTTGACTTAAAATGTAGACATATCATGGAGTGACTCGAAATAAACTGTATTAAGAATACTATTGTTAAATTACCTGTGCAATATATCAGTAACTATAGCAAATATTGAATATATTAGGCATTAATTTTGTAGAAATTCATTATTGACAATTAAATGAATCTACGTGATGTATTATTTCTACTTTCTTTAAGTTCTTTACCACGACCTAGGTTTCGTTGTATTACAACATCTTCAGGTGGGCTATTAACAATTTTTGCAGATATATATCATTCTTGATGTTGTAATACAACGAAACCTTGGTCGTGGTAAAGAACTTAAAGAAAGTAGAAATAATACTACATCACAGTTTCATTTAATTGTCAACTATAGCAAATTTTGTCAACAAATTTTATTTTAAATACGTATTAAATCAAAACAGGGAAAGTATAATAAAATACATTTCCATTAAAGTAATACAGAGAAAAATTAACAAATCTATGGGGATGGTACTGGGATGTTAGTTGAGCAATTTGTGTAAAGAGAAGAAAAGAGAAGTTGAGGTGCAATTTTCTAAATTCATATATATCGACGATATCATATGTTGCAGTTTATTAAATTAAACGAATATAATATAGGTCAAAAGTAACATTTTCAAGTTTATTATTAAATAACGTGTATAGTTCTCCATTTTTTCTTTCGTTACACTTGAATCGAGTACTAAGGCAGTACTTGTGAGAAGTAGAAGTCGATGAAATGTAATAGAAGTCCACGTAGCGAATACTGCATTAATTCGGTTTTTTGACATGCAATTTTATATATCATCAACCCGATACCGAGAGCGACATATGAAAGGTGAGATAGAGCGTTGCGACAGGGAAGCACTATTACACAATTTAGATAAAAATTGTAAGACTGGATATCTCTTACACATCGTTTCGATTTATGTACGATAAATTTTGCCATTTTGTTTGTCAATTTTTTTTTGCATATTTCCTGTATGTTTATCCCCGCAAGTCTCGCGCTCCGCACCGCAGAGTCAACAAAATGGGCCCCACCGCTGGCGCATCTCACAGTTCGACCATCGTGGGATACATAAAAGGGGCTCTTCAGGCGCTACGTTGCGATGGTTGGGCTACAGGTTTTCCACTTTTGCTGCCGAAGGTGTATTTTATAAGATTTATCTGGGAATATTCCTTTCTTATTTTTCATAAGTTACAGAATGGACTCAACGTTATCATTAATTTTAAATATGTATGTTGTCTCATTCTGGAATTCTTCCTCACTCATTCTTGTTTCAAATAAATGGGTTTCATTTTTAGCAATATATATGTAATAGATTGGTTATAGCATGATTATTTATGGCCTTTTGGAATATAGTTTTCTAGTTTTTTGCGTATGTACGGAACGGAATGTTGGTGTAAAAAGTTATAGGAATAAAACATTAGTATCATCGAAATAGCCAAAAAAAGCAATCATGAAACATTACATTACAGTTGATATGTGCCAGTACCGATCGCTATAATATTTATATTTGTACGTTGTTTCGTCGATATTTGGCAGGGTGGTTTTCATTTCGATACGTCAATATGAAAGGGAAGCAATTTCAAACTATAGCAAATGATAGGGCCAAGTCAATATATGCACTTAGTTATAAGTATTTTAAGCTTCGAGACGATGATTACATGTTTTACTTTAAAGATATAAGTAACTATTAATAAACGATATGATTTGGTATAAATATAAATTCGATCAAATAAATATAAAATCGGTCTAATGAGAGTTTGACTCCCACGCAAGGATTTTAATATGGAGTCAACGACAAGAGAACACAGACCTGTCAAATAAGAGACAAATGCACTCAGAGGATTTGTTCACCAGATATATAAGTACAAACAAAAGGTTAAAGGTTTAAATGTTTGTAATATATAGATATACTACAAACTACTAAAAATATTATTATTATTTTTCAACGTGTGAATACGTTATTCACAATTAAATAAAACTACGTGATGTGGTATTATTTCTATTTTCTTTAAGTTCTTTACCACGACCTAGGTTTCGTTGTATTACAACATCTCCGGGTGGGCTATCAGCAAAGATCTTTGCTAATAGCCCACCTGGGCTTTCTACAAAATTAACGCCAAATATGTTCAATATGTGAATACGTATTTGACAGGCGTAACAAAGATAACTGGTTACAAAAATCTTTCTATGTATTAATAAAAGTTCATTTAAACAATTTTGCATTAAAGTGTTAGTTACAGTTACCCTGCTTCAAGTAAGTAATTACATGTGCACGTAATTCCATCGTCTTCCATGAAGTCATCATAATTGCTATCAAATTGAAAGAGATATGACGATATGGTATGCATACTGACATATTTAACTGACGAAAGAATGAGGGCTCTGTTTTCACCATTTAGCTACATAACCCTAAAACTAATTGTAAAATCGATAGATTTATTATAATTTGAATATGATATTTATTTACGTTTAAATTACTTACATCAACACTTATAGGCTTATAGAGTAAATAGAAATTGAATGAGATATGACGGTATGGCATGCATACTGACAGATTTAACTGACTAAAGAATGAGGGCTCTGTTTTTACCAGTTAGCTACATTATCCTAAAACTAATTTTAAAAATCGATAGATTTATTATAATTTGATTAAGAGATACATTTACGTGTAAATTACTTACATCAACACTAGAAGGCTTATAGGGTAAATAAAAATTGAATGAGATATGACGATATGGTATGTATACTGACAGATTTAACTGACTAAAGAATGAGGGCTCTGTTTTCACCATTTAGCTACATAACCCTAAAACTAATTGTAAAATCGATAGATTTATTATAATTTGAATATGATATTTATTTACGTTTAAATTACTTACATCAACACTTATAGGCTTATAGAGTAAATAGAAATTGAATGAGATATGACGGTATGGCATGCATACTGACAGATTTAACTGACTAAAGAATGAGGGCTCTGTTTTTACCAGTTAGCTACATTATCCTAAAACTAATTTTAAAAATCGATAGATTTATTATAATTTGATTAAGAGATACATTTACGTGTAAATTACTTACATCAGCACTAGAAGGCTTATAGGGTAAATAAAAATTGAATGAGATATGACGATATGGTATGTATACTGACAGATTTAACTGACTAAAGAATGAGGGCTCTGTTTTTACCAGTTAGCTACATTATCCTAAAACTAATTTTAAAAATCGATAGATTTATTATAATTTGATTAAGAGATACATTTACGTGTAAATTACTTACATCAGCACTAGAAGGCTTATAGGGTAAATAAAAATTGAATGAGATATGACGGTATGGCATGCATACTGACAGATTTAACTGACTAAAGAATGATGGCTCTGTTTTTACCAGTTAGCTACATTATCCTAAAACTAATTTTAAAAATCGATAGATTTATTATAATTTGATTAAGAGATACATTTACGTGTAAATTACTTACATCAGCACTAGAAGGCTTATAGGGTAAATAAAAATTGAATGAGATATGACGGTATGGCATGCATACTGACAGATTTAACTGACTAAAGAATGAGGGCTCTGTTTTTACCAGTTAGCTACATTATCCTAAAACTAATTTTAAAAATCGATAGATTTACTATAATTTGATTAAGAGATACATTTACGTGTAAATTACTTACATCAACACTAGAAGGCTTATAGGGTAAATAAAAATTGAATGAGATATGACGATATGGTATGTATACTGACAGATTTAACTGACTAAAGAATGAGGGCTCTGTTTTCACCATTTAGCTACATAACCCTAAAACTAATTGTAAAATCGATAGATTTATTATAATTTGAATATGATATTTATTTACGTTTAAATTACTTACATCAACACTTATAGGCTTATAGAGTAAATAGAAATTGAATGAGATATGACGGTATGGCATGCATACTGACAGATTTAACTGACTAAAGAATGAGGGCTCTGTTTTTACCAGTTAGCTACATTATCCTAAAACTAATTTTAAAAATCGATAGATTTATTATAATTTGATTAAGAGATACATTTACGTGTAAATTACTTACATCAGCACTAGAAGGCTTATAGGGTAAATAAAAATTGAATGAGATATGACGATATGGTATGTATACTGACAGATTTAACTGACTAAAGAATGAGGGCTCTGTTTTTACCATTTAGCTACATAACCCTAAAAGTAATTGTAAAATCGATAGATTTATTATAATTTGATTAAGATATATATTTATGTTTAAATTACTTACATCAATACTAGAAGGCTTATAGGGTAAATAGAAATTGAATGAGATATGACGGTATGGCATGCATACTCACAGATTTAACTGATTAAAGAATGAGGGCTCTGTTTTTACCATTTAGCTACATAGCCCTAAAACTAATTGTAAAATCGATAGATTTATTATAATTTGATTATGATATATATTTACGTTTAAATTACTTACATCAACACTTATAGACTTATAGGGTAAATAGAAATTGAGTGAGAGATGACGGTATGGCATGCATACTGACAGATTTAACTGACTAAAGAATGAGGGCTCTGTTTTTACCATTTAGCTACATAACCCTAAAACTAATTGTAAAAATCGATAGATTTATTATAATTTGATTAAGAGATACATTACATCAACACTAGAAGGCTTATAGGTTAAATAGAAATTAATATTTCTATTTAGCCTTTTTATTTTTCCCATGTAGTAACATACTGAATTAAACGAAAACAACTAAACAAAATGAACTATTTTACATATCAGTATTGCCATAATACATTTAATAACATAATGTGTTCATATTTTGCGTCAATTAAAGTAATCTATACTTAATGGATTTAAAAATAATCTGCAGACAAAATATCCCTAAAATAAGATATCCCTCAGTATATCTTCATGAGGTGTTTTATGTTATTTAATTTAAGAAAAATATTCAAATATCATTTCGCAAACTAGTAGAAAATTTTCAATGAGTTTCCCGTTTGGGGTAAAATCGTTACAGTATACACTCTGTGTGTTAAACGGCTCATTTTAATTTTGTTTTCGTGTTTCAATCCACGAAAGCACCATTCTCTTTGGACCTTTTTAGTACATATTACTAAAACTATATGTCGCTTTCTCCTAGCATAGTCTACTGAAATAAGAAAAAAACATTTATTCCATATTGTTTTATTCTTTATTATTTTGGAAACTTCTCTAAAAAACAAGAGTGCCAGGTGTTTAAGTTGTTCAAGGGTACATCGAAGTTTTTTGATTCATAGAAAAGTGAATAGAATCTGGAAAGGCTATTTCATAGTTAATCACAGCATTATCCTGTTCATAGTTCATTGCACTATTTTCTGAAAATGATCTCATTACTGGAATCGTAGGTCCAGCACTGAGATATGGTCAATGTATTTTGTTCCTAGTACTGTAAAGTAGCAAATGGATATGAAGATAACATTGCTTCCCAGTTGAACTGTCATCTGGAATTATGTCATTTGGAATTTAAAAATATGAATTTATTTTCCGAGAACAAATTTGTAACGGATCAATAACAGTACATGAAATCAGTATGTTTATTTATTTGTATGTCATATTACATCAGCCAACATTGCAATTGAGGTTCTCAATAATAATGTCAATGTAAAATTAAAAAGCCGGTTCCGTATATACTTATCCATTTATAAACGTTTAAATTTACATTGTATTTTAATCAATTTTTTACAAATATTAATTTTTTTATAATATATTTTTGCAGGTGTAAACACTTATTACGTGCATATTTAAATAATATTATTTCTCTCCATGCAATATATAAATATATTTCCTAGCCCATATTTATAAGCTGATTTAAGTATCTTGTGTGGAGTTTCAAATATTTAAAAATAATGGCTAGCTAGTAGGAAGTTATTAGTAAGTATTTAGCTAGTAGAAAGTGGGGATACGTAACTAGCAGAAATTACCATTTAAAAACTAAATATTTTGCACACGGATCTCCGTATTGGAAAAGGGTTCATAATGTGTCCCCAATAATGTTGAGCATTTTTGAGACCTTCTCAATGACATCCTACATAATGAGATAGGCGAAAAAATATCATCCTCATTTTACGATTAGGAAAGTTACCAAAAAAAACTTCTTTTAAGATTTTTTCCATAATTTTGTAGCCGTTATAATTATGTGTAGGCGTACTAAATTTAAGCTTTATACCGCTAATAGCTATGAAGTAAAATGGCTGTTATATACAGACATACAGAAACATGTCGAAACTGTAAGGGTTTTTAGTTTTACTATGGAAACCTAAAAAGGAGTGGTGAAACCAAAAAGTCCTGTGTACGTCAACTATCAAATCGTTCCATTTGGAAGAGATATCCCATGCCCTTCAGTGTGGGCTGATATTTAGTCTATAACGTTATACAACTTTCAGAGCCAAACGTATTTGAAGAATTTCCCGTCTGAGGTAAAACTAATGGACCGATTTGAAATTGAGCTTTAACTTATGTAAACTTTGTGCTTCAAATTAAAATTTAGAGTTCCATTTATTTTTATTGAATATTTTCTCAGGTAGATTTGTTGGAGCATTACACAAGAACTACCAGACCGATTTGAATTAAATTTTTAATGAAAATTTAAAGTATTTTTTCAGTACCGATTTGACATTAAGTGTTAGCTAAGTATAAGATATTTTATCCCCAGTCAAGAGTATATTGGAGGTATAAACTTTATTCAAGTTAACATTTATTCAAATCGCAATTTTCAATCGATAATGAGATATAGATATTGTTACCGAAGAAAAATTCTGCCGCAGAAATAAAAAATTAATCCCAAGGTTTTTGGGCAAAAAAAACTATGGAATTTGAAATAAAATTATAAATTGCAATTGGTAATTGTGTGATTCTGTAAAAAGGATTATAATTAAAAAACTTAGAAGTTTGTTCAGAATTATTTTTAAATAATCACGTACGTGCTTTAAATTTCTTCTTTTTTTTTATTCATAAGGTTTAATGCAATATACATTAATATACATGTGGGTAGAAAATGTTCGTTTTTAAGCTGTAAGCAGAAATTGTTCGTTTTTAAGTTGATTGATAATCTGCATTCCGTATACCACAATAATAAATAGACTGTAGTTTCCAGAGTGAATTAAATGCAAATAAACTTGTTAATGTGCCTATAAATAGGTACATTTATAAGTTTAATCAAATAAATAATCTTTACATCTAGGAATGTTAATAGTTAGCGTCCATTTGCAAAAAATCTATGTTTTGCCTATTAAAGTTAGTGACAAATGCAATATTAAAATTAAGATATGGAAAGAAAAATTCTTTATTTAAAATCACTGTTATAAAAATGCAACAATTGAGCGATATACAAAGACACTAAATAAGAGCAGAAGTTTTGTCAATGTTATAATCTTATACATCATGGTTTGATATAAATATGAATAAGAAATTCTTACGGACTGATAACAATTCAAATTAGAATGCGTCACTTTACTGACATAATTACGTAGTAAAACTAAATTGAAAACTCATTTTCCCCAAATAACATATTTTAGTTTAAAGTTGAAATAGTAAAAGTTAATTGGCAATCATAATAGGGTATTTAAATGGTTATTTCTTAATTGAATTAGAAATATTAAAATTTATTATTATTCTTAAGACGGGGTTTGCCATAATAACAAATATATTTACAATATTATCGGGACTGAGCTGGTGGAGAATTAAGTTTGTGATTCAAAGTAGTATTTCAATTGCCTACAACTTACGCCCGCAAATATGAACGTTCCTTACGAAGTCCTCGTCCACATACACATATATAAACATATATATATATATATATATATATATATATATATATATATATATATATATATATATATGTTTATATATTAAACGTAAAAGTAACTTTTTTTAAAGAGGAAAAGTCTGATTTTCATGAACGTTACGTCAATCGTTTCGAAATATTGCGCGAAGTCTGTTATTTTTAAGTTTTTCAGATAAAGGCTTTTTTGACACATACCTGTATAATCTTTTTTACGAAGTGGTAAAATGTGTATGGTAAATACAAAGAAGGTAAGCCATTGCCATCCAAAACTACACAGACATCAGCTGTACAAATTTGTTCATCGTACTATTTATGTATTTTAAGTATCTAATTGATACATCTGGCGGAATTATTCTTATGAGACCAATCTCTTACAGCCAACCAGAACACCAATCCAGTCCCGCTCTATCGGCATTCGAATGCCTGTCCCCGCGGTGCGCCGCGCATTCAAGGGTCGTATACCTTGTGATCAACCCAAGACACCACGGTAACAACGATGTACTATCATAAGTATGTTTAAAATAAAGAATAATGAACAATTCGGTAAAAATTACCATAATCGCTAGATCAAATCATCAAAATGATAGGTCAACCATTCGTTTAATGAACCTCTTCGTATGGAAACAGTATTTTTAGTTTCAGAATATCTCGTACTATGTAGCTAACTGAAATATGTTTTCATTAATCGACTTCAACAAAGGAGAGAGATCTCAATTCGACTATATTTTTATGAAACTCTCCGGTATTTATCAACCAAATTTAGTTGATTTGTTTTATATTTAGAATGGTATACTCAAAGTGTCGTCCTGTGAAAATTCAATTAAAATTTGACAATAAAGATTGAAGGATTCCTCAACAATTAACAGCGCAGATGCCTCGATCGAGTTTAGGTAATATAGTTCTAATGATAATCTAGTAGTAATACCAAAAAAAATAAAAAATAAGGAGGAGAAATGATAAAAAAGGAATAAGCCTTAATAAAGTATAATCTATATATAAATAGGGTATGTTCTTTCCATAGAAATGGACACAAACGTCAACTATATCTGGTCGTTGTGCTATTATAAACATATCCATTCATCCATTTATTTTATTTGTATTATTTTAAAGAACAAAATTCTAAAATAAAGATTAATTAACAATTCAGTAGTTATTGCTATAATTGCAACGTTTGAATAGACCAATAACAAACAATAGTCTGCGTTAATAATTTGAAATGGATTTATCTGCATACAGTATTTTTCACAGGTATTTTTGGTCGGTACGCTATATTTTTCCCAACATTTCATTAAAGCGAATGATTGAGTTATCATTTTGAGGATTACCTTCACCGCTAATGACAAAAAGTAAACAGACGATTCAAAATTATTTTTTAATTAAATTTTTTTAATTGATATTTCTCTATATATTTTGTACTGGAAATCTTAAAAAGATTAAATATCATAAGTTTATTTGCAGTTAAGGTAATCGTCGTTTTACGAATAATGTTAAACTTTGTTGAAGCTAATTTAATGAAAAAGCAACAAATTGTTATTAAAGGAGAAAAGTCGCATCATATATTTTATACCCAGTATTTTTTCATGGATATGGCTTTGAGTTACACCCGATCTTTTGAAGGTGTAAAGATGTTTATAACGAAAACCAACGATCGAATTATAGTACCCAAATGATCCTAACGACTCACTGCTTCAATTACGAACATTTTGAAACTGATAAACTTTAATCGACTTGTTGTTTGCTTAAACCAAAACTTAAGAAAATTATATCTGTTTCAATAAATTTATTCTGCCATTTATTGTTTGTGTATTTCAAGTTTTGGTTATCAGAATAAACTAAGTCTTCAACTAATTGAAACTTATTGATATCAATCGATTTCTACAAAGAGAAGTTACCTTGACTCTCCGGCATTCATCAATCAATTTGGTTGATACTTCTTTTATATGGAACGGTATACCCTGAGTATCGTCCTATGAAAATTCAAATAAAATTTCCATAAGAATTTTACCATAAGAATTAAAGAATTCCTCAATTATGAACAGTCCAAGTGCCATGACTGAGTTTGGCTAATGCAGGTCTAACGATAATCTGATAATAAAATTTTTAAAAAAATAATAGAAGCACGTAATGGAAAAAAAACAATAAATTGGCCTACACGAACGGCTGAGTAATAGTTGGACAGACTTCGTGACCTTGTCATTTTCACACAAATATGCTATTAGTGAGTAAGTAGATAGTATGTATAAGTATATAAAAACCCAAGAAGCAACTAGGATATTAGAAGGAATGAAGTGAAGCAAAAAAGGGGTACGTGTTTCGTGAGTCTGTAAAAATGTCTATTTCCTACAAATATATATATATATATATATATATATATATATATATATATATATATATATTATATACGAATGTGTTTATTTTAATTTATGTTCATTAAACTATAAATATCTGCATCGATTTCAGTAAATTAAAAATAAAATTCTTTGTAACTTTGTGAAATTTTTAGAAATATAAGATGTCATATGGAATAAAAATAAGAAACTCGTAAGTACTAAAACCATAATGATGAAAGTAGAAAAATATGCAAATTTAAATATAATAGGAACTTTGCGGTGAAATAATTTTTTTGGGGTCGACGTTCAGGGAAATGTAGTACTCAATTCGCATATATGGTGTGTATATACGTAACAAAGAAATAGAAGCGTCAACCTTTATCGCGTTTATTAACCAAATATTTTTTTCTAGACCTGTTTACAAATTATGGACTAATGAATACTCTAGTGGAACATTATTTCCAGGCCGAACGGTTTCAATAAATTTTTTCACATTATTATTTCTGAATTATGTTTATGGTTCTTTTTATAACCTTTAATTCGAGAATTTGCATTTTATATTATATCTCACAAACTTTATTACACAGTAGGTAAAATGATAATTTTACAATTATAAGTTTATGCTTGTAATGTGTTAACAGTGTATCTAGATAAAGACTTGGTAAACTTTTCTCTTAGGAGCACTTAATATAATCCAATAATCTGGCACATATAAAGGTAATTGAGCATTTGGGTGCAATTTATATTATTTATTTTAATGAATATTTTTTAAAAGTTTTTCATTATAAATGACTTAAATTGGATATCATGTAAAATTATGTTGCGTTAAAAGCTAATTTGGAACGTAAATACTCGTATTTGCACATTGAAGTTTTCCCACATTAATCATCTTTTTACAGCTATTGTTTTTTTAATATCAAATTTAGTAACAACTTGATGTGAAAGATTAGTGCCCGCCAATGTATGAACCTTTGTAATACTCGATAAAATTGGAAATACAGTTCACGGAACAGGATCTTATCTTTTATGAAAACTTGCGGTAGGATTTGTAAATGTAATAACACCAATGGCAAGCGGTAGTTAAAGTGCAAATTTTGTAGGATTTTTAATAAATAAATATTTTTTATATTGTGTAAAGAAAATGTAATTGTTAAAAACCGTATAGTTTAATTTAAGTAATCAAAAAACTCGTATTTGAAGAGGCAAAATAATATAACGCCATCTATTTATAACCTAGTAAGCAGTTAATTTTGTTATTCGACGTCATAAACATAGTATAATTCTAATGATGAAATTAGATTTACTCAGTATTAACGTGTCCAATAAAATAAAGTATTTTTGTATATGTAAATATTCTAAAATTAGGCATCATAAAATATTACGATGGAAAAATATACTATTGGTGTTCTATGATTTGGTGTTGACATTTAACGATTGAGGTTAAATGAAGAAATTATTTTTATTTAAGCTTTATACATCATAAGTTCTGGTAAGTCACAACTGATATTTAAAAACTTTAAATTTTAAAAATTAATTTAACCGTTTGCACGTTGCAGTTCACAAAATTTGGCAGTTCCCTTTAAATTTAATTCTTAATTTTAAAAATATTTTTATTATGTTTGTGAAAAAATTATAATGCAATATTTACGAGGCTTACAATATGTAAAACTATTAAGCTGCCAAATGTTTCATGTGAAAATCAATCACCATCCAAATTTACATGTTACTTTCATAACGGTACAAGCGAAGTGTGGATCCAATAATACGCTATGGATGATCCTGAATGACCTACATAAACTCGTCGCATATAATTAAATATCTCCAAGAATAACAGTTTCTTTATACAATCATCATCATTATCAGTAGCTCTGCAGTCCTCGGTGGACCCTGGCCTTCTCAAGCAGATTATTCCAAGCGTTCCTTCTGGGCGCGACGGTTTTCCAGTTTGTATGTTGGGAGTGTGAAAAACACTTTGTAGGCAGTCCGCCCATCTTAATTTGAGTCTTCCTCTTTCTTGAGCCAGTTGGTATGGCCAGAAAAAATGTTTTTTTCTTTCTTTTTTCCTTCATTCTAATTATATAGTCGGCCCACTTCATACGTCGAATTTTTACAAACTTTATTCAATTTTTATAAATTTATCCAATAGGTGGATAAAAAAAACAGTTTTCTCATTATTTTACAGAGAGTAGTGTGATTAATTACTTGTATATTAGGTTATAGCAGTTGTTATATGCATATAAGTAATGCTTATATATTATATAAATTTATTTATTTTACTTATTACCTGGAGAAGTGTCTTTACTAATGATATTACGATATATGAAAAGAGATACGTTAAAGAAATGAAAATATCTATAAGTTCGTAGTGGTGCGAAGGGTTAAATTTTTATGTCCACCTTTACTTGAATCACGTAAATAGGGACTAATGTACGTTTTCGCTTTTTTTTAGTTTCATATATGCTCTATATTGTTTATAAGTTTCCCTTTTTGAGGTAATTCTGAATTTAAATATGACTACGTAGGCATATGTTTTTCCAAATTTTGGTTTAGAATAAGTAATTTGGGGGTAAAAGTATAGCAATATTTTATGACGTCATCGCTTGAAGAAAACAACTTGTTAATATGTTACGTATAATAAATGGTAAGGTCGGTTGATTATTTAAGATTTGATTACTTCTAAGTATTTATCAATTTGCCAGATAATAAATATTGCGAAAGTAATTAATTTAAATAATTTGTTGGTTAATAATTTTATAAAAACATTCATACAACGTAAACGAAATTTTCGTTAAAGAATTGGATTTGTGTGTTTGTCCAATATGACATATATTACATTTTATAAGTAAAGGTATAACGAGTTGAATAAGAAGATTGTCTAAAAACCTATTCTATATAGGAACCGTTAAAACATTTATAATGAATATTCAACTATTACAGGTGAACACAATATTAAAAGAGCCGCCATAATATCCAATGTATTTTATACAGTTTAATTTGTTATTTATTATGAAAATTTAATGAAAGTAATTCAGGTGGGGAAGGCAGTGATATACAGGCAGTCTACACTAATATAATACAGAGCTAAAGTTTATTAGACTGTTAGTTTTAGGTAATTTAAAACCACTTAATTTATTTTAAATTATTTTTTCCTAGTGGATGGATGATGTCCTGCTTTTCAATGTAAACATTTTATCCGGTTTTATACCATGGGGTTGCCGAAAACCCGATTAAAGTAAAAAATGTGGGAAAAAACATTTATATTTCATAACATTTCCCGACTATGTGGAACAGTAAACTGAAAATTTTACATTCATTATAAGAACAACTTAAAGAAAAAGATAAAACGTGAAATTTTTATTCCAAAAGAGGTAATTTTAATAGTGTAAGCATATGATCCAAAAAAAGCTCTTTGTGATGTAATTTCGTACGTGACGTGTCTCAAAAGCAGTTCCCTCTGGCCTAAACTGAAATATCATTCAGTACTTCAAATAAAAATTGATATCTTAACCTTCTCCTTTTTCCTTTCTGTTCAATCTTCCCCCTTTCCCTTTCGTCCACTCCTTTAACTTACTATATGCCTGCTGCTGGGCGTTGTTATTAGTCACGATTGCATCTCTCGGGCGCGTCAAACAATTTCATGGAATAATTTTAAAAACTTTGTGATTATTTAAATGGGATAATGAATCAAGGTTCTTTATTGCAATCTAAATGTCAGAAAACATATTTATAAAAATCAGTATAAGTTGAATATTGAACCTAGATTACACAAATATTACAGAAACTGAAATGCTCAAGAGAAAAACTAATTTAGTATATGAATTTTAATGTAGATTATGTCCATAACTTAAACATAGAACAAGCATAAGTATGATGAAGATTCATAATTTTGTAGAAAAGAAAAACGTAATTTTTTAATGAACCATACAGGGCAGATTAACTCTGTATGGTTCATTAAATAAACTTTGCAGTCACTAAAACTTATCTTAAAAAAGGTACAGAAGCCAACTCTAACCCAGGAACATACATTAGAATCGAACACGTGTACTAAAACTATGGTACTTAATCATCTAACTTATTATTTTCATGCATCTTTTTATTTTCTCATATAAAGTTTTATATAAATACATTTAAGCTTTGCACCTATTTTTCAATTTTTAAACGAAAATATTTGGTATCTTATAATAATGATTCGTATTCTTTCGGAATTACAAAATAAATATGCACTTTGATCACGGTGTTTAATCGCTTATTGAGTTTATTACGCTATGGTCGTAAATTAATTCATAAATTTTAAAATATTTGTGTTAAGTCACTTCTTCTTTACTAAACTATATAAATTTTGACAATACCGCATCTATACGTAATTAATCTTTACTAAATTATATGAAATTACTAAATTATATAAATAACTTCTTTACTAAATTATATAAATTTTGACAATATTGCATCTATACGTACTTAATCTTTACTAAATTATATGAAATTACTTAATTATATAAATAACTTCTTTACCAAATTATATAAATTTTGAAAATACTGCATCTATACCTAATTAATCTTTACTAAATTATATGAAATTACTAAATTATATAAATAACTTCTTTACTAAATTATATAAATTTTGACAATACTGCATCTATACGTAATTAATCTTTCATAAATTATATGAAATTACTAAATTATATAAATTTTGACCAAAATGCATCTATAATAATTACTAAATTACTCATATTTAAATTTGCGCATTATATTGCTATTGAATGTTGAGATAATATGACACTAAAAGGGTGTAAGACTTATCAGCTGGATGGAGCCTAAACGGCAAGTTTCAACTTAAAATAAGTCAGATTAGAGTGATACTAAACGAAATAATTGTCATTAGAAAAAGCAATTACTTTTCAGGTGTTTGGCTTCATTGCGAACCATTTCAATAGATCTTACTGATCTTCTGACATATTGTGATCCCAGGAAATTCTTGAACTTCATCTAATTCAGTTAATATGATTATTGTACCCATGTTTAACTGATTTTATAAGGGGAGGAGGTTACATGTATGAGGCTTATTTTTTTTTTTTTGGATGCGTGCACTCCAATTTCTCTGAGTATAATAACGAAGTGGTTCCATTTAAATATGTACTTAATTAGTTGACAGGGCTGGCATGGATTTCAGAAATAAATAACTTATTTATTGTGAATACGTCGGTACCTATTTTGAGTTAATTATTTTTTACTTTTTAATACATACTTTTTTTAAAGTCCATTTTTTTTAAATATTGTCCTATTAGTAATGTAAATATAAAGGTTTGTTACAATGAAATAATTTTGCTAAATCATATGCTCTTTATGTAAAATAGTGATGAGTTTTTGCAATAGTTATCCATTTTTTACGTATAATCTGTCAAACAGGAACCTTTAGAAGAAAAAAATATTCATGAGGGTAAAGTGTAGCCAAAATTGACAAAACATATTCCAATTGCATAATTATCATAGTAATAAGTATACTTAAATGTTTTTAAACTGTAAATTAAATTAACATACTAAATAATGGATGTTTTAAGAATAAAAAATGTTGATAATCTGACTTTGAATTGGAAGGGTCTGTCTAATAAACACATTATATTAACTTATTGAAAATACAATGAAAATATACAATTTTTAAAACAAACTCCTAACACTAAACATTTTTTTTTCAAAGTCCGAAAACAAAACATTCTTTTTCAAATATGAAATGAGGGTATACTAGAATTATCCTCAAAACCCAATTATATCAGGTTTTGGGACAAAGTTGAAAGAAAATTACCAAATGATTTATCTAACGACTCCTTATATTGAAAACTATTGACTCAATAACCTACAAAGCTTCAGATATGATTATATTATGTATCGATTATGGCGTAACTATCAACTGATTTCATGTGGAAGTTTGAAATGTTGAAGAGAATTTAAAACCTATAATTATTGTTATTGTCTGACATATAGGTCATAAAGCAATATCTGTTAAATGTTTAGGATGACTTATTGGACTAAATAATTGTAATAGTTTTTCTTTTTAATTCAAGAATTTTTCTTTTAAAACTGATTAAAACACTGCTACTTTTCAATATCTGTTAAACGGAAGAATATTAAAAGTTCCATGATCGATAAGCGCCGGCCGTATAAATGAATCATGTGATTAATATCGAATCATTCACGCGAAGGTGATGAGACGTCGACTGGGTGATCGACCGCTCGGCGCTTGTTTACTATTTCAATTATCACGAGAGGATTGAATAAGGGAAATTGTCCCTCCAACCCCTCCTGGACGGTCGTCCTCAATCTCTTCACGCTCGCTCGCGTCTTCGCCACTTTGGTTTAGGGTTGCGTTTAGTTTAAATTTCGGATCACATTTCACATCATCTAAGTTTGCCTAGATTAGTGAAGCATAATTTTAATCACAATTGTCGAATGGAATTGTTTTCATGAATTTTAACATTATGGCCATCTTCAAATAGAAACGTTTGAAATTGGGAACTGGTTTATTTTTTTATTGTAATTATACTTCTTTAGGCACGTTATGAAACAAAATTATGAGAGTGAAATTTTACGATGTGCGCATGCGCACGCACAATGTAACAAAAATTGACAGGATGACGTTGCTCACTAAACATATTTACATGCATGTAGTTATTGCTATTCATGACAATTATTCAGGTATTTTTAAACACACAACACGTGTTTTATATTCATACAAATATAAGTTATATCTGTACTTTTAAATAATATTTTTTAGTTATTGAAATTTAATCGTGATCCACATAATATTTAATATGAATATTCGTGACAGAAATAGTGCTTAAAAGCTTTTTAAAATATATTTTAGGTGTATTACCCTAAGTGAGATCAAGTATCGGTATGTATTTGATTTTCATTACAAATTGTAAATGATTACTTTATCATTTATTAAATAAAAATAAAAAAATAAATAAATTACAATGAATTTTCGGAATATTCATTTATTTTTATTATTAATTAAACTTTATTTAGATTGTTTTAGTAAATTTAACAATTCATTGCATGTTTATATAATGCATATATAAATTTAACAATTCATTGCATGTTTATATAATGCATATATAAATTTAACAATTCATAGCATGTTTATATAATGCATATATAAATTTAATTGCAAAATTGTTTAAACTTAATTATTTGATTAAATTTAGATGTTACCAACCGTGTTTATAATCATTGTCCATCTCTTTTTAGCTGATTTCAAAAAAGGAGGAGGTTCTCAATTCGTTGGAATCTTTTTGTATGTATGTTCAGCGATAATTCTTTACCGTTATTATTTCGATGATTCTTTTGTTATTTGAAACCATAAGGGTGATTATATAAAAATGATTATGAGATCCGGAAATGGAACTCCTTAATGGCTGGCAGTAAATCAAGTACGATTCAAGATATTTGTAACGGGTAGTTATTATCTTTCAAAATAACTACACCAATTACCGAGTTAGGATCTGATGATAAGTTCTGGGTTTGTCTCCAGAACTTATCATCAGACCCAGAACTTATCATCAGAATGAAACTTCTTAATAGATATAATCAACAATAACTATTAAAAGTCACGGCTTAAAGCTAGTATATAGATAATTTCCTCTTTGTTTAAAGTTGGGTATCGATAACATATATAAATGAAGCGATAGTAGTATCCACCAGTAGTTAACAGTTAGCCGTTGAGGAGTTCCATTCTCCACATCCAAAATCCAATATCAGATTTTGCAAAGTAATAACTAAAGTAACAATTTACCAGTACTGTATATATTGAATCACGATCAATTTACTATCATCCGATAAGAAATTTCATTGTTCATCTCTAGAACGCATTATTAGATATGATCGATAGTATAGTTATTTTGCAAAGGAACAACTACCAGTGACAAATATCTTGAATCACTTTCAATTTACTACCACCAGTTAAGGACTTCCATTGTTCATCTACAGAACTCATCATCAGACTCTAACCTAGTCGACTGTGTAGTTACTTTGCGAAGTAACGACTACTAGTAGCAAACATCTTTAGGTACTAAAAAGTAAAAAAATAATTAACTCAAAATAGATACCTACTTATTTACCATAAAAAACGTAGTTACTTATTTTTGAAGTCGGTACCAGCATCGCCGATTGACTTAAACGAACGTAACATTTTATATTATAAAAACACCCTTTGTGAATCTATTTTGTATTGTAAGTACACTAGAACTGAAGGTTTTAAATTTACGTTATAAATTAAATTAATTTTTTTTAAGTTGATCAGCAGTGTTGGCACCAACTCCAAAAATAAGTAACTTAGCTATTTATTGCGAATAAGTAGGTACCTATTTTGAGTTAATTATTTTATTCCTTTTAGCATCTATTTTTTTTGAAGTCGGTTTTTTAAAAGATATTTTATTTTAGAATTTTTAGTGATTAATAATATTGATCGTTACACAATATCTAACATTCAGCTATTTTAGAATATTGTTTAATTATTAAAGGTCAAGGGTAAAAGCTAGTAAATAGATACTTTCCTCTTTGTCTAAAGTTGGTTATTAATATTCTTTCATATTACTTGATATGCGCATTGTTAATTTATGGCGCAGTTCTCACAATTCTCAACAACAATAATACAGGCAGGGATATAATATGGTAGTATAATAGAAATTATGGCATTAGTTAGATTGTAATGTGCTGTATGAATTTATTAGCTGAGGTTGTTAATAAATATTACCATACATTACTATTATTCAATTGTTGACATGATATAACTGTAGCTATCAAATTGGTAATAATATAAAAATAACTAATATTATGAGTACTACAAGTATTACTTACTGCCTTACTTAGGTATAACTAGAAATGAGGAAATAAAAATTAATAATAAAAATAACCAGAGTTCAAAATGTAAGTAGGTGCCTACACCATTTTAAATAACAAAATACATGATAAATAAAAATACATTTAACTGAAAAGGAAGAAAAAATAAGCATTATAATGTGCACAATATTAATCCAAAATCCAAATCAAAAGTAGGTACTGACCTTAATAGGTACGTTAAAGAACTTATTTTGAGGTTGGTGCCAGCTAAAGCATGTGAAACGTACATACCAAAACAAAACAAAAATCTTGTCTACATTCTGAAGGCGGTGTAATTTTATTTAAATTAATTTTTATTTATACCTGACGCCGCCAAAATTAAGAAAATGAAAATACAAATTATATATATATACATATATATATATATATATATATATATATATATATATATATATATATATATATATATATATATATATATGTGTGTGTATATATACCACTGAATATACAGTTATAATTGAATTATAAAACGTTCACCTCTTCTCGGCTTCGTATAGATTACGGCCTTATTAAAAGTGTATTAAAAACATTAAAAGTTGTTCTGGATGAGATTTTGGGGTCGTTGAATTTTTTTTTGTAATCAGCTTCTATCAACTTGAATTCTAAATTATTGAAATTATACGTATTATTGCTTTATGCATACACAAGAGTGTAGTATATGTCAAGAAAAGTTGATATAAAGGTTTTTTATTAGTTTGAGATTCTGCGATATATCTGTACTCATGTCTCTTGAAAGATATATTCACGATTGCTATTTAAAAGTCTTCTTTTTACTTTTTCAATGACATTCCAATCGATGGAGTATGTGACAAAAATGTTTATATACTAGTATGGAATTCAATATATGGGAAAATATTATTGATTTTTAAAACATTTTTGTGCTTTAAAAAATCAGTAATTTTCTAAATTTCTATGTCTTTTCGAAAAACTTAAAGTGAAAAAAAACAATGACGCTGTAACGTAAGGATTGACAAGATGTGTATGCATTAAAAAGGTTCCCTCTTTATTATTTGGCTAGGAAATTATGAGTAGTAATACACTTTGCCTGAATGACATTTGTGTGTCTTCACCACTGTTTAAACAACTTCAATACCAAAATAAACGAACAAAATTTACTTATATAAAACTAATTATTAAAAATGAAAAGCATTAAAACATAATAAAAGATCGGTCACTTGCAAGTTGTAATTGCATAATTAGTCTCATGCGCCATCAGCCTACTACTTAAATTTTTAACAGAGGAGCATTTTGGTTATGTTCCGCAGACATAGTCAAGTCGCTGAGTGGGGAGCGTTTCGACTGAGCCAAACGAAAAATTGTCAAAAACGAGCAATGCAAACGTTATTCCTTACATCGTGAGAAATATATTTTGTGGAAAAGTGTTTTCTTTAAACCAATGGTTAGGCAGTTACAATGAAATAAACAATTGTTTATAACATTTATCGCGCTAATACATTTCCTTTTAGACATTAAACGAAATTTATATAATCCTTAATATTCATGATTTTTTCAAAATTCCTTGATCGATGCTTTTGGTAAAACAATAGTGGGCGATAGTATTTTTAAGTATTTTCCCCGTATAATATTTAAACAGATTCATTAAAAAAATACGTGACAAGTATTACTGAATTCGTGCTTTATTAAATTATCAGTTGAAAATGTGCTTCGTGCTTCATTATGTTCCAAGTTAAAATTAATCTCCAGAACACAAGGAGAACTTTTTATACACAACGTTCTTCAAATGAGCCACCATGATCTGTCTCCGTGCTGAATTTTAATTTTTTACATTGAATACTTTCCAAGAAAATGGCCTGTGTTAGATGGACGAACGAACGGACACCGAAGTGATTCCACAAGTGACTCATTTTGTCAATTTAATGTGTAAAAATATTAAACTTTATACAAATAAAACTTTTTGGTCCAAATTAAAGAAAATGAATGTCCATAGATAGATGTACATCTATCTATGGACATTCATTTTCTTCTGTCTAAATTGACAAATATCGTTTTCTATTACCATTAGTAACTGCTCTGCTAATTTTATGGTTAAACTGCGAAATTCCACACAGAACGGGATATTTTAAGTTTTAACCAAATGAAAATTTATATAAAGTGATGGAAATCCTCTAATATTAAAATAGAAAACCGAAATTACCTTATTTCTTCTTGCAGATTAGTTTTACTTCAACGATTGAATTAATTGACAGCTTTTTCCAATTAAGAACGTTAAACACGTAAGAAACAAAACACGTTTTGTCTCATTAGAACTAAGTAACTGATATGTTCGCTCAATAAGCTTTGATCAAATTAATGCCAACGTCCTCGCATACCTTTAAATATCCACCTTCTAAGCAATTTACAGTGGAAAATAAAATAATGTTTATTTTCCTCTTTATATTTATTTAAATTATGATACTCTGATCAAAGTTACTTTTTCCGTTTATTATAAAAAGAAAAGTGTAATTATGTTAGCTCTGCGTGGAAAATGTTCCAGTGCAAGTATTTTTCTTAGTAAAGTTATATATTTGTGAGAATAAATTAATATCCTTTGTTTCCGTTTTTGCAATTGTAGTTAGTTGATATTATTTTTGTAATATTAAGTAATATTAAATATATCGCTTTTATATAGCCTAATAGAGCACATTTTGAAAAATATGAATGCCATTTCCATGAAATCCAAATACAGGCTTTCAAAATTTTCAACTGTTCTTACTACGCACAGTGCTAATAATAATCCAATATTGTGTATACTCATCGAAAATAAATTATATCTTTGTCAAATACTCAGCGTGAATATTAACGGTATTTATGTTACAGAAGATCGTTAAGTATTTTTTATGTAATTGTATTATTAACCAGCACTATAACACGCACCCTCACGTGTGTATCTCTTCATGCTAGTGTGATCATTTGTGTATTGTTTACGTAAGATGAATTTTTAGTGTAGTGTTTACTCTTTGAACCTATCATTTTGAAAGTATTTGGGAATCTGCGAACTTAAAATAGATTATTATTTATAGACTTAAAATAAATCATTTTTTGCCAAGTTTTATCCTGATCGAATAAGATGTGTGGTTTGCAAAGCGTTCGGCGAAGTCGGATTTGGTGTCTGAAGACCACAAATGATGAAGACACTGTGAATAACCTTGAAATTCAAAATTCGAGTCCCCGCAATAAGTGTATTTATGCAAAATTCATTATATATATATATATATATATATATATATATATATATATATATATATATATATATATATATTATTTACACTATTATAATAACTTACGTTTGTATGAAATCGCAAATTTCTAGCTGCTTCGGAAACGGCCTATTTTTAGTTGTAAGAATATTTAAAATCTACTAACTAGTTTCTAATGAAAGTAGAAATTTCAACTTCAATTTGAAGAAATGTCTGTTTAAATTTGTAGTTGTATTAGAAGTATTTCCATAAATTTAAATCAATTATTACGCGACCTTTCCGTGACGCAGAGACCTTTTGACGTAAATAGTAATTGTGTCATTATTCTTTAAATGTAAGTATGAACTACAACTAAATAGTTATCTTAAATTTTTGTTTGTTTTACTTAACTAATACTAAAGAAACTTGTGTATATCTAGAATGAAAAAAATATTTAGACGTGTAAAGTAGTACATATGTTACTAATGTAATCACGAATAGATTTTAACTTATATTGCAATGAACGATCAGTCCCATCACATAGAGACGTTCATTTACAATTACTCTCTGAATATATTATTGTGCAAATGTAAACCACCAACAAAAAATTACCATTGCACTGAATTGACATTTAAGTGAACCCGAATTCTGATTACAAACAACTCATTTTAACGTAAACTGTATATTTGAAATTCAAAGTGTTTTAACCGACGTAGGTCCATACTTATAACTAATTCTACCTTTAATACCCATGTATGGTATGAAATGGACGAAATAGATCAATTGAAATGCATTAGAATGTTATAATAAAAATATATAAAAATAATGTATTCAAGTCGTAACGTAATAAATAGGATCGTAGACTAAATGAAAACATGTGAAATATCACCTGATATATAATTATATATTTAATATGACGAAAAGTGATATTAGCATTTGTAAATATTTTAATAGAAATACTATACGCCATTAAACGTTTATATATACTTAGAAAGAGCGTTCGAGTCGTAGAGCAAGTTCTGTTATTGTTTTAAAACGTAGACAACTAAGCAGGTGTTCGAAGAGTGCATTGAAACATTTATCTTACTTTACTTTTTCAGTCCAATTTAAAGATTATGTCTTGAACTCATCTTACATAAGAACTTTGAGTGAAATTGTTGTTCGATATATTAAAGCACTGCAAAGATGAAAATTTTAATAAAAATTCGTAACACCGAGGTGGACTTGGATGAAATTATAGTTTTCAATATTAATATTTCTTTTATTATGCTTAGACATATAAATAGTTGGGTAATCAAAGACAAATTATGATCTTTGAATTGGATCTACAGAATACATAAAATATTTTATATATTAGAGAATTGAATTCGGGTACCGACGAATCTATCCATAAGTAATACAATATTTGACAATATAGTATTCTACACTATCAACAATTTTATTGAGGAATATTTATATTACATCTCAAGAACTATTTATATTTTATTTACATATGTTGTATTCAGATTTTCCAATAAAAACCAATTTTCCAAAAAAAAAGATTCCAATAAATTGTCTAATATGCCACTTGTTATACCATTTACATTGTTACTGTCATGTCGTATTTGTCAGTTGAAATACAAAGTACTAGCTTTTCACTAGTATGGTAAATGTAACTATATACAGTATATATTTTAGTTTATGATGTATAATATCTACATATAAAACTTCATGAAAATCTTTTAGACTGTTGAAACGGGAAAGAAAGACGAATAAACAAAAGACAGACAACGTTTAGTCGAAATATTTCTATGGCTACAATAGATAGCCATATATATAGTTTGGATAATAAATTTAATTTATCCATCAATGTAATAGATAAACTGACACATGTCTTACACACGTTATTAAACTTCCAAATGTTGATTATTATTTATTTAATCACAATTTATACATAAATTATATATATAAATTGTGATGAAATAAATAATAGTTAACGTTTCGTATATATATATATATATATATATATATATATATATATATATATATATATATATATATATATATATACATATATATATAATTTATATGATCGTAAATTTAGTCTAAATTATATTTACAATTCAATTAACTATTAGATAAACCACAAATGGTAATATTTAACCGTCAACAAAATGTGGTATTTAACTGTGACATTAAAAGTACCGGTTACTACAAGTTTTACGCAAACAAGCGCTAAACGGCTGCGTCTGTTTGTTAAGTACAGTAAGAGTAACAATGGCCATCGTAGTTTCTAAAATATGTTATAATTAAACGAGAAACATTTAAACGTTTGAACGCGAACATAAATCGAAACACAAATGGACCGCACTTTATATTTCAGTCGCGGTTTTGAAAGTGTATATCAGTCACAATTCCGCTCTGTAATCTTTGTGATGAAAATAGAAAGAAATGCTATATTTACTTTTTGCTGATGCTATTTTAATAATTAAAAAATAGTTATCCTTGAGCTCATAATTACTAAATTTACTAAATTTTTATATGATTTCTGCTAACAGACTCTGCGGTATATTATTTAAGCAGAGCAATATTTATAGTTAATTCTCTTGAAAAGGAAAAAGGGAACCCTTAAGATAGGATCACTCACGTGTACCGTCTGTCAGTCCGTCATAACCGTGTATCTCCAAAACCAATTGATGTACAAACTGGAAATTTCGCAAAGTAATAAAATATATTGAAATACTTTTTTTTGTTTCCGTATACAATGTTGAATTAACCAAAAGGCCAGATATAAGGATCTTAAAAATATATAAATTTGTTCATATTTTTAGGTATTATTTATTTAGAAACATACTGGAAAACATGCGAATTTACGTTCCATATAGTTTTTCAAATATGCGTGATGATATATATATATATATATATGTACATGTATATATATATATATGTATATATATATATTTATATATATATATACATATATATATATATATATATATATATATATATATATATATACGAACGAATCTTCAGAAGCCATATTAGAGTGATAGAGTAACCATAAATTAAAACGACACTAAAGATTTGCATTTTATTTATTTTAGGCCCCGAGAAAAATTGCCATCTTTACGGATCAGTCACGACCTGAATTAATCGATATTTGCAGTCAGTACCATATAGGTTTTCTTGATAATGGTCATTCTTGATAATAATTTAATTCTCTTCTCTTCATTTTTAAAACATACAACACTTCTGTTCTTAAGTGAGTAACTTGTAATGAAAATCAGTGAACGTATCACATCTGCTGAATGAAGAAGCAACTACAGTTTACCGTACATAATAAGCGCGGACACATAGCACGTTTTATCGTGCAAATAGATCTCTAAGACGAACAATAACACATTACGTCAAACTGAACGCATAAAACAATATTACTCGTAAACATTGAATTACGCATAAAACAATATTATGAGTTTCTTACCTGTATTTATAAAATCAGTTTCAGAATGTTGATAATTTCATTTCATGTAAAATGCTCGATAATCTAATCTCGATAATTAAGTATTCCAATATTCATAGTAACGTAAAATAACAACAACAAAAAAACATGAGAAAAAATATGCTTTTGGTTCAGTCAAGGCTAGGCCATAACTTTGATTTATATACGCGTTTTTGTCAACGTATTTAAATGAACGTGGTTCCGATTTTAAACTAAAATACAATCACTTCAGAAAAGTAATTTCTTTCCATGTTTTATTATGTATCCCTGGAAAACGGTGTCACCGGAAAGAAATCTTCGGCCGCGTATTTAGGAAATACTGTGTATTTATCTATAATATTGGTTGATATCGATTTAGTAATTAATATCTTAGTTATTACCACATATGTGTGCTTAAACCCTCAAGTAACGTTATATACACTTTGCCTTGTACAGATACCATATACTGTTTCATTACAGTTCAACGGCCGTTAACATGACGTCAAAATACATGAATGATGTTAGTCATTTATTTTAATCGTCTTTTCGATTCCAGATCAGGATATGCGTAATTAAGTTTTCTACGAAACATGAAGAAACATAATACACTTCCGTCCTTAAGTAACATCTTCCTCCCAATTATTCCTAATGCACGTATGTCTTCCTTTATATGGTTTTCAAAATTGATTTCTTTCAAAATTATCTCAATTTCACTTAAAAAACTTTGCTAAATTTTTTATAAATTATTTTCTCTCTCATTTCTCTAATATAATTTTTTAAATTTTCAACAAAAAACAGTATTTATAATTCGAACTGATATATTTTTGTATACTTGTACATCTATTACTACAATAAAAACCAATATTATGATCTCAGTAACCCAATCATCGTTTTTGTCTCATTTCTATTACTTTATCATCGAATAAATTAATTTTTTCCTACGATACAAATAAACCTTTTTATTATTCAGTCTAATAAAAAATGTTATATAAAATTTTTACAAAATTAAATACGTAATTTACCAATATTTTGACAAAGCATTAAATTTATTGAGGTGCTTTCTGCGTAACTGCGTTAAATTCATTTCAAAATCGTCACCATCTCGAATGATATCGCATAGGTGCTATTCGTCTACGTCATTTGAGGTTGCAAGAATTTACGTGACGAAGCCATGAGTTTGACAGATGGGCCGGAAAACCGGAAAAAGTTGTGCGCTCTGACAGTTAATCAAGGTTTATTCCTTGTGAAGTTTATCGGGGTTAAATGTAAATTGATATTCTACGAATACAGCACTAAAATATATATATATTTTTTTATATAGAATTGTCCTATCCATAATTTCCAAGTTTTTTATTGATTGTCTATTGGCGTGCGCACGCGTATTAGCATGGTCACGCGTATTCGCGTACGCATGCACGCATGCACGCGCGCACAAACGCACGCACGCACACCCGCACGCACGCAAGCACGCACGCACGCACGCATGCAAGTATGCACGCACGCACGCACACGCAAACACAAGTGCAACATTGCACAACATGGCACCAACTTTAAATTCCTGACCATAGGTATTGGAAAATTGTTTAATGTACGGAAACGACATTGTGTCGCAAAATTTCCAACTAAATGTTCACATTTTTATTCTATTGAACTTTTTTGCGTATTTCTTATTTAGTGGTTATTGGAAGCCGGTTTAATTTTTTCATTAAAATTTTTCTTGTTTTCAGTTTAGTCTCACGAACTAATGAAGATTTCATTAATACCTCATTAATTGAATTCAAAATTTGCAGTTGTGGCATATAGTGAACATGAGAACATTCAGATTAACCTGCATGCATAAATGTATGCATACAGATATGCTCATGTGGAGATCAATGGAATTACACTCTTTTGGCTTTATGTTATCTTTTTATTTAATATCCAAGTTAGTTTATATCTTTGTATACAGCTATTTATATTCGATTAAAATGTCTTTGATCTGTTCAAATATGCTTATATTTACCCATATATCTGCTAACGTCCTTGTCGTTTTATGCCTTTTTATGTTCTTGCACATACCTATCTATCTATTTAACCCTCTACCGACTAATATCTTTGTCGATTCATGTCTTTGTGTACATCTGTGCATACTAAATTATTTACTTACCTAACTACTATTTTTTAAGTTACTACTTTATATTTACTTTATATAATATCTTTTCAATGCCGTTAATATATATATATATATATATATATATATATATATATATATATATATTAACCCGTCTACTTATGTATTAACACCTTACTTGTTTTATATTTTACAGTACCCTTACTTATATTAAACAAACAAACTCATTAAGTTTACACCTTACCTTTGAAGGGTTCCTATCACCAATTTCTGGCTCTATTATTAGACCCTGGTATTGATACTTGCAATTAATTATTCTATCAAGGTAATTCGAACGAGTCTAAACTCATTGAATTTACTCCTTAAGATTGAAAAATTCTGTAAACGTCTTCCTGCTCCATTATTAAACCTTTTGTACCATCCCTGACTAATGAAATTATAATAACGTGTGGATTTTACAAAGGGGCCTTGTGTCCGTTGAGGAGTTCCACACGACAGCACGGGAGTCCATAACCAAGCTCTAACCATATTCACATAGGAGATCGCATGTAAATATGATCAGAATCTGTAGACTTTTACTTTTTAATTGAAAACCATTGTGAAATCCTTTTAACGCGTCTCCTGGTTAGGATTGTAAAAACATTAAAATAAAATAATCGCCTTGAATTGAGAATCTCCTTTTTTTTGAAGCCGATTAGAAATTAATTTTAAACAGAATATTAGTATAATTAGGAAAACCAGAAACAATTTTTATACATTGAATACGAAAAGCATTACCTATATAAAATTAGTATTGGAGATGTTATAACATTAGAAATAGTAATAATGTTAGAAAGTAAGTTATATTAATGTAAGTAAATTATATCAATTATAATTAATGTAAATTTGGAAAAAAAATTGCAAAGCAATGAAAATAACTGTTAATACTACAAAGAATATGTAATTTAAGTGTTAATAAATAACTTTATAACCAAATTAACAATTCAAATTACTTTTAAATAGGTCGCCAATTGAGACATTTAACCTTCGCATTTAATGTAACGCCCGCGTTGTTTTGTGCAAATAAACGTTAAACGATTATTTCGGAATTGCAAGCACAACGCGAATAATAACCGTTGTTATTGATCGTACAGTGTTTAAAATGGAACGATAGAAGTTTGAACGTTGGGTTGCGAACGGCTCTCCGAAAAATCGCTTTTCAATTATCGCCGAGAAATTATATTTTCATTGTACTCCTCGCATTATAAATAAAATAACTATTTTGAGATGGTCATACAGTTAAAATGTATACCAAATTTGCATATTCCCTAAGTGTTCCCCATTATCATATTTTTAAAGCAATAAATAGATACCAATTGAAAGAAAATTTTTGCATTGTAACTTTTCAATCTGTTATGCTTAGTTTCGATTTTTATATATTTTTTTCATTCTGTATTATATAACATATTGTAAATTATTACACTTTCAAGAAGTATTGACAAAACCAATTTGAAACTAATTAATCAACTTCAATTAATCACTAAATTATTTTAATACAAGACTTTGATGCAATAATAACGAATGGAACGCCAAATAATTTTGCTTGATAAAAGTAGAAATATTAATTTGGGTGTTTTCATAGGTTATGTATTCTTAACAATTAAAATAATTATTTTTTTTTCATCCAGTTAATAAAATTAAAAATACACATTTTGAATAATTAAATCAAACATATGTTGAATAATTTTGTCTCTTTCCTTTTTTATTTTTTCTAAGTAAAAATAATAACACTTTTCAATTAAGAAAAAAACAAATAAATATACATTTTCAAAAAACACAAACATACAAAAAATTATTAATAAACTATAATTGATACAAGCAAATTACAGAAAGTCAAAAATAAAGAGCATCTTTGTTTAGATCTTCAGAATCTGAAGCTATTTTTTTGCAGTATTTTATGTAAGTCGAAAATATTGCTGAAAAAGTTCACAAATTTTACAAGCTTAAATTAACCAGTTTAATAAATAGTAAATCAAATAATTTTAATAACTCGCCTTTAATAAAAGTTTGCCAAAGTTTATCGGAAAAATATAGAAATTATTTTGAATTTCATACTTTGTGAGAAATCCATTATATTTTTACGTATGTAAAAGATATTCCAGTCTATTGATTTAGTCAGTAAAAATATATTAATAAAGTCAATTAGTTAAATAGTAATGTTCTGTACCATTCCAAGTTTATTTGTGTGCAACTTTTTATGCAATCCTGGTAGTGCCACTTTTCATACTTGTCCTCAATTCGTACAACAGTACCAGTTTAATGTAATGTAATATTACGCTGTCATTCACATCATTAGTGAATACATTAATTTTCACTAATGAACAAAGTAGCATTTCTTCTGCATTAAGATTACCTCTTAATTACCATTTTAATTAATTACTTTTCTAAAGGCCGTCTTATAAGATTTCCACATAATTTCTCGCTATATCAACCACATCACAAGAGCTGCCATTTCATTAAGCTTTTTCCGTGTAACTGTCAATAAGTTTGCTCCAAAACTGACGCTATCTCAAATGACAAATCGTAGGTCAAATCCGGCCATGTCACTTTTGGGAGCGACAGTTCGTGGGTTGTAGCTGCAAGTTTAACCAATGGAGCGGAAGACGGGAAAAACTTGTAAGCTTTGACATATGTCCAGTTAATTAATGTTTATCCCTCGTGGTATTTGTAGACTGATGGACTAGTATATCGTTAATATTTTGTGAGGAAAACTAATGTTAATGATTTCCTAAAAAATCCTAACAAGCTTGCTAGTTACTTATAGACGATATGTCGTTTAAATAAAAATTTGGAGATTATGAATCTCTTGTAATATAAATAAGACGATAACGATACACGAAATGGGTTTGCAATATTTTCGTCTGTTAATATTTTTTTCCTATTTCCTGTCTGTTTATCATTCATCCCTTTAAAAAGTACTAATTATTATCATTGTTCACTCGCATTCATTTGAAACTATTGTATCTGTTTATTCATACATTCAAATTCAGATTTTATATTTATACCTTTGAATGATGGTATTACAATAGATAACTTTTTCTTTATACATTTCCTTTATATAATCGAAAAACAAATTATTTAAAGTAACTAGGATGACCAGTATTAAATTTGTAATTATATATGTAAAGTTAGATTTTAGAGTTATATTTATAGCTTTGGATGATAGTGCTTATTTATTAAGCACCATCGAAATGGCACCTGCTCACAATAGACTACTTTTTTCTATACATAATAGAAAAACAAATTACTTACAAGTTAAAATAACTAGGATGGCCCGTATTAAATATGTAATTATATATTTATAGCCAGATTTTGGAGTTATACTTAGAGGTTTGGATGATGATGCTTATTTATTAAGCACAATCAAAGTGGCATCTGCTTAAAATAGACATTTTTCTTTATCCGTTTCCTTTATAATAATATATTAAAATAGAAAAACAAATTATTTAAAAGTTAAAATAACTAGCATGACCTGTATTAAATATATAATTATAAGTACGGAATTTAAATATTTAGTTGCGAGGTGAACTGCAAAATTTATACCTATTATGTAAAGGATGACAATTTTTTAAATATATTGGAAAAAAGAACAACATGTACACAACATTGACTATTAAATATACATTGACTATTTAAAGAGTAAATGAGCCAAATGAGAACCATTAAAAGAATAAATGAAAAGGACGACGTATAAAGAAGACAGAATGTGAACCTAAAGATGATGGCACGTGGTAAATGTATTATATAAAGGATGACAATTCTTTAAATATAATGGAAAAAAGAACAATATGTACATAACATTGACTATTTAAACAGAAAATGAGCCAAATTAGAAACATTAAAAGAAGAAATGAAAAGGACGACATATAAAGAAGACAGCATGTGAAACTAAGGATGATGGCACGTAGTAGATGTATTATATAAAGGACGACAATTCTTTAAATATAATGTAAAAAAGAAAAATATGTACATAACATTGATTATTTAAACAGAAAATGAGCCAAATTAGAAACATTAAAAGAAGAAATGAAAAGGACGACATATAAAGAAGACAGCATGTGAACCTAAGGATGATGGCACGTGGTAGATGTATTATATATAGGACGACAATTCTTTAAATATAATGGAAAAAAGAACAATATGTACATAACGTTGACTATTTAAACATAAAGTGAGCCAAATTAGAAAGATTAAAAGAAGAAATGAAAAGGACGACATGTAACGAAGCATGTGAACCTAAGGATGATGGTACGTGTGAAGCTAGATGTATGATTTTTTTTCAGATGAATTTGGGAAGTTCACACCGATAGTGCGTTTATTACATTTGTATCAATGTTATGGAACACATTTGAGGAAACGGAAAAGGTTTATTTATGAAAGGATGAATAAGGTTAAAAAGGGGCGATTAAAGTAAAACCGTCTCTTGGTTGTCCAAATAAGTCTATTTGGAAAAAATATCTGAGTAGACAATAATTTAATTTGTGCTTTTTAAGTTTGTAATAGAAGTAAGTCTGTGTACATTTTCAAAAAAACAGAGTATTGGCATGTATTATTTAGGTTTCTCTGAACGTTCCTTTCTTTTTTGTTTCTTGATTGTCTTTTTTTTTGAGTAATACGCAAAAACTTCCAGACCGACTATTACTGAACTTTCACTGAAATATTTCTTAACGTTGTATTTAAAATTTACGCTACTTTTTGAAACAAAATATTGATAAAAAATATTATACCTTTTTATCGGTTTTTAGGATTTTGTACCTCAAAAGGAAAGTACCCTTATAGGACCACTTTATTGACCGCCTGCTTGTCTGCCTGTCTCTCTCAAGATTCTTTTCCTCAGGAACGCGCAGAGGTATCAAGTTGAAATTAATATCAAACTCTTAGGTCTGCAGTTCCTTAGACTAGTAAAAAAAAACAATCTTCTGAGTCAACGTAATGACGAAAAAACTTAAAAATAAAGCTATTAATGCCATATATTTAGAAACTTTCAATTGAATCAAAACCTATAAGGTATTTTACCTTTGATCTAGATATATGAAAAAGCGAGGTCTTGTAGCAAAAATAAAGGAAAAAATCCGAGAATCGTGAATTTTTAATTATGTTTTGAAACATGCCCGACGTTTTTACGCCTGTGAAAGATATTATAGGCAATAAACTTACGTTGTGTAAATTAATTTAAATAGTGTAATAGGAATACTATGCACCTTTAAATATTTATAAGTGCCTATACGTGTACGAAACTCTCATAATACGAGTTCTAATCGTGCTTGACAGTTTTTTATTCACCTGTTTGTAGAAAAAAAGCTGCAAGTGCGATTTGAATTAAAACTTGAATAAGATAATATTTAAGATGATGGAGAATGGAGGAGTCGACCGCAAAAAAGATTGTATTTGTGAGTGAAGTCGTGGGCGAAAACTAGTTTAATATAAGTTTAAATTGGACTTTTAAATAAAATTTTTAGCTGTAATTAGTGAATTTTTATTCTCATGAACGTGATCATAAATAAATAGAAAATTAAATACTTAATAATTAGTAACTATAATTTTATTTATTAATTTTTAAAATTCTTAATATTTTTTATTTTTATTTCATGTAAAAGGAAAAAAACAAACACAAACTATTTTAAATATTCTGTGAACACTAAATACGAAATACGTTTGTGTTCTAACATTTCCACAAAAGACAAAGAAAAATAAATACATTTATAAAATATCCAATTGAATACAACAATACATAAATGTGACAATGTTAATTGAAGTGAAACAATATTTTTTTTTTAGAATAAAACATAAAATTAATACGGAAAACACTTGTTACTAACTTATCAATTAAATAAAGCTGCAATTATGGATTACAAGTTATTTATGTAAAGCGCTCTATTTAACTAAGTTGAATATACAATTAATAAAGTAAAACATTACTGATCCGTCTGCTGTGCATAAATTTCACGGAGCCTGTTCTTTACATCTGATCGAAACTGGGGAGTGGACTTTCAAGGATGTCAAGTGTCAACATCTATTTATTGTACAAGTCGTTTGTGCATTACCAACATGAAATAAGAGATGGCTACGAGTTAGTTTGGGGGCTCGAATCTTTATCTCACACAATAAGGATGTACAGTTATAATTCCGTCAACCTCAACGACCTTTCGTCAACCACCTTGACAGAGGTTGAACATAATCGTCAACTCTAATAATGAACAGTCTATGATAGAGGGCACTACATTTATAATTATTAATTAATACTTTATTCGATAATTTATTGCCAACTGTACTACACATATATATATATATATATATATATATATATATATATATATACATATACATACATATATACTAAATCTATTGATGTACTTACGCTATGACTGTAGAGTGTTCGCATAAATTAATTTTTATTATTAGCCTTTTTTCCACACAGATAACACAATAATAAATAGAACGTAATTTTCAAAAAGAATTTCTAGAAAATATAAATACAGGTGTGATTTTATTAAAATCAGTCTAGGAAATTTTGTCCTTTAGTAAACTTTAGCCATAAAGCGAGAGGCCATAATTTGAAACTTTTTTGTAAAGATGGTAAAACTAAATTAGGGAGAAAATGAGCATAGTAGTATTATTATTATTTAATTTAATTTTTTAATTTTTAATTTTTTACTTGAATAAACAACTAAAATATAGTAAAGTAAAACAACATTCAGACCTTTTCTTCTAAACATTCAGACCTTTTCTTCTAAATACTTCTAAACATTCAGACCTTTTCTTCTAAAAACATTCAGACCTTTTCTTCTAAACATTCAGACCTTTTCTTCTAAACATTCAGACCTTTTCTTCTAAATACTTCTAAACATTCAGACCTTTTCTACTAAAAACATTCAGACCTTTTCTTCTAAAAACATTCAGACCTTTTCTTCTAAACATTCAGACTTTTTCTTCTAAAAACATTCAGACCTTTTCTTCTAAACTTTCAGACCTTTTCTTCTAAATAAACAACTTAAATATAGTAAAGTGAAAAAACATTCAGACCTTTTCTTCTAAAAGTCGAGACGTCATGGTACGCCTGGTAGATGTGAGACAACTAAATTTTTTCCCAGTGTCACTTTACTATCAATGTAACTCATGTTTTAATGTTTCAAGACAGTTTAATGCAATACACTGATATAAACGAGTAAAGTTGTAAATGTTAGTAAATAAGAAATAATATTGATACACTAACATAACGTAAAGTAACGTTTATGAAGGTAATAGAAAGGAAAGTGTTAAGTCGAAAAGAACCGAAAAGATGTGAAGTTGGCCGAATTAAGCCCAAAAGAGCCGATAAAATACAATGCTGGCCGAATGGCAGACAAGTCATCAAGCTGAGTCAATTAAGGTGGAAAGAGCAAAGAAGTCACGAAGCTGCCCTAATGGCAAGATGTGACGTGCCATCAGAGGATTTTAACTCCCATCCAAAAGCGCCATTAGCGAATACGGAATTTTTAAATACCATTCAAGTTTAGGTGTAGTTTGATAGCGTCATAAAGATCTCAAAAATATTTTTTCTATAATTTTAGGATTAATCTTTTCAACAATATAATGAAGAACATGAAAAACAATTTGCCCCATTCCATTTATTTCCGAGACTAGTGAGCTTAAATTTATGGAAAAATAGGGTCTTGGAAACTCAAAAGAATATAGAAAAATTATAGTGACGATTCTAGACATCACAATTTTTTAAATATAAATCATGTTTTTACACTTGTGAAAGATCAGGAAATATATTTAATATTTCCATATTCAAAGCCGATTTTTTCAGAAACCATGCGACGTAAAAATTTAAAATTTGGTATAGTAGTTTAATGTTAACCCACATATTATTTACTAACTAAATTGTTTAAAATATAAGAATTAAACAAATATCTTTCGAAAAAAAATATTTTATCTGTAATATGTGATATTATTTGAACGGGTTTAATAATACAAAAATATGTTCATAGTTTTAAATTGCATATTTAAACAGATGTTCCAAGAAATATGTAAAAATATAGCATTCTGCCTTTTATTTCCGAAACTACTGAGCCAAAAATCGTAAAGAAATAGGACTGGTAAAACCTATAAAAAAAATTACAGGAAAACTGTATTTTGTGTAGAAGGTCTGTATTTAGTGTATCTGTATTTAGTGTATAGGAAATATATTTACATTGTGAGAAATTAAAATGTGAAAAGTGAATAAAAATTAAAAGCAAAACTAAATACCATAAGGGGTGTACTGAAATGAACTTCCGTTATGGGAGTTCTTCTTTTTATTCATACTCAAAATTACTGGCCCAATAATTTCGACTATTTTACATACGTATACTATTTTATAATTATTATAGTGAAGTTTGGGATACAGAAGATAATTTGAAACATTCAAATATGTTACAAGCAATACCTGCAATGCGTTATTTGCAATGATCCCATAGTTTCAATAGTTTTTCTTTTCGATTTAATAGTTTTATTTTAAAATTGATTAGAATATTGCTACCTTGCAATATCATATTCAATATATGTCATATGAAACAATCACAGAGAAAGTTCTATGACTGATATGCACCTAATGTCGTAGAAGTGAATCGGGTGATTAATAACGTGAAGATGATAAGTACCGGCCGAGCGATCGACCGTTCGGTACTTGTGAGACAATCCAATTATCAAGATAGAATTGAATTAGGGAAATTGTCCCTCTGACCGCTCCTGCGCGGGTATCCTCAATCACTTCACACTCGCTCACCTCCTCGCCGCCTTGTTTTATTTGCGTTCCGTTTAAATGGATCACATTTCGCATCACTTAATTTTGCATAGATAAGATTAAATTAGTGAAACAAAATTTTAATCAAAATGGTCAAACGAGAATTGTTTCCATTGACTTTGGTTTACGAAATTGAAATATTGTGACTATCTTCAAATATTAGTTATTGAGGTTGAGAGCTAGTTTACCTTTTGGATTTAAGAAATGTTCTTACGTAATTAAATTTTCAGAATTTAGACAAATATACCCTAAGCTACATTAACCACTATAGTCTTATTTAAAGTAAGTAATAAACCACCATTTCAATGATTCTCTTATATGTATATATATATATATATATATATATATACATACATATATATATTATATATATATATATATATATATATATATATATATATATATATATATATATATATATATATAAGCTAATAATGAAAGGTACAGTTACTTTCATTTTATATTTTACTTCGCATAATTACTGAATCACTTTAATAATTTATTCTCCTGTTTATAGACTTGGCTTTTTTGAATTACAATCATTTACTTGATGTTGCCATTGAGGTTTTTATCTACTACAAGTACTTCGGATAAAATCGATAGTATAAAAATAGAACGTGAAGTTCTATTTTGAAGAAGGAAATAAATTGTAATACAGCAGAAATGCTTCTCCGAAGTCCATTATAGGTTTGAAACATTCATAGTAATTTTGTCATCGTTAAATGCCATATAATTTATTCCAATTTAAAATTATTCAAATATTGTTATTTAGTTTTCTTAAATTGTTTATTTTGCATAAATAAATTTTTTTTATTTATTGAGTTATTTTAACAGCCAAAGTATGTGTAGTATTCAAGATTTTTTAGGTGGCCAAAGTCAAGTGGCAAAAATAAAAGGCCCATAATTTCACTTATGTCCCTAAATTCTGATAAAATTTCACAGAAACACATAGAAATATAAAAAAAGAACCCTGAGAAATAAATAAAGATACTACTCAACACTAGGATTTTCTTCACTTACGGACCCTACTGAGTGGGATATAGTTGATGAATTAATATCAAGTCTTTTAAAATAAGAAGAACCCTTTTAAAACACAATTGACATAAGTACATATTTTAGAGACTCACACTTATATGGAGCATTTATATGCTCTATATTTTATACATACCACACCATTTTGTGAAATATATAAATCAACAATACATAGAAGACTATAATACGTACATGTTATTAAAAATATTAATATCAAACATCCTTAGAATATGATTAAGAAAAAACATTAAAATTCTTCCGTATTTTTAAAGCTAAAGTTTTTCGAAAGCGAAAACTTACTTTAAAAACGTTAATATCTTATATTATTAATGAGTACTCAACGAAGCATTAATATAGAATTTAAAAGTATGTTAAACATGTGATGCCGGTAAAAAACACAATAGTATTTCATACGTCTCGCCAGCACACGGCGGGCTTACTGAAGACTAAAACGATATTAAAATCCATTCGCATTGAAATAACCTTTGGTTTTAATTAACTGATCGAAAAAATAATGTTCACAGACAGTTTAAACTGATGAAGATAATTTCTTTATTTTTCTCTTTTTTTACTAATTACTCTACTAACCTTATAAAGAAACTGGGGCGGCACCGATAAACGGAGAAATTTTAATAATATTGTAATTTATGGAAAGAAAACGTTAATTCCGTAATATTAAAGAAGAAAACCGAAGTTAACTTAATTTCTGTGTGCAGATTAGTTTTATTACAAAACGAGCGTTATAACTGGTACTTTTTTACAATTAAGAACGTTAAATACGTAAGAAATCTAGCAGTTTTAATCTCATTAAGACTAAGCAGCTGAGATATTTACTCACTAAGCTCAGATTAAATTAGTACTAACACTATTGCAGAGTTATTATAAACCCTTAAATGTTTACTTTCCAAGCTACTTGGAAGCAGTAGCAAGTAAAATAATATTTATATTAATTTTTACCTTTTTTTAAATTACAATATGAATTATGCTGATTAAAGTTAGTTGTTCCATTTTGCATAAAAATGAAGGTCTAATTACTTTTTGTTCTGCTTTGAAGATATTTTTATGTAAAGTTATAGATATGTTTTTATTTTAGGTATATTTTTATATTAATCTCGTTGGTTTCAGTGTTTGCAATCATCGTCAATTGATAGTATCCCCGGAATATTATTTATGAACCCGAGTATTTGTTATGGAAATATTTTATTTGTGCGATATTTTATAGTTTCCCTGGGATATATAAAATATCGGACGATAGGCTGAATATTGCAAATAATAAAATATTTCCATAATAAATACTCAGACTCCCGTTTAAAAAGTTTCTCAAGACTTGTAAATCTTAAAGTGCTAGTATTATTGGAAATTCCGTGTCGGATAAACTTATACTAATAAAAACTACTATAGTTCTTTTGTGCCAAATACTTTTGCTGTCTTAGTGTGATATTATTATTACTGAAGATTTCTAAGTAAAAAATATATTTAGTGTTTCCCACACTCTAAGATTTTCGTAAAATATTATCAAAGATAACAATATAAAACTTTGACGATCACGCTTGGTTTCTAAGCGCAATACGCGTAATTATATTACTAATATATTTATTTTAAGTATGTAATATTATTATCGAAGCGAAGCTTCTTAACGGACGTTTGAGATGAGGACCTAATTGAGAAAAAGTGAAACGTCATGAACGAACGCGGCTATGAAATACTCCTCATTGGCTGAGTACCGCATATTGCTGTCCATTTGAGAGAGCGAGATGGAGTAAAAGAGAGACAGATTGAAATAGGTAGCGTGTAGCGGTGCCTCTCTCCTACCTTTGTTCTCTTTAAATATACCGGTTTGTACCTTATATACGGTACGAATTCTGGTAGAAACATATATTTTTTAATAATATTAAAATTATATTCTGTTATATAAATAATATGTCGCTATCTTCTAGTAGCAATTGATACAGGTTGTAAGAGGTTTGGTAGAAATTGATACTGGTTGTAAGATGTTTTCTATGTATCTAGCTAAGATGGTACACATACCTGTGCCACGTGAAAACAAATTAATTTAATTATTTAATAAGCGAGATTTTCTTTAATTTATGCACTAAAATATAGAATCAAATATACTACTTCCAAATAATTATTTATCGAAACGAAATGGTGTTTTATGGAGATGACGTAAGTATTATAGGTGCATAGATGATGATGCAGTTCAGGGGATGGTTTATCTATAAGTTATAGAATCTACCTTATAATTTTCATCTTAAATTATAAGATAGATCGTAATGTAATTTTAAATATTTACCTATTTATTCACTATTTTTTCTATAACCAAATTATTTTTGACTAAATATATAATTATTATTCTGGTGTCAAATGTACAAGAAAGGAAAAAATAATGTAAATTTATTTTCATTATCTGTAAACTTTCTGTCTTTCTCTCTATAAATTTCTAGCTACTTTAGAAATTATACATATTTTTAATCATAAAATTAATAAGAACCTACAGAGTAATTTCCAAGAAAATTTAATTTGATATTAAGCTTTACGATACAATTAAAATGGAAGAATTGTAATTTTAAATTCTATTTATTTTAGACAATAATATAATTAAATTCACAGTATTTCTTCAATTTTGATTTAGTTTAATTTAGTAAATATGAAAAAATAAACTTATAAAATGTCTAAACGAGGAATCGATTTTCAGGTTTATTAAAATCATGAATGAGATACATCACATATAACTTGACGCTTCCAATCGTCCTTTGAACATTTTATTACAAAAATCTACGCAGACCGACATCGAGAGAGTGAACATTAATTCTGATTGGAAACTACATGTCTTAAAGCGAACTGGATATTGGAAAGGCAGTGTTTTATTTGGAATAAACCTAATTTTTTTCGTTATTTGTTGGGGGTAGGGTTGAAGTTGGGGGTAGGTTGGGGTAGGGTTGAAGTGGAAGGAAAGAGATCGTAAGACATATTAACGTGAATAAAGCGACAGTTTTAATGTTTAACTTTATCATGCCATTCTTAAAGCTATCTAAATAAACAATAGATTGTATCTAAAGGAAAGGAATATATATATATATATATATATATATATATATATATATATATATATATATTTTTTTTTTTTTGTTTTTTTTCCAGTTCTATTAATTTAGAGAACACACAATAAAAGTCAATCTGCAATTACGGGTTGTAATGGTTCCTTACCGTAAAAGGAAACAAAACAGACCAATTAAAAAATGATTCACGCGTCCGTTCGTCTCTCCATTTATTCAACTATAGTAGAATTTTTTCATGGAAACCATATAATGTAGAGACTTGAAATTTAAATAAGAAATATAATAAAAATTAATTTAATCGCATTCAAAATTTGTTTTATGAAAATAAACGAGGATGGTAACAAAGCACACAAAATTTCTTTTTTCATTTCCTGTTTCACGTGGGACACTGATTCAAAGAGCAATTTAATAAGAATAAGAAAATTATTTACCATAAAGTTTAATGTAACTTAATTTTATAAATATTAGTAACAATGTCCAGACACATTTTCTTGGAAACCGTTTGACCGCATTTATTATTCAAGAATTATTGCATAGAAATTATTTAAACGGCAAAGTACTTATAATCCATCCAAATTCAAGATGGAATGTTCACAAACAATCGAATTTGACAGTTAAAATATGGTTGGCACAAATATAATATTCGATCAGCTGACGACTATTTATAAAATTCATTGCATTATTCCCGGGGTATTATTGAAGTATATACATAATCAAAATATTAACTTCAGAAAGTTTCACTATGAAAAATGTTATAAATACAAGTATTACACGATTATTTTATTGATAAGAATGCTAAAATTTTACATGGTAAAAATGGACAACCCTCCATTTTTTTTGCGAAATAGTCAGGCGTTTCAAACATTTTGTGAAAATAATCAAAATCTCGACTCGAAAAAACTAAACCTTATATGCTATTCATTAATTTTATAAGGCGTTAGAGTGAGCTAGCTACAATGTGTCAGCTTACGCTGCTATATTTCTAGATTTGATTATATTATATATAGATATAGTTATGGTATATTTGGCGTATGGATAATTAAACAAACATTGTGACATATCTCATTTTCTTTTCAAGTAAATATTGGTACATAATTAAATTCCCACCTGAAGATGTTGTAATACAACGAAACCTAGGTCGTGGTAAAAGAAATTAAAGAAAGTAGAAATAATACATCACGTAGTTTCATTTAATTGTGAATAATGAATTTATATAAAATTAACGCCAAATATATTCAATAAGTATTGGTACTAAAATATTTTCCATTGTAGTCTACAAATTGTATACGTACTTTAGGATAACATTTTTATAATAACTAAGCTTTTACCCTTATTTAGATGTATATTTTCAATGATTATTCTTAATATTAGACATATTTATATCAAAAATATTAAAAAAGCTTTAATGTTAATATCCGTTATAAGTTGGCCCCTTATATAAGGATAAGATGGTCATTTAATTTCCGGGTCATTTTCCATCTTCCTTTTAATTTTTCGTTACTTTCTTCTTTTTTCTTTTCCGTTTCTTGTTTCTTCATTTTCTTGCTACAAATATTGCAAGAATTGTTGAATGAAATACAATTTACATGCTGCCATAATTTACGAACTATTCATTGTAGCTAATCTTCTATTTTTTCAGTCGCGTAGTAATTTTTACCGCATTCCCCGCATCATATATATTATTTTCGGTACCGGAATTTTCACCGGCTAATTCCATCGTTTCTTCTTCCTCAGAACTTGAATGTAATTTAATTTTTTTGCTTTTTAATATTAAGATTTTTCTTCTCTTTCCTTTTTTTTCACTAATACAATCTAGGGATGCGAGTACCTTTGCTATTTACTTGGACAGTCTCCGAATGCTAGTTAATAGTTCTACAACTGGGTATATATCAGTCAGGTACTTTGAAGGCGGGTCTTTTTGTGAGCATCCTCATTAGATATTTATTTTAAAGGCCCGGTTGGTGGTTAGCTCTTTTTAAACCCGTTCAGACGTAGGATCCTCAAGTATCACTAAAATCTCTTCAATAACTCTGTCATTTTTAAGATTATCAGATCTGTTAGCATAATCTGGAAAGATTAATCAGGAAATCTACATTTAGCGAAATTTATGAATTTGTTATTCGATTTGAAGTTATATTATCGACAGGTTATTATATTCAACGAAAAAACAGTAAAAACATAATAAATTTTAAAAATATTAACATTGCAACATACTAAAAAAATCAACAAACGTACTAAAAAAATCTTAGGTAAATTGAAACTTTGAAGTTGAAAAACACTTTTTAATTTTTCAATAAAAAAATGTACACAGCGACGTGTGACATCGACCAGCAATCGCTCACCAATCTTAGTTTACGACATACAGAGCAGACAGTAAAATTTTTCGGTTGGTTGTTTCATCGAACAGGCCATATAATATTGAATTACTCTACGCCCGGAAATACTCGGAAATTCACCCTTGATTGTATTTATATATATTATAGTGCATTCGCAGTGATTCCTTATGATGAATTTTAATAGTAGTACAAAAACAAAACGCAATATGAGCGGCATAGTGTACTAAGCGGAAAATAACATAATAATTGAAATATTATTCTGAAAAGAAAACATATATCTACGTTTGTGTTTCGTACAAGTAGTTTAAAAAATAATATATTTATGTCAATGGCTGTGGAAAATGTAATGTTTACCTCATCTCAACATTTTCGACAAATAATTAAATATTTATTTCATACTGACATACCTATATTAATTTTTACACTACTCGAACAATCTGAAAAACATTTGAATAGATATCAGAAAGAGAAGAAATGTAATACCAATTTTTATGGTCAATACACATCGAGACTTGGTTAATAATATTATTTTGACACCGTACTTTCGTTAGACTTTCAAAAAATCATCAGTTTATCAGATAAAAATGCCGATTTGTGCTTATGAATTTTGCCGGACAATAAACTTTATTCTCCATTCGGATATGTATATTTGGTAAAACTAACTTATTAGTCTTTGGTTTGAGGACAACCAATGTGGGTTCGTATGATTATCTATCTGTCCGCCTATTGCATAAACACGAAACCTAACAATTGTATTGAAGTGGCCATATATAAATTTACTTAGGATTAAAAAATCTTAATAAATCCGAGTGCACAGCTAGTATAATTATTTGTGACATTCATTATTTATATGTTCACAAGGGACACACTTCTTGTCCAAAGGTATTCAGATTCAGGAGATCAATTATATTTTTTTCTTTACTGTATGCCCACGTATGGCAGCTTATTTAAACAACATATATTCGACGATTGCTTGCAACACTTGTCAACGTAATGGGGGGAGATGTCTGTACATCTCGTTTTCCAATATTGTTCTCTAAATTTTTGATGTTTCATAAAAATGTTTTGTATTATATTAAGTTTATTATATTATTATGTGTTTTATAATGTTAAATTCGTTGTGTTAAATGTGTGATATTTTTAAATACGAATGTAATTAAAATGGCGAATATTCTTCTAAGGACCATAACTTCTAAGGACTATAGCTGTTTAATAATACATATCAATGTAAAATAATAAAATTGCCGTCATATCACTGTACGATAAACAGAATCAAAATGATCTGGATACAAAATAAATGATATGTGGTGAAAGAAAACACTACTTTTAAATTAAACGATGTCAATAGATTTCTACTTGGAGCAATGTTATTTAATAAGCCCTCGGCATGGCTGAACGGACATTGTTATTGTTCATATACGATGTAATTACTATTGATATACGATGTAATAGGTAGATTTATGACGGGTAAATTCTGCTAATATGTTGTGTAATAGATATGATATGTTCTGTAATACTATTTCTTAATTATATCGGCAAAAGGCCGGCCTCGCCGTTACTAGCATTAGGCACAACCATTTTTTTATATCGGTGAGAAGCTCAGATCTATTGTGATGTAATTGTATATGTATGCAGTGTATTTTGTCTGTGAAATGTTGTTGTATTTCTTGTATTTTTATACATTAGTTCGTTTAAAAAAAATATTTTAATTATTACTCAAAAATTAAGTATTTGCGAATACTTTGTAATAATTTTCTGTATAACTTAACATTTAATTAAACGACTATTTCTATCGAAATTTTTGGTATTATTTTATTTTATATCTTTTTTATGTAATACTTTTAAATTATTCGAAACACTTCACCTTACTTATCTGAATTTCTCATAAATATAATCTATATAATATAAGTTACGTAAATATGCACACTAATAAAAAACTATTTTTTAATCACAAATAGCAAATAAATCCACATTAAATTATAAAGTGAATGAAGAAAAAGGTTTACAATACCTGATCTGTCAAAAGTGATTGTTTATAAACATTCCATCTTGAAATTGAATGGGCTATAGGTGGTGAAAAATCATAGTAATATTTGTAAATAGTTTAATTGAAATTCATACACACTGAAATATTTACATAGATTTAGAGGAATTTGGAATCCTTATAATGCAGTGTTTACACGTACTTAAATTATTTATTATTATTATTGTTGATGTGGAACTCTAATGGTGCATTTGTATGGAAGAAAGGTTCTGACGGCACATCGCGACGTGCCATTCAGTCAGCTTCACTTCTTGGTTTTTTTCGAGTTCACCCTTCCCTCTTTACTATACTATACACATTACGTGGGTTTCAGTATATCAGCATTGTTTTTTATTTACTGACGTTTACAACTTTATTCGTTTACATCGATATTTACAAACTCCGTTATTGAACGTACAACGTCCTAAAATATTTCAGTAAAAAATATAAAAAAATTTAGATGTTTCACATCTGCCAGGCTTTCCATGAAGACTCACATTTTCTTTGCGAATGCAGAAAACTAAGCATATATTCTGAGAGTACTACGAAACTTGTTTCGTAATGTACTTCTTCAGTTTGATTAGGGGACTACATCTTAAACTGATTATGTAATCGAAAAAAATAAATTTTTAATAAATTATATTTAATAAATTTTTAATAATATTCGGTTCTTTTTATCCATTTCATTACTTTTTAAAATAAATTATTGTTTATTATACTTACACATAAACATTGTTGGGTATGTAAACAAAGATCATGACATCATAACTTGGATATGCTAAACATACAAATTACATAATCTTTAATGGTGCATAAACCTATTATTCAAAAATTATTATTATTATTGTATTTGCAAATGAAATATTTAGATTTTCTTATTTATTTATTTACTATTTTATTTATGTTTCTCTAGACAGCTTTTGTATATGAGTCAATGAAAAGTATTAATACTATCACTAATAATGTATAGGCTTTGTCCGAAAAATAATAAGTCAGCGAGTCGATAAAAAACAATTTATTGATGAGATCAGTGCAACTCATTAAAAGTTTTCGAAATAGTCTCCACCTGCGTCAATACATCACGTCCAGCGAGATTTCCAGGCATCAAAGGCCTCACGGTAGGCCGGCTTTGGTGCGGTCGGTAACGGGTAGCGCGACAGACTGGACCCTTTTAAAGACATAGTTGGAGTGCATTACTATAAATATTTAAGTGGGGATGCTGATGGCGCAGCAAACTAATTGCGCAAGTATGGCTTGTTGTTTACCGATTTGTTTAATTCAGTGTAAAAAACTTATGTGCATTTTACACGTAACTTTTTTACATTATTCGTAAATGCTTCTACGATACAATCGTCAAATTAACCCTCGGGCGTATACTTGGGTGTGGTGCGTTGGTATACGTGCGTGTCCGTTTATTAGCCAATGAATCAAATTAAGACGATTTTATATTTATATTTTTATATTTATTTCTTAATTAAATAAAGTGTGTGATTAAACATAAATGAATATATGTTATATTCATTTATGTTCAAATAAGTCTTTGTGCTCATAAATTGCTCTATTTAATTCTAAGCTTATTCTCATTTGTACTTGCTTTATTGGTGAAATTTTTCACTGTATTTAAGCTTTATTTATCATGTTTGTACCAATTAGAAAATTAAAAATTCGGCTCTAGATCTGCCTCGTTAAGTACTCAGCTCTCAAACTAGGTTTAAACAAGGCGATTATACTTATTTACTAATATTATACTGAAATAGAAATATCTATAAATTATTCATAGCTATGGTTCTTGTGAAGAACCATGAATGTATTTAATGTAGATATTCGTCGTTATGACATTGTTCTATTTCTGGATCAATTTAGCGCTATACAGTGTGCACACCACAACATACCCTGTCGAAATTTACATTAGACTTTAGCAGTTAAATTAATAGCTGTAATTTATTCGTGGTATACTAAAGATATGGCGAAACGTATAAAGTAGGGCCTATTCTGAATTCAATGAGTGTGAGGTATAAGCATACATTTTAATAAAAAAGGTATAAGTTCAGTTTAGTAAATATTATAATTTCATTGTTTTTTTCTATTTTTTAAAGGAAAAAAAAACATACAGAAATAACGATAAGTTAGAAAAATATAGGTTGCTCGGTTGTTTTTATTTGATTATGAAAAATTTAATTGAGTGAGAATTTTGCTTTCAATTTATAATTGTGTATTAAACACTTGTGAAATATTAAACAAAAATGTTAATAATAATAATTAAATGTGAAAAAATAAGAATTAAGTATGTGTTAATTTTTATTTGAAATTTCTTATCTTAATAAATTCAGGACGGAGACTTATTTTTTAAGTACTTTCTTTTTAGTACAACTTTTCTTTAAGAAATAAAAAGTAGTAAATTCGTAATTTTGCAAAAAATAATATAGTATGTAGTATATAAGTATAAATATATATTTTTATGTACCATTATATTTTACACTCTTATTAAAAAAAAATTTGTCACGCTCTCTCCAAAGACTTTTATTTGTCAAGTACTAATATTGTAAAAATTCTTAAGGTGTCATCTTTTTTCCATTCTTAATTTGTTTTATTTTATAACAGTGACTATATTTTATAAGGATTGTCTTGAGATATTAAGAATAAACGAAGCATATATACAAATTATCGTCATTAGTAACGAAAAGATAGTCTACGGTTGTAGACATAAATATATTTAAAAAATCTTTAAGGAAAATTAATTGTTTCGTGTTTCATTTATTCTTTTATTTTGCAAACAAATATCAATTTAGTCTTCTAATTTAAATAAGATTTTCTAATGAAAAATATTACTCCCATTGTATTGTATCTGTTCGGAAGTAATTTTTTCAAAGCAATAGTCTAAAAAAATACCAGACTAAATAACGCACTTTGATTTTTTTAATCTATTTTATTTATATTTTTGTACTTATTTAGCTTTTTTTTAAGATCGGCTGAATAATTCTCATTATTTAAGATATGATACAATCTGAACATGGAACAAAATTATAAAATACACATCCTTTACTGGCTCGATTTAAATTGCAAACCATGGAAGATTTAAACAAACAAAAATGGATTTATCACAACAGTCAAATACATTTTTTAAAAATCTATCTTAATTAAAACTATTATTGAGATTATTAATATAAGAATATTAAACATAATAATAATTATAATATATATTCATTTATGGTAATTATAGTGAAATCATCGAACTATGAACAAACAAATTACTAATTTCAAAGAGGGCTAAGAATGCCACAGATTCACATAATGTATATTTTGAAATGGTTACAGTTCAAAAAGAGCTTATCTACCATATATCAATGATAACGAAGAGAGTCTCGTAGATGCAGATAACTTTTTATTAGATGGTGTTTAGTAAAGAGAATTACATTTTGCTTGCACAAATACCTCGTTGTATTATCGATTAATCATTTGTTAAATTTATATAAATAATTTTTTTTTATATAAATTTTTATAAATAAATTTAATTTATATAAATAAATTTTATTCGTATAAATAAATTTCAGTGTGAAGCGAATTAGAACCTACTATTTAGAGTTCACAAGTATAACTCCATATAGCCTGATGGTTGAAAGGTCCAGAAAATGTGCCTTCAATATTTACACATGGTGGTTTTTCTCTTTTTAGGATTTTCTAACGATTTTCTCTTGGATATGCTGGGTTCACCATATCTTGCGGTACCGAAAACAAGTTTCATTGCACAAATTTATTTCCTGATTTGTAAACTGAAATTATCCACACCCCAGTTTATTTTCAAAAAATCAAGCTTTTTCTATCTGATAAGTACCTGCGATCGCATAGTCATCATCTTAGTGCTATGTCGACGTCTGAAACTTAGAATTATATCGAAATTCCATACTTTCCCATGGTATACGATTGCTTAACCACCTTATCATGGGTACATCAGAAGGTGATTTGATTTTGGTGAGTAAGAGTAAACTTTAACATGAAGGGTGTTAATGTTATGAATTATAATGACTTTATTAAACATTAGCTTTACCGATGCAACTTTGTACCCGTGGAATTCAGTAAAATATGAGTTATTAGGAATTTGTTTGTGTTTTCTTTCATTTTTTTTTTCTCAGAAGTCTATGAGCATAAACTTTATTAAAAACGCTAATATATTGTGTTGGGAGTATCAATAATGTAATATTCACCAAGTCAAGGTGCTTTTTTATGGCTGCTAAAAAGTTACCCTATGGACTGCTCGAGAGTAAAATATTATCATACCAAATTGCACCTGAATCCATGCAGTAGATTTTGCTTAATTAAATATAAAATTAACACACAGACAGGCGGACAGAAAGACAAAAATTATAAAATCAGATTTTCTAGTCGTTGTTGTTATTATATACGTTAAATTAATCACTCTTTTTAAAATATTTACCATGTACAAAATTCACTCGGGTACAATTTTATTACATGAGTGTGTGTGCGTGTGTATGCGAATGTGCGTGTGTTTGTGCGCGCGTGTGGGTGTACGCGCATGTGTGTGTGCGTGTGTGCGTGTGCGTATGTGTGTGTGTGTAGTCATGTACGTAGAATATTAAAAGGTTGACTAGCCATAAATGTGCTTAAAATAGGATGATATTTTTGATTAGTAAAATTTGTTTGTTGTGAAGTTTGGGTAGCTACAGAGAATTAATGTCAAACAATCAAGAGCAAATTTAATAAATTTGAGCTGAGAATAGGATAGAAAGTTGGGTTTATTTTTTACCGAAATCCGGTATTGTTTATTTTTATTGTTACGTATTATAAGTGAAAAATGGGATATTTAATACTGTTCTTCATTATACTGTTTCTAAAATAATTAAATTTTAATAATTGAAAAATTACAATAATAATAATAATAATTGGAAAAATAATAATTGGAAAAATACAATGTCTCGATAAAAATATGAACAAGTGTCGCCCATTTGGTCATTATTTTTTCTGTTTTGAAAACATAATTTCACTGAAATTTACCGAAAACCATCTTCTTAGTACTTATAATTTGAGACTAATTTATTTGAATACGTAAAAGAAAAATGAGACAAAAAAAGTTACATTAAGGCACGTTTTTTCTTCATCTTTTTAGACCGAAAGATGAATTTATAGAATAGAACATACATTTAATAAAATAAAGTAAAATTTCAAACTCTTCCTCGAGTTTCATACTTTAACTAACGAAAACCAGATATGAAAACGAAGTTAAAGTACTGATTGATCAAAAATAACCCAACACTAAAATTAATAGTAGATACTGAACCTTCAATTATTAGCACTGAGTTATTTATATTGTCTTTATTTTAATTTGATCAATATTATTAACTGCTTTTTCATAAGCTTTCTTAAGACTGTTACTCTGACAAACAAAATCTCCTATTGGTCAATTTCAAATTACTGAAACAAATAAGAAAACTCGCATTCGTTCTTAAGATCTTTCTGCCTAAATGTTTGTATCATTATTGTGGATAGGTTTGTTATATAAGTATAATCGATATTTGTTCTGGTAAATGCTTAATATCTACGGAGATGAACATTTAGGTTAAATTAACTCTTTTAAATCAAATTTTATGGACGTGGATTGAATGAAGTGTTTAATTAGCAGTGTAATTTACTAATTGGTGTACAAATTAACCTGGTCATTAATTGAGCTTAGCTATATGGCTATTTAAATTTGACAGGAGAAAATGTAATAATTTGTAAAGAATTTATTTGAATCTAAAAAATAGAGATTAAACAAAGTTTAAAGCCCCCTGAAGTATTCACTCTTTACAATGACATAAACTAAATTAACAAAAATATGGCATAATTGAACTATGTTCACAAATATCAGAGTAAGGTTCGTAAGAACCCCGGTATTTTCGATTTTTCTGCACGCAGTCGAGACATAGACAGTAAAAGCTGAAAGAGAGAAGATCGACATATCTGAAATATGGTTTTGGCGCAGAAAACTACGGATTCCTTAGACTGCCAAATAAGTTAATGTGTCTATACTTCAGGAGTGCAAAGTTAGAACAATTATGTCATCATCAACCTATATAGACTACTCAAATACTTTGGCTACATAACCAGATACGAAAAGTATGACGGAACGAACGAAACGATAAGTTTCCAAGTCCAGAAGTCTATACTACCAATAACCAAAAGTGGTAGGTACCATTGATGGACCAATAAGAATGGCTTACGATTTGTTGGATTCCAATCCAATATTTCTTTTAGTTTTTGCAGTTCATAAATTGACATTTTTTGTTGGCATACCTCTCCGTAAGCAATTATTATTCGTCCATCAATGGTACCATTGCTTTTGGTTATTTTTGAAAGCAAAGGCAAAAAACTGATTTTTGTCCGTATACAGGAAAGTAAATGCAAAAATTGATTTTTTTCCAATCATTGGAAAGCAGTTGACAGGTCATACGCGTGCAGTAGAGAAAGATGATTGCCATGTTAATGCCGTTGCTACGGTTATGTTGTTTCACGGCTCAGATTTTAGAAGTTATTCCTTACTATTAAAAATTCCGATAAGTCTGCTCTTGATGTCCCACGATGTCCGTGACATAATAATTTTGTTAGTTCAATAATAAATTGTGACTATGTCATATTTTATGACGTCATTCATATACCGCCCCATTTTGAATGAAAATTTTATATGATGAAATTTCCGTCAAACCACTCATTTACATGTTATATTAATACCTACGATTCTTAAGAGATTAGGCGCATATGTGCATGTTATACTAGTGCGATAACTGATTCCTTGGTCGTTTTTAAATACCTCTTCACTGATTTCATCTTCACTGAGTTCGCAGCAATTTTAAATTTTCAGCCTCATTGAATATATTGGTGTGTCTTCGTGTCTATACAACTCAAATTACTTGAAGTAATGTATAAGTATATTACAGTACTTATGTATAATTTTAAGAAGAATAAACTTATTGGCCGAATGTTATTGTGTAACATAACTACAAGTTCGGTCAGGGTCTGGAAATGAGTTCTGGAGATGAACATTGAAACTCCTCCAATACTACTCCAATGGATGGTAGTAAATTGAAAGTAATTCAAGATATTGGCTACCGGTAGTTGTTACTTTGCAAAACAACTACACTATCGATCATATTATAGTTGAATGATGCGTTCATGAGATGAACAATGGAACGTAGTAAATTAAACGTAATTCAAAATACTTACCACTCGTAGTTTTAATTTGCGAAATAACTGCACCATCGATCAGGCCAGTGTGTGATAATAAAATAAGTAACATAGTTATTTATTGCAAATAAGTAGGTACCTATTTTGAGTTAATTATTTTTTACTTTTTAGTACCTCCTTTTTTTGAAGTCGGTTTTTTGAAATACATTTTATTTAGATTGAAATACTTTACAAATAATTCCATTTTCTCCCGCCAAGTTTAAATAGCCGTATAGTTGAGCTCAATTAATGACCAGCTTAATGTGTACACCAATTAGTAAATTACACTGCTAATTAAACACTCCATTGAATCCACGTCCATCACATTTTACTTAGAAGAATTAATTTAACCTAAATATTTATCTCCGTAGATATTAAGTACATACCATCAAAAATATCGATTATACGTATATAACAAGCCTATCGACAATAATGATACAAACACTTATACAGAAAGATCTTTAGAACGAATGCGAGTTTTCTTATTTGTTTTAGTAATTTTCCTCGACATTTGAAATAGGTCAATAGGAGATTTGTTTGTCAGAGCAACAGTCTTAAGAAACAAAGTGCTTTCTTGCGAGTGCGCGGATTTAATCATACTGTTTAAATTAAAATAAAGATAATTTAAATAAGTAAAGATATATCTCAGTGCTTATAATGAAAGGTTCAGTAATTTCGATTCATATTCGTATTTGGTTCTTTTTGATCAACCAGTACCTTCGTTTTTTGTTCATATCTGGTTTTCGTTAGTTAAATTTCGAAACTCTAGGAAACGTTTTTTATAAATTCATCTTTCGGTCTCCAAAAATTAGTAAAAAATTTACTTTACTGTAACTTTTTTCGTCTCATTTTTCCTTTCATATTTTCCCACATAATTAATGGTTTTTTTTCAGAAACTGCGACACTGAGAATCTAGTTTACACGATCTTTTTTATATATTTAATCTTTTTCATATATCATACTCGTATACTTAATTGTGATGAATAGTTTGTGTCAGTATTTCCGTGTGTTTCCGTTCCTGACCTAATTAATTTATATCCTTTTCTAAATAACACTTTTTTATTTCTTCTTGTTTTACTAAATTTTTAGGGTTTCTAGTGAAATAAGGGATTCTTATACCCTTTTCTTTCAGAAATTGCGGAGAATCTAGTCCACGCGATCTTTTTTTATATTTATTCTTTTTCATATATCATATACTTAATTGTGATGAATAGTTTGTTGTCAGTATTTCAGTGTATTTACGTGCCTGACCAAATTAATTTATATCCTTTTCTAAATAACACTTTTGTATTTCTCATTGTTTTACCACATGTTTATTGTTCCTAGTAAAACAAGGAATCTCCATAACTTTGTTATTATGTCCGTCTATTCGTCTTATAATTTTCATACGACCATCTGTTACAGCCTCTATATAGTTTCTACAATTTTATAATTACATTACTTACAGTATATTTACAATTACTTACAGTTGTATCAATATGGATTAAATTTTGCAATTAGACGTCTTAAATGTAGTTCCCAATTAATAACTAGGAAAATATAAAAAATAAATTAGTGCTTCCTAATAATTGTAAAATGAGGTGTAATATTTTTTTTACTTTTTGTAGGGTGTTGAAAATTGAAAATGGTTGTCAAAATGAAACTCAGGTTTCATTTATTATTTTTAATTTTTTATCTTTTTCTGTTAAATATTAGGCATTAAAATAGTATGCAAACTATGTCTGGCCTCGTCTAATTTTTAAATTATGGATATGAAATATCTAAAAACAGAAAACCAAATGCGGTGTTGAGCGTGTTGTGACACACACTTTTGTGATCAGTGTTCAAATCTCCAAAATTTCCAAATGTAATCTCCGTTCCATGGTTACTCGCGTTAGATACCTTTATAAAGAAATATTTTTGAATTTAATTTGTATCCTCTTCAATTTAAGATCGATTTTGATAATTACTCTTTCTTTTCTATCTATCTATCTATCTATCTATCTATATATATATATATATATTTCTATTATCTACATTTTCCCACGGCTTTTTGTTAATTCGTTTGAGTGTGCGTAGTGTTAAAGACATTATGTATTGTGAAGTTAGAAATTAAATAAAGCAATATTAATGTACGAACAAACTATTCTGAAATCGAAACTTTTTATAAAATGTTTGAGTGTTCGTATTGTAGAAGCCTTCCGAAAATCAGAGTGTTATTGACTTTAAAATTCAGTAATTTATACAGTGGTAAATTCGGCAGACATAATTATGTTTGTATTTTAGGACAGGTATGGAAACTTAGAACGAAATACATGGTGTTGTGAATTAAGAAGATAAACGGTGTTATTAGTATATCAGTATTTTAAAGAGTAAGACGGATAAAATGTAGATGGTGATGATTATATGCTTCTTACTAATCGATCTGGTAATGTTTCTCAAGCTTACTATATAAAGTTAAGGCAATATTATATATATATATATATATATATATATATATATATATATATATATATATATATATATATATTAGGGATATTAGTTAAGATTTAAATGATATATGTACATTTCTATAATTAAACAAAAGTCCAAATGGGTGGCACACCTTACGTCATATTTGAAGCACGCGGGACCCTTTCTAATATTAATGACGTCTGAAAATGGAAGAGAATTATTTTTCCAGAAATGTATTTAAAGAAATATTATTAACCTGCGGTAACCGTAGGTAGTAAGTACTATAGGGCTATTTGTTGGCGCGTTGACCAATAGGAACTTGGGGGAAGAGGGATTTTCTAGAATTCGGCGTCAGCCACTTACACTGCATTAATGTATCTGTCTTAATTACTCAGCGTCATAATGATACCTGCCCTAATTACCCAGTATTTTAAATTCAGTTGGCATACATTTTTAAAAGCTTTTTGAAAATGCGTTTTCACAAATATTTTGCAATCAACATTATTTACCTGGAACTCTTAACTGAGGTTCTTTAAGACGTCAGAACACTATTTAATGACAGCTGCAATAAATTTCATATATGTTGTTTTGGAATTATTCACATGTTAGTTACGGCGGCTATTGGATTTATTTCAAATCAAGTGTACCCTGGAAATTATTCACCGAAAATAACCTGCTAAGTATAAGTGTAGTATAAGTGGTGGGCGATAGCATTAGATTGAACAGTAATAATTTCTTGATGTTAAGAGTAAGAAAACTACGGTTAAGGAGATAAAATATAGACTAAGGTGATTATGTGTTTTAAAGATTTGAACACGCCAATGGTAACATGATAAACGTGACTGTAAAAATAACAACATACATAATGGTACATAAACATAAGTAAAATGTAGACTGCTTTTCTGATAGAGGATGGAATAACATACTTTTTTTCTATTTTGTATGAGATTATGCCACTATTATTGAAGTTTTAAAAATAGCAGGAGTATATAGAGCTGTAACATTCTTAAAAAGATTGACCAGGTCACCATCACGTCGATATACTTGAAAAAAACTTGCCCTGACTTCAAGATATAATAATAGTTCAAAATTGTTAATTGTTATACACAGAGGTATTGATACTATTAAATCTTAATCAAAAATTCTTAACGCAGATAATTTTTAGTCAAAGATTAAAAAAAACAACTAGGGTCTAGGCAATTGAGGATTTAGCAGTAAACTTATTTAGCCTCTAGGCAATTGAGGATTTAGCAGTAAATTTATTTAGCCTCTAGGCAATTAAGGATTTAGCAGTAAAGTTATTTAGCGAATTAAATTTTAATTGATAATGCTAATTTTGACGAGACTTTGCTTTGTCCATTGGATCAAAGCAAGGAATATATTTAAACCTGGTTTAATATAATATCTTATTCTTCTTAAGATTAAAATATTTTAAATCTGGGTTTCATTATCTTATTCGTTAAACAATTTATGAAGATATACGTGGTATTATTTTGTAACAGAAGTTGAGAGGTAATAATTTATTTGTAATAATTATTTTGCAACATTGAAACTTTTTTTAGATTTTTATTTTCTTTATAATACCTTCATATACTATTTTATTCTGGCTATAATTATTTAAAAGTTAATTTCAAAATGAGTGATATTATATATATATATATACATATATATATATATATATATATATATATGTATATGTATATGTGTATATGTATATGTATATATATATATATATACATATATATATATATATATATATATATATATATATATATATATGTATATGTATATGTGTATATGTATATGTATATATATATACATATATATATATATATATATATATATATATATATATATATATGTGTGTGTGTATATATACTAGGTATGTACATATACAAGGTATCCTATAAGGTGTAGATCAGCGAAATGTCGGTGATATATTACAGATATGAAAGAAGTAATATTATTATCCTATGTCTAACAGTTTAGAGATATGATTTTTTAAATTTTTTGTAATTTTTCTCATTGCGCATGAAAAAAAAATTATTATTACTATGTCTGCTTTCTTTGTCCAAGATCTTTAATAGAACATTCGTATTCCTTATTAAAATGTTATTCATTCGATATTATTGGCAACATAAATATAAAACAAAAAAAATTAAATAATCATATCTCTAAAACTATTAGGCCTAGGATAATAAAACTAACAAAGACATTTCGTTGGTCCACCCCTTACGGGATATCTGTATATACACATGTTCATGTCTGCCGGATAGTTCATTTTTATGCTAAACCGAAGAAACATAGAAAAACATTCCGTTTTATAAAATTTGCTAAGTATAATATAAATTAAAATATATAATACAAATTGCATCTGTCCAATCTAAAATTGTTTCATATAGAAATAACAGAAATAAATACATAATTTGTAAACGTAATATCAAGAAATATGAATAAAATATGCATTAAAACTCAATACCTAACAAAAAAATACTCTGCAATATTAAAAAAATATTCCTTTTACTAAAACATGGAAATTTCCATAGACTAATCTATGTAAACGTGTATTGAAACTATGAACCGACAATGTACCGAGAAATGACACCTACACTACATGATCTTAGTGCCAAAATAATAAAGTAAGGTATATTTAAATAAAATGTACCTTTATCAATCAATTGATCAAAATATAGTTAAAACGGCTATCACACCAAAGTAAGACTTATAAAACTAAAGGAATTTTTCATGAATACTGTGGAATCGTTCATCAAACATTTGAGCAGGTCGTAAAATAATAAATCAAATGAAGTATTCATGTCGTCTCGCATACTTTTGCAGTCACGATAAAATGGTCTTGTGATATTTTCAGCAAGTCAATTTCCTCTCTGTGCGTGAATATATCGCACCGAAAGTCATTAAAATGCACATTCTGTTTAAGTTTATTTTTAAAAACTTTTTGATTTATTTTAAACTACTGATTCAAGTTATAAAGAGTAATTTTTATTAGCAGAAAACACTTAAAATACTTATAACACTTCTTTTGACAAGAACTAACAATTCGATCTAAATTTTATGTTAATTTTAAAGTAAAACATATAAATGCCATGCAATGGAATTTGAGGGTAAAAACGTTGTTTGCGATATATTTTTCTTTCAATTTTAAAACAGTTTTTGTGGATTATCCGTAAGAAATATATGCTGTTAGGGACTTTTCTGTAGACTATTTTTTATCAAAATCTCCCAAAAATTCCCTAATATTACTATATTTTCTTACTATAAAGAAAAGCTACCACACTAAAGTTATTTTATAAAGAAATACTACGTGAAGACAGTCCCATAGTAGTGTTAGTAACGTTTTAAAGCAATGAAAATTGTGTATGTGATAATTATTTTTTCTTTTTCGATTTATTAACAGGTGTCTTTTTTTTTTAATTTCCACAAGGAAAATGATTTTAAAGAGTAAAAATGTGTTGCTTTATTCTTAATTTCAACTCTGATTATATGAATTTGACTACCACTTAATTAATTGTTATTCCATATGTGCATATATATTTGTCTTTCTCGGTTCCATATTTCTATGTTCTTTTATACAGATGTCATTCTAACTTCTTTATAAATACTTCTTATGCTTTTCGCAAGAAATGCAGGGTGAAATGTAGGGGATAAATGAAATTTTATATAAGAAGGCAAATTAATTCACGAATTCTAAAAGGAAAAAAAATTATTTTCACGAAAGAGTATTTCCATTTATGGGCAAAATTTACGTGATTGAATATCATATTTTAAATAATGACACTTGATATGTAAAAAATTTTGCATATCTACAAAACGCGATAAGCATCATTTATGCCCTTGAACATTTTAGGTAAATTATTATTTTTTGCTTAAAAGTTTAATTTAATCGTGAAGTGTGAAAAATAGTATATTTAACAATAACGAAAATTTTATTTATTGCTACCGCTCCCTGCTTTTCAGCGTAGATATTCAATGAAGGGAATTATTTCTTACCCAATGCAATGTTTGCAACTTCTATCTAATACAAACGAAGCTACGACGTAGTCGGGTTTTAGTTTTTCACCGAAATCCGACTACGTCGAAAAAACTGTACAGCGGAAAAACAAGTTATATAATCATGATTTCACTGAAAGATAATCGTCACTGAATTGTGAAGCCGTGGGCGGAGTTTTGAGATGTCAATATTTTTTCTAATATGTCAAAAAACTGAACAACCCTAATATGTGTCAAAACTGAATAACCCCTACGGCTTCACGATTCAGTTACAATTATCTTTCAGAGAAATTATGATTACCCAACTTGTTTATACTACTTTTTATTATTTTTTATTACTTGTTTATTTACTTTTCCGTTTTCATTTTAACGTAGTCGGGTTTTAGTCTCTTATGCTTCGTTTTCATTTTATCGTTTTTGCTAACTTATCTTCATATATATAGTTCAAAACAGGATATAAAACTTTGTATTTTTGTTATTTGTGCTACACTTTGCTATTTTTTTATGTTTATGAAAAAATAGTTGAAGAAACTTCATTATGACTTTTAAAGACTTGTCGAATGACATCGTTTACGATAAGATGCCTAATTTTTTTCAGTTCGGTTTTTTTAATGCAAGTCCGTCTAAACGCGTTTGTATCTAAAAATGTAATCAATGACACTTAACTTCACATTAAACCTAAACCTATTGATACCTCAATTGCTAAAACCGGGTTAGCAGTTTTTGGGCTATGTTGAAATATCCATATATAGATACATACATACATACATGCATACATTGACTGTTAAATTCATTACCTCTCCGTGGCTGCGCTATCATCAGGTAAAAATGTTAAATAAATAAGAAAAGTGCCATTATTTGGAAACATTTTATGAAACATATTTGCATAAATTTTCATAAGAAACTAACATAAATAGTCTCCATAAAGTTGAACTTCGTTCGAGTTCGTACAATGCTTGAACTCTCGCTTTTAAGGAATCTATGAAGTCGACCGCCAATAAATATTAGGAAATTTTCCTATCTTGTACTAAATTTAAAAAGTTGCCAGACTACCTTTTAGGAAACTTTGTTATTTACAGTTAACGGGAAAACAGACCCCTGTTTAAGTACCGAATCTCATCAGGCAGACGATCTTAAATTTATTTAAATTTTTATAAGGTCTAAGTTTTAGTACGTAAAGATAATTTTTATTGATAAAGAATACTACATAGTGCTTTGGACAAATTTGGTTTTCTCAAATAATATATATAAGTTCTAATGACTTATGAATATTTGAGTCAAAGTGGAGTAAACTTTGTTTGCTTGAGGTTTTCATTTATGTAGTATATGTTTATTATTATAAAACTTTAAGAGGTGGGTCTCTACATTGAAGATATCTTTGAACAAAATTAGTGGAATATACTATTTAAGCTTCTCTGAATTTAAAACGTAATTTTTTAGCTTTTTTGTCTCTTTGTTCAAGCGTCACGCAAATAATAATGGGACCAATTTGAATGGAACATTCACTGAAATAAAATCCTTAGGGATTTCAACTTTATTTTGGATGATACCTTTTGAACCTGTCAAATATTTCCTTAAGATTGTCTTGTCTGTCTGTTATTTGTTTACCAAGTTGGCATATTTATTTGGGAATTATGAAAAATTACTAAACTGACTTGGATTAAATTCTCCTTGAAAGATGCTTAAGGTATAAAATTAAAAGCATTTTCAAGATGAAATATTCCTTCAGGAATTTGAAATTCAATTATGTTAGACCTCAAGCAATAAGATCGAGTGCGTGGACTAAAAATTTATTAATAAAGGTTGCCGAGCCTATTACAGTTGTTTGTCTTCAATTTCATGGCGGTGTTTGGCTTTTGAAGTCCAAACGTTTTACAATCTATTTTTTTCCATCAAATGTACTTTTGAGTCGAAAATGTTATTACTTTAGAGAAAATGTCACCTCAAAAGTGAAATAATATAAGCTGCGCTCGAGAAATTGTATAAAATAATTTTTTCTATTTGTGTGCCCTATAAAATATCATTAATATACGGAGTATCGTAAAATAAACGACCCGTTTCGCAGCATGTCATAAAGATAAAGGCCATCGTCTCTATTATTCAGATATGAGATGAGCATGAAACTTTTTAATCTAATTTGTGGTAAATTCCAGATCATTAGTATCTGAAACACATTGCATATATTTGGCGTTAATTTTGTAGAAATAATACTACATCACGTAGTTTCATTTAATTGTGAATCTGAAACATAGATAATTACTTTCAATGACTAAAACATCTGACTATAGCTGTTACATAATTTTGAGTCTAACACAGTTATTCGGTACGTATTACTAGAGGCTGGTTCATATTTTGCTAATATTTTAATCAAGTAGCGAGTGATTTAGTAACCAAACGTGAATGAACAAACAAATTTAGTTGAGTTTATGTAATAAAATTGTTCAGTCGGATTGCGTCCCCCACTTTCCTCACTAATAAATGCGAAGCCGCAAGATTGATCTGAATAACTTATATTTAATTAAGTTTTTTAGTTATACTGAAGTCCGTTCACTTTAACTTGATGTTCACTAATATCCTGTATTTGGACACTTTTCGATTACTTCAACCTTTAGTGATAAATTACTGTCTACTCGACCAAGATATTACCATGATGTGAAGAAGATTTAAGCCATATCTCCAAAAACTTAGAAGCAATTTTTTTACTTGTGTTTTATACACCAAAGTATAAGCAGCCCCTGTATGAAAACGAATACTAATGAATCTCCTGGTTGTATGCAGATCATTGGCTAAAGTCGGAATTTTTTAACTAAAGGGGTTTAGAAACTACAGCACGAAAAAAAATTCAAGAAAAACTGTCTGCATGAATCCTGAAACATTTCATTACGTATAGATAAAGTTATTATTACTCAGTAAATAAAGAGAGGGGAAGAGAGATGCCATGTTGACACTATCTTCTATATTTGACAGCGCATTGGTGGTTATGGTCAAATATTAATTTAGTCGATTGGGATTTCTTTTTGTATTCAACCGTGTTGTGTGGATAAGTTTTTAACGACTTGTGTTTTTATTGAGAAAGGTTGTCACAGTGAAATTGAGATGCGTGTGCGTATTATATTTGTTTTGGCAAATTAATGTACTTTTAGTGTAATTAACCAAGAAATTTCTTTATTTAATAGAGTCCATGAAAAAACAAAAAAAAGTGTACAAAAATGTATCGAAAACGAGGGGCGACATGTTGAAAATGCTTATGTCATTTGACTTGTTCTTTAATTTTTATTAACTTGTGATTTTGCAATTTATTTTTACTTCAATCGATTGAAAAATCAGTGCAATCATAATTCGATCTATCATCGGTGCACGCCCGTGGCAATCATAGGTGAGTGATTACTGATTTTATTCTTTGGTAACTACAAAATATGTACATACCTATAAGAGGCGAGCACTCATACACAGATTACTACTGTAAATAGATTAATACTATTATAATACAAGATACTATTGTTAAATAAAATGTGATGTATACTGCGGTATTTAAAATCACCAAGCGCCCTTAATTACGAAATCATAGTTGTAAGCGTAATTCATACATACTGCACACAACCATACGCAATTGTCAAAACTCATACATACATGATACTCATTTTAGGCGTTCGCTTCGCCACTCCTTTGATCTTGTTTAAAAAATCGCCATCTATACGAGCGTCGCGAATGACGAGGCGAGTCACGTGGCGAATAGCGAGCATTCCGCAACGCAAAGCAGCGCGAGGGTTAAAAGCTTAGGCTATGTTCACAATAGACTTCTTATTACTCATTAAAAATCTAATATGTCAACATTTTTCTGAAATATATGTTTTTTTGCAACATCCTGGTAGAGCATAACACAAGTTTTTTTTGCATGAGAGTCGCTGACACCTGTATATGACTGGCTGTTTTAAACTGTGGTTTGGTCAGAACATTTGTTTGTCTATTCGTTTTTGAGGAATATAATGTCCGATATACCTTTCTTTCCCAATTAAGAAATTAATTTATTCTTAATCGATAGAATATTTACAGCTGGATCTATGTAACTAATTTACATGATTTATGTTGGGGAAATATTTTGTTGAGTGTACAATATTTTTGATTACTGGCAAGTGTAGATCTTTATCTTACGCATTTTCTTATTTATATACGTTCTAATGATATAAGTCAAGGTAAAAGTATCTTTCGCGGTTTCAATTTCTAAACAGCATGCAATATATGGTAAGAGCCTCCCTGCACAACGGTCCCGCGTGTGTAAGGTGGCAGCACGGGCGCCCGGGCGACCTGTGGCGCGCGCGGCAACTGTTGCGTCGCCAGTGCCAAGAGCGCGCCCGCCGCGAACAGATCGCCCGTCACCGCTACTTATCGCCGCGGTTCATGAATATGGTGATAATTTCTTTTCCGAATGCGTTCAGTTGGTTCCTTTTTTAAGTTATCGCGGTTCCTTTTTTGAATCCGTTTTAATTATCGTAGTGTTCAAGTAGTGCTACGTTGAATGTTTGATTTTAAAATGCATTAAAATTATCGTGGTGTTCACGGAGTGCTTTTGTTTTATTTTTGGGTAACTTTAATGTATTTTTTTTAATTGATTCAAATTAAAGCGATGTTAAATAGGGTATTTGTTTGATTATTAATAATTGTTTAATTGGTTTATCAATTTATTTTTTTTTGTTTTTATTTTAGTGTTCATATTTGTTGCCAAAATTGTGTATAGTGTGTGCATTTTGTGGTTCTCATACGGTGAATTATCGCAACATACAGTGACTGTTTTTTGTTATACAACGAATCTTCATGTAATTGACTTTTAATTTTTTTTTCACACTGATTAATAATATTTAATCCTCTACAGTTTGTGTTTGATATTTTATTTGTGATATGTGGAGTAGATTCCTTCCACTGCATATTTAGTAAATGTATTTTAAAACTTTTATAAATATGAAATCAATTAAATCAGCCCTTTGTAGTAAAAAAAAATGTACTGGAAGATTTCTTATCTAATATTTTACTCGAGAAATAAAATTTATTGTGGAGACATATTTAATGGATAATATCATTATATTCATGGATAAATTTATTTCTAATCCAAATGATATAACTCAAAACTTTCATTTAACTTTATTAGATACGGTGGAATATTATTTATATCTAACTCATAACAATAACCCATATCTGAATGGCTGATAAGTTTTGCGATAAGATTGTTTGTCTGACCCGAATGAAATTATTAAAAATATAAAACGTTGTGGGATAAAAGTATATGTTAGCTTTTAAAATAGTTTATTAAATTAATAACTTAATTTAAACAATTATTTGTTATTATATTTCCATGATAATTTATGATTTCAGATAACTCCATATTAAGAATAAAAAATAATTGTTTAAAGAATATTCGTAGCTTAACCAAATGGAATACGAGTTATATTAAACTAGGTTGCAAAGCAATGAAAATGGAAGTTTGAATAGGATCAATTTCTGTAAGTTTATATTAACAAATATAAAGAAGGGGAAAATAAAATTTTAGGTACGTAGGATCTATATATGTAAATAGATCTGCATGTAAGTGTTGCCCTACATGCAGATCTATTTAAATAGTAGAACTTGCAGAACGCATATGCACCCTACAAACATACTCTTCAATGGTTACTTTTACGAAGATATTCCGATTTAAATTTTCGGGGTAATAAGAACACATTCCACTAATGTCCCGTCTATTTCAGTTTAGGTAGTATTCGATTAGATTTCATAAGAGTTCCATGAATAGTATGCAATCGACAGGAAAAAGTGAATAGGAAATGACTCCAAAAAAATTAATGGAATTCGTTCTAAGTTTTAGAAAAATATATTAATCATAATACAGTATTCAAAGATGTGTATCAATTATATGATGTTACCCTAATAGTTTATATTTTTTTGGTGGAAAAAAGATATGAAATGTATTTGGCTCGAAGCGATTAATTTTCTAAAAAGTAAACTATTTTCAGTCAAAACATAATTTAAATATATGACAAAAGATATTTATTTTTCTTCTTCAAACTTTAAGAGCTTATAGTTAAATTAATCGAAAAATGATGTTTGAGAACTTTCTAGACTTTTTTAAAATATTGTTAGTTCTGGAAATTTAAAAGGTAATAAAGAAAATAGAGAGAGCCACTTGTATATTTTTAATAATTTTTCCTAGCTTTGAATACCGTTTAAGCTGTATATTCCATGCTATCGCAATAAAACAGAACAAAGGAACAATACGATATCGATTTTCATTTTGTGATTTTAGAGTGAATTATATTAGAAATGGACAAAATTGCAATTTATGTATTAAAATGAAAAATTTGAGGCTGATATACGTGAATATATCTATATTTATACCAATTGATACATATGTACACGTATCATACTATCTTTACCGCCAGTTCAATTTCCAATCTCGAAAGAAAGAGCAGCCATGATAGAACATAGTCCTTTTATATTCTGATAATTCGCTCGTTATATCTATTGTATCTTGTGCATTTTCTTTTCCCATTAATATTTTTAAGTTTCCTTTTTTTGGGCAGTGCCTCATTGTTACATTTTGAAAACTTCCTTGTTAGTTACATTAATGCCAATTCGCACAATTGATCACAAGTGCTAGCTGAAGTTTAGTATTATTGCTAATTAAGATAGAATCAAAGTAATTTGATAAAATTAACTTTTCTTTTTATAATCTATTAGCAAGTCTAAATAAATATTTTTAAGAAAAGATAATTTAATTTTATTATTAATCCACTATAACGGTTTTCGACATTCAAAAAACAGTTAGTAGCTTCAATTAATGTTTAAATGATTTAATTTTTCCACCTGATTTGAAAGCAGAATTTTACTGTAATTCATGAATGTTGGTTTGGTGCTTTCATGTTTATAAAATATCGATAAACACGATTGGGTATTATTATTATAAAAATAAATATATAACCAAAAACAAGATTTTCGAAAGGAAAATTGAAATTGTCTTTTTTATCGTATAAAAATAATTTTTTAATCGTTTACATTAAAATCAGTAAAATAATATGTAAAGTAAAATAACTCGATAAGCGTAAGTTTATATTTAACTATATATTTTATTAACTACTCCACAAACTTTCAAACAACGAGCTAAATCTTTTAGAACATTATTTGCTCCCAAGTTAAATAGTCCAATCCAACTTATTATGTAAGACATTTCAAACCGCAACGACAGAAACAGTAGTGTAATTTAATATAATCGCTTTATTAACATTTCACATTATTCATAGCCAGTAAATTGCATAAGCATTCACTGATAAAGCTCTCGAGAACCATTGAGCGAAGTTAATCTATTTAAACTTTACACTTACTTGGACATCCCTTTGTCTCACTTAGTGCTTTATTAAGTTTAAATAAAGATTTACGATTATCTCCACAAGGTTCGTGATAGTATTCATGAAATCGAGTTAACAGTGTCAATAAAGCTCAGGTCAGTCTTATTAACGTAACGCTGATAATGTAATTTGTCGAGCTTTTCCTTAAGGTATGGTATTTGAGGTGACTTTTCCGATAAATGTATTAGTATACCTTATAAAAAAGTTAGGTTCTTATTTGGTGAAGTCAATATGTTTGCTTTAGAATAACTTTATTACGGTCTAAACATATTTATTTTTAATTAGAGAAAGTTATTCGTAACTGCTCAATATGTCGTTATATTTAACTGACTAATTATTAAAAGAAGTTTCTAGTTTTTTATTAAGTTTTCAAAAATGTTTTTTAGGGTTCAGTAGCCAAATGGGAAAGTGGAATTCTTATAATTTCATTCTGGCCATTTGTTTGTCTCACCGTTTCTCTCTCCGTTAATCACAGTTCTTTTATTCGGAGGCTATTGGTACCATATAGGTGAAATTTAGATGATAGATATCACCTATGAATCGCTAAACAATTAAATAGCGGGTTTATGGAAAAATATATTAAGGACGGCACTCCATTCATGTAACTGAGGGATGAAAAAAAATCCAGTGCACATAGGCGTGGGCTATCCTTAGACATGACTTAAAAGTAATATAGAGGTTCCAAAATAATTTTTAAGTCAATAGTTGGTGAGATGTGCGGTTCTATAATCTTAAAAAGTTTCTGCCCCCCCTCCCGTCTAATTTTTCAACTAAAGTGTGTAAAATTCTCAAAAAGTTAAGGTAGTGGAACTTAAAATAATTTTTCAATGAAAATTGGTTTCAATAATATATATTGTGTAGTTTTAGAGACATGGGATATTTTTGGTACCGTCCGCAGCATAACTTTGTTTTTCATGGTGTCTTTTACAAATATAAAAGTTTAATATAGTTTAGTGCTACCGAAACTTTTGTGTGTGATTCCACCCATATTTGACCGGTTTTATAAAAAAATATATTTTCAACCAATGGGTAAATTAGTGCGTTACTTTTACTCGCACGAGGGGTCTCGACCGGAAATTGTCAAAAAAAAATTTGAAACGTTTTGAGAAAGTATAATCAAATTTTTTATTCTGATTGCAATTAAATTACCTTACAATTCGGGAAAGATGCACTTCACGTTCACGTTTTTTAAAACGTAACATTCGTTTACTTCATAGGTCTGGATTTAAAGGATCTGATCAAGTTTTTATTTTTAAAAATAATTCTTAATTTTATGAATGTTCATACTCAGTCAATTTACGAAATAATCTCCTTCCGGACATTAGTAATTCACACATATTTTTCAGATATTTGTCTTAAAAAATTTTACGTTCGTTCCTTTTTCTTCTTACTTCCGGCTTCATATTAAATTTCTGTATCTTTATTCTATTTGTCCTTCCTTTTTCAGAAAAATTCATATATCTTTTCCATATTTCTGTTGTTTTAGTTAATTTTCAAACTTTCTTCTAATTCGCTCTATAACTGATTTTTAAATTTAGTTTCGACTGCCGGATTGGCCCATTTAGTGTAGAATACGCTGACTCAGTTACTATACGAATAACATTGAACTTTCTGTGTTATAAAACAATAGGTTGTATTACGTTCAGGGTTTACATACACTATACTATATATATATATATATATATATATATATATATATATATATATATATGTATATATATATATATATATATATATATATATATATATATATATATATATATATATATTCATTACCTTTTTAGTGCTAGTTTAATATTTGAAGCGTCGATGTTTACCTTAGAGTATCACAGAGCAAGTATATTTAAGCCAAAGACAGATTTTATTGGGATAGGGGTTGTCGATTTATATTCTATAGAAGCAATTTCATGGAATTTTCACTGTTGCCTGATGGAAACATATTTGGTTGAAAAAATTTTGGAAAATTCAAGCGTGATGCTGAATTTGTTTCAAAGCCCCGTTTCAGCCGAAAATATTTAATGAGAATTCTTACAGAGTTTTGTAATAAAATGAAGAAATATTATTATGAGCATAATAAAGTTTTAACATTATCTGCTGTTTACTGGAGAAGTTCATTATATTTTGTTTTTCGCGACTTTATTAGCGTAATTAAGATATTTACGGCCTTTTTGGTGTTAATTACTTCGCCTACGTTTATGCTTTTAAATTTAAATTTTCATTACAATCATCGGCTCCGAATTGCAAGTAATTTATTTGAAATACAACGCTGTTAGTATTCATTCCAATTAATATACTCTAAAGAAAGCGGGAAAGCAGTATAGCTACAATGGACGAGATTTTTTTTATAATGGGAAAGAAATTAATTATGATAGAAGATTAGAATACGATTTCAAAAAAAAAGTTATAATGAAAACGCAGAAATGAATGTTGAGACACATTGGTCATATTTAAAACACACTTTGACATTTTGAAATGATTATCTACTTAATCTTTCTTCATTTATAGTGATAAATTAGCCTATAAAATACAAATAATGCTGTAAAGTATATATAATAACATATAAACGAGGACACTATGTATAATTTAGTATTTCTAAAAAAGTACTTAGTTTAACATACCTTTTCACAATTTTGAAAAAGAAAACAAAATACTGTGCTCAAAACTAGTACTCTCTTCGGTCTCACAGACCGTCTAATTTATAGTACTCCTACGCATATGGCACTAAAGCGAGTATCACAATGACAACGTACTATCGTAAAATTCATACGCTAGCATAATTAGTTTTTTATTAAAAAAGTTTTGTTTTTTTGACGGTCTGAGAGACCTGACCTATATGTACATATAAAAAGTTAATTACGATTAGGCTCTGTTGATTGGGATTGTACTCGTAATTATTAAACCTATTTAGTTATTGTCGCTGGTAAACCTTCGGCAAATTTATTTTTAAAAAAATCCCTGAATTGTTTAATTCTAATTGTAATAAGTTGCGAATAATAAGGGATGTGATCTGATAGGAATTAAAAGGGAAATGCGAAAAGCAAGTTTGTTTGTTTAACTTTTCTCCTTTTTTGTTTTTATTTTTAATTTAGTTGTATTATTCTTATAAAACAGCATCGCTTTATGTAAGTTCTTATGAGTTCGAAAACTTAAATTTTATCATGATAAAGCTGTTATAATAAAATTATAGGTGTGAAATTATAGTGGCATTAAAACAACTTTATTTCTAGTGGAGATCGCATTTCTAACAGTTATAATTTAACAACGATACCGATCTAATAGTTTGCAGTGAAGTTGTTGTTATATAGTGATAAATTAACCAGATTATTTGATGTGTGTTGCATTGTGACAAGTTATAAATAAAATACGACATATCAGTGAATCAATTTTATTTAAATAACAGTGTTGTGACACTATGCAAAACGCTCTGCGTGTTGCTGGCGCGCTTTGTGCGCTTTTACTGTCCACCAGTTAGAGCATAAACACATTTAAGGTAAGATGGTATATTTAATTTGAAACATAATAACCTCTCGCTTCATGTGGGGCTTAGTTTCTTAGAGTTAATGCGAATATCAAAATCGCGAATCTCTTCTAACGATTGAAAAAATCGAAGTTGGGAACAGTTTCAAATAACAAGAAAAGGAATATGACAACATATTTATATAAGCCAATAACTGAAATTTAAATTTTTGTTTTTGGTGCGAAACATCTAATTGCGCGTTTTTATGTGAGTTAAAACATTCTGATGGTACGTCGCGACGTGACACTCGGCCAGCTTCGCGTCTTTCGGCTCTTTGCGGATTAAATCGGACAACTTCGCGTCTTTCGGATATTTCCGGTTTAATTCGGCTAGCTTCGCGTCGTCTCGGCTCTTTTCGACTAAACGCTCTCCTCTCTAATGCACTACCCACACGCTACTTTACGTCTGTGTTAGTGTAACAGCATTGTTGATTACAGTTTATTCGTTCATATTGGTATATTACATTAAACTGCCTTAAAACGTTAAATGTGATTATTAATTCAAAATATGAGTTACAGAGATGGTAAAAGTGATATTGAAAATCTAAAACTTTCGTGTCATATTTAAACTGTCATTGGCCAATTGTCAATTTCATTTTATTAAAACAAACATCAACAGTTATTATTACAGAAATAATAGGAGAAGATATATTTGACAAAGCTATTTAACAGTATTTTAAAATTAAAATTTATTTTCAATAGATTGCTTAGAAATATTTCTGTTATAAATTATTTTACAAAAATGAAATAAAAAATTAAATTAATATTTTATTTTTAACAACTACTTCAATATTTGTTTTATCGATTTAAATTCGTTCAATTAAAAAATGCATCAATATTAAAACAAAAAAATTTAGATATTTTACACGTCCCGTGACGGTTAATATTTTCTTTTGTTTTCCACCAGTTTCTTTTGAATTTCTTTGTAAGGTGACATCAAATGTTTCAGTTCGGTGTTAAATTTAAGATTTCTTTCCATGACAGGAACATCATTTTCTGCTTATATTTATTTCCGTTATCCTTAACTTTAACAGTTGTAAATGGAACGAAGTTCCTTATCGCGCGTTGCGAAAGGGGGCTAGACGGAAAAAATTAAGACCAAAAGTTGTAACGACACTTTTTGCTATAGGCGCGCTGCAAACTGTGCGGCGTGCGCGTGTTTCTCTGTCTGTCTCTCTCTCTCATAGAAAGCGAGCCAGTTATTTTCGTTTCGTATTTCTATTTCGCATTGAACAGTGTGGTGTCGTGACGATTATTTTTGTTGAGTGTATACAGGTTTTTTGTACATAATAAATAATAAAAAATAATAACAATAATTATTATTATAACTTAAAAGAAATAAAATTTTATTACAATTCCTTCACTAATTAATCGAAAGGAAGTTCGTTCCATCCGGGTGTCCCTTGACACCTCTCAAGTTTTTTTTTCTGTAGCTACGTTAACAGGGTAACCTGATATGTTGCAATTTTTCCAACATATCCTCACCTATTTATCTATTTTTTTCAACAAACTAGACACGAAAATGTGTCGAATTTTGATAAATAAATTTCTAAAACGACAACTTTGAATACAAACCTGCGAATAGCGAAGGATGTAATTAAATTATTGACATCAAACATCGAGTTTTAAAGATACAACTTGAAATGATAAAGAGTGGAGTTATAAGAGAAGTATTAAGAGTGAAGATTAACGTTTAAGACCAAGGAATAAAGGTATTTTAAAATATTTCTAGATCGTTTTATTTATTGTGGCTTAAGTCATACGCCATATCAAAACGTTGCACTAGTTTTTCCTAAGTCACAAGACATAAAATAACTTACTTATTTCATTTTTAGGTAAAAACAATTTTCTAACTATTTGATTGGTCATTTATTAGGAAAACTGTGTGGTTTGTTTCAGCATAATGTTAAGTAAGTGTTATTATTTGTGTATACTTTTTTTAATGATATTATAAGATAATTTTATAGTATACTTCTAAAACATATTTTTATGTAAACTTTTAAATTCCACGCAAAAAAGTATTTTTACATCTCCTAGAGTTAGGGTACAATTGGTAACTGTACGGTTTCTGTACCAGAAATTGTCTAAAGGCTACTGAATTAATATAAGGAAAATATTTCTAATCTTAATTCCTTAATAACAATAAAAGCCTTCCAGAAATTAAAATTAAATGACATTTTCTGTCATGTAAATAGTTTATTTCCCTGGTAACCTTTTAAGGTTTCAAAATAGTAGACACGAGGTTTGAAGGGTCTAGAAGTTTTGACCAATTTAAATTAAAACGTAAATTGTTATTGCTTTGAAAATTGTATTCAAGGAGAGAAAGTTCTTGTTTTCGTGTAAGAGATATCGGTTGGCAGCTTTTGTCTTTAATTGGTTGTTCGATTGTGTTATTAAACTGTTCGATTGTGTTATTAAACTGTTCGATTGTGTTATTAAACTGTTCTGAGGTGTTTTAGCCGTATTTTTTATATTTATTGTAAATATTGTGTGATGATAATATTCACATAATTGCAGCAATGTTGGAAAAAATAGGATAAATAATTTTTCAGCTTTTCTATTAAAAAAAAAATAAACAAAGAAGCTGTGGAGAAAAATATTTAGAATCCTTAAGAATTTTAATCGTAAGATTTTTAATCGTTATTAAACGATTTAAAAATCTTCTTGTAATTTATAATTGATTATGACGATGTTAAATTTCAATTCACAAATGCTAAAATAATTTTAGGAGGATATATTTTAAGTAATTTTAGTGTGGATGAAAATAACATACATATATTAAAACCGATATAAAAAACAATTTGCAGACCTCACTGGTATTTATGAAGATTGAATTTGAAAAAGATATATGAAAATATCCGTCAAAGAGAGGGTTCAATTAGCGTCAACGTCCTTCTAAAAATAACTTTTTAATTTTTCAAAAATAAAAGAATTAGCTGAAAAAGAATAGCTTACGGATGAAAAAACTCTTTTGTAATCAAAATTATAATTATTTTATTTGAATTTATTAAAAAAAATTATTAGGATTGTGCACTTATTAGGAGACGTTCGAGACTTTGTCGTTTGCGTGGAACTAGTTTTAAGATAATTATTGAATATATTTGGTGTTAATTTTGTAGAAATTTAAAATAATTTTAAGTTTAAGATAATAATTAGGAAGTTTTATTATTTTCTCTATTTTTTTCTCTCAGAACTCTGTGAGTATAAAATTTACTAAAAACTAGATGGTATTGGCAGTACCGAAATCATAATATTCACAGAGTCAGGGTAGTTTTATATCTGTGATATCCAGATAAAAAGTATTCTATATATTCCTTGAGGATAAAAGTTTTTAAAATATAAAAAAATCATCGCAATCTGTGTAGTAGATTTTGCGTGATTGAAGAACAAATTAACATACAGATAGAGAAAAATCCTAAAGTTTTATGACTTCTAATATCGTTTTATACGCAAAATCAATAACTCTTTTTAAAATATTTTCCACGTACGAGTACATAATTCACTTTTTAACAATTTTATTATATGCATAAATTTTTTCCAGTTTGAACAATTTTTTAAAAATATTTATAATCAAAAATTCGAAAAGGTTTACGAATGAGTTGAAACTATTCGTTTACTCCTGTATTTTGACAAGAGTCCTACATAAATAAAATTATAAATGTATTTGTGTATATATATATATATATATATATTTATATATATATATATATATATATATATATATATACCACTATTATTGTAAGTTCTTTGTACATTTTTGAGAGCTGATAACATGGGCCCTTTTAGGGTAGCCAAATTATAACCCCTTATGATTACGCCATATTTATTCGTCTCTATTAATACTATAAAGCTGATATTTGGAATAGTTATACATTTTTATAACGCCTACAAATTTATGAAATAACAAGTGAGCAAGTATTTTAAAAATATCGAGGGTAGCGGATGCTGAAATAGTTAAAATTATGCGTATAATTTTAATGGCAAAATGGAACCCACTAATTGTACATGAGGTTAGGAGCCCTAAGAAAATAAGAAGCGTGTACAGTTTCCTAGAATATCCCTAAATAATTTAATAAAAGATACTAAAATCTATAAAAGGTTTATGGATGACTAAGTGTAAATCTAATCCTCCTAGTACGAGTCTATGTTACGAGTACTTAACAGGTTTTTTTTATATAACGACGCAAATTTATGCAACCATCGGTTTAAAGATTTTTTTAGAGCATAATATAACTATGGAAGGATATAAAGCAAGAAATAAAACAAAATAAAAAAAAATTATGGAAATGAATATTTTATAAAAATTTATATGGATATTAAGTCATTTTAAAACCTTTAGTATTTTAATTACGACCATAGTTCATGTTGATGCCATATAGACACCTTTTGACTTATTTTAAACTACATATGATCGAGATATATACGAACAACCAGCTTTACCGTGGTCACATTACCTCCACCCGATACGGGGTTGTAAGCAACTTCCGTTTTAATAGCACTTCCGGCTACCTGGTAAAATATCAAGTACCCAATTATTTACTTTGGGTTACGGATATGCGCCTTAATGTTATACGGTATTTTTACATCATCTCAAGTTACACTGCTGAATATGATCTAAGTACGATTAAAAAATAGGTTAAGTGCGATTTTACATGATTAATATTTTATATAATTTTGGAAAGGACTACATTTTAATAAAGATCCAATGTAATTAAAATTTTAGATACGATGCTTTTTTGCGGTTATATCTATTGAAAATGGAGAGCATTTTTTGCCTATTACCTGCAAAGGTACCCTGTCACATACAGGCATATGCATATACACACGTACAAGCGCACGCTGACGTAGACGGGTAAGAGCATGCCCGCATGCTCACACACACACACACACGCGTGCGTAGCCATATACACACACACGCATACGCACACACAGATGTTAATAAACATAATTAGCTGCGGTAATAAAGCTCTGCCAAGCGGAGTTAGTGGTAAATTCTCTGAAATATTTTACTTTCATATATAACTTGTATTTAAAAAAAGAAATGTATGTAAAAGCACATTTTCTGTAATTTTCAACCCATAAATACCATGGAAAAGAAGTAGAGTGGAACTCTCATGCTCTCCCCTTCTTGCTGCGTTATTACAGTCACAAACTTTCGTGGCGCTGACAAGATCGAAACCGATCGGCTTGTTATAAACAGTCTCTCTTTAAAAAAAAAGGCAAAACTTTTTAAGTATCGTTCATATGTTATTTTAATTTAATAAGCTGGTGTAAATTAAGTTCAAACTTTAGGATACCTACTAAGCAATAAATTACAAATAACATTGCGAATGGCTTTTAAATATGTGAAATAAAGTAATATTGTTTTGTAATATAGTTTTGAGTTCCATACCTCAAATAACGAAACATGACAAAAAGGCTTCTTATTTCATCGTTAATCATTTAATCTTCATCGGCTGTATTGTTCGTACTTCTATTTACCACAAATTTAAAAGTTTGTTTACGCACTACGTAATTAAAACTGTTTAACGCAAACAAAGGAAAATTTATTTCGAAACGTGTACAGTTTCCTGTAATAAAGCATTAAACTCGAAAATTAGAAAAATATATTAAAATCGACCCTTCGATCAAAAACAATTTCTTTATATTACAGTTTTAATTACGAATTGTATTTTATATTAAGGGACAAATGATATGACCATAAAACATATAATGCATATATGAAAATTTAAAAACATAGCTAAAATACATATCTCATAAAAATGCATAATATTGCTGAGTCATGACATTTTTCATAAAACAAATTTTTGAACCGCCAAAGGGCCCGTCCTCTCTTGCAGTTAATTAATTTTTATTGTTTATTATGAGAAGTTTCATATCTCCGGAATTCGTATAATATTGTTGACTAATTAAACATTCATTCGGAAATAAGGATTTAGGCTGATTTAAGTGATGGAGATGGAAATTATTTAAACTTATTTTGATTTAAAGAACTGTCAACATCCTATATTTAAGCATATGTCTGTACAGTCTTTCAATGGAGCTTAGTCTTATAAGGCGGAAACTCAATTTACAATGCAGAAACAGTTGTATGTTATGACTAAATATATAATATTTAGTCATAACATGCTAAATATTCGATAAGCCAAGCATATACCTATTACTAGGTCCATAACTCAAAGTGATTTTCCGTGTAATATTTGTTAAATAAGGAAAATTTTACTTCTCGAATATACTTTTCTATACGTGATAATCTCTATTTTGTTTAGATTTAGGAAACTTAGATAATAAATCTTAAACCTATCGACAACAACTCTGCCACATCTGACCCAAGACTTGGTTTCAGGAAAAATGTTTTTTTATTTTCAATAAGAATCATAAGGGGGTTTTGTGGCTAGAATAAAGAAAATGTTTTTACTCCAAATATCTAAATTTAGTCGTCGTCTGTTATTTACTAGCATTTTATTATTTTCCTCCCTATTCTATTTATATTTTTGTCATTGATAATTTCAACTCATTATTAACTTTTACAAAGCAAACGTTTACTTATCAGTAGTTTTATCCGCGTTTTTCTCGATATAAATGTGTTTTTAACCATTGTCAACACCATGCATATATTGTTCATGAGACTTGATCCCTTTTAATTTGAGATATTTGAATGACGTTTCATTATTAAGATTAGTTATTTTATGTGATGTGGTTCCTTATTTAATTTATTGTCTTGTGGTATTAAAATATTTTTTTCAGTACAACGTGAAAAACGCAATAAGTTCCAATTCTATCGTGCGTCTTATGACACATTTTGTTTTTGTTTTTTTAACCCTATTGATTATTGAGCGTAGAAAGAAATATAGTAAAATATAAAAATAAAACACTTTCTTAAAGTAAATTAAAAAGGAACTCTCATCTCAGTATCTTACATCAAATAAGATAAAATCGGAAAGATTCAAGTAAACCTGAAATGGTAAGCCCATTTCAATTCAATGAAAAATATCAGTATCACTTATATCGATTTAATTTCAATTACGATATGGAGTAATAGTCGCCTATATTCTTTTAGAAAATAACCGCTTTTTTATTGTAATAAATTCACTACTATATTCTATAATTTCATAATTAGAGCGGTTTCACAATAAAATGTCATTATCTCTTTTAAGGGTTTCGTGTCTCCAACAAACAAAAACGGAACATTTGCGAGATCACTCATGTATCCGTTCATCTGTCGGTCACAATTGTTTTACTTAAAAATTGTTTGACGTAAGAAATTACAATTTGGCAATTTCGTGAAGAATATTAACTCGCGTTTCTTTCAATACTTAATATTATTCAAAATATTTCTGTAAACATTTTATAGGAAGATAATGAATTACTTGATTTTTTTTAATCTCGTGTGTTGTATAGAATTTCAAGAGAAATGTTAAGTTACATGATTTTAAAATTTTACGTAAGGTTGTTCTAAAACATAATGTCAACAAAAAACATGCATACACTCCGCCACAAACTCATTAAAAAAAAATAAGACCAAAATGGGAAAAAGAAAGATTTACTAGAAAATTACCTGAAGTTTGCTGGAAATCTATAGAGACTTTTCTAAATCTCGTAGTAAAACACTATATTTATGCTTGTGAAATATATTCTAGCAATACATAGAGTAGTATTGAAATAGAGTGTGTATTTAAGAAAATATTTATATGCACGAGGAGTACTCGCCATTCTTATTGTCTTAATGAATTTCTCTCACTTTCATCTTTTTGGACGATTTATATAGTATTGGAACTTTGGGCTAATCACAGATGGAACACTGTACAAAAGTTTTTTTAAAAAAGTGGAAGCACTAATAATTAGGCTGGGGAGGAAAGCAAAAAAAATATTTAAATAGAATTTTTTAAAAATTTTAATTTCATTAGCTTTTGAGAAAGAACCAAATATAATTGAGTTTTTTTGGTTTTTGTGGAGAATGTTTTTGTTTTTTATTTTATCATTAACGATTAATTGTTACATACATTTTTTAATAATTTTTAGTTTCATTCAAATATATCATTCAAAAATTATAGTTTCATTCAAATATATCATCGTCACTAGCAAAAACTTGGAAAGAAAATTGCAATCGCTTAGACAAAGGCAAAATTTTGAAATTTGGAGCGCTATCGGTGAATTGGTCAATGTTAATAAGGTTTTCATAATGTTATTGCGTAATACTTTCATTTCAAGTCTTAAGTGTGCTTGTAAATTTAAATTATAGAATAAAAAAGCGTAGTGATGTTTCACAGCATAAGGCGGTGTAATGACAGAGATTAAACTGTAACGTTAACACAAAACTCACTCCTGCTATTGATGAAGTCTTATAATATCAAGAATTTATATAATTTAATTTCATTATAAATTTGTTTTCTGAAATTGCGTTGTGACTTTAAAACTGAAATTTTATGTAATAAAAAAATTGTCCTTTTCTTCGTGCGAAAAATATCGGTATCACGTTTCATTGTCAACTTCTTAATTTTTATAAGTAATAGTTTGTGGTCAAGTTCGTCACTTGAAAATAAATTAATTTTACTATATAAAATACGTAGCGTAAGTAGGAAAATTAACGTATTTTTCTATTAAGATGACTCCTCGTATTGGTAGATAACTCAACAAAACGTTATTAAAAAGATTACCATTCCTACAGCTTCTGCCATGATAGTTAACCTAGTTTATTATTAACATGATATATTTAGGAAAATCTTATAAAAAATTGAATATAGTTTTAAGACTTCTGACTGCTCTATATATTTACACATATAACTGTGCCTGCTCTATATATTTACAATCTTATTTTAATACTTTATCAAGTGGTTTAATTTTAGTTACCGAACAGTTTCTTAAAAGTCAAATTATGGAATATATTTTTAGATTGTCTGAATAGTTCATAAATTATATGTAATACGTATATCAGATCTATTATAAAGTATATGAAACACTATTTATAAGTTGGACGATCTATTATAAAGTTTATGAAACACTATTTGTAAGTTATACGAAAATTCCTAATTATCACAATTCTGTAGGCATAAAATATTTCTACAATCAATACAGCTCGGGAAAAATTAAATATTTACATGGTATGAAATAAAATGTGAAACTGTCAATTAGTAAGTTGGGGAATAGTTTCATAAATTTAAAATTGTAGAATACATTTTTACATTATATGAAAAGTTTAGAAATTAATACAATATATATATATATATATATATATATATATATATATATATATATATATATATATATATATATATATATATATTAGATATATATTAGATATATTATAACGTAAATGTAACACGATTTATAAGTGGGACGAAAGTTCCTAATTAACCTTACGTTTCTGTTCTTCTAAGATTCCTCTTCAGACAATACTACTCGAGCAAAATTAAATTTTGATATAAGGTAAAAGAAAATATAAAAATATCAATTAATAAGTCGAAGATTCCTTCCATATATATTTTTTTATCTCTTCCATTATATTTGGGAAAGAAAAGTATTTAAATACATAATTATAATTTCTTATTATTTATCTATCTAATTGCCCCTGAATGACCATACCTTTGGAAATAATTAACAAAATGACTAATTTCAAGATAGAAATTTGTTGCAAGATAAAGAAAAGAAGGGGTCCGAGATGAAGTGGTTCACATTTTGTTATAAAATGAATCGTAGTAACCAGCCCACCTGAAGATGTAATACAACGAAACCTAGGTCGTGGTAAAGAACATAACGGTCCGAGATGAAATGATTCACATTTTGTTATAACATTAATCGGGTCCGAGATGAAATGGTTCACATTTTGTTATAACATTAATCGTAGTAACCAGCCCACCTGAAGATTTTGTAATACAACGAAACCTAGGTCGTTGTAAAGAACATAAAGGTCCGAGATGAAATGATTCACATTTTATTATAACATTAATCGGTCCGAAATGAAATGGTTAACATTTTGTTATAACGTTAATCGTAGTAACCAGCCCACCTAATTTCAAGATAGACATTTGTTGCAAGATAAAGAAAATAAGGGGTCCGAGATGAAATGGTTCACATTTTGTTATAACATTAATCGTAGTAAACAGCCCACCTGAAGATTTTGTAATACAACGAAACCTTGGTCGTGGTAAAGAACATAAAGAAAGTAGAAATAATACTACATCACGTAGTTTCATTTCATTGTGATTAATCGTAATATACAGGGGATTCAGTCAATCAAACCATTCTTGCTGTGTTTCTCTAAAATATAAGTTTGTTTCGTTGAAATCATAAATTTAGCTTTGATTATTTTAGAAAGGTTTAATATTATTATATAGTTCCTTAACAAAATGTTAAGTTATCATTCAGTTTGATGCAGAGAATCAACTATAAGCATTAAATATCCTTCTCAGTAATACCTCTATGTGTAAACATGTACAAAGATACAAAGAATGTGCCCATTATTACTATAGGTGATTATGTGTATCGAACTGAGTATTTTCGGAGATAAAGGTGATCTGTGTATCAAGCTTGGTATATTTGAAAAGTGTTTTTGGAAATTAATATAAACACGTTCCATTGAAATCCTAAACTTGGTTTTGATTTTTGTAGAACGGCTGATAATGATCACAGAGGGCCTAACATTTTCTAATGAGTTTAGTGCATAGAATCACCTGCATGAATAAAAATCCATTTTTATTATGTGTCTACATATGTAAACGAGATTTAACAAATGACTTATATATTAATCACACAGGTGATTATGTCTATCAAACTAAGTATAATTAAAGACTGTTCTTTTTTTAATGTAAATTTGTTATAGTGAAATCGTAAATTTAGCGGAAAATTTTTTTTAGAACGGTTAAGTGATAGCATAGATCGCTTAACACTTTACACTCATTTAGCTGCATAGAATCAAATGTATGAATAAAAGACCCTTTTTGTAAAACTTACTGTGTATGTAAACGAATGTGTCTTTATTCATATAGGTGATCCTTTGTATCAAGTTAAGTGTATTCGGAACTAAGTATATTGTTAATGCAGGTGATTCTGTTTATCAAATTGAATGTATTTGAAAAGTATTTCTTTAAAAAATCCTAAATATTTTTTGATCGAAAATTTGGCAATGATTTTGATACTTAAGCGCGTTCTTTTTTCTTAACTCACAATTAAATGAAACTACGTGATGTAGTATTTTTTTTACTTTATTTAAATTCTTTACACGACTTAGGTTTCGTCGTATTACATCTTCAGGCAGGCTATTGGCAAATTAGATTCTTGCGTAATCTATGATAATTGCCTATTTTATTTCATTAATTGTGAATAATGCATTTCTACAAAATTAACGTCAAATATATTCAACATTTAAGAACGTAACTATTATTCATACAAGTAATTCTATCTATCTGAGTATATTTGAAGAGTTGTTCTATAAAAAGATATAAATTGTTTTCGAAAATTTGATGGTAATTAAATACATAAATTTTTATAAGTACAACAGCGATGTTTTCACAGAAGAAATATTATAGCGCATATAATTTTATGTGAGAATATTTTTTATAAGACAAAGATGAATTGTTGCATTTTTTATATTTCGAAAGCAAAAAAAAACTTTATAAGATCGTAGTCTGTCGGTTACAGCCGTTTTTCTTAGAAACTGTTCGACGTTGAAACTTGACATTTGGTATAATAATAATTTGTACATATCTCAATTAAATAATCTTAATTATATAATATTTTTAAGTGTTTGCATGCTCAAAAATATTAGTGTAATTTTTTTTGGAAGGAAGGCTAAACTAAGTATTAGTAGTGGGATATCGCTTTAAAAGACTAATAAAAAGGAACTTAAAAACATTTTTTTCTAAATTTTAGGTAATAATTTTTGAGAGGTATACTGAATAGTAGGTTTACAAAACTACTTCACCAAAAATAGGGCTAACAAAATAGCTTAAAAAATAGGGTTTCAGGAGCCTACATAAAGTTGTAGTAAAACTACAGCAATTATCTTAAATCTTAAAATTTTTGAAACATGCGCCATATTTTTTAAGCCTCTTTATAATAGGCAATACATTTACCTTGTGAAAAATTAATATTTGCAAATAGGTTAAAAGTTAAATTATATATCTTTAAGCGTTTGTAAATGCTTAAATATTAGCGAGACACTCGACGTGTGAGTTCTACACATGCGTGAAAGAAAATCCCATATTAAAATAACATATGTGGAATGCATAAATGGCGATACATTAATAATTTTCCGCAGTTAATTAAATTATGGACTATGGATATTACAGTACAATTATTTCAATTAATTAATTCGATGATACAGTTGTAAATACGATACTGCAATAAGGGTCATGTAAAACTGTTGCGTGTTGCATGTACAACTTACTACATACATGTCGCAAATGCAGTGATGATGAGATTTTTTGATACGATTTAAAAAAGCAAAATTTAATTAGTTCAGAAGTTTTAGAACCATTATTTGTTTGCAGGAAACACATTTTTCTGCAGAATCGCCCTTTTTAACGTAAAATCCTTCGAGTCATTACAAAGAACTACTGTGAAAAATCAATGCATAACTCTTAAAGGCAAGTTAAGTTTACGATTTCAACCAGATAGCTTTTTTAAGTAGCTTTTTTAACACTTGATGAGGAGAAAAATTTATTACAACGAAAAGAAGTTCACCAAAAATTATACTCGTAGGTCTTACCATACTATGAAACAAGCAATAACAATATTTCATTTTATTATTAATATTCAAAGTTTTTATAGATCTGTCCGTACGTAATGACTTTAATATATTTTCTTCGCACTCTGTTAGTTATTACGCTTTTTTATAACATGGCAAATTAATAATTAAATAACCATGCAGAAAATATTATATTACAAGAAAAAAAAATGTAGTTAGATTATACTTTAGTATGCTATAAAATGTATTTCAGTCTAATATTTTATTTCAGATTTACAGTTGCTATACTATACTAAGGTTATCTTTAATTGTGTTATACTAAAGTAATTCTTATACTAAATGACACTTAGTTTTAATACATCGACTTGGATTTTTATCATTCAAAACATAACGCGACAGCGGACGCTATTATTGCTTTATATGAAATTTGACGGAGAATGTAAAGTATTGTAGAATCAAATAATTTATTGTACTTGTGTTGTTTTCAATAACTTATAGCAAAATCTTCTGGTAACTCTTTAAACAGGTATTATTTACCAATTTGAAATAGAATTACGAAAAAAGGTACACTTATTACTTTGGCAATTGGTACACTTATTACAAAACAATTGATTATATTAAATATGCCGGTTATGATTATAAATAAGAAAATAAGTACTTGAAACACTTGAGTAGAATCCATTGAGCATGTCACCTAACCGAGGGGATATGTTTATATACTCCGCTTTGCGCTTTATCAGCTAATCTTTAATACAAAATGTAATATTTCAATTCATGGAGCTAATATATTAATCATAAAATAATTTAATTTACTTATCATGAAAAGATTAAACTAACAAGCATAAAGATTTTCAGAGTCATTTATCACAATATTAGCGCGGGAGTATTTGTATCCATATTACAAATTATTGTATTATATTCCACTCAATTGAGTCAAAACGTAAAATCCTTCGAGTCATTACAAAGAACTACTGTGAAAAATCAATGCATAACTCTTAAAGGCAAGTTAAGTTTACGATTTCAACCAGATAGCTTTTTTAAGTAGCTTTTTTAACACTTGATGAGGAGAAAAATTTCTTACAACGAAAAGAAGTTCACCAAAAATTATACTCGTAGGTCTTACCATACTATGAAACAAGCAATAACAAAAGTAAAATTTCCTACTTGAATCAAACGAAAGCCGACAGAAGAGCCCAGAGAACTTGCGGCTTTTTTATATTGTTGTGAAGAGACAGTAGCTGAAATAAACATAAACAATAACGCAAAGAGATCAAGTACGAAGAAAACCATTGTGTCTGAATTTAATAATAGTACTCAGTAAATAGTAACAAAATATTTACCTGCAACCGGAAGCAGTATTTAGGTGGAAAAAACGGTTTTTTGAAACTGATATAAAAAAAGAAATCTCTGCTTCTGCAGTCTGCTTCCCAATAATATAGAAAAGACCACATTTTTATCATTTTAATACAGTCTGCTGCTTCCACACTTTGCTTAGAATATTAATTACATCTTTAATAAAAGAATAAACTACATACATGCTGAATTACAATTTTCAAATAATTTATGGGTATTTGGCTGAATACTTAGAATGTGGTCGGACATACCATAACAGTTATGAATATTATATGGTCTAACTTAGATATAATTATATGGTGGAAACATAAAATTGAGAAATTTATTGAAACTAATTTGGTCATGCTTTACTCATAATCTACGGTTTTAATTAATCAAATAATATTCTGTGACGTAAAGATGGAGGGTCGGAAAGAGAAACTACTAAGAACTACCAAATATAAAATACTGATCAGTGACCAATTACATCAGTGTCTAAAAATAAATTATTTCGATAGGAAATGTAAGATACTTAAATTTGATTGTTATAATTTTACAACATGACGTTACAATCTACGAAATATATGTTTTGTATTTCAAATGCTCGTATTTTATTCGTGACGTGATTGTTACGCAGATGTGCATGATCTTATTTTAGAAACACGATCGATGATCACGTATAAGAGTGAATCATTTTTGAGGCTAATATTAGTTACTTAAATAAATTTAAGTAACTAATATTAAATTGATATTCTAATGTATTTAATAATTTGATGACGGAAAGTGAGTATTAGCTATTCGCTAATTCATTCTTATTTAGTAAATGTGGGAGAAGTCCATGTAGGTATAGCTATAAAGTGGTTTTATTAAAGTTATACGTAATATGGTTAAATAATTTATTAAAGTTCAATTATAACTGCGTGTTAACAATTCATATTTTTAATTAAGGAAAAAATTAAAAATAAACACCGATGAAATAACAACTTTTCACTAACCATTTTGTCTCTCTGTGTTATTAATGCCTGCAAATATTTTCCATAAGTATTAATGATTATTTAAATAAAGCCTGTTAAATTAGAGTAGAATCAGCACTACGAAAGCTCCGTTTTATGTAAATATTGTAGGTTACCCTAATATTTCTATTAAACTATATATAAATGCTAATATTATTTTTTACCACGTAATTACTTTTCCGCGTGTGTCCTTCACATGTATATATTTGTCAATAGATATATATAGACATTTTTTGCAAAAATGTTTTAAAACTGTAGAGTAAGTTTAAAAAAACCTTGGAATGAAAAAATAATTGCATGTAACAAGCAATTAATCGAAACTTCTAAATCGGAAAAGTGCCAATTTTTTTTTCATCAAATAGAAAAAATTATTATGAATTTAGTTTCCACACAAAAAAATGAGAAAATTATAATATGCAATATATAACTTAAACGCAATATTTAACGATATACTAAATATATTTAATAAACACCTTAAAATCAATGCCAAATACGGGCCAGTAACGTCATAATCCAGTAGTTTTTTTCTATGGCGCGTTTTGTCTCGAATCGTAGTTCGTCAGTTTTTAAATCGTTATAACGTTGTAATGAAAAGTCCTATGTACGATATATTTTTAATGTTATTACTTATTCTAAAAAAATAATAAAAAAATATAGTCAAATATCCTATTGCTGAGAATCTACAAAATTTGGAATTACGGTTATAGTTTTTTGATAAATTTATGACACTGATTTTTTTTATAATTTTGACTTTATTAACTTACAAAATTGGGTTACATATTTTTGGACATTTTTAGTGATGGATAGATTTTTATGATAAAAATTTAATTAAATCTTTCTTAGCTACAAAAAAAAACAATTGCATTTCCTAATGCAATGTTGATAAATCTTGACCAATATAGATGTCTATGTGATTTTTACTGAGATTGTAAGAGAGCCACAGGTTTTTGGGAATCGCCTGAGATTTTTGTGAAAAACATATATTAAAAAGACAAATATACCAAATTATATATTTGTGAACTCGCATTTTAATAAGATTTTATTTTATATCCAACACTATAACTACTGTCCCATATTGGTGTGCATTATGGAGTCACGAACCCCCCCTCTAATGGAGGAGCCAAAGCGCTTTCACAATGAGCAACAAAAAGATGCTTTTTTTACTATACAAAACACTATTAATTTGGTTTACAAATAATTCTTATATTAGTTTTTGTCTTATTCATGAATTTAGAAATGTAACGACCGAGAGAAAAATAGTTAATTATCTTTTCCGCTCCCCGCCAACTTCACCTCCCCTCTTAGCTGCCGACAAGGTACTCTCATAAATTATTATAGATGGCCTTTCTGGTAAGCTCGTCGTGGTTCAGCGAGGTGTCGTACATTTACGAGATAGGCCAATATTTCCTACAACTTTGTTAAATTTGTGTTCCAAATGGTCCTCAAGAAAGATTTCTGTGGAATGAAAATAAATATACAGGACAAAGTGATTCTACAAGCGTTTTCTTTCAGTATCGATACGGAATATCAAAAAACAAACAATACATTTAAAACGTTTATCGCAGCACTTTGAGTGCTGCTTGGGAGAGACAATAAAGAAATGTAACAGGTCACAGAGTTAAGTTATTGAACAGATGAAAGAATATTTCATAATTATGTACATACAGAACAATTGAATTCATATCAGTTACAGCAGACGCCAATGCGCATATCGATATTCCGTTGCGGTTCTATAATTAAGCACTTCTTATCGATGTACGTCAATCAGCAGTCATACTCGATATGCACAATGATTGATCGAATCGATGAAGCGCGTCCCTACTATTCATTAGCGCTGGGCTTTTGATCGCTTCATGTTCATTTGTTGGTGTGTACCAGCGGTAGCCTTGGCCTCAAAATATCAACGAGGTAAGCTCGTAAAAGTACTGAAGTATTAGATGGGTGATTAAGACTCTGATAGTAATAGCGTAAAATTTCATTTAAATATCTAATTTATGAGTATCGATGGTATTGCGCACATTTGTATGGATATGAGGTACTAGATGGCGTATTTTTAAGGATTTAGATTTTGGGAGGATTAAATGGCTCAAAATGTTATTTTAAATAATTATTATATTACCCACAACAATGGTTATATTGTAAAGTACTAATTATGAAATTTGATTGATCACGTTTTTTTATTTAAATTTTTGAATAATTTTCTCTATTTGACCTACGCTGTTACTTTTACTAGCAAAAAAAACCAACCATTAAAGAGAAGAATTCGAAAACAAATTCTTTTTACCTTCTATTAAATTAAAAAAAATATTTTAGTTATTAGGTAAGTATTACAATTGTTTTTTCTTTTGATCACTGAAATAAATTATTACCTTTTATTTCATATTGAGTGTAATTTGGAAGTCAGAACTTAAGTTTTAATATTATTGGATTATTTTATAATGATTATATATAATTAAGACACAAATATGCAAACCTCAGCATAACGGTTAAAATCACAATTAAATCCGCAATAAATTATCAAAATAGCTTATTTTTTAAAATCTTTTATACATATTTTGTATTTTTGAAATTAATAAAATATAAAATAAAAAATTCCTTCATATGTATTAAGTCTGCCTTATTGGCTGACCAATAAAATTAATTTGAATCAGATTGGCTAATAATTAAACATAGTTTTTTAAATATTACTGTAACGTCTGAGAAACCTTGGTGACATTCTACCTTTATGTGTATAAATAGAATTCATCGTACTTTTTGATGTAATTTACAGTTTGTTTATGAACAAATAAATATTTAAAAGTGGTTAAGTCAAAATTAATTACGAAAATCGATGCCAAAAATGATTTCTATCACAAAATAACGTTGTCTGGTGTGAATTTGTGGATATGTATTAGAATGTTAGGAAAGAGTTCCTAATATACGTATAACTGTTACCGCAATAACATACTGCTTAAAAATTTGGGACTTGAACTCCATCGGAAACGTCCAAAACACGTCAAAGTTTTCATTCGGCATGATAATGCCCGCCCACATATTACAACAAATTATTGGAGCTGTGATCGGAAATGATTTCACATATTGACCAGTCCAGGCGTCGTCCGACTTTTGTCCATTTAGGTCATTGGATAAAACTTTGCGTAAAAACAACTTTGAAGACGAGAACCATCTGCGAGAGGTTATTAATTACTTTTTAATTTCAAAATCTGTGAGTTAGTATTTTGAAGCTGTCCATTCTTTGTCTTATAGATGGGTCTGAGCAGTAAATAATCATTACGGTGCAAATATTACTTATCGAAGTGAGATGTATTCGTACATTTTTTTCTTTCCAAACATTCGTTACTCCTCATTTAATAGTTAGAGACATCTATGCTAATTTTCCTATCAATAATAATAATTTATTAGTATTCTGGGACAGCATGAGAAAACATTTTTTTGAATTATTGGTGATGATGTTGGTACAATGCAAAAATGTTCAGCTAGCACAATTAAAAATGTAATATGAATGCTAAGGATCTAATGTTTTATTAATATTTCTTGGTTAAAATGTCATTTGGAATGCTTAAAATTTGAGTATAGGTACCGATAAAATGTATTTTAGTTTGATATGGAACTCTAGACTTGCGTGCATGACATTTGTTTTATTATATCGCGAAGTTTCTATATATCATATACTTATACACACAGGTTATCTCCGACAAACTCTTTCTGGTGTATTGCAGTCTGATAACAATATAATAATTAAGCAAAAGACACGTCAAACTAACAATTCACAAACTTTTCAACTTTCCATTTTGTTGATTATGAAATCATACTACATTGAACAATTGAATTTTTATGTTAATTTTACTGAGTTCCATTCCGTTCCGTTCCGTTTACTGAGTGAATAAATAGATAATAAATAAGTAAATAAATAAATAAATAAATAAAACCGGAGATATGTAGAATGATTGTCCTTGTTTACCTTGTTTTAACTTTATATATTACCGAGAATAACTTCCATTTAATTTTATTACATACACCGGAACATTTGCATTATACAACCTTATATAATAACAACAATTAAATTTATTACCCCCAATAAAATACTGATATATCGTATAACTCTCGGAAATATAATAAAATCTACACCGCTCCCCTGCAATAAACTCACTAACATAAGCAGTGGGAAAACCCACACAAACCCGGTTTCCGCTATTGTGTTTGAAACATATAAATGCTGTTGGATGTTCCTAAGAGTTAATCTTGTTAATAGCCCACCTGAAAATGTTGCATTACAACGAAACCTAGGTCGTGGTAAAGAACTTAAAGAAAGAAGAAATAATACTACATCACGTAGTTTGATTTAATTTTGAATTATAGAAATATCCTTCATATACAGTGTACATCGACTTATTAACTCCGCGAAAAGAGGTACTGGTAGAAAAACACCCTGAGTAACATGCACATAGTCAAATTAATTAATTAACTAATTTTTATATAATTAATAATTACACAAAAAGTCATTATAAATACTTAAGATTTATCTAAGCTCACAAACAGTAATAGCATTAGTAGTGAAGTATAGAATGAAGAGCATCAATGGAAGAATATTAAATGTACATTCGGGGTGATTTCCAGGATTTGGATGCAAAAAATGGAATAAATATTGAAAACTACATAATTAATAGAAAAAAATTAATTATTGAAGTAAAATGCGTTGATAAATACATTTTACATATTCCTGTTATCTAAGATGGTTTTCTAAAATTTTTGAGCCAACAACAATGGACGCGATGACTGTCAATAAGATATTTTCTGTCATAAACTGTCCAGAAATGGGCCTGAATGAAACTTGTTCAATAACCATAAACAGCTGTGACTAAGATTTATAAGTGACTAATAAACTTATTGCAATGTACAATATTCGGTGCATGAATATATTACGCTCATATTTTCAGAAAGAAAATAAATGAAACTCAAATAAATAAAATATGTTGATATTTCCAATATGAATATTGGGGACCTTTCTTTAACTTGCAATATGCCATATATTTGAAAGAGTTTTCTTTGCATGCCAAGTTCGTATCTTCAGTCAACACTCTGCACATAATTGATGGCAACATCTCAAAATTGGAAAGTTTCTGTTCTTCTACATATTTGCGGTACATTTAGATATCGGACAATGCTTTTCGAAGCTTCTTTTCTTTTCGAAAAAGGCGTGCTTTTATCTCACTCTAATAGGATGAAACTCGTTCTTTGTATCATTGGAATTCGTTGAATTTATAAATATCTGAAAGAGAAAAAATGACACCTTAGTCCAAAATTTAGTTATTGTTATAAGAATGTGTGACATTTATTGAGTTTATTATATATACCAGATTGTCCTCATACAATACATACGTCTGTAAAATAATAATAGGAAATAAATTCGGATTTTTCATTAATCGAATCATTCCACATGTCATGGCACACAGAATTAGTAGTTATATATTTTTAATCAAAAATTCTTTTAGGTTACCTTATCCAAATTTTTTTAATAGAAAAGATTTTCTATTTCGTGTCACGCTAAGAATTTGACGTGCTTCGGCGGTAGATTGACTACTGCCGAATTGTTCGACAGTCTTCTGGCATACTCGGTGCTAGCTAAGTACGGACGAAACGAGAATAACACCGACCGGCCGAGTTAGTAAGTATGTTTTTATACCGTAACTAGTGAATCATTATTCGCAGCGGTAAAGGTATTCGCATTGAATTACGTACGGAACGCAATGGCAGTCTGATTTCGAACTTCGATACTCTTGTTTTTTTTTCTTCAATTTTATTTTTGAAGGTATAATTTCCTTATCAAATTCAGATGAGAACACTTTATTATTATTCATTTGTTAAAAATTTACCTAATTTTACGTTGTAAATTATATGTTTTAAGAGCATACATATCTGGATATAGTCTATTCCAAAAAAAATGCATTATCGCCGGTTTTCATTAGTGTCCCACTGAGTAAGTTCCTTTTTTATGATATTTTTATAAAACTATTACAATTAAATGAAACTACGTGATGTAGTATTATTTCTACTTTCTTTAATTGCTTTACAACGACCTAGGTTTCGTTGTATTACAACATCTTCAGGTGGAATATTAGCAAAGATTTTTGCTAATATCCCACCTCCAAAGAAAGTAGAAATAATACTATATCACGTAGTTTCATTTAATTGTGAGTAATGAATTTTTACAAAATTAACGCCAAATATATTCAATATACAACTATTATTTAGTAATAGATTTCTAACTACACTACCTCTCTCTTTCGTGTTCTAAGTACACTCAGTATATAATGTGCACGTTCTTAATAAAGAGGTATATTTTCTCCCTAGAAAAATGCATTTATTTATTATGTTGTACATTTTGTATGTAACTAAAATGTTTCTAAATTAATTGAGCTCATTTGTATTCTTTATTTTTATTAAAATATTCTTTAGTGTCGAAATGGATAAAATATGATCAGTGGAATGTGCATTGCATTGTTTCGATTTGATAAGTGGAATATGCATTGCATTGTTTCGATTTGCTCTTGAATATGTATGTGGTACAATATTACTATTTCTTAATTATTTTTGTTCTTTAAATTTCCTTATTGAAAATTTTCAACGTACAAAATGGATAAAAATGGAGAAATGGATAAAATATAATCAGTGGAATATACATTGCATTGTTTCGATTTATTTACCTATCTCCTTGAATATGTATGTAGTACAATATTACTATTTTTAAATTATTTTTGTTCTTTAAATTTCCTTATTGAAAATTTCGAACGTACAGTACGATTATACTGGTTTCCAAAGGCGTCACTTCTATACTGTGCTTTTAAGCACACTAAAATTTGTTTTGTATGAAGGACAGAAAAAAGGTAAACTCTTTGGAAAAACCGATTTCAACCCTGAAGATTTCTTTTTAGTGGACAAATATTATCTTAGAATTTTCATTTCATTTTTTCTTCAGATGCAATTTTAATATCTCGATTTTTAATTATTTTTCCATTTTTTATAGACCCTAGTCCATTATCAATAGCTACGTCTTGTCCGGTATTTGCAGTAGATTGGAAACTTTCAACTATAACTATTAGTTGTTGTACCTCCATCAGAAACTGTGTATATTTTGCAGGATAACCTTCATAGTCCAGTCAACTTTTTGCCTGAAAGTTTGTGTATTTGAATCCATATATATTTTATATATTATGAACAGTTGTATACTGTACGAGTACGTATATAATTAAAAAGGATTTTAAAGGTAGCCAAAGTTTAATGTTTCAAATAATAATCCAACATATTGCTCTTAAGTTGTATTTGTAGAATTTGTCTGTTATATTCCGGCAACAATTTTTGTCTACTAAAAATAACATTTAGCATCTATTTCTTGTTCAGAGCGTGCCATATTATTAATCTGAAAAATATAACAAATTTATGGGATAAGGTTTGCGCATATCTAAACACAGAAAGTAATTTTTAGTGCATTCTGTCTCTTTTACACACATCTGTCAACTCTTGATACGTCTTAAAAGGTGAATCATTTCAGAAGACGTCACTTTCCTTCTCATGTTTATTTCAATATGAGTAACAGACCAATCTTCGTAGTGTTTCCTATAAACAATAAAATGGTTGTCTGGATTCCAGTTTAATAGCGTTTTATACAAGCGGAACACTGTCAAATTGGGTCAACGTTAAAAGCTTGCAAATGTTAACTTCTACATTAATGAGTTTTAAAATGTTCAGTTTCGTAATTGAAATCCAAATGAAACTGTATCGATTTTGTTTCAATAATGCATTACAATTTCTGTTAATTTACATTTATATAATATTAGTAGAGTAACATAATAACCTGTTGTAATTTATTAATTAATAAATTTATGTAACATAAAGTTGACAATAATATAACGTTAATGTTACAATTACTTTTCACAATATACAAAGTATTAAATGTTACTGTGAATTAAAGTTATTTTATCTCATTTCAGTATTTCTTTTGTTTATTGTACTTAAATTTGGCAGATGCCACCGGTATTACCTAATATAGTACTGCGATGAAAGATACTCGCATTTCGCACTATGGATTTGACAAATATTTATTTATGTTAATTTTATATAATACTAGATTAAAACTTAAAACAATGACATTTGGCGGTTACCTTTGGCCAGAGTGGTGAGAGAAGATTATTCAAAATGCAGTCAAATGTCATCATTCTCGTTATTTACCAGCGTATTCGTGTTATATCAATTTTTTTAGTGTCAGACGTTAACACCTATATAACAAATTAGCGAATTAAATTTCTCAGATAAGATATAATTTCGGCAAGTTTGTATTTTTTATTTTACTTTTGATTCGATGCGTAATAATTATATCTATTGGTTGATTAAGTGAACGTATTTTTGTGGGGATTTTAAGTAATATATTTAGAACAATGTTAGATGAAATTCTGGAAAAGTTATTGTAGAAACCTAATAATTTCTTCTGTAATCGATGAAGAATCCCCCCAAAATTTCTTGACAAATGTTTTAAATTTTTAGAAAAGAAGTTTCCATCTAATTGACCAAAAGTCATCTGAAAAAATAACCACACGATAAAGAATTTTGTCTCACAAACTACTAGTGACTATTTACTATACTACTATTACATTGGAAAAAAAACGGTTGAAACTTGATTTAGATAATGAACTTCGAATGTATTTTACCAAGGTACCATACTGTGGTAACGAATTTTGTAAATTTACACTAATACATTTATTAGCAAGGTAAAGTATTCTAAAGATTTTCACGAAATTTTCCTGATTGTTGTAATTTCCTGTTAGACAAAGAATACTCGCCGCAGCCAGGCATATCTAATCGGTTCCACAAATCTTAGTTTTAAGATGAATGTTTCAATTGAAGAAAAGAGCATGATGTGCCCTAATACCGAGCGAGAGCGGTTAACGATGGAAAAAATAAGTCATTTTAAATTTTATGATGAAAACTTTCTCCGCTACGCCTTAAAAATGTAGCTAATTGCTCGCTTGTTAAATTATTCCATCTGAATTACTCCAGATTCAATTATTGGATTTTCTTGAATGATTTTTAATTTGCACTTCGCTTTTAAAACTTTGACAGGGATGCAATTTTAAATAATATTTTCTTTTGTAAGCAAGTTAAAGGAAGGAAATATTAATTCAATTTGCATGTATTCTTTTGTTTTTATTATTTGTTAACGAATAAGTATAAAACGTAAATGTAGTTCGTTTTGTGATTTGCTAGGAGAAATATTTTACGTTACGTTGTTTTGTTACGGTGTCATAATTTTACGTATAGATTATATGATAAAAGATTATAAAGAATAAGTGCATCGAATATATTTGTGCTTTCAAATTGTTCATATATTATTATATAAAAAGGTATGAAAATAAAAGTATGTACAAATATCAAAAGTATAAAATAAATCTATGAAATTACAGTTAACTACAATTTCAATACGTTATAGTTAATTACAATTACAGTTACAATAATTTCGTAGACTTACTTTCATACTTAATTTATATTTCGAATTACGTCATTAATTTGTTTGAATTTAAAATTTTGCCTGCATCAAATTTAGAAAAGTAGTCGGTTTCAGTTTCTTATTTTTAATTGTCTTCACTAGAATTTAATAATTGTTTATTAGATTAAGGGAAAAAATATTGTGTTTAAGCTAATAAAGGTATGTTTTATTTAAAGAAAAAACACGTAAAAATAACATAACATAATAAAACTTTTATTTTGTTCAGATTTAAAAAGGAACTCGAAATTAGGGAGGCTATCACGAGTTTCGAATTTAATACTTTTTCTTCTTGCGTAGTTTACGAACCATTTCCGTAAAGAGACCTGAAAGCAAGATGTATTGAGGGCGGTTTTAATTGAATTAATAAAGGCATATACAATATTCTACAGTTTAAAATTGGAAATTAATAAAGATATACTACTGTAGTTTACGTCGGAAGCAGCAATAAATAATATGCCGAAATAAAACTAAAAACATTTTAAAATTAACTTTGACTTAATTATACTTTAATTGCAATGAATATAACATTAAATACAAATACTAAAGTTAGGGTTTGCACCCACACACTTAAGATAGATAAAATATAGAATACTACTTGCTGAATTTTTCCAGATATAAATTGTGATTGTTATCTACTATAATTCTAAAAACATTTAATTCTGATACTATTCTCTAGAAGTCTTTGGTCGATTATTTATTTTTCTCTATTAAAGTAACTCATGAAATTAATGAAGCCTCATTTTAGGTAATCTTTTGCATCCACAGATATATATCGTAGAGTTCTTTTCAAACGCACTATTTATATATAGAAATTTATGTTAATTATTTAATTTATTAAAAAAACATCAAATTAACTAAAAGAGTCTCTTCTAAAACTCTCATAATTACTATTCTCTCTGACTCTTTTTATTGGAGAATATTCTCACAATTTAAGTTATCATCGCTTTATAAGATCTTAAATGACATTGTATAAATAAACAAATCATTTTGGATATTTTCTGAACATTAAATACGTATTTATTTTCCTAAATTTACTGTAAAATAAAATAATGGATACTACACCCTTTAAAGATTTGAGGCAGTTTTAAAAAAAGTTCTTCAACATTTGCATTATACTTTAACCTTTCGTTTTCAAAAACTAAGGGTGAAAACTTTTTTTTTTAGAAATAAAACGTTATGCTACTTGAAATGCCCACAAAAATATGTTCAAATAATCAATCAACAGATATGTTGGGTACCTCGTCAATGACCGACCAACTACTAATAGAATTCAATTTATACGACGCTGCAAAATTTACTAGGCTCATTATTTTCTAAACGTGTTAACGTCTGACACCAAGAAGTCTGATAAAGCACGAATACGCTGCTAAATGAAACGGTACAAGAATAATGATATTTGACTGCATTTTGAATAATCTAGTTCCATAACTCTGGCAAAAGTTAGCAGCAAAACGTTATTCTTTCAAGTTATAATCTATAATCAATTAAAATTAATATAAATAAATATTTATCAAATCCATTTTTTGCGACATGCGAGCATCTTTCATCGCAGTACTATATTTAGTAATACCGTTGGCATCTTCAGAATTTCAGAATAACAAACATAGCAAGTATTGAAATAAGATAAGGTAACTGAAATTTACAATGATATTTTAAAATGTCTCCATTGTGAAAAGTAACTTTTCCTATTAATAACTTTTTGTTACGCAAATTTATTCATTAAATAATTATAATAATTTATTTTATTAATACCATATAGCTATAAATACATTTAAAAGAAATTTTAATGTTTAATGAAACAAAATCGACGCAGTTTATTTGGAATACAATTATAAACTAACAAGCATAGTTAAATCAACAATATTCCAAAAAAATTCATGATTTTATTTCATGACTTTTTTTCCAAACCATTCCATTTGCGATCAATATTAATGTACACCAAGTGGTGCTTTATTACATTGCGAACATTTTTATACTCGTTAATGTAGAAGCTAACATTTGCAAGCTTTCAACCTTGACTCAATTTGACAGTGGTCCGCTTGTATAAAACGCCATTGAACTGGAAACCAGCCAACCATTTTATTATGTTTGTAAAAAAACTACGAAGATTCGTTTGTTTACTTGTAATGAAATAAACATGAGAAGGAAATTGATGCCTTGTGAAATGATTCACCTTTTAAGACGTATCAAGAATTGACTGATGTGTGCAGGTCTTGAGAGACATAATGCACTAAAAATTGTTTTCTGTTTTTAGATATGCGCAAACCTTATTTCATAACTTTTTTTATTATTATAATTAATAATACGGCACATTCTAAGTAAAAAATAGATGCTCATTAATTTTTAGCAGATAAAAATCGTCACCTGTCTTCGCACTATATCGCCATCTAGCGTGTTCCAAGTATACAATTTGGCTAAGATATTTGATGTGTCGCCCACAGATGGCGCTCATGCCAATTGTCATAAAAATTAATTTTTTTATTAACAAAAAGATTTTTTTTATATTTTTCGCCCATAAGCTTTAAGTGGGTATTTTTTTAATTTTTTTTGGTGCAGTAGTTAAAGAGATCGAGCCGCTCGACCAAAAAACACCTTTTAGAAACAATATATTTAGATAAAAAAGGCTCCTAATATACAAAACATATAACGATTTATTTACACAAAGTTTCTAGCAAAGAGTTGGCTGGATTATGAAGATTCTTTTCCAAAACATGCAAAGTTTCTGATGGAGAACGCACATTTAATTAAGATAAGAAACTATCTATACCATAATAGTTATAATTAAACGTTTCTCACCCTATTGTAAATATCTGGCATGACGTAGTTTTTGATAATGAATTCGGGTTTATAAAGAATGAAAAAGTAATTAAAAAGCAAGGTACTACAATTGCCATTTAAGTAAGAACGAATTGGAAATTCCAAGATAATGTCTATTAACTAAAAGGGAATCCCTAGTGTTGAAATTTGAATTCCAAAGATTTAACCTTTTTTCACCCCTTCACACAAAAAAAATGCTTAAGAGTGCTTAAGAGCGCAGTGTCGAAGTAAAAACTTTAGCAACCGGTATAACCGTACTGTATGTTAGAAATTTTGAGTATGGATATTAAAGACCAAAAGTAAATAACAAATAGTACTAGTGTACCACATGTATATTCAAGAGGGTACGTGAATAAACCGAAACAATACAATATATATTCCACTAATAATATTTTATCCTTTTAATAAAATTAAATATTTTAATAAATATAGAGCGTACAAATAAGCACAATTAAATTAGGAAAGTTTTACAGTTACATAAAAAATAAACAACATAATAAATAAATGCATTTGTCTAGGGAAAAAATATATCTCTTAATTAAGAACCTGAGCTTTATATATTGAGTGTACTTAAAAAACGAGAGAGAGGGAGTGTCGTTCGAAATCTATTACTAAATAACAATTTTATAAAAAATATCATAAAAAAGAAATTTGATCTCTGGGTCTCGAATGAAAACCGCCGATAATGAATGTTTTGGGCTAAACTATATCCAGGTACTCGTGCTCTTAAAACACATAATTTTCAACGTACAATTAGATGAATTTTTAACAATTATGTAATAAAAAAGTGGTTTTATCTGAATTCAATAAAGAAGTAATACCTTAAAAATGAAATCGAAGAAGAAAAAACAAGAGTATCAAAATTCGTACTGCACCATAGCATCCGTGCATAATCCAATACTTTACTGCTTTGCTAATGACTCACTGGACAGTTACGATATAAAAATATACTTACAAACTTGGCCACTTGATATTATTCTCGTTCGGTCGTATTTGCCTAGCGCCGAGTATGCCCGTAGAGCGTCGAACCATACGGTAGTAGTCGACTTTCCGTCGAAGCACATCATGCTTTTAGCGTCACGCGAAATAGAAGATCTGAAAAACTGAGTGAGTTGATTCAAGATAAATTTTTGGTTAAAAAAATTATAACCGTTAATTCTTTTTAGTACCATGGGATGTCGAATGATTCAATGAATGAAAATTTCGAAATTATTTCCTGTTGTTTCTTTACAGAGGTGTATGAGGACAATTTAGACAATAAATATATCATACGTTTTGGTAACAATAACTAAAATTTGGACTAGGTGTTATTTTTTTACTTTTAGACATTTATAAGCACAACGAATTCCAAGAATACAACGAACGAATTTTATCCCATTCGAATATAAAAGGAATGATCAGAATTGGTCGATAATTGCCGAGGAAATGAGTACACATGCAATTTTATATAATATTAGTACACAGGTCATAACACTGCAGCATCAGGCTGAGGAATTAGAATCCAGAAATCAATAAGAGCATCTCTACTTATAACCTACTGTAAAATACTAACTTAAAAACAGCAGATCCTCAAGTCCCACGATTTAAGCCAGCAGTACTACCGCACCAACAGAACTGAGGAGTCGGAACCTAGAGTTCAATGACAGAGTCGGTACTTGATATCCACAATACTAACTTAATTGCAGCAGCCCTCAAGTCTTACGATTTAGGCAAGCAATTATCCAATCATAAAGACTGTTCCAGTTTTGGATGATATAGGTCTGATTATTAGATTATAATCCGACCTACAGTATCCAAAGCTGGATCACGGCGCCTGTGCTATTCAATGTTGAAGAATATACCTATAGTGTATCTTCAATTTATATCGTTATATTCTAACTAAATTTTCCAGGGAATATAATTTTTAATTAATTATTTTTAATTTAGATTATCCTTTTGGATTCATCCAAATACAAAAGATAATCTAAGTTAGTTAATATGTTTCAATGCCCGAGATATGAGGTAACACATACAAAGAAAACAGTCAAATTAAAAACCTCTTTTCTGAAGTCAGTGATAAACAGTTAGGACCATTAATGTAATTAATTTTATTTTTGAAACCAGTGAAGTGTTCAATTTAAAATGGTAAATTCATGGTTTATTAATTTCATTGCAATTTAGTCCAGATTTCTATCACATAACTCGACCGGCGTGCAGCACAACAATTGATGTGAGCCCATATATGGAAAGTATAAGCCCACATTATGGAAAATTATGTTAAAAATAATTTTTACCTTGTAACTATATAACAAGCTTGATTAAATTCCATAGCTATTTTTTGACAATTTCTTTTACGTTTTCATAATACTACGGAAGTGAAAACGCAAGTGAAAACTAGTTTTGTGTAAATTATTTGTATCCTGTAAATACTTAATAAGATTCACATATTAAATGCAAATTCTTTTCAAATTGAAAAAATAAAAAAAGTTAACGAAATGTTAAAATAATCCTTATACTGAATTAACATCCTGCCAGCTACTAATGCTTATATCCATTATACCAAATAGTGAATTATTACTTATTATATAAGTAATGAAGGCGAATATCTGAACTTCGATCACATGGTTAAGCTTAAATTGTGATAGGCATATATTGTTAATGGTAACGTTTGAAGATCTCTTATATCGATTTTATTATATGTAGCAAACTAAGAAAAGAAATAACACGTTTGAATTACAGTTATGTTCTTCAGTTAACAATAAAATTACAATTCTCTTCATTGAATATTTACGAATCCGTTACGAAGCAATCGTAAGCGAGAGCTATTTTCATTCTAAACCCAAATATTTATGCAATATTAATATTCTTAAACAGAAAAAGTTTAACCTTGATTTTTCACGCATCAATAAGCTACTAAAGACAAATATACGTTGTTTATTTGCATATGGTTCGCAGTATTTTTGTATGATGATTTTTAAAATAATATTGATTTCGTAATAAAATCCTCTAAGAAGTGGGTTGGTCAGTAAATCTGTACTTATGAGTTTGGGACTTTTCCAGAAATATAGTCAAAAGTATATTTTATTATGAGGTATAAATAGATCAAAGCGTATTCAGTTAATGACTGACAGCAAGTCACTTGGTGACTTTACATCAAAAATTTTATGTGAATACCTCATCCTAAGTTTCAGTGCGCAGTTGAAGTTTATTAACAACTGACACTAAAACGCTACTTTGATTGGAAGAAGCAATAAGTAACAGGGAATAAGAAATGAATAATATAAATTGATCATACACGAAATCACCAATAAAGTGCAAAACAAACAAGGGTTTCAGTACCAAAAATTGATCTAAATATTCATTTGAAATTGCTTCTGAAAGGACTTATGGTAAATGCAAAGATTTACTGTGAGCAATTAGATCATTACTATCATTAAATCATTACTATCTACATATATGTAGTTAACAAACTGAGTAATCAAAGGGACCTAGTTTCTAAACTGCATTATAATATTAAGACCATATACTGCCAAGTATTCTCGTCAAAATTAATAAAAGTTTTCTGGGTTCTCCTAGTACAATCTATATTTCTTCGATATTTACCTTATCTATCCGACCGATTCCTTTGGTTATTATTTCTTCAGGGTTCTAAGCAATAATTTACACAATAAAAAGATCTTCAAAGAAAGACTGTCACTCTTTTTTAATGGAAGGTGGCAGATTTTTACGCGGAAAGTATATTGCCTTAGTTTACCAGATGAGAGCAAATCATAAATGAAGATCCTTTATATAGTTTGATTAAATTGTGACACAGATTTTCAAATATTTTCTTGTAAGAATAAGTCCAGGTAAAAATTATGGTTTTAGAAACGAACTATTTTCAGTGCAGAATGCGACATTTCTCAAACTGTTTTTAGTGAACACGTTTATACGTTAAAGTGAGAAAAAAAATTCTCATAGTCGACATGAGATATTTTTTTTTGTGATAAAACCCGTATAACCAGAATCAAATTAATTTCATTTTATTTAAGCATATCATAATAGGAATATTTAAAGTGTGAGGTAGGGAAAATGAAAATTATGAAACAGAAGTATTGGTCCATAATATATTTGGTTGACTAATAAAATTTTACATGAATGAATTTTTCTATATGACGTCATTCGTTGGGTGAATTCAGCTGACACTTTTTGGACCCTTTTTAGGGTTCCCTATGGAATCCTTATAATATTGTTCTGTCCATCTATCTATCTGTTTATATGTCTGTCTGTCTATCTGTATATAATAAACATTTTACTCGGAGACGATTGGCATTATATAGATGAGATTGGGATGGTAGGTGTTTTCTATGAACCGCTATACAATGAAATAGTGGAAGTATAAAAAAATAATATTAGGGATGGCACTCGATTCATGTAAAAAGGTTGGAAAAGAAATCCACTGCACATAGGCGTGTAGGATATTATTGGATAGGTCTTAAAATAATTTAGATTTAGTAGTTTCAAAATAACTTTTTTATTTAAGTAATATATTTTTTATTTAAGTAATAGTGGGTGAGAAAAGCCCTATTAAAGTTTCAAAATCTGTGCCTTCTAACATTTTAAGTAATATGTGTAAAATTCTAAAAAAAATTAAGGTATCTGGATTTAAAATATACTTTCAACGAAAATAAGGTTGGATAAGATTTTTATGTAATTTTTGAGATATGTAATTTTTTCGGTACCAATCGCAGCAGTAACTTTGTTTTTCACAGTGTCTTTGAGAAATACAAACTTATAAGTTTAATATTGTTTGGTGCTGTGGAATCCTTCAGCTCAACAAATTTTGCACAATGTTGTGTTTAGTACAAGAGTATAAATACCAATAAGTTTAGGAGCCACAGGCAATGATTAATATTCTCTTTAAACATTTCTTTAATTAACAGGATCATTGTCGTGAATTAAGATCTGTTAAATATAAATTTAAGTTCTGTTAGATAAAGGTAGGATTAAATATTCATATTTTTATCTTCTATATTCCTCTTGATTCTCTTGATGGACATTAATGAAAAATATTCGATTATTTTTTAATTTACGTTGTTCTTGCACTTCATGGTACTTCACCATTTAAGTACAGAGTAAAGCCCGTATCTTTCTTACCAATGGACTTAATACAAATTAGAACGAATTTATAATATTTCTCACATTGGCAGTAGACGTGGTGATGATTTGGAAGTAAATAAACTCGTACTTCATTTTGAAAAATACATATCAGCTGTACCCTCGACTTCGTTCGCATGAAATTCGGAGGAGGAAAATTTATTAGGAAATTTTGATTTTTTTTTCTCTCAGAACTCTACGACATAATATTTTCTAAAAACGCTAAATGATGGATGACATTGGCAGCCACATTGGTTACGCCGGTTCTGATATTATTGTGCACAATGAAAGTAAACTAAATATTGACGTATCCTATTAATTTAGGAACCAATTTAAATGAAACCGAATGTTAGCCTAAGTTAATCTAAATACATCACTGAAAACCGCTCTCAAATCGCTCCATACGCTGTTGAGATTATTGTGCGCACAGTTGTTTTAGGCTTAATAGGCTTAATAGCTTAAATGCCACTTAGTTTTATTTAAAAGTATTTAATGTACAGACTGTTTATTTATGATTTTATTATATATTACTGAAATTTGAATTCATCATTTCATAAGATTACTGTCACACACTTACATAGACATATACATGAATATAAATTACTTATATTCTACAATACGAAGAAATAATTTTTTATAATATATATGAGTTACGAAATAATAAAAGCTTACATGAAAATTTTAAAAAGCTTTGCAGAATTTTTGTGAACTGAATTCCAGACACAAAACACTGCAAAATAGCTAGTGTCAATAGTTTGATTCCAGTAGTCAGCAGTTAGCTCTCCGTTTAAAATGCAGACCTCGCGCTGCATTTTAACTTCAGCGAGCTGTATTTGTTCGAATCAAATGCGGCGAGTTGTCCGTAACGTTACGAATGCCTCACCGCACTTGATTTGAACAAATACGCGAGCAACCTTTCGAATTGATTCAGGCTGAAGGAACGTCATTAGCGATATTTAGTTGGAATATTTTTGAGGGAATATATTTATCTATTTATTTATTAAATAGATGGAATATAAAATTGTGTCGTGACTTCGTATGCATAGAAGTTGTGATTTTGAACTGCTACCTCTCTCTAATAAAACAACATCTTCCCCCGTATTCAAATGTTCCCGCCATCGTCTTGCCCCCAATAGCGCGTCATGTTTAAGAGTTTTCCAAGATACGCTTCGAAATATTAACATAATTGTGTAACCTGGGCACCTATACTAATAACTTTCTTCTATAAAACCTTTTAGGATAAATATCCTGCATGACAGGATAAGCACTTAAAAATCCTTATCAAGGAGGCGAAGGCGAGGCGGAAACGAAAGCGAAGGCGAAGGTGGAGGTGACAGCGGGGGTGAAGGCGAAGGCGAAGGCGAAGGCGAAGGCGAAGGCGAAGGCGAAGGCGAAGGCGAAGGCAAAGGCGAAGGCGGCAACGGAGGCGGAGGCTAAGACGGAGGTTAAGATGGAGGCGGAGGCGAAAGCGGAGGCGGATATGGAGGCGGAGCTGGAGGCGGAGCTGGAGGCGGAGCTGGAAGCGGAGGCGAAGACGGAGGCGAAGGTGGAGGCGAAGGTGGAGGCGAAGGTAGAGGCGAAGGCGGAGGCGAATGCGGAGGCGAAGGCGAAGGCGGAGGCGGAGGAGAAAGCGAAGGCGGAGGCGAAGGCGAAGGCGGCAACGGAGGCGGAGGCTAAGACGGAGGTTAAGATGGAGGCGGAGGCGAAAGCGGAGGCGGAGCTGGAGGCGGAGCTGGAGGCGGAGCTGGAACCGGAGCTGGAGGCGGAGGCGAAGACGGAGGCGAAGGTGGAGGCGAAGGCGGAGGCAAAGGTAGAGGCGAAGGCGGAGGCGAATGCGGAGGCGAAGGCGGAGGCGGAGGCGGAGGAGGCGGAGGCGGAGGCGGAGGCGGAGGCGGAGGCGGAGGCGGAGGCGGAGGCGGAGGCGGAGGCGGAGGCGGAGGCGGAGGCGGAGGCGGAGGCGGAGGCGGAGGCGGAGGCGGAGGCGGAGGCGGAGGCGGAGGCGGAGGCGGAGGCGGAGGCGGAGGCGGAGGCGGAGGCGGAGGCGGAGGCGGAGGCGGAGGCGGAGGCGGAGGCGGAGGCGGAGGCGGAGGCGGAGGCGGAGGCGGAGGCGGAGGCGGAGGCGGAGGCGGAGGCGGAGGCGGAGGCGGAGGCGAAAGTGAATGCTAAGATGGAGGCTATGGCAAAGGTGGAGGCGAAGGCGGAGGCGAAGGCGGAGGTGAAGGCGGAGATGAAGGCGGAGGTGAAGGCGGTGGCGAAGGCGGAGGCGAAGGTAGAGGCGAAGGCGGAGGCGAAAGTGAATGCTAAGATGGAGGCGATGGCAAAGGTGGAGGCGAAGGCGGAGGTGAAGGCGGAGATGAAGGCGGAGGTGAAGGCGGTGGCGAAGGCAGAGGCGAAGGCAGAGGCAAAGGCGAAGGCGAAGGCGAAGGCGAAGGCGAAGGCGAAGGCGAAGGCGAAGGCGAAGGCGAAGGCGAAGGCGAAGGCGAAGGCGAAGGCGAAGGCGAAGGCGGAGGCGAAGGCAAAGGCAAAGGCGAAGGCGAAGGCGAAGGCGGCAGCAAAGATGAAGGCGAAGGCGAAGACGAAGGGGACGTGAAAGGGGCGGGAAAGGAAGAAAGTCTAATCTAATATCATGAGACAAGCAATTTCACGTTCTTATGGAAAACTCAAATTACTCAATATACCAAGCAAGGCTCGGCCAGTCGGTATTTAGTAATGATTAAAGATAAAAAAATAATAAACAGGCATATTTGACCACGTACAAAACAATGAATGCGTTGGCTAGAGTCGCACTTGGCTGAATTTTTAATTAGCTACGAGACACCTACACACATTATTTACGTATAAAGTTAAATTATACAGGTGCAAGATTTGCATATTTATTGTAGACGAATACGCTGTATTTCTGCTTATTGCAATTAATAACTATTGATCGGCTCGGTGATCTGAAAAACTTGAAATTAATCCAGTTTAAAATCAATTGTAAAGTGTTGATTATGGTGGTGGTAGTTTAACAGACTGGCTAGATGTATATGGTCATGTACATGTATATCTACCGTATTAGGTTTATATTACTCATGATATTAATATGCTTTCTGTACGTCTCTTTAAGTATGTTTGGTAAAATACAGGGGCAATGAGCGAATTGAAAGTAGAGTAAATTTTAAAATGTATTAAAGTAATTTTTAGTAGTTTCACGATTCTCTACCTCTCGTGACCAATTTGTTCTTAGCATGTTTATTACTCAACTAAAAAATCAAAACAGTAGATCGCGCAACTTTACATAGGTAAGTTTTTCAAAGTTATTTCAGTTCTATGTTATAATATTTATGATATAATCTTTATTACTATTATATAAATATGAAGAAAATCACGTCTACTTAAACAATTGTGGAAAATTTGAAATTGTTTCGAGGTAAATTATCTTAAATCCTATAAATAATGAAGTCGTTACTTCAAATTATGAGGGCACATATTTACGATTGTTTTTTATTAGTCACTAGTAATCCCAATGGTTATTGAGAAGTTGTGGACATACAAATTTTCAGATTTTTCTAAAAAAGTCATTTGTTGATTAGTTTCTAATTGCTATTGCCACTAAAATTATTGATGAAGAGCTAAAGTAACAATTTCAGTTTATGATTATTTAGTGCTAATAATACTTGTTTTAATTGATATTTCATTTAAGCATCTGCAATTCTATGACTCTTCTTTATACTTAGTATTGATATTTTAATTATAATACAATAACAAACAAGTATTACTTTAAATGTGTAGATATATGGGTTTATAGCAGGAGATACATATTTTATGAAAACGTTACCTGCATACGAATTATAATAAAAAAATATAGAATATTAATAGTATACATTATGTTACGCTACCAGTGTTATAACCTATGAAGCTTGCTAATCACATTTTGTTGCTAGTTATTGTAGTACTGTGAATCTTCCCCATATAAGGACCCTGGCCTTTTAGGCGTCTACCTCCTGGTATGTAATTGAATCTCTTATTACGTACCCGATTGTCTCATATTTATTATATACCATTATTGGTCTTGGTCACGATCATTGAAAGGTTATACTATAATCTACAAAATTCTATGTAATTATTATGCTTCATAACTAATTATTCGATGAAAATGGGTTACAAAAGTGAATACAAATATAAGTCTGTAGGAAAAATTGTCGATAAACAGACTAACGTCTAGGGCTGGATATTTTTTGTATTGAAATATGATATACCATTTTTAATAACCAATGTTAAGAAAAATATAATTTATACTAAGATAATATAAACTATAACTGCATTGTGAATTACAGACTAGCACGGAAGTTTTATGTATTCTTTAAGGCTGCTTGGTAAAGCGAAAGGAAAATCTCAAATATTATTGATGCAATTTGTTGGGTTTCAACTTTTTTTTATATGAAATTGTTTTGAGCAAAATTTAGACTCCAAAATTTTGTTTTTTGTAACTATAAATTACGTTTTTTTTATTTTCACAATGAAAAAACACAATTTTATAAAAAAGATCCAGTTTTATTGTATTAAAATAGTTGTCATGTAAAACGCGTTGTCAACGAAATTCATTGAATTTTTGAAATACGTGTATTATTTAAACTATAAATATCTAATTAATTATAAAATTTAAAAATTATTTATCATTTTGTTTTAGTAAAAATTGCTCTCAAAAATTGTACAATTAACATTTCAGGAAAAATAAAAATTTCACCAAACTTTTAATTTTATTTATTAAACCCGCCAAGCAATTTGCTTGGAAAACTAAGTCAATGTAAAATGGTGTTATATTAAAACTTAAAAAAATAGAAAATAATTTACGGTTTACTTTTGGTAAAAATCGCTTTTGAAAATTGAACAATTAACAATGCGTCGAGCGATTTGTCTTAAATACTAAGTTAATGAAAAATGACGTCATATTAAAGTTTTGAAATAAAAAAATGTTTACTTTTTAGTTTAGGTAAAAATCGCTCTCAAAAATTATACTTTTAATATTACAGGAAAAGTAATAATTTACCACATTTAATTTTATTTAAAAAACGCTTCGAGCGATTGGTCTAAAAAATGAAGTCAATATAAAACATTTCATATTAAAATTTTGGAAAAATAATTTATCGTTTTGTCTTGGAAAAAGTTGCTCTCAAAAACTGTACATTTAACACTACACAAAAAGTAATGATTTAATCAAATCTAATTTTATTAAAAAAACGCGTCGAGATATTTATCTGAAAAACTAAGTCAATGTTATATTAAAATTTTGAAAAAAAAAATTTGTCTTGATAAACAATTCATAATAAATTTTAGATCTTACTGTTACCTTGATAATATAGCAAAATCATTAAGTGGAACATTTCAGATTAGTTTGTTTTGGGTTTCTAAAAATAATGTGTGTCCGTTTGTACATCACAGAATGCATCCATAGTTCTTCTAACATAACTATTTACGTGACAACTGCAATATGCCAGGAGCTTACGAAATATTAAGATCATTTTTTATTTAATGGAAGTACTTCTACTGTAAATATGTGATAACAGATAGAACTATTTTAAAATAATTTAAACACTAAGAGAATATGACACATTTTTTTGTAATGATAATTAAGAAGGTCATAATCAAGGATTTTTTTACCGCTTTGTATTATAATACGATTTCCCTAAATATGAAATAAGTATAACTGGACAATATCTTGTTCGTCATATGTTTGTGGGGACGATGTAATAATATTTGAGCATTATAATTTACTACAGGAAACTTCACTGTAAATTTTCCGTATATAATTGGTCAATAGTGAAAACAATACATAAGTATCCTTCGTTTCATTTATTTAATAAATAACCAGTTAAGCGATTAAATGAAAAATCTATTATAATTATACGTCTTTACAAAAAAATGGTATTGTATTAATGGTTTCTCGTTGTCGCAGTCTGTGTTTATTTTCATTAAACTGTATTTTGGAACACAAGTTTTCCTACTTGGTATATAAGTCTCCCAATTTTATCTAATCCAGCGCAATCTTCATATTCCTTCGCTACTCCTTAATATTTCAAATAACCCACACTGAGCCTTTTACCTCGCTTCCTTTATAGCTTTATCTGTATTAGAGCTTAAGTCTACCTTCAGAAAACTTATTTAAGTTTCTTATCCCCTAAATACGGGTGCCTCTTTTTGTGAATATTTTCTATCTCTTTATCACCTCAATGTGGGATAATTTCCACTTCGGCATTCCTTATGTCCAAGTGGAAGTTATCCATATATTAAAATTATTGTATAAGTTATCTCGAAAAATTACATTTTCTTTGTTTTCATTTTCACGAAATCTCTTTCCAAATCTTATCTATGTTTTTGAATTCATTTATAGTTGTAAGAAATAAAGAAAAATAAAGAACTTTTTAGACGATATTTGGGCAGAAAAGTGAAACATGATAACTTAGCTGTGGATGATATTTATTGTCTTTTGTTTGACGTAAGAATTAGAGATCAAAAAAAGATTTTTCTTTTTAATTGTATTATATTCGTGTATCATTTGTTTCTCTACTTTCAATCATTTTTACACTTTTTAACTCTTCGTTCAGTTGGTGTTTTTTTATTTCGTGCAGAACACATTATTTTTTTATAGAGACGTATATTTACCACCGCTATCTATCATATTTTCTAATAGTTATTATCGACTTAATCTCTTGCTTTTAACACCAGTCTAAATCCTTGTCGTACTTTTACCATGAATTTTTTGGTCAAATATAAATATCACATGTCTAACTACGAACGAACGAAACTCGGACCAAACAAGAAGATCACAAGTTTGACTATTGGAATAAAATTCTTGAATATTAATATTGCTGAGGTCTTTACTTCTATTGCATATTATAAATTGTTAAAAGGTCGCTATTAACTTCAATAGTGAAAAATGCATCGACTTTTTAATACGAATGTGATGCATTTCTAACAATTAGGTCCATATTAAATTTTAAACATTTCAGTTTAAATATGGTTTCATAGTATTATTATTAAACTATTAGGAATATTTATATTATGTTTCGCTACATAAATAAATTGTGTAGAATATCTTTGGAGATGTAAGAAAAAATATTGGTTGCTTTTTATTCTTTTATTTCACTAACTAAAATTTATTAAATTTATTTTGCATTATAGTACTTATTGAATATATTATAAGTTATCTTATGATTGAATGTATTCACGCTGCAGAACACTTTGGAGATTCATATATCGTGAAAAAAGGCGTTGCAAAAAATATTGCCAAACATTTTCATTTGTCTTTCGAACGTTTTTTTGGTATTTTGCGTTATTACACAAATTTTTATCGCCAAGTTTGAGGTGTGGGAAGATAATATTAAAAAGTGGTGTGAGTTTGATGTATGGGAAGATAATATTAAAAAGGGAGTGTTCACATAAGCTGACAGATGGATTGGAATCTTTTTAACGATGCATGTTAGTTAAAAATTTATAACTTCACTTAAATTTGATTATCATTTAAAGCTATTAAAATAACCATTATTACTCCTACATAATTTTTGTATGATACCATACACCAAGTTAATACATAACTAAAGGTGTAGAAATTGGTGTCGACTGCTAATTCATGGCCAGATTAGCATCAAAATACACTTTTGACGTTCTTAACCATCATCTTGTAAACCTTCAACTGTTTCCTTCATCAGTCGGATGCGTTCAAAATTTGTTGTCTCAAGCATTACAAAATTTTAAAGTGACAAAATGACTCAGATGTTACTAAGAAAGCCTTGCTTAAAAAATATTAAAAGATGTATGTTTTTATTTCTATGTGTTCACATAATTCAGTTATCCATAATCTTGTTGTAAATATCACATTTTCAACTGAAAAAGCTAAACGTGATATATGGAAGAACGAAAGACAGAAAGTCATGATAAAATGATTCTTTCTTTCAATCAGATATGAAACCTTAAAATTTAAATGAATTCTTATTTAGTGTACTGAAAATTATTGGTAGTTAGAGAAACTGGTTTTAAGAACAAGAGCTGGCATATTTTTATTATATAATTAAGTAATTTTGAAAGCAGTTCTATAAATGTAATTCATATCCAAGGAAATAATTATTACGTAGGTACCGATAATACAATGTAGCGAAATATTGTCAAATACTGAATCCACATACCGTTTTTATGACGCGATCAATACTTGTCCAAGCTCGCTTACTAATAAAGTGATAAGACACACCTATTAATAAGAGAGAGTTGGAAAACTGGGTTTGTATTGAATATACACAAGATAGCTAAACAATACCTTGTTAAGATATGAGCTTATTAGTACTAAACAACATTGACCTGTGACAATAAACGAATAACAAATATTTAAATAATAATGAATTATTTACACACACAAAAGTATCATTATAATTGGAGAACTTTTTGCTACCAGGAAATTCGTTAAAAATGAAATAATTTTAGTTTTAGTGGTCCGGATCTATCGACATTATGTTTCAGAAAAAACTAGCTTATCACCCAGAAAGTCATACATATTTATTCAGAGTTGATGTTTTCTTAAAATATTATTTTAGGGCATTTCGATAAATAAAATAATCATTCAAAAATAATATTATTAACGTGACTACTGTAATGTAACGTAATGTATGTGTAACGTACTACTGTAACTAGAGAAAATGCCATCTGCAACCAGCTTCTACTTTTTTGCTTTAAATGAAAATACTCAGTCTTTTACTACACCAAACAATTGGAGACAGATAAGGAATTTCGGAGCTTCAGCATTACCCATGGACAAGTTTTTAGATTATTTTCAAAATAGAAATTCTCCTCAGATTCAAGTGCACTTACACATTTATTCATGGGATTTACTAACGGTATCAAACATGCACACCAGAAGGCAAGCTGCAGCGGAAATTAAAATTTTGTACAATGTAATGGAAAATTAATTATAGCATTTGAACGACTTGACGATGTTGTGGAAAAACTTCACGTTCTATTCGAAGAGTGTCATTTACTTTTTCATTGTAACCCATACAGTCATCACCAAAACACAATAATACAACAGCTTCATTACTGCAGGGCGATTATCTTCTTTCAAAATTATTCTAAACTTTGAGTGGTCAGCTCGTGTACTCATTTTCTTCCCTTAAACAAATTTAAACGATTTTACCAGGCTCGTTAATTTAAGTTACTTAATGATTAGTTAAGAAAAATAATATTTCAAATATTATTGATCGAAAAATCCCCTTGTAAGTTTATATTTTTATATATTGGAGCCATAAGAACTTACTTCCAATTTTGAGATTCGTCTTCTGCATCTTCTAATGATAACAAAACCTCTTGCTCGAGATTGAAAGACATGTTTCTTTTACCAAGAAACCAAGAAATGTGACGTGCGAGGAGTCACGCCAATCACGTTGAGTCACGTCCCGCATCCCGCGCAAGATTCATCTCAACTTGATCAAACCCTTACTCTGACGTGAATGGTGTACTATTTCGCCTATTATATTACTTACGTCATTCTCAGGGAGGGACAATATAGAGAGGGAACGAAGTATCTGGCAGATGCTCCATCTCCACTCCTCATCATCCGCTACTTTTTATTGCACCATGGTTAATAAAAACAAGTTCGTGGAAGAAGATATTTACTTGAAAAAAAACGATTAAAATAATACTTGAAAAAAACCCTATATTAAAAAAAACGATTAAAATGTAGTAATCGAAGTTGACATAACAGTTTAAGGATATCTTTAAACAGAAGGTAAACAAACAAATAATGACAAAGCATATTCCGTATATCTAAACGATTTCAACTTATGTACTATTCGATTTCAAGCGGTTATAGTTCTTAGTGGAAATATCATTAGGTTTGAAAATAAATAAACCCCGTCGACAAAGTTTTAAAATTATTGGAATCGATTTTAACTCAGACTGCTTTTTCATGGGTCACTTAATGTCAATTGTCCAGAGTGGGAACTTTAGAAAATTGGTATATATTACTCCCACAAAATATTGAAACTATAAATATTGGATTTGGAAAGCTCTTATTAGGTAACCAAAGTTCTTATGCGGCCAAATAGTATGTATATATATATATAGGAATAAATTTAAACGCACCCTCGGTCACCTTTTTCACTCGAGAACAAAGGATCAGGTGAAATAACTTCCATTGAGGGGTGCCCGACTATGTAGAACCTTTTTTATTATTCCTTTATTTCTTAAAAGTTCATGCTATTTCGGGGAGCAATTTGCGTGCGTCCAACAATGATAACTGAAGATTTGATTTGTGGAATGAACGTGAATCGCGTAGTAGCAAATATAGTCCTCGTTTGAGGAAAAGTAATAATATCGGAGCGTATATCGAACATTGATGCGAGTTTCATTACGAATTCCTCGAATCATCTCGTGAACTCATTCGTGAACGAATTCACGGAGAAGTAACTTATATGTGCCTTCCTTTTCATCAATTGTTTGAAGTCGAAAACAATAATTTTGATTACTTTACCTTTGCGGTATACCATACTTAAATGGAAATAGTAGTGAGGGTGGAGCGTTACATCGTACATTTTTGATACGATTACGTAAATTGTGGAAAAGAAATCATTCATCTTACCTTCATTGATATACGTAATTAAGTCAAATTTATAACTTGTCCTTCTATAGCAGTAATTATAGTTTGATAGATGCAACATATATATTTTTGAATAATGTTAAATACAAATCCATGACTACTTAGTTACCAGCAATACTCCAATAATTTCATGAAAGTACTTTTGTTGACCAATTGAGAGCACTGGGGGTAACTAATTGCAAGTTAATAACGTAAGGTGAGATATTAAAAATTATGCATAATTTTTATTGTCTGAAATTATTTCTTTTATTTCAGATAATGTAATATAACCGAGTTATCCGTGATGAGGTCACATTAAGAAAATATTCTTTCTTCCGTTTTTTTTTGTTTCCATGAAATCACTCTTTAGTTATTTGCGACGGTTTTGTATGTGTCGTCATTAAAAAGAATAATATTAATTTTTTGTTAAGAGTAAACGCATCGTTTTAATGCTTTTCCCATTTACGTTTATAATAATACATAAATGTATTAATTGGTGAATAAATAAATTATAGTAAATACTTGTGATAAAATTCAATTAAATAACTCTAATAAGTCAAATTTGTGGAAGCCTGGATCTAATTAATATCTAGATAGTGGTGCAATAATAATAAACGGGCAATGGTTTATTTATGGAAATAATGATCTAAAAAGTTACAATACTTCAAAGTAACGTTACTCAGAATCCCAGATTTAAACAGGAAAGATCTTTGTTAATAGTCCACCTGAAGATGTTGTAATACAACGAAACCTAGGTCGTGGTAAAGAACTTAAAGAAAGTGGAAATAATACAACATCACATAGTTTCATTTAATTGTGAATGTCAAAATAGTTAAATCACTTCATTGCATAGGGAAAATCATGAGGAAATGGGTATACAACTTTATTTTTCCTCGTATATGTCGATGAAAATAATGTCAAGGGCAAACTTTGATGGGACTACCACTCTTTAAGTAAATAGGTCGACAAATCTTGTTACGTTTGAAGAATGTTATTTTACGTAAATCTGAGTGTAAGAAAAAATGGAATTGTTTGGAAGTGCAGACACACTCATGCTTTTTTATCTGACCACGTGTGTAACGTTTTAGCGCATGCAATAATTTCACGTTACACGTGAAACGTTTCAGTAACAGAATATTTAATTTTGACGATAAATTCAAATTACATCAATATCTTGGTCGATCGTGTTGATTTTATAACTAAATGTAATTGAAAATTTTTCGGCCGTGACGACTATGTATTTATCTCGATAAAAATGCAATTCCATATATTCGAAAAATACGCACGACATCATATTCAATTATTATTTTGAATAATTTAAACAGAATAATTGTATGCAGTTTAAGTTATGCATATAATTCTCCTCTAGAACATTTAAGTAAATGTACCTGTTACGACAGATTTTTAACAAATGAATAGATTTTAGCCGTAAAGGAATTTAATGGCCAATGTAAAAAAGTTTATTTATCAAAATTACTCACTTGTTATATAAGATATTTTTAGAGTTTTAATTATAAATTGATTGACAATGTATCACATGCAGAAAAACCCTCTATTCTGTACAAATACTGGAGTCCCATCCTAATCTAATTTTAAGTCTTTTGGAACAAAAATCTATTTATTACTTTTAAATTTGGAGTTATTACCTTATTTTGTTAAGAAATTAGAAGTCTACTCGTATGCAAGACTCGAGCGGGAGAACGGACAAACGATATTGCCAAAATAATAGGGTTTTGTTCGGAACTTTCGGGTACAAAACTCTAATAAACGGATCTTGCATATATTTTTTTGTGAAACGCAAACGTGTGTATATACATGTTTTTGTAATGATAATTTGCAACGGCATTGTTTTATTATGTCGTTGATCGATTAAAATATTTGTGTTTTTAGGCTCATAAAGCACTGATCATGCCAGTACCGTATGCGCTGTACCATTCACGAAGCATGCTTGCTATTTAAGCGCGCAATTTACTTAAATTTTATATGAGATACACCTTAATTAATCATCCGTTAATAATCCAATAATTCATCCATTAATTATTGCATAAAGATGATTTGATGATAGCATGCCAATACTGTTAATGTGGGCAGCTGTATAGTCATAGGTATTGTTTTGAAGGTAGCCTTTAGAAAGGCGGCCTCTTGGTATCGAACTTGTTGCAATTAAGGACTCATATTTCTTCTATTTGGCTGCATTTGTATGTTTATTTTTGTATTATGGGATACTTTCAGTTTTATTTATCGCTCCATTTACCAAAAGATTTAGCGACGAATGGTTTAAAAAAATTTAATCAGCCGTAAAATATTTTCTCATATGAGAAATAAGAGGTCTATTTCCATTGCATATCTGAAGCCGACTTTTAATTAATTATTAAATGAGCAAGATAAATAACAGTACCTTTTCTAACTTTGAAGAGCGTTAATTTTCTAAAAGTGTTTACAGTTTTCTTATAAAACATAACTCGTAATGGTTTAGAAAATGTAATTATTTTGATCCAAAATATTGAAAATATATTTCACTATAATTTCATTCTATGAATTTTTTTTCATATCATGAAGTTTTTCAAAAGTTGTATATACATTTTTCACCGGCAGATGCATAGGTAGGTAAAATTATATTTAAAATTCTAATATTCCAGTACTATCTGTATATGTATTAATGAATTAGCATATTAATAGAAAGATTCAAATAATTATTTAAATTGTATTAAAATGCTAATAATTATTCTACAAAAACCATAAAAATTTAAGACCCATAAAGATTTGGCTTCCTAGTTGAATGTCTCAAAAGATCATAATTTGTTTCCTGTATAGGTTTAGTGATTACGTTTAAACTTTAATATCGCTGAAGCTCAGAAGTATAAGTTGAACTATGTCCAGAAATGTATAATAACATGGATGGATCACATGAGCTGACTTCAGTGATATTTGAGCTGCTGGTTGTAGTTGTTCGGTACTTTTTTGGCTAAAACGTTAACTTTCTCATTTCTATGTGATTTTGCATCTATTTTATTTTTGTCCTTTCGTTGTCTAGTTTGTTTATTTGTTACATATGTGAACACAATATGTATACGAGCTCACTTCAGTGATATTTGAGCTGCTGTATTTAGTTTCTCAGTATTTATTTTTGCTAAAAGGTGAATTTTCTCCTTTGCATATGACTTGGAATCCATAGAATTTCTTTCTTTTGGCTGCTTAGCTTGTTAAATTTTGATTTATAAATAACATAATATGTATTTGAGCCGACTTCAGTGATATTTGAGTTGCTGGTAGTTCCTTGATACTTCTTTTAGCTAAACGCCCACTTTTTCGTTTCCACGCGACTTGGAATCCGCTGCATTTATTTCCTTGGGCTGCATAGCTTATTTAATTTATTTATACGTTGATATAATATGTACTTGAGTTAATTTAGTTAGAAATTTGAGCTGCTGGTAGTAATTGTTCGGTACTTCTTTCAGCTAAAAATCAACTTTCTCGTTTGCATGTGATTTGGAAAATAGAGTCCATCCCTTTTCTGTAAGATTGTTAAGAGCATCTATGCATTTTACAATTCGAGCTGTAAATTAAATTGTAGAGCTAAATTGCAAAATTCAAAGATATACTGCACATAATTTGTAAAATTACCATATGGAATAATTTGTAAATATATTTTGTAAAACGTTTGGGTGCGATGTATTCTTCATTTTACTTAGAATATCGCTTATGAATACGGTAAATTTTATTACATTGCTGAAGATCATATATGGTAATTTTTTTTAAAGCTCTCGTTACTAATAAGGCAAAAGTAACTTTTCTTATATTGTTCAGACCTCAGTTTATTTTAACAACGAAGTATTATTGAACCCATGTGTGGAATTTAAACACGTGTATATTCTATCGAAGGCTTTTAGTAAAATGACAAAAACGATTATTGAGTTCGAAACATATGGAAGATTTGACACTGAATCCCTATTTTATTGTAATTAGTACTTCTCGTTTTTAATATTAGTGGGGTCATATCAACTTCAGTTTTTTTAAACATATTAAAAAATCGATATGGACTCTAACACTATTTATTGGAACTGTCAGACGCATATATAAACCAGCCAAATGCATTTAAGAACATATACGAAATAGGTTGTGTCATCAATACACAATAGGTTGTGTGCATCTCTTGAAATCGGTGAGGCAATTAATTTAATCGAAATAATTTTAATTTTTTTCCAATTAAATGAAACTACGTTATGTATAATTTCTATTTTATTTCAATTCTTTACTTCGACATAGGTTTCGTTGTATGACAACATCTTCAGGTGGACAATTTGTAAAGATCGACTCTTAGAAATTCCAACAACATTTAAATATTATATAAAACAATAGCGGAAGCGGAGTTTGAGCGGGTTTTCTCACTATTTACGTTAGTGAGTTTATAGTAGGGGAGCGGTGTAGTTTTTATAATATTTTCGAAAGTTATACAATATTATATTTTAGTGAGAGTAATAAATTAAATTAATGTTATTCTATGAGGATATACCATGCAAATGTCCCTTTGCATGTAATAAATTAAATGGATGTTATTCTCAGTAATATACTTATACAACAGCAAGGGTTTATGATGGTTGGACCAAGGTTTTACAACTAATTATACATATTTCCCATTTTTTGTTTTCTTTTATTATGTGTCCTCTTACATATGTAGCTGGACTGAAACAATTTGAAGGGCACTAACTATATTATGTCTATAAGATATTAAGTATGGGTGATGGTACTGTATTGAGTTGTTCACTTACTTATGTTGGTGTCTATTTTATGTCTGTTTATTTGTAATGTTTTTAGGATGTTGAGTTTATTACCTTTCGTATTTATTTTTAATATATAATTAGCATTGTTGGTATGCGGGTGATGGTTATTTCCAATAAGATGTTTTGCAAAATGGACTGTGTCTGATTTGTTATTTCGCCAGCTATCAATATGTTCTTTGTATCTGGTAGTAAAATGTTTTCCTATGTGACCTATATACACGCTGTAATAGTCGTTGTATTTACGTTTATAGATACCACTTTTTTATATTTATCTATTTTTTCTTTATTATTAATAAAGGTTTTACCCAAGTTATTTAAAGTACTATGGGCACATGTGGTATTATTTATATTTTATTATTAGGTGAGAGTTTTCTAAGTTTAATTGACACATTGCCTATGTACGACATGAATTTATAGTAAATTTTATTATTATTTGGTACGACATGGTACGACGTGGTATATCTCTTGGATTACTATTTTTCGTAATTTATTCTGATACAATTTGTTATGATTATTATTTATTGTGATTTTTTACAATTGGTTATTTCTTTATGTTAATTAGGTTTTTCCAATGGAATGGTTAAAGCTCTATGAATTTGTTGAATGGAAAGCTGTTAACTTATGGGAGCAAGGGTGTTATGAATGATTATTAATAATAGAGTCGGCAAATGTGTCTTTTCTAAATATACTAAATTTATGTTCATTGTTTTTTAGTTCTAATGTGATATCTAAAAAGTTTAGTTTGTTATCGGATTCTAATTCTAAAGTGGATTTTATATTATTGTGTGAGGAGTTGGCAAAGTTGACGAATTGATCTAATTGTCGTTGTGTAAATTTCCAGCATATAAGGATGTCGTCTACGTATCTATAATAGTATACTACATCGGTCGCTAATTTACTGTTTAAGAGGCTAGTTTCTAGATTGTTCATGAATAATTCGGTTAACAGAAGACTAAGGGGGGAGTTCATTATGGGGCCATTGTTTTGTTGAAAAAAATTGTTTATAAATAAGACATAATTTTGGCCCATGCATAATTTAATTTCCGATATTTCAAAGGGAGTCTAACCGTCTCTTTTTTAAGATATCTGAAATAATGTTCAGGCAATCTTTTAGTGGTATATTAGAAAATAAATTTATTACGTCAAATGATACTAATTTACAATTGGGTGTTAGGTGTATATTTTGGATTTTATTGCAGAAATTTAGGTTGTTTTTAATGGTATATACCATAGGCGCAACTTAGGTTTCAGTACGAAATATCTTATTAAGATGAATGGCTGATTTTTTTGGGGGGCGTTCATGTATGATGCAACGGATCATATGGGTATACATTTATTCATGAATTTTAGATTGTCCATAGAGTATCGTTGGTCTAGCGTTCATTTCTGTCATTTTAAGTTTGGCAAATTCATTAGGAAATGTGGTATTACATGTTTGATTATTTGTTTTATGTTGTCTGCTAATGTTGTGGTAGAGTTTTTTTGTAGATTTATGAAGTCTTCTGGTTTAAGAAAATCGTACACTTTATTTTTATATTATGTTTGGTCTAGGATAACTATAGTGTTGTCTTTATCTGCTTTAGCTAGGATGAGTTTATGTTCAATATTTTAATTTTGAAAATTACATTATGTCACATTACGTTTTTCATTAATGTGTGTTTTGGTTTTGGAGCATACTTTACATATTTTATCAGCAGCTTGATGTTTAGTAGGTGCGTCCTGATTACTGAATGCAATAGTGGTATCTACTACTAGTGATTCTATATTTTTTCGAGGGCGGGGGGTATTTAAATCCTTTGTTTAAAACTTCTATTTCTCTATTATTAAGTGTTGATTTTGAGAGGATTATCGTTCTAGGACAAAAATGTTCGTTTGGGTATAACTTGTAGTTTTTGCTTTATGGCTTTACATTTTTTAATTTTATTTAATTGTTATGTTTTTTATTATAGCACTGACGTTATTTCTAATTAAATAGTCTAATGTATCAAATTCTATATATATATATATATATATATATATATATATATATATATATATATATACCATTAAAACTGCCTTGATCTCTGTAATAAAATTCAAAACATACACCTAACACCCAATTGTAAATTAGTATCGCTCAATGTGGTGAGCTTATTTTCTAATATACCACCAAAAAAATGCCTGAATATTATTTCAAAAATTTAAGAAAAGAAATGGTTAAACCCCGTTGAAATATCAAAAATTAAAGACCTGTTTAAATTATGCATGGACCAAAATTATTTCTCCTTTGATAACAAATGTTTTCAACAAGTCCATGGTCTTGATGTGGGCTCCTCACTCAGTCCTCTGTTAGCCGAGACATGACAATTTTATTAAACTTTTGGTGTTTAATTACGGATCACTAAAAATATTGGACCAAAAGAAAACCAATAAAATGTTTTCTGAAATATTAGGATAGCATGTAAGTATCCACTTTATTTTTCTTCTTTAGTTTTCAAAAAATATCTCAAAAAAGGTCACATGTAAACATATAAATAAATACAACCTAAAATAACATGTAAATACACGAATAAAAAAAATAATGAAATATTTTTGTACTAAAAATAAATCATCACGGAAGACTTTTATCGTCTTTCGAAAAAAAATTTAAAACTTTGTAATAAGGATAAGATATAGGGAATTTTATTGCGGTAAATGCGCACCCACTATGTGGTAGTTTAAGAGAAGAGGACTAAAAATTAATGATATCCTTTGTTTCCTACAAATCCAAAGGCAAAAATGATAAACATATACACATATTTCCGGAAATGTATGTAAACCGTCATCGTATAAAATACCTAGGAAACAAATAATATTATATACATTTCCGAGAGACTCTATACATTTCATAAACAATAATCGGAAAGGTGTTAAATTCGGTATATAGGTAAGTTGCCCGTGGTGAACACTGCGAGGGGGTGTTGTTATTACGTCATTCGCTTGCATAATCGCGAGAGTCAATCACGAGACTAGTGTTGCATAAACATTCATTGTATATGCACATCGCAGTTGTTCATTATGCCGTTCCATTACGAAAGATCGATTTTACGATGATATGATATATAACATGTAAAAAATTAACTAGTGCTAGGATACTGTATATATTGAAGATCAGCTTTACAAAATGTAGCAGGAAGAGGTCATTACAGGAAAAACGATAACAAGAAAGACTCCTGGCGATTATTGGTTGTTACAGCAATATGATTTGCTTACTGTAGACCAAAAAAGTAAGCTTATTTTTCCTGTTAAAGACATTGGAAGCAACAAACTTTATTACTTCTGTGATAGCGAGTTATTCGACATATTACACGAAGCACTTATAAGAATTGGCCACGGCAGAAGAGATCGCATGATGAAAAAGGTGTGTGGTCACTACAAAAATATAACACGTAAGGATATAATCACCTATATTCAACTTTGTGAGCCCCATCAGAAAAAGCAAAAAGGTATTAAAAAGGGTATTGTTGTCAAGCCTATTATAGGGTATAAGTTCAACTCTAGATGCTAAGATTTTCAATTTCAGCCCGACGGGGAATACAAATTCATACTTGTTTATCAAGACCACTTAACAAAATTTGTTGTTTTAAGATCACTCAAATCTAAACGAGCTGAGGAAGTGACTTATTCCTTGTTAGACATATTCATTCTGCTCCGTGCCCCTGCCATTCTGCAGTCCGACAATGGCAGAGAGTTTTTTAACAAAATTATTAAAAACTTAAAATCGTATTAGCCTACTTTATTTACTAAAAATGTTAAAAATCAGTCACAAGAAGTTTCCTCCAGTATCTGTTAGAACTTCTGTTAGGATTCCCGTACAAGAGGGATATATGTGGTCTTGGATAAAACAAATGACGAACTTTATCAAATTGGTACAAAGAATGGAGTCATAAAAAACATTTATTCTAGGTCTCAGTTCAATGTTTGTCCAAGAGATGTTCTTGTCATCAAGGATGTAACCAGTACTGAAATTTAGTTGCGAATTTATATCCTACTGGAACTGGACAACGATTCAAAAGTGCCTCTGCAAGAAGGGTTGTAGTTCATTAAAATGTTTGTGCCTCAAAAATAAAAGGTTGTGTAATTATAAGTACCACTCCAGCTTAACGTGCAAAAATAAACAATCTTAGGAAGATTCTTATGTTTTAGAATGTGACCTGATGAATCTAATTAATGTTAATGTGAGATTTTTAAAGAAATACTATTTGTATTTTTTTTATTTGATGATGGCCAAGCTACCATAAAATCAAATAAGCTCTTATGTTAAGTTTTTAAGTTTAATTAATAATAAGTCTTTATTTCTATCTTAATAAGTAATTATGAAAGTGAGACTTTTAATAAAAAATATCTTTTTGATATTCAGTCTACTTACGGCGTTTTATTTTTTATTTATAAATTCTATATTATGATCTTAATTTTATACTTGTATTACAATACAATACAAATACACTCTATTGCACTTTGAAATTTGACACGTAAATTTATAAAAAGAATATTATAGACGTCAAATTTTGGCGGTCTTGTCGCTAAACAGTGATGTTTTCCAGACAACCAGTGGGTACTGGAGTTATTATAGAATTGAGATATATTCCCTATTAACAAATAGGGAATTACACGCAATACCTAGGATATACATATATTTCCTAGGAAATGTATGCATTAGAGAGTCTTTGTGAAATTATTTTACACAATTCCTATGTTAGCTCGTTATTATATATATTACCTAAAAATTTTATACAATTCCTAGGTTTCATGCATTTCCGGTAACATATATATATATATATATATATATATATATATATATATATATATATATATATATATACACGGAAGAACTCACACATAAATACACACACACACACACATACACACATATGTACGTATGTATGAATCTTACAAATTTACATATGAATAGCGGCAGATTTATATTAATATATTCAATTGGTAGACGATAATTCACCAATTTTCAGATTTGAGACGATTATTCAGATTGGATTTTACCCATAATGTTAGGCATATACTATAATCACTTTATTAACTTAATAATACGAATTATAATATTAATACGAATTATAAAATTAAAAGGAAAATTGAGAGATATAAAATAATTTGGAGAAATATTCAATACCGTAAAATCATATTTTTAATTACGACTATCAAATAATTCCATATTATATTAGTAATGTGAACACAAGAAAAAGGTTTACAATACCTGAATTGTAATTTTGTTTCCTTTGAAAGCATTCTGTTTTGGAATAGAATGTCGTATTAGCTAGAAATTTAATAACCATTAAACTGAGTGTGGTCAGTCCACATATATAATAAAATTTATCCCTTATAGATTATCTCCAAGGTATTGAATATATTTTCCATGCTAGTTTAACTTATGGCCCTGATAATGTTCATCTTGTAGGACTTCATCGATTAATAAAATCCTGAAAACATCTTGGCGAAAAACGAGTTGAAAAGTGTTTGTCAAAAATTCTTGTTAGATTTTCATTAAAATAATGTTTTAATAATAGTAATTTTATTATACACCGAAGTCAATTTATATTTAATTTATTTACGTACCATTTTAAAAAAAAGGTTGGAAAATGACACTGAAAACTTTCACGGTAATATTGGGCGGTTGGCTTCAAAACAGAAAGGTTTTATGGAGATAAAAGTGCTTTCAGGATGGCTAAGTGATGCGATATGGACAGCGTGCAAATATAGCGATAATACGCGGCGGCGGCACTTTGAGGTGAATGTTTGAACATAAAGCTATAAATATTATATGGCGGGTAAGCTTAGTTTTCATGGCGTGCGCTCATTATTTCTGGAAAGTTTAGCCAGCAGTCACTTTTACGGAACGGAACGGCATGTTGCAATAGTGTTTCTTTATGTTTTGCTATATTTGAGATATATTTACAGAAAGTAAATAGAGATGAATGACCTTAATATTATTCACACTTTTGCATATCGATCGATAGAAAAATTCTGAAAATGTGGTTGAAAATCGATAAATGATTTTAAATATTTTATTTTTTAAGTGAAGTAAATTTTAAGTATGGAATAAAATATGGCTCTAATATACTTATTAATCTAATAATTTAGGATTCATTATCATTTTACCGTAAATATACATGTGGTATTATTACTTATAATATATTTTCAAACATACATATTTTTCAAAAGTGTGACCCGAATCCCCGGTCCGCTATTCTGGACAAAAAAGTTGTTAAATATTATGTAAAGAATGTTTTAGCCATTAATTAATTTTTTATGTTTATACTGTTCAGGATAATGTGATGAATAATGAAAATTATGCAAATAATTATGTAAAGAAGGTGGAAAGAATAAAATGGAATTTCCTCATTAAAAAGTATTATTTTCCGACGTATTCCTTAGACATTATAAAACTACTTTTTTGCGGATAACCATACTCCAGTGCGGTGGTTGATAATAGATCTCATCTTGACAAGGTCTCGTATATTTTGAGCAGTATAATTTATGAACTTTTCTTTTCATATCTACTTTGAAGTTATAAAGGATATCAAGGGTCGTCACACTTTATTGACCATCGTACAAAAGAGGATAGTCAAAAACTTGATTGCGCTTATAAAACACAAATATTTATCTCAAACTTAAGAGGTTAAGAATGAATAGTCTTTCTGTGAATCAATAAGTTTGTGTTTTTTGTAATTAGTGAATTTCTTACAACTTAAACTTTCACAGTTTTACAGTTTTAGTAAATTAAAATAACAATAAATAAAAAAAAAAAAAAAAGAAAAAAATATATATATATATATATATATATATATATATATATATATATTTATATAGTCAAATAAAGTCGAGTACATAATATAAAATGTTATAATTTGTTGAATCCAAATTGTTTTTGTCGTGATTATTTACTTTAATATTTTTTCTACTTAATATAGATTACAAGAATATACTAATGATTTAAAATGTCGACAAATACTGAAAACTTATACTTTACTTGAGTACTTGAATAATACAAATATAAGCGTGAGGAGAGAAACCTGTTATTTACTAATTTCTGTATTTAAAAAGGTATTTATTTGAACAACAAAAATTAAAAGCAATTGAATTTTAATTAGTTTCAATTTCCGTTTATAATCGTAGGAAAAATGGTTGCCAAACTATGAAAGAATTTTTGAGACCTTTCCTTTAGGTTGTTTTAAACATTGGCTTTATAAAACTCTTAGAAAATAATCGAATTGAAGTACATGTCAAAAACGCTGCTCTGAATATTCAGCCAAAAATTGTATTCTATGGAGATGCTTTACCTTTCATTCAACCAGATTACGGATTCAACAAAATTTGAATCAAACATTGAAGATGAAATGTTTAATGCATCATCAGTTTCTGTATTCAAAACTAGTGTGAAGTGGCTTATTATCACACATATATCTTTATGTCGCTCATTTTATTTTAATTTGAATTATTTATTATATCACACTTCTGTCATATATTTTATTTTACATTTCGGTTTTAAAAATAATAAACAAATAAACTTAAATTTGTTTAGGCTCTAAGTAATATAAAAATAAACATTTTATTTGAGCCAAGTTATTAGATATTACCAGATAAATAAAGAAATAAGGAGAAATAGAAAAGTGAAAAGCTGACCCAGCGCGGATCAACATGGTGCATTAAGGTTTCCGCGCCTCATTTGAAGCGAAATTGCCTTATTTTATTTGTTATCGGTAATATGGTTTTCTTAATGCAATAAATATTTAATAATGCTTAATATAGTTAGGTAGGTGGTACACACACACACATACACACACACACACACACACACACACACATACATACATATATATATATATATATATATATATATATATATATATATATATATATATATATATGTACTTAATAACGAATTTAAGTTATTCGGGTATTTAAAATTCCAGACGGTTACTAAGTGAACAGTGATGTTACTTGACCGTAACCCTTATAAACACATTACTAAGGCTGTTACTGCAATTAAAATCATTTTATTATTCTATACCTTCTTTCAGCTTCACAAAGATTTACAAATTTCGTTCACGCGCGAATCCCGAAAGACGTCGGTCAACTAATAAAGTGATGCCATGAGTAGGCCCTGACTTCGATCCTTCAATTTGTGGGTCGAATTAAACTTTCATTCGATCAAAGGGAGCCGTATAAAGGTACGGTCGAATTCCGGCTTCTGACGAAGGTCGGACATGGTAATTATATTAGATGTGAAGCCCCGAACTGATATATCCCCTGGTTGATCAGTGCCGGATGGAAATCAAAGGTGATGGAATGGTGTGTTTTTTTTCGTATAGTGTGGAAAATTCTTTATCTATATTTAGTGAAATGTATTTCCTTTCTATTTTAAATTTCTCTGCAATTTTTAATAATTATATTTAAACGTGATATCACTCTCTCGAACATTTTATTCTTTTATAAGTAACAGGTACTCATTGATAATTGCCATTTTGAAATCAAAGGTGTTGGCTATGGTATGTATATGAACATTATGTATTTCATATCTATTTAAAATTCAATGATAATTTTATACTGTTCATCAGTGTTTGTGATTATCACTGTATCAATAATTTTATTTGTTGATAATTTACGGGAATCCATTGATAGCCCATGCACACATTAATTTTATACTTTCTTAAGGTCAACTTACGTTTTTGGAATATTTCAAAGTTAATATATATTACCGTGTGGAAGGAAATAATTAGGACATTTTCTCAATAAAATTGAGAAAACATATTAAAGTTATGCCACATCTTAAAGAGCGTAAGTTTGCTCATGAAAATAATGCATGCACATTGTTTTTATGAGCAAATTGTGTGTTGGAGTCAAATAGATCTCTAGTGTTGTGTGAAAGTCTGCTCATAAGAACAATGCTAACTTTGCCATGGTTTTCGGTAGTTTGGTACATTCTAGGGTCAGATAATGAAAGTGTGGCTTGAACCCAGACATGAGAAATCAGAGGTGGCGAGGAAATAATCAGATTCGAAGATAAATATTTTCGTTAGAGTTAATATATATTGTATTTCGTAATAGTTTGTGTAGATTCAATGTTTAATTATTCTGTACTATCTATAAATAATTCGTTTTGCTAACACTGCTCGGGTAAAATAATATATTTACCTGTACTTGTGTGAAATGTGAAATAAATATTTTATCCGTTACTTATGGAATTTCTGAGACACCTTACCATAATGAAATGTATTAAAACTACAACGTATGGTCGTCGTCCAAAAAGTAATCACCTATATAAATATAGTTACAATAAATTAGTTTTATCGACAGACGTTATTTTTACCAAAATACTCTTTTCGCGACAAGTACCGTAATGTTTATTATCCTTTGTAGATGATTCTTATTTAGTAAACAATATCTCAGAATTCAAAAACAAATTTATTAGCAAATATCGCATCATTTATTTAAAATGCCTGAAGTTTTTTGCATACCTTGGTGTTATTAATTAAATAGGGAAGTATTGCAGTTAGTGGAGCTTTTGTACGTTGTCAGAGTAAAATATCAGTGAATATAATTAATTAACCTTGTATTGTGATTAAGAAGGTTGGGTAGAAAAGAAATATAATGATCTGTTTTTCTAATGAATATTATCCGTATATTTTTGCAAACTGAGAAAGAAAAAAGATCTATTTAATTTACAGTAAATAGGTCACACCAGCAATAAATAGCTAACAGACAATTTATACAGACATAAAAGCAAGTATGAACAACCACTGATGAAATGATTGGTTTACACTGATATTTTAAATCTCTTTATCTGACTGTCGATTCAGGCTTTTGACTTAGTCGTTTTGGTGAGCTTAAAAATGAAAAAAACTAACATTAGAATTTTTAAAGGTTTACATTAGGAAACTGACTCACCAAATGATAAAATATTGCATTAGTTCCTGTCTGTCTCTTTAATAAAAATATCTAAATATCGGTTAAATGATTGTTTTATTAAGAGGAGTTAATTATTTAATTCTATCGAGAGTATGAATTTTTTACACGAAAAATAATTTGTTTTTTATAAAACAGAGCAGAAAATTTATGGTTTGGAGAAATCTCCGAATCGGTAATTTTTTGCTATGTTATTCTAGTTATTTTTTTCTCTTTTTGTTCAGAAGATTAATGATGGATGGATTAATGAAGTTTGAAATGTAAGACTTCATTATATTACATGTGATTTACAGGTTGGGTGTCTCAAGTAAATCTGTTGATGAAATCGTTTAACTAAATAGCTATTAAAATTTACTAACATTAGATGTCAAAGCCATTATTTGTTTTTGTTGAACGTATTTAGTTGACTGCAATTTATACTAAATTTCTGAGAATTTCCATTGTCTATAATTTATACTAGTATTCGTGTAGAGATCTTTATTTTTTAAATTTATCTGTACGATACATATCTGTACTAATACGTAAAAGCTTGTTTGTTAGTGCTAATTTGTTCAAAAAAATTGTTTATAAAGAGGATTTTTGTTTATTCGTATTAATATCTCTAGAAACATACATTCGATTTCACAAATATACGTGTTAAAACTCATGTTATGATTAATGTTACATAATATATTATTACACGCTACTATTCACAGTTGAAAAGTTGTGATGAAGAAAGTAACATAAGTTAGAGAACACTTTTTAAACGTTGCAATATGGAGAGAGGCCGGTTTATTTATTCAATGATCATCAGTGAATACACCCGACGATAAAACTCCAACCCTGAAGGCTATCGTTGTTTAATGAATGGTGTGGTAGTATAAAGTGCCCATGAGGGGTGGAAGGGGGGGGTAGAGTGAACTCGCTGAGTAAGTTTATTATATAATAACTCGAATTATAATGAGTAATACATTGACTTTTAAACTGAATATAGAATATTCGGCGAGAGCCCTAGTCGAATAGCCGAAACTTAGAAAAATTGTTCATCTGGATTTGAAGTATATACGTGTATCTCGTATAACAAGGTCTATGCATCAGATTTTACAAACAAGTTAAAGCCAACTTGATAAGTATTAACACGTTTTACAGAGAATAAGTCCGACAGTAGTGTCCATAAAACAAGCAGAGTTTAAAGTGTTAGCTCATTCCTTGTTTGAATCAATATGATTATGAAACCAGAAAACTAGTACGTCTTGAATTGCTGTGAAAGAATAGTAGATGAAATAAATACAAACGATAACGCAAGCAGATCAGAAGAAGAAAATCACTGCGGCAGAAATGAATATATGTATTTCTTACACAATCTTAAAGTACATAATAATAAGATTTGTTTATTTTATGGGCGGTAAATAAAGCATAGTTTTCACAATGTCAGCTGAAACTTACAGCAAAATATTCACAAGTATCTATGTACCTGGAAGCAAAGTTTATTCGTTTGTTTTCCGAAACTGGTATCAGACAAGGAGAAAAAAATAGACTTTTTTCCAGTAATGTTTTTTGCAAAAAATATTTCTGGATTACAAACTAACGCTTCCATATTTTACAATAATAAGTGAATCTTCTCTCTCTTTAGGAGTCATGCTAAGAGTAATAAAATCTACACATATTAAATATGTCACATTAGCAGTTAGTATACAGTTGGTTTATAATTTATATAAATATATAAACCAACTGTATAGGTGTAACTAAGATCCGGTCAATTATTCAAAGAAACTAGGTTCAAATTTTAAGGAACTATATGAGAATTCTTAAGCGTACCTTAAAAAAATAACCTACAGGAAAATTATATTTCTGTTCCTATAAATTATAAATTATATCTTTACCTAAAGGAACATTATATATCTTTGGGAAATAGAGTCTATTATTCATACAAATTGAGTTAAAATATCAAGGAACTATATGAGAATTCTTAAGGGTGCTTTAAAAAAATAACCTACAGGAAAATTATATTTCTGTAGGGAAACAAGCTTAAAATATGTTTAATTTGATGCCCGAAATCACCTGTATGAAGTACAGATTAGTTTTTGTTACATTTCCTTTATATAATTTCACATTAAATAACTTAATTTTTACATAAATTATATGTTAATAATGGTTCATTTTCCGGTATTCGGATAAACATTGAAAACATAGCCCAATATTTTAAAGGTAACCATTGCTAATAAGCAATAATTAATTAATTAAAAAAAAAATAATTTTACTCGTAGATATTTAATTTATTCTATCATAAGAAATTTAATACAGCTGACAATGAAGACATTGTTAAAAAAAGATCAAAATGTCCGGATTGGATTCTTAAACACACATCCGATAATAAATATGGCATCTCAAACTACAACGATTCCGAAAAAAATTCAATAACTTAAATGCCACATTTGCATATAATAAAAATGTTACGGCGACTCCACGTTAAAGAAATGTATCACAGTGAATATGACATGATAAAAAATTAATTATTTCAGTTAAGTACTTAATAAGAACTAATCTATTAAGTAGAAAAATATATACAGCGGCGTAACAGTATGGATGTTGATTAGGCCTCAAAATTGCATGAAAAATAATTTATTACCGATAGAGATTAGTTATTTATTGATATAAAATATATTATCTGGCCGCAATTCAAATATTCTGTAATTAAAATTTCATGTCAAAACACATCAATCAAATATTCTAAAATAAACTGATTCGTATTCGTACAGATTCGGAGGACCACGTCGTTGAAAGGCGTATCCGTCAATCAAAATAACTCTGATTGGGAACAAGGTGGTCTTTTTTAGACCACGTTTCGGAGTTAGACGTGGTGAACACATGTTATTTTGTAATTACACACCGATGTTTTATTTGCACTCTACGTAAATAACATTTCTAATTTTATATTATCGAAGCAGCGTTGAGGTGACCGCCTTAGAACTTTTAGCTTTGCAAAAGCTGAAACGAGCTTTTGTCGAACTTTTATATGAAATTTATCGTGGATGTCCCTCTCTTATGTCCCCGAATAAAAGATATTGTTTTGTGTTATTACATGGTCTATTGATATTTATTTTATTATACTATGTTCAAGTATTACATTTGTTTCGATATTTCGTCGCTTTGCTGGTTCCATGTCTTATTTCCTAAATCCGATTCGCGGGTGTGTTCGAGTGTATATTGCGAATTGGTGTACCAAAAAATAAGCACCCTTATTGATTTTATCCAATCGTTTACTTCTTTTCTTAAATAAGTTTGAACACAGATTTTGGGGTTTTCAAATATGTTCAAAATTATTAGTTTTAAGAAAATGTGGTTGAGTTAACATTTGTTGTTGTCATGCATAATACCTACATTCGAATATTCGTTACAGCACTATGTTACTTGTGTTTTGTATTAAACTATCCTGTTATAATTTTTTTTCTGTTCTTGTATTTTAGTGGACTTTTATTATGGTTACTAATTGCAATAATTGAATTTCATTCTGAGTCTTGCATTTTTTGTTCTTCTCGAAGCTAGAGCCAATCTTGATATTTGTATTCCTATCTATACACATATTAAAGCTGTAGAATTGGCATGTCAGCAATCTTGAGATAGCTACGAAAAAGTTATTTAGCGGCCATAATAAATTACTGAAACATATCTTATATTGTTTTTGTAATTTTTAATCGTTTTTATAATTTTTAGTTGTTTACCTGTGAGCGTTTTATTTAAGCATTAGAATTAAGACATTATAATTATTTAGGACGTGGTAGCTTAAAATTTCAATATAAAGCGTACTTTCCTTATTCAAAGTTTGTTTTTATTATGGTTATAAGTAGCGTTATATGTATTTTATCCTTCTGTCTTATAGTTAAGTTAACAATATTTCCCAACGGTCCACGTAAACTAAGTAAACTAACACTGCCACAGCTGTTAGTCACTAAATATGAAAGAAATTGTAAATTTTACACAAAAAACTTTTTTTTAACTTTTTATATGAACGTTGATATGAACGTTGAATTGTATGAACCCAATTGATATGAACGTTGAAACTGTACATTACTAATAATTTAAAGACATTTTTTATAACGATGTATGTATCTTGAGGTGCGTATACAAGCTGTTATCTTATATTCTCTTTTTATCTGTGTTTCCAGAAACCTTTCTCAATTTATAGCACTAACAAGAACATTGGGCAAGTCAGTTATATATAAAAAATATAGTTCGCACGCACACACGTATGCTAGCAAGTTCGCAAGAACACAAACACACACACACGCAAAAACACGCATACACTCATGCAGCCATAAATGTGGAGAGAGAATCAAGTTGGTGAATTTTAATCTCATGCATAATAATAATGTTTTACTATAAGAAAACCAGCTATGAACAAAAAGGCGACCTTCATGAAGTTGCAGTATAAACGATGTTTGGTTAGTTTAAGAACTTCTCCAAATAATTTGCCAACATTTATAAAATTTATTTAAAATTGGTTTGCTTATTTCTGGATATAAATGCTCAGAAAAATTAATTAATTAATATGCAAGATAAAATATTACAATTTAACCAGGGTTAATTAAATGCAAGTTTTTAATAAATACTTTAGTGATAAAGTAATTGAATATTGAATATATTTGGCGTTAATTTTGTAGAAATTCATTATTCACAATTAAATGAAACTACGTGATGTAGTATTATTTCTACTTTCTTTAATTTCTTTACCACGACCTAGGTTTTGTTGTATTACAACATCTTCAGGTAAACCTAGGTCGTGGTAAAGAAATTAAAGAAAGTAGAAATAATACTACATCACGTAGTTTCATTTAATTGTGGATAAAGTAATTTTTAAGTTAACAATATTAAAAATACTCATTGATAGACGTGGAACAGTAATTTATTTATCGCCATAATTTATTATATCTTACTTTTGTTTCTTTGAAATAAAATTTTCCTATGTAAATTTTGGCAAGAAAATGAATAAACGAATATTTTATTCATTCCCGCAGTTTGAAACATTTATATAATGTAAGTGTTTTTCGTCTCCATTAATAATAACAACGACAAAGAGCGCAAAGGAAAACTTATATCCGCAAGACATCTTCTATAAATTTTCAAGTGTTTACATTAAGAAAACATTACAATTTTCATGTCAAAACTGGGCGCAGTAATAAAAAATGACAAATAAATTTCCAAGTTTATCTCATCGTACATCCAAATTTCTCAAATAAAACATAATGGAAGGCGCAGTTAAAATCATCTTTGAAATTGTACTATATTGGTTTTTATACGAGCACAATTCCATTCATTTATGATACGGTTCGAACATCCATTCAAATAAACGTCACATACTTCTGTGTATATGATATGCAAATAAGTTATTTAATGATGTTAGGGAAGTTTTATTTCACCATCATATTTATGTACGTGATATCGTAATAAAGTTACTTAATGGTTTCTGGGGAGTTTTATTTTATCTAGAACAAAGTAAAAGTAAAGTCAACTAGTTTTAGGGACAGTTTTAAAGAGAAAAGTATAGCGAAATTTATAGCGAAACTACTTATCTTCAGTCATAATTAATACTATTTTTCAAAAGCAATATTTATTTAATAATAGCTACTATGATTAAATATGTGGGACATAAATATTATCGTGAATATCTTAAGAATATTACATCTGGAATGTCATTATAAGTTAGCTGTAACTTTTGCCAATGCTACTACAATAATGGCTTTTTGGTAATTTTATATTCTTGTATAAAGGAGAAGGTAATATATTTTTTAGTATTTATATTTTCCGAGATATACTACTTAAAATTATGAAAACAAATATCTTTGAGGCTCTTATAATTAGCCTTTGGATATAGGGACTTTTAATTTTTTTTTGAGAAATTAGTCACACCCCTCTCCTTTCTTCAAGTATTTTTGAGAGTTAGTTATTATGATTTACGAGATATGTGCTGTTTACGTGCTTTATTACTACGCAAAATTTCTATGGCAAACATGTGAGTGATGTTATAAAGGTTGCGTATTTTCTTTTTGAGGTACGCATCCTTAAAAATATGTTTTATGCAATCTTACCGACAGTTAATTTCACTATTCAATTTACACACACACAATTTTGAAATTTATTTATAAAATTCTTAACTAGTCTGTAAAATTTAACGCCGCTTGTTTTAAGTAAAGGTACTTGTTTAGAGGTAATAGCTTTTACAGTGTAAATAGGTACTTTATCATCATTCTAAAATACCTAGACATGTATTTAAACCATATAAATTTTTAAAATTAAGTAATATTTTATAAATGAATCATAAAAAGTGCTTTGTGTTTTTGATGTGAGGCATCTAATGACCCGTTTGGATGGGAGTTATAACGTTCTGATGGCACGTCTCGATGTGTCATTCAGCCAGCTTCGCCTTTTACCGGCTCTCTCCGGCTTAATTTTGCCAATTTCGCGTCTCGTCGGCTAACAATATTATAAAATTAAAAATATATATTCAATATATTGTTAAGAAATATTTTTGTGATAAATTATTTCATAAAAGTAAAATAGCGAAATTAAATTAAAACATTATTATTAACTAATATTTGAATATTTATTTTTCCATTTTCAATTCGTTGCAATTAAAATATTTCAATATGAAAATATAAAGAAATTAGATGTTTCACATCTGCCCGGTGTCCCATGACGATTCAAAATTATTTTTTTTAATCCATTGAATAAATAACTTGTTCTGCATGTGTTAAAGAAAAAAACAAAGAAAGAAAAGAAGAAAGATTTGGACCTGCCAAATGGTCATACCTGCAACTTTTAGAACTGTGTAGGCTGTTATCTCTCGAGGTTATTTCTCATTATTGGCTGCAAATCACAAAAGTGTTTATAGTGTCAAGAAACTTCTGGGCTCCAGACTATATAAATATGTTGGTCTTAAAGTATATTCTCCACGCCATGCATTTTTTTCATTTTGTTGTAGTAGTAATATTCATAATAATTTATTATTAAATTTTTAACTTTACACATTAAAAATATTGAAATTCTTCAACTAAATTTTTTCGCCTGCAATTTTAAATATATGTAAGTATATTCCGTTAGTAAAATTTATCGAGGTTATTATTAGGTTGCTAGTACGCACTTACACTTTCACAAATATTTATTTTATGCACTATATTACTATTTAAATGTAGATCTCAATCTGTATTTCTCACCTTCGTGCCCAGTTCTTGATAATTTGATTCAATTTTGGTTATGCTCTCAGTCGTGATAATATTCGTTATTATTTATTAATTAATTTTTACCTACACATATAAAAATGTTGAGATAATTAGCTTAAAAATATTCTTTAGCTATATCGCTTTACCTGCATTTTTCATATAAATATAGGTATATTATTTATTAAAATTCTCAAGGTTTTCTCTCATTATTAGTTCGATAGTGCCAGCTTATACTTTTACAAATATTTACATGTAGTGCACATATTGGTGTCACACTATATGTCTCACTTCCAATCCGTCTCCTTGAAAAGTAGACGGATTGGAAGTGAGATATATAGTGTGATACCAATGTGATACCAACACTTAGTAACGAAAACTGAATCAAGTTTTCGTTATACTCTCAGTCGTGGTAATATTCGTCATTATTTATTAATAAATATTCACATTTACACATTGTTGATATTGGGACAATTAGCTTAAAAATGTTCTTTAGTTGCAATGTATTATGTGGACACATCAGAATGTAAAAATAAATTTGACTTTGAACACAGGCGGCGTATGTATATTTCTTTTTCTGCACTGAATTTTACATAATAAGGATTTTTGTATTATTGGTTAGTCACCAACTTTCTTAAATAGAGGGTTAGGCACTTTTTTCTTAATATTAACTTTTGTTGATTATCCTATTTTTAGATAATCAACGATATTTTTAGTGTGATTTTTTCTGCCTATTTAATATTATTTAAATTAGCCCGCATGTTTCTTATGATGAGTGTAATATTTCAATTTGTTTATTGTTACATATATCACCTACACAAATACTACAAAAGTACGAAAGCTTAAACGAAATTTGTAACATTATTATAAGGGTTAATAAAATTAAAAACCTGATAAATATTTGTTTATATTATATATCGGTATAACAGATATGAGCTAAAATAAACTGCATAAAGATACCTTAAGACAAAATGAAAGAGAGAAATACTCGCGACTGGTTTTTCCAGTAAGATATTGGATACTGAAATGATACAGAAACTCAATGAGCTCGGACCTTCAGCATATTCTCGTATCCATGCAACCATCTTTTTGTTACAATATTGACGTTCCAATCGAATGATTGTGTCTAATTTTTATGTCAGTTTGCTAGTCCTTATTTGAAAGTTAATAACCCTCAAAAATTGGATTTCTAGTCCTTGGAAAATGTATTTTTTTTTCATTCATTTTGTCGACAACTTTGTATAGAATTCCCGCAAGACGTTTTCTCGATTGTTTAATCAATTTCTGGAATAAATTTTCTCGTTTAACTTACTCTTGTGTTGATAAAGAGAAAATGTACTAAAAGTAGGAAAGTTTGACAATACAAATTACAAAAGTAGTCCGAGTTAAATATTTTTTGATACATAGACCTATAATCATTTTCATTAAATAATTTTGTCCTACATCGCGTAAATAATAAATAGAATGAATGTTGGTACCAAAAACTCAATTGTTTCCAGTTTCCAGTTTATCGCCCTATTATTGTTTCCAGTGTTTTATGCGTTTGAAGCATGAATTAAAGCTGAAACTTTCCTTTGTCCGTCGACATTATCAAAGATTTATTTGTTTTGCAGTCCGAGATGAAAAGCGATGACGATATTCAACATTGAGCACTTTCCCATTGTTACTCAATCTGTGGGCTACGTAACGAAGGACGACTTTTTAAAGAGAAACTCAAAGTAATTCACTTAGGTGTTTTCATTTTATTAAAATAAATAAAAGTTTGTTCATCAAGTGCTACGTAAATTTCAACAAATATGAAAAGGATCAAATCGACTTTGGTTTTGAATAATTCCGTATTCCTTAAAAAGGGTTTAATGAAATATTTGGAGAATAATTTTTCAATTTAAAGGGAACTTACTTTTCCACGAATAAGATGCTTTTGGATCTCCTGCTTCAGTTTCTCCTTGATATATTAGTTTGCCTTTCTTCAAAATTTAGTTTTTTCTGCGTTTGGTGCCCTCATTCTAAATACACTAAATTTTGAGCAGTATTTACTATAAGCATCATTAAAAATGAATGCAAATACTTATTTATGGAACTCGCTATCTCATATATTTATTCAACTGCAAGTACGAAACATGTTTGATGATTGAAAGTACCCACTGAGTTTTGCGACAAAAATGGTATAAAAAAGTTTTTGCCTTCATTTTGAGATGTAGTATGGAAGATTCCAATAACTGGGAAGTTTATGGGAGATTCCAAATGGTAACGTTATATGGACGTACCCTGCAAATAAAATAAAGAGACGTGTGATTTTGAAAACCAAATAAATATTTTGGAACAATATTTTTTTATGGAATTTTTATTTCTTATTTATTTTTTCGTTTTTTCTTCGCTTATTTGATTAGATAATTTAATATTGTTAACACAGACCATAACAATAAACGTAAAGATGGTAAGTAAGTGTGGCACGCGCACCACATATATGATCCTTTTATCACATATTATCTTGGCAATGACATATACTTTAGACGTAAACTGAATGTGAGAAGTGATAGTGTTCTGTCGTTCATTTTTCGTTACGGTCCAAAAATGCACTTTTGTGCCATAATTACATGCAAAAATAAAAGCTAGCAAAAGAATGTAATTTTCTCTAATCGATAAGTGAATTCTAATACATTTTAATGGATTTTAAATAAAAACGTTATTGGCGACGTCTTGTACTGATGCGCGTCACTAGTGCAGAACACTTGATGTCACTATCGCAGAAGTATCGATAACGTGAATATGTTTAGAGGATACATCTTGATGAGATAAAAGATTCACACTTTGAAGTAGTTTAATTTACATAACAATTCTACAGAATAATAACGATATGAAAATAAACGACTGCTGTATTTTTCTTTACTTTCCTAAGATATATTTAAAAAATTAGGCATTGTTTGAACAACATATAGAAATAAGAAAAAAAAAATTATCATGTTTTTAAATAATGATGTTGCCACGAAGGTATTATTAGGTTGATGGCATTGCTTTCTATCAGTAAAGAGGTTTTCTTTAAAGCATTCTTGTAACCGATTTAACGAAAGCCGTAATTGAGAAGTACATTATTGTTCGTTTATATTATTTAATAAAATATCTAAATAACAAATTGACAAAACATTAATTATTTATTAATATGTACCGTTTTCCGGGCAGAAAATTAAATATTTTCTGAAACATTCTGTCAAAACAGAAAAACCGATGAATCCTAATTTCCTTGGTTTATTAATCAATAAAATGCAATTAAGACATTTTAAATATAAAAATATAAGAATGATATAAAAGTTGATTTCTTGCATGAGTGTTGTACGGTTTTCAAATAAAATTTTGTACTATTATTACTATTAAAATAAAAGTTAAAGACTTATTTTCTAAATTGTGAGTGAATATTGAATGATATTCTGGTGTAGATAGAGAGGTAAGCAACGACAGAAGTAAAATTAGGAATGAAGGTAAATTAGATTAATTTTTGACTCTCAAAATCATATCTAACTTTTTTTACATGGTAAAAAAACATATGGCACAGCCTATATCACGTCATTCAGCGTAATACTGATAAATTTAATATTGTCTTTGATTAGAAAAAAATCAGATACGACAGTGTTCAAGAACTACTCATTTAGTTTATTTTTTTTAATTTTCTATAATTATTGTTTGTTCAAATATTATACATAGCATTTGATACATAGTTTATATAATATTATCAATTATTAATGACTGTGAAAAGGCACTCCAGAGGGCAATCAAAGTTATTAGAATCGATATTAAAATGCAAAGAAATTGACATAATCTCTACGTAATCTCTTTGTGACTAGATACATTAAGTATAAGTATTTTCTAACTTTTTTGTTCCTTGCAAACAGAAAAATTCTTAATTCATATGTGAAATATCTATATTTTTTCCACTTTTACTATCACTGTAACTTTTTAAAGTAATAAATACTTTTTACGTTTTAAGAAGTTTAATGCACTTCACTGATATGAACGAGTAAAGTTGTAAGCGTTAGTATATAAGAAACTATGCTGTTACACACACACACAAGTAAAGTAGCGTGTGGGTAGTGTAGTAGAAAGGGAAGTGTTAAGTTGGAAAGAGTTGATAAGACGCGAAGATGGCCAAATTAAGTCAGAAGGAGCTAACAAGACGAGAAGCTGGCCGAATGACAAGAGGCGACCGGCCATCAGAACTTTTTAACACTCATCCAAACGCGCCATTGGATGTTTCACATCAATAATCGTCTTGAAATTTTGTTCCACGGATATGTTCTTTTATATTAAAATAAGTAAAAACCGCACGGGATCTGGTCCGGTCCAGGGTTATCAATAATTTCGAAGCCAACTTTACGAATTGGCGTGAGTAGAACTTCGATTTAGTGAATTGGGGCGTCATTGTGATGAAACAGCATACCCAATGATAACTTTAAACGTTTTTCTTTAATTGCTTAATATTGAGATCAAATCTATATGAAATATCTGCAATTGATTTTTCTTTCGGTATGAAATAAATAAAAGGATTTCTTCAAAATCCCAGAATAAAGAGGCCACCAGTTTGCTTGCATTAAGAGCGACTCCAATTTATTTTAATGGGTAGAGAAGATGAAACCAAGAAAAAAGCATTTTCAGGAAACGACCCAAGAAAACGTTTTATTTCTTGGCTTTAAGATCATTGACAAAATTTATTCAAAACATATCGAGAGTTTTTAAGATTTTGCTTTGAAACTTCAGAATATCGTTTTTGTTTTTTTATTTTTCAATCAATATCTTATAAAATTTCTTGAATTCTGGTAAATATTTTATCGTTAGTCTTCTGTCTTTTCAAACCAATTTCTTTGCTTTTTTAACGTTTTCTTTGGTGACAGATATAGAATGCTATCTAGAACGTGGATTATCTACGCAACTCGATCCGCACCTTTGGAATTCGGCAATTCAGAAAAATGACCGTGGAATAGATTAATACAACAACTCATAACATCTAATGGGTATACAAAAAAAATTCCTTCGTGGATCGATGTTTGATGCAGATATTTTATCACTACAGTCAATTAGCTATTTTTATTAATTTACTATTCTCAACAACTCTGCACAAAATAATTCATTATTAAAAAGTAACACGATCGAATCAAATGACACTTGGCACGAATACTTTGTGGTAGGGACGTTTCACAAAAAAATTAGGCTCTCTTTCAAGAAATTTTATTAACATACGTTTCTAATTTTTTTTTTATTTACCATCGCAATAATTATAAATAAAAATTATTATTTGCTTTTGAAAGTATTGTTTTTATTTTATAGGAATAGCAAGAACCAAATTAATAAGAGCAGCGTTCAATTCATAAATTAAAAAAAATTTATATATATACATTGATCTGTTTGCTAATTTAGAAAAAAAATGAAAAGAAACCTCTTTATATATGCCATGTTTTTTTGTACTTATTTTCTCAGAGATCAGAAAATATCTAGTCTTGTATAACATTTGTAACTGAAATTGTGGGTTAGCGAGGATAGACAGAGGCATAAGATCCCATCTTTCAACGAGTTATAATTTACTTTATTGCGATGTATTTGTATAAAAAACGAAAGTAGATACAATATTTTAGCTGTGATATTTCAATATTCGCGACGAATTATTACAAGAATACTAGGTCACAAAGTCGTCTACAAAGGTTAACTAATTTACCACAAGGTTGCTTTTAATCAACACTTTACGTTTAATAAATTAAAATTCAATTTAGCCGCGGTGTCATTAAAGGCTTATGACCTGGGCATAATAGCACTTCAGCAACAAGTGCCTAATAAAAGTCCGGCCTCCGTTTATTACAAGTACACCGCAACACCTTTTGCGTATCCTTCCGGTCGATAGAAGATACAGAGCTATTTCCTGTTTCGCCTCCATCCACCTATGTGATCTTTTACGAGTGCATTAATCTAATTATGATTGAATGAATCTATTTTGGGTATAGACATATTATGGCTTTGTAAATATAATGACTACGAAAGCATTTCATTTTAAGAAAATTATAAATTAATATTAAACGAATTATGCCAAAGGAAAGTTAATATATTCACTATTTATCGCGATCCTTATTTAAGAAGATTACGCAATAATTATATGACTTTCTGACGATATTAAAGTGGTAAAGGAGGAAATAGTAAGTAGTGTACTAATTTACAGAAATTTTTATGACGCTGTAAAACTTGGTTTAAAAATTTGCATTTCAAAAGTTTAAAGCAATCATTTTTTTACAATTTTTAGTCTTCCATATCAAAATGAAATGGTTAGGGGAGCAGCTCGGAAATTTGGAATACTTATCGTATCATCTTAGTTTTGGTTTGTCTGTAGAATTTGTCTGTACAGATATTTTGTCTGTCAAAGATTTTTGAGAAAGAAATTTAAAACTAGACACAGTTGCGAAAAATAGTGGTCGTACTATCTAGGGCACGAATAAAATGTTTTTATTTTCATTTCGTATAATTTCAAAAAGGGATAACGTTTTAAAATTACTGCATCCTTCATTTTTAACCGAAAAATGATAATTTTTAATAAATATTCACCAAAAGTTAACAGCATCGTATTATCGGAGATAATTTTTACAATATAGTTTTGATACAATCAAAATGTTATGTACAGTGAAAACACTAATGTTACTTAGTTAACATTTTATAGCTTCCTTTCCAAAAAATTAATATAATCAGAAATAGGTACTTCAAATTTAAGCGTACAGTAATTTCATATTGTTGATAATCCAAAATAATTAATTTAACCCAAATTTTCAACTTATGCGTAGTTAATCTACGGTCGAATAAAATGTCTATACACAATTAAATAAGAATTTAACAGTGTATGAAGAATTTAAATGTCAATTTTATATCTGTTATATACTCTATACGATATCAATATACAGAAATATTCTATTTTACATCTATGACAATTGAAGTATTAACATAGTATCTAATAAATTTATACAAAATTAACGCCAAATATATTCAATATGTATGACAACGTTTACTTCGTAAGGTATTCAAGTTAAAAAAACTTCCAATGGACGCAGGGTTTACCTCGAAAAGTCAACACATGTCTCGTCAGCAGTAAATTATCTTTCGTCTCGTCAGCAGTAATTACTTAGTTATTATCTCCCTTTTAATGGAAGGAGTTAAGCAGATTGTGATGATACAAAGTTTATATAATGGCTATTATAGCCGCTTTTGACCGATGATACGCCGATTTAAACTAATACCATATTGATTAAAATATTCACATGGTATCTTTTTGACAAAATTATGTAAGTTGTAACTAAGTAACCAGTTTAATAATTAATCATTTAAATGTATAAAATATGAGTTTCTAATTTCACGCGTCACGTAAATATCTACGTGAACGAACTAGGAAACCTTAAGTGTTTAACGTTCGTATTAAAATACAGTTAGCTGCGTATAATGACAGCCTTAATTAACAACTCGTAACATCGTTTTGCCCAGGTGTACTTGTCGTTAGGTCGCACGTCCCTAAGTGTCAGCAATTAGTATTGGAGGTTCAACCTTAAAGTTAGATGGAATTAAAACATGACTTTCGCACATTTATATTAAGTAATTTTGGATTAGTTTGTTTACCATTAATGCTATGCGGATTTTATTCCTTATATACGCAAAGGTTAATTGTTAGGAACCTGATTTTGATGCGATCGTTCCGAATTTTTGGGTTTCGGAAGTTTACAATTAAATACGTTTCAGTATAAGCTTAGATAGTTTTTAACTGTTGGTTGTTTTTAATTACTCCAGTTTACAGTTAGATACAGAAGTTTATAAAGCTATTATAATAAATTTTCAGGCTCATTATTAACTAAAAGAAAACTACGCTTATAATTGAAATGCTCTCGAATGGCCAATTAGATACTTTGGATTAGGGCTGAAGTTTACCTTAATTTAATTGATTCATGTCTTAACTTATAAATTTGTTTATTTGGTTAAACTAATGTAAAAATTTAATAAAAGGTTTTAGTTTCATGAATGTTTTTTTTTGTAAATGTGTTTTTCTAACACAGTACGAAAGTTTTAAATTTTTTTGTACATTATGAATATAGAGAATGTTTATGACTGTTTTATTTTCTTTTTTTCCAAAAAGGGCTGTCTGTGAGCATTCAATGTTTTCCACTTAATAGATTTGAAACTGAGCTGTAGAAGAACATTTGATTAAACCAACCGTCCTAAAATCTTATCGATACACGTGGCTGACTGTTTATAAAATATATAAATTTATATATATATATATATATATATATATATTAAAGCGTGTATATATAATTATCTTTCATCAATTTTTAACAATCTGGGGCACAATTAAAAAAAATTCGTATGCTTGCTTTTCTACTAAATTGGTAAATAAATGAAATATAAATAATGTCAATGGTAAGCGCTAGTTGTACAATGAATTTTGTGGAATATTTGATTAAATACATTGTTTATGAAAATACAACAATGAAGAAGAGTGTATCGGAGACAAACACAGTAATGATTGCATTTATACGTAAGTTTCCCGAAAATCAACTTTTGAATCGATATTAAAAATTTCAAACAAAAATTCCATGTTTATGTGAACTTATGTAACGGCATATAATTGCTATTTTGCTGTTATAATTGCTATTTGACTGCCATTTTAATATCATTTAATTTTATGGCATAATTTTGTTTTACGACACTATCTTGGTATGTGGATTAGATGGCGTAGGTACGCCAAACGAGGGATAAATATTCATAGACTAATTAAATCGATTGTAGTCAATAAATGCACTAAAATATAGCATGATATATTTGGTAAATACAGAAAGGAATATTTATCAAAATGAAATGACGTTTTGTGAAAATAACTAAGTATTCTATGGGGTGATTGTAGAAACATAATTTAGGGAGTTTTCTTTTTTCCACTAAGTAGTGGGAAGTAAATTATTAGATAAATTTAGAAGATTTTAAAAATATTTATGTAATTTTAATGTATTTTTTTTACTATTTGAATCACCGCTTTTTTAAATTATTAGCCCAATTTTTTCCATCTATGAATTTAGTTTAGATGTTTATTTAAACAATTTTTGTGACAAGATTCATTCCGATGTAGCGAGAAAAAAGAAGTTTCCAGAGCATCTGCAAATTTCGGTAAATCCTATTTATATACATATAAATATATATGTATATATATATATATATATATATATATATACATATATAAATTTTCAAGATGTCGGCATTTTGGTGTCAAAGGCATTCAGAGTTTTTTCGGAATTTTTTTAGAAAAAATTACATTGAAAACATTACTTGCTGTACTTTATAGAAATATAACCATAAATATTAATTTAAACTGTGTTCCCTCTTCCGTTATATTTGGCATCATTCTACTTGACAAATTTAACATGTATTTTTTTATAATATGGAGGATATTGTTCACCAATTATTTTCGCTTTTGAATTCGCGAACATATTCCATTATATTCCATTGCACTTTTACATTTGATCAATTGTCAACATTCGCATTTCCACATCGATTTCGCATTCAATCGGATTTAACATTTACTTCACGTTCACCCAATCCTCAGGCTCTGCTTGTTATGCAGATTTTCTAAAATTGCGCGTCCGATTGAATTCTACGCTATTTCATTTCTGCAAGGAATGACGTTGAAATATTGAGAGAGTAAGGTATCAAAGAAAATTCTGCTTTTCCGCATTAAGAATAATTTTCTTCTAATGATTTTCGCATGTCGTTCAGATGCATCCTCGATGCCGCCGTTGAAAAAGCTAGAAATTGCGTGCCGGATATTTTTGCTATTTACGTATACACACACACACGCCCACACACACACACACATATATATATATATATATATATATATAGATATATATATATATATATATATATATATATATATATGTATATATATATATATATATATACATACATATATATATTTTTTTTCTCCCATATTAACAGTGGAATCTAGGGCATATTCTTATATATTGAATGCAATGTCTGACTTATGTCCATCTAATTATATGTTAGTTTATCATCTGCACATATAATAAAACTGTAGCAAAATACATTCTTTATATGGAAAATATTCTAAATAGAGTGAAAAACCTATTTTTTAAATTTGTTTCTATTTGTCTCTCTGTTCATTAATTTATTTTCTAATCACGAGAAACTTACTGGCCGGATTTAGATGCAATTTTGCATGGTATTAGTTTATACTTTACAGTAACATTTTTATCTAGATATGATATATTAAAAAATAACCTGACTTGGTGAAAATTACGACATTTCTACTGCCAACACCATCTATTTGCGTTTTATTAAACCTAATGCACATGGCGATCTCAAAGAAAAAAAAAATTCAAAGGAATTGAGACTGTCTCAATTCTATTTCTATTCTTATTAATGTCCGAGTGTTAATAATTTAGTTCCAAGTTCCTTACGTCAATCTTATAATGGAAGAAAATCTTTTTGAATCTTTTTTAATGGAAGAAGTTAAGCAGATTGTGATGATACAAAGTTTATATAATGTCTATTACAACGGCTTTTGACCGATGATACGCCGATTTAAACTAATACCATATCGATTGAAGTATTAACATGGTATCTGATTGACAAAATTATGTAAGTTGTAACAAAGTAACCAGTTTAATAATTAATCATTTAAAATATGAGTATCTAATTTCACGCGCCACGTAAATATCTACGTGAACGAACTAGGAAACCTTAAGTCTTTAACGTTCGTATTAAAATACAGTTAGCTGCGTATAATGATAGCCTTAATTAACAACTCGTAACATTTTGCCCAGGTGTACTTGTCGTTAGGTCGCACGTCCCTAAGTGTCAGCAATTAGTATTGGAGGTTCAACCTTAAAGTTAGATGGAATTAAAACACGACTTTCGCACATTTATATTAAGTAATTTTAGATTAGTTTGTTTACTATAAATGCTATGTGGGTTTTATCCCTTATAAACGCAAGGTTAATTGTTAGGAACCTGATTTTGATGCGATCGTTCCGAATTTTTGGGTTTCGGAAGTTTACAATTAAACAAGTTTCAGTATGAGCTTAGATAGTTTTTAACTGTTGGTTGTTTTTGATTACTACAGGTTACAGTTAGATACAGAAGTTTATAAAGCTATAATAATAAATTTGCACGCTCATTAACTAAAAGAAAACTACGCTTTTAGTTGAAATGCTGTCTGTCTGTGAGCATTCAATGTTTTCCACTTAATAGATTTGAAACTGAGCTAAGAAAGAACATTTGATTAAACCAACCGTCCTAAAATCTTTTCGATGCGCGTGGCTGACTGTTTATAAAATATGTATAATATTTATATAAATAAATATATATATATATATATATATATATATATATATATATATATATATATATATATATATATATATATATTAAAGTGCGTGTATATAATTATCTTTTATCAGTTTTTAACAATCTGGGGCACTGTCGCATTGTAGTTGGCTGCTGTGCGCAATTAAAAAAATTCGTATGTTTGCTTTTCTAATAAATTGGTAAATAAATGAAATATAAATAATGTCAATGATAAGCGCCAGTTGTACAATGAATTTTGTGGAATATTTGATTAAATACATTGTTTATGAAAATACAATAATGAAGAAGAGTGTATCGGAGACAAACACAGTAATGATTGCATATATACGTAAGTTTCCTGAAAATCAACTTTTGAATTGGCATTAAGTCTTTCAAACAAAAATTTTCATCAGTGGGAAGTAAATTATTAGATAAATTTAGAAGATTTTAAAAATATTTATGTAATTTTAATGTATTTTTTTTACTATTTGAATCACCGCTTTTTTAAATTATTAGCCCAATTTTTTCTATCCATGAATTTAGTTTAGATGTTTATTTAAGCAAAATTTGTGTCAATATTCATCTCGATCTAGCGAGAAAAAAGAAGTTTCCAGAGCATCTGCAAATTTCGGTAAATCATATTTATATACATATATATATATATATATATATATATATATATATATATATATATTTATAGATATATATATATATATATATATATATTTATAGATATATATATATATATATATATACATATATATATATATATATATATATATATATACATTTTCAAGATGTCGGCATTTTGGTGTCAAAGGCATTCAGAGTTTTTTCGGAATTTTTTTGGAAATAATTACATTGAAAACATTACTTGCTGTACTTTATAGAAATATAACCATAAATATTAATTTAAACTGTGTTCCCTCTTCCGTTATATTTGGCATTATTCTACTTGACAAATTTAACATGTATTGATTTATAATATGGAGGATATTGTTCACCAATTATTTTCGCTTTTGAATTCGCGAACATATTCCATTATATTCCATTGCACTTTTACATTTGATCAATTGTCAACATTCGCATTTCCACATCGATTTCGCATTCAATCGGATTTAACATTTACTTCACGTTCGCCCAATCCTCAGGCTCTGCTTGTTATGCAGATTTTCTAAAATCACGTCGTCCGATTGAATTCTACGCTATTTGATATCTGCAAGGAATGACGTTGAAATATTGAGAGAGTAAGATATCAAAGAACATTCTGTTTTTCCGCATTGAGAATAATTTTCTTCTAATGATTTTTGCATGTCGTTCAGATGCATCCTCGATGCCGCCGTTTAAAAAGCTAGATATTGCGTGCCGGACATTTTTGCTATTTATGTATACACACACACACGCACACACACACACATATATATATATATATATAAACATACATATATATATATTTTTTTCTCCCATATTAACAGTGTAATCTAGGGCATATTCTTATATATTGAATACAATGTCTGACTTATGTCCATCTAATTATATGTTAATTTATCATCTGCACATATCATAAAACTGTAGCAAAATACATTCTTTATATGGAAAATATTCCAAATTGATCTCAAAGAAAAAAAAAATCAAAAGAATTGAGACTATCTCAATTCTATTTCTATTATTTTCTTATTAATGTCCGAGTGTTAATAATTTAGTTCCAAGTTCCTTACGGGACGATTTACAAAATAAGTACCATACCTTTTAATTTATACCGTTATGTCAATGGAAGTTTAATCAAAGTCGCACTAGCAGTTTTTGCGTAATGCAAAACATTAAAAAAAACAGACACACAGACAAAATGGATTATTTGAAAGTGAAAAGTACTTTAAATTTTAATTTGAACCAAAACTAACTTCTAGTTCCATTGATCTAGTTGTTTTTATTGAATATATTCGGAATTAAATGAAACTACGTGATGATAGTTTTGATACAATCAAAATGTTATGTACAGCGAAAACACTAATGTTACTTAGTTAAAATTTCTTCCTTTCCAAAAAATTAACATAATCAGAAATAGGTACTTCAAATTTAAGCGTGCAGTAATTTCATATTGTTTGATAATCCAAAATAATTAATTTAACCCAAATTTTCAACTTATGCGTAATTAATCTACGGTCGTATAAAATGTCTATACACAGTTAAATAAGAATTTAACTGTGTATGAAGAATTTAAACGTCAATCTTATATCTGTTATATACTCTATACGATATCAATAGACATAAACATTCTATTTTACATCCATGACAATTGAAGTATTAACATGGTATCTAATAAATTTACACAAAATTAAAGCCAAATATATTCAATATCTATGACAACGTTTACTTCGTAAGGTATTCAAGTTAAAAAAAACTTACAATGGACGCAGGGTTTAGTTCGAAAAGTCAACACATGTCTCGTCAGCAGCAAATCATCTCTTTTTTAATGGAAGAAGTTAAGCAGATTGCGATGATACAAAGTTTATATAATGTCTACTACAACGGCTTTTGACCGATGATACGCCGATTTAAACTAATACCATATCGATTCAAGTATTAACATGGTATCTGATTAACAAAATTATGTAAGTTGTAACAAAGTAACCAGTTTAATAAATAATCATTTAAAATATGAGTATCTAATTTCACGCGCCACGTAAATATCTACGTGAACGAACTAGGAAACCTTAAGTGTTTAACGTTCGTATTAAAATACAGTTAGCTGCGTATAATGACAGCCTCAATTAACAACTCGTAACATTTTGCCCAGGTGTACTTGTCGTTAGGTCGCACGTCCCTAAGTGTCAGCAATTAGTATTGGAGGTTCAACCTATTGTCTTTCCAAAAGGGCTGTCTGTCTGTGAGCATTCAATGTTTTCGACTTAATAGATTTGAAACTGAGCTAAGAAAGAATATTTGATTAAACCAACCGTCCTAAAATCTTTTCCATGCACGTGGCTGCCTTCTTTTAAAAACAACGTGTAATGAATATTTCTTTGAAATTAAAACCAAATCTTTATTGTCTTTTTGTTATTGTGATTTTTGTATTTTTATTATTGGTAAAAAGTTATATTATTTGTTTTTATATGTTATAATAAATCAATATGATTTTAAACGATTTTTTTGTTTTTATTTCATTTGATGGTTCATCGGTAATAAATCAATTTAACAATAAAACATAATTGAAACTGACGCAAAGTCCATATCTTTTATTTGAGTGTGCCAAAAATACAAAAAAAACGTGAAGCGAGGTTAAAGTATTTATAGTTCCGAAAATGCAAATTCGCCATGCGCATCAGAAGCAAAACTTTTCGTTTTTTATATATTTTTTGTGCATGCACCTTTGTAAAACTGTTAATCTATTTGTCTTTTTCACCACCGCTTTCGCTACCTCTTTTCTTTTAACTTTTATCTCTCTCCTTCCTCTCCCTCGATCACGGCCATATAATAATAGTAATGCTAATATTACAAAAGTTTATAATGGTTTAAATAACGCAAAGATAAAACAAACATCAAATTAACGTCGACGTTTCACTCCTCACAAACGTTTTGATTCAGCACCCTCATTATCGCGACAACAATCTCTGCTCGCACAAGTGTGCTATGTACATATAAACATCGCGTGAGCTTTTCAAAGACAGAAATGACGGATTTATCTACACTCGGGAATACCTTCATGTCAAAGGCTTCACGAACAACGAGGTTTACCCTCGACGAACCGGCATCCATCTCATCAGCACTGGATTATTTATCTTTCTCTCTCCCTCTCTCTCTCTCTCTCTTTCCATTACAGGAGGAACAAGATACAGATTGTGATAATATAATTGACAGAACAACTGACGTGACCGTTATCTGTGATTAAAAAGTGTAATTTTTCGTTGCTTTTGATATATGAACTGTTAGAAATAATTTGTTGAAATTATGCTTAAAATCGTTTTACATGTTAGCATAATAGTGACGACCTCAAAAATATCCTAACCGGAACCTACTCCCCACGCCGAAGTAGGTTAAACGTAAAAGTTTGAGGAAGGATTACGTGGGCTGCGTCCGTAAATGTTCATGTGAGTGATCAAGAAGGCTTTACACTGTTTAATGTTCGTGTTAAACTAAACTTAACTACGTGTAGCGATAGCGTTAATTAACATTTCATAACATTTGCCCAGGTGTAGTTGTCGTTAGGCAACATGTTCATAAATATCGGTTATTAATATCGGAGGTTTAGTGTTAAAGTCAAATGGAATTAAGACATGACTTTCACACGTTATTATGAAGTACTTTTAAATTAGTTTGGTTATTGTTAGTGTTGCGTGGGCTTTAATGTTGTTGTAAGTAGAGGTTAATTGTTAAGTTCGTAATTTTAACATGATGGTGCGGGATTTAGTTCCCAATGTGGAAGTTTATAGATAAACCAATTTTGTTGTCAGATTTCGAGATATTAAAGTAGTGTTGTTAGTTTGTTTATAATAGGAACAGTTGCGTATAGATAACATTTAGTTCACACTAATTTTATGAAGAAGGAATTTTCTCGTTTGTTCGTTGGTCGGTTATTTAGGGTTAAAAACAAAAGTGGCTCACCCGATTGACTTAACATTTTTAATATGTTATAATATCCAGATAAATAAAGGTGTTGATTAGTTTGTATTGCAAGAAATTTATTACGGACTCCTCTTGAGAATATGTGATAGAAATAACTTCTATATCTTTTTTCATCTAGTTCTTTATTATGGAAAAATATCACATTTTTCATTAAATAATGCTATATATTTTCAACATTTTCTCAATCACAAATACATTTAAACATTTCATTACGATAACTTGAAGTATTCACATCGCTCACTATTAATGACTAAATTAGGTTTGGTTTTTTACGTCCTATATTGCTGTAATATTGCCTTCCGGGCGTCCGACGTGCATGCACTGCGGGACAATAAACCCTCGTCATAAAATTGAAACAGTGTATCTCGAAAAAGAGATAAGATGCGAAAAAAAATGTTGCTTATAATCGTTTTATTTTGTATTCAGAAAACAACAGAAGCAGTCGGGTTCTATATAAATTTAACAACACTGTATACAGTATGTTTTAAAAACGTTTGGATAATTGAGGGAATATGAATTGCTTTTGTTATTGTTGTGTCCACACGAGATGAGGAAGATCTCATATAGAAAATGGTTGACAGAGCCTCGAAAGGTTGGACTTCCCCAGTCCCGCTTGATGAGCTGTCGGCAATCAAACCTAGTTCCTCGCGGTGTGCCACGTACTCAACGTCCATATGTCTTGCAATCAATCAAACACACCACGGTGACGACGGAATATGAGTTAAATTCTTGAATCATTAAATATTGTACAAAGATATGGTAGACGACATGAAAATATGGAAAAATATTATAATGTATACATATATATATATATATATATATATATATATATATATATATAAATATATATATATATATATATATATATATATATATATATATATATATATATATACATATACATGTAAACTCTTTTTTATAAATAATTTATTAAAAGCGTTTTTTAGAGTTCAATAGTTTAATACGGAACTCTTATAGTTTTGTCATATATACAGATATGACGAAACTATAAGAGTTCCGTATTAAACGTGTCTGTCTATCTGTCATACTCTCATAGTTCTTATAGTTTTAGAGCTCCTTACGTGAAATTTTGCGAATACAATACATTCAGATAAAGATACCAATTAAAATATAACAAACATTTTCTTCCTACTTTTGAAGATCTCTTCCTTTGATATGAAATAGGGGTGAAAAAAATATTGAAAAATAGTTAAAAACTTGCTTTTAATGCTGAAAATTTAAAAATTTTTGCTAAAAATTTTTTTGTCTAGTTCACGAAGTGTTAAGCTTCAAAATATTTTGTAGTTTTTGACTGCTTTCTTACTTCCAAAATAGACTATTTAAGCATTAAAATTCATTCAGTGATTATTGCGTAGTGTGCGAAGACAAACAGGCAAAAGTTTCAGAAACGGTATATTTTTCCTAATACTTTTATGATGTCGGCCTAAATAATTTTTTTTGTAAATATCTTCAACGTATAGACACGCTAATTCGAAAGCTGTGTTTTATGTATATATATATATATATATATATATACATATATATATATATATATATATATATATATATATATATATATATATATATATATATATATATATATGATAAAATGCCGAATTTCATTTAAAAGACGTTATTATAATTATGCGCAAAAATATATTTATGTACCAATTTCCATATGAAATTCTTACAGCTGAAGTAATACGATTGGGTTACTAAAAACCTTTTCCATTTCTTTGTTAACTGCCAAAAATTATCCATCGTAAAGTAACGTTGACTTAAAAGTTCATTTAAAAATGATTGTATTGAATAACACAAGATGATCAGTTCTACTGATGCAACGATCCTGATTCACGAGCATGTATCATGACGTCATAATACGCTTCGTTTCTATGCAAGTTACCGATCCATGCGTCAAATTCGTAACAATAAAGACGTACGTATCTATATTTAGAAGACGCGTCGACGGACGAGGATGTAAATGTCCGCGGGCGCCGTACGAAGTCTGGGATAATCGCCCTCCTTCGAGAATCTTTCGATTGTGCAAAATCTGCTTGAAGCATAACGAAAATAGCCGGCCGTTAAATCGGGATTAAACTGATCTGATCAAACTTTATTTCAGTCGATTTGGACACATATTTGTGTTTGAAAAACTCAGCGCTAACAAGTAATGAGCTATTAAATTTTACAAACAGGATAGCAATAAATTTATTTATAACTAACCAAAAAACTTGGCGTATTAACGAATAATTTATCGCCACATAAGAATTCTTTGTAGCTAATCACACATATTAAATATTAATAAACTATCAATAGCAAGAGATGGTTAAATTGGACCTGTGAACGTAACCAAAACAAAACTTGATAGTTACCCGATAGAAAAAGGGTATTTTTAATACTTCAACTTCAGCCATGCATTAGAATTGAAAAGAGAAACAGAAGGAGAAGGCAAGAAGAAATCATGAAAGGAAAGCAGTATGATATATTATATTAATTAGAAAAAGAATTGGGGTTGAGGCGACTTTTAAAATTAAATTCAAAGGAAAATTTTATATTTAGTTGATTACATAATTAGGTAGTGCGGATAATGCAATATCTTTTGTGCAAAGTTATTCGATGCTGGAAAACTAAGACAGTTTTTACATGCCTGAAATTTAATTTAAATTTTGTAGATCATGACTTCGGGTTAGGACCAAAACTCTGATATATGAATTTTGAGGCTGAATCAGAAACCCATATTTTGATATTATTCTAATTAGCTAAGTAATTTTTCGGATAGATCGATATAACAAATAACAAAGAAACGAATGACGTAATCAAATCTATATATTAATACGTGAAGAGAAAATTTTGTATCCCTTTTTAAGCATATTGGGCGCACGGAGGATTGTTAGATTTGGCGTAGTTAAAGTTTATATTAAGAAGAAATGCAGAAAGCTAAAATTATAATACTGTCAATGTTAAACGCATAATAGTTTGTGGTTAAACAGTCGCACATAGGAAAAGTTGTCGCCAAGATATTTTAAAATGTCAGATTAACTGAATGAGTTTCACTTAAACGAATCACGTACAAACGTACAAATTTGAAGAATTAGCGTCAAATTTCGGCCACTGGGCGATTATTACTTAAAATAAATCTGCAATGTTTTATTCGCATTTATTTTTATGGGATTGTTTTTTTTTCTTATGTCAATTTCATGTTAGCTTTCTTTGTTAGCATTGATCTTATTAAATATGCGTGAATAATATTATCGTTTAAAAATAAAAATAATTATATTTCGAAAAAGGATTCACAAAAATTATGCAAAGTATGAACACAGAACAAAATTACAAAAAAACTTGACTGACAACTAGCAAAATGAGTAGAAAAAGAATATTTTAATGACATACCGGTATAAACAAATAAACACAAAATTCAAATTATGTTAAATAATAAACAATGGGGATATATATTTTTAATAAGATATTTGTTATTAATGAATGCAATGGAGGCAATTTATATAGACATTCTCTTTAAAAAAATGTTGTTCTTTAAAAAAAATTTGTCCTGAAAGGTTCTAATGTTGGCTTTGGTCTATTATTACATTGTTGTTAAAAATGAACAGAGATTTGAGCCATAAAATATAAATTTTCTATATATATATATATATATATATATATATATATATATATATATATATATATAACCTATAATCTTTCAAAAAGTACAAGCTTTTTAACACAAAGATAATTTTGAAATACATTATATAATTCAAAAGATTAGAGCGAACAAACAAACATGGCAAAGAAAAAAAATTAGCTTTAGTACTTATTTTCTTCTATGAAACGCAACATGTTTATATTCTACTTTTTTCAAAGTGTGAGCTTTAAAACATAAACATAATTTTTTAAATTGTACATGCGAACAAAACAAACAAAGCAAGTAAAAAACTTTGCCCCTGCATCAGTCTTCTACCCCTATGAAACTAAACATGATAATATATAGCCTTTTCTCTAATTCAGTTTGACGGAATATTTTGAAGGAAATTAATTGAATAAAATGTTGATATAAAATTTTCCCTTTACCATCGACTTTACGTACTTTATTACGATGCACTATATCTCTTACGTCATTTGCAAACTCCATCTGTTTCATAGTCAAATATATTCGCCGCACATGCGTTATTAATAAGTCGTGTCTTGTTTCTCCATCAGTCTCCAGACAGCACATCGTACGTCATTAACAAAACGCGCTTTGTTCCTATGCAAATTAATTTCGTTAGCAGTTCATTGTCCATTCGGTTTAAATCTTTTTATAATTTGTTTCTCTATTTCTGTTCAATATCGTACTCAGAGAATAATTTTTTTAGAAGAAGAAATGATTTATTAAACTTTGTGAAATTTAACTTATTTACATTTTGGAGCATTTCTGCTCAATCGGTTACATTGTACTCAGAGAATAATTTTTTTAGAAGAAGAAATGGTTTATTAAATATTCTGAAATTTAACTTATTTACATTTTGGAGCATTTCTACTTAATCGGTTATATCGCACTCAGAGAATAATTTTTTTAGAAGAAGAAATGGTTTATTAAATATTGTGAAATTTAACTTATTTACATTTTCAAGCATTCAAAAATATATTCACAAACTTACTGTACTCATTTTTTCTCTACCTTAAGCTATTTTGCGGGGAATATTTACATAGCTAATTTGAGATGTATTAAATTGGGAAATAAATTTCAGGTTTTTATCATTAGAATTTTATTTCATGATTTTCGCGCGACATATATAAAGCAGTTTTCCTTCGAATATGCAATATATATACATTGTGGTAAAAATTAAGATCGTTATTTTAAGTAAATTAATATTTTTATTTTAAATATACGGCGAACGAAACAATATTTGATGAACGTACACCTGAAGTATTTACTTTTACTATAAATATTCTTTATATAAAAATTTTAGGTTATGCAATTGTAGAAATTTTAGTTCAATAACTGAAAGTTTATAAGTGATCTCGTAAATGGAATCGGATATTCATGTTACAGGCTTAACATTTATTGGAATGAATCTTAAAAGTTTTGAAATAAGTGATTTCCTCATAAGTTAGTGTTGGACTGCTGTTGAAAGAAGCACCACACACCCACCCTGCAGAAGTTGAACGAGCTTACCTGAAACAAAGATGGATTTTAGCGCCGTCAGATTTATATTCGTCTCACTAACTTTACTATGCGAGCAGACATTGTATATTTTGCTTGTTTTAACGCTGAAAGAATTAATGTCTGAATATTTACGTGCAAACATGAATTATTATTTTGCTTTATATACTAGTAGACTCATTTGATATGTTGTTTATCAAGAGTTTGTAAAATATCGTCTTATTATTTTTCTATTGATAACCTAGTTATAGTGTTAAATTTTAGATGCAAAGGAATAATCTTAAAAATTATATAATTAGTGCTTTAAATATTTATATCAATATATAACTTTTCTCTCCATTTAATTATTTAATAATCACATACTTAATTATCGAAAAATTATTGAATACATTTTTGACAACACTTGCAACGTATCTTTATTCATATTTCGTCATTAGTTTAGTGACGAAATATGAAGAAAAATATGTTGCAAGGTTTTCCTTTTATAGTGAGACGTATAATATCTTTGGTAATATTAAAAAAGATTTTAAATTAAGTAGATAAATTGTAGAGAAATGTCATAGCCACTCCCGTGACCCCGTTCACGCGAACCTTTGGATAATATTATTATTATGTTGGATTGAAGGTGAAAGGAATCCATAAAAGTATCCAATAATAATTTTAAAATAATTTTAGGGTTCCGTACCTCAAAACGAAAAAAAGGAAACCCTGGTAGGATCATTTCGTTGTCCGTCTGTCTATCTGCCTACTAAGACCCTTTTTGTCAGGAACGCGTAGAAATATCGATTTGAAATAAATATCAGATACTTAGGTCTACGGTTCCTTGGAGTTGTAAAATCGAGTAGAATCAATTCTAAGTCAACGTCGCATATTTTGATACTAGAAAGAAATTAAAATACATAGGTATATATTGTTTCTTTTGAATCATGAAATTTGGCAAGAAGCAATGTATCAATCACAGTACAAGTAAGGAAAAAAAATCCAAAAATAGTTAATTTGTACTGATAAATTAATTATATTGATTAATAGTTAATAGGACTAAAAATATTTTTTTTAAATATACGCCTGTGAAAGATTTAGTAGGCAATATATTTTCGTTCTAAAAAATTAAAATTTTGTAAATAGTTTAATATGAACATTACGTACCATTAAACGTTTATAAATACCCAAGAGCGCACGGAACCCTCGTAGTACGAGCTCCACACGTGCTTGTCAAGTTTTTTTTAAGTAAATGCGCTTTGTATTGCAAATTTTACATTACAAGATTTTTTAAAATACTTTTTATTATTTATAAAATAAGAAAAGACATTCTTGGAATTATTAATATTTATTTAGGTAAAATAAACATTATCACATGAAAGTTTAAAATAACAAAAAAAAACGAACATTGGACAATGCTGTTGAAAAATCACAGATGTACGTTATGAAAAATTGCGAATGCAGCATTATAAACAAGTTGGAAAGTGATCGGTCGATAAGCGTACTTGACTGCTGCTCGATGCATGATTGATCGACTTTCGTATAATATAGATTGATATAGGTCACTTAACACGTGAACATAATTGATAATGTGAAAGCAGTGTTTAGTTACTTAAATGATTATGAAACCTAACATAAATATGTTATTGTGCTGGAGTAAGTGACAAACAAATTTTGTAGATCATAGTATATTATACCTAAATTTAATAATATAGCATATATGAGTACGAGCCTGCGTAGAATTCAGACTACGAAAGTTCTACGCAAAGTTACGAATTTAGTGAATGGAAATATATTGTCTAGTGTATCTTTTGCTGGCTTAGAAATATTGTAACATTTGTTTCGATTCTGGTTAAGCAGGATTCAGATGCACATAAAACCCGATTTTCTATATATTTCATTTATAAATAGTCACTCTTCTTTACTCGCAAAGGCGCCAATTAACATATTCTTGTTTAAAGAAATCCTCTTATGTCATACCAGAATATTCAATTAAAGTGAATATTTTTTTTAATTTGGAGTATATATTACTGAGTTCAGGTCGTAGTTTCTGAGTTTAGGTTACGTCTTATTTGGATGGAAATACTCAACCTGGGCAATTCCCAAATCGAGATTCAAAACTCTAAGAGCACGGCCTTAGATTACGTTCTGAATCTCTCCTCTTTCTTTGTTCATTCTTAAACTTAATATCTTTTACGAGAATTTCCGCATGGTACAAACTGATATATTCTGTAATAAGTCTGATCCTAATATTAGAAACGTACGGTCGTTTTATATTTTAAAAAGTCTCTGAAAAATATATTCCGATGTTCGTTCCCTATCACAGCCTTATTTCTTCTTGTCCCACCCTATCCCCTCTCTACAAATAATTGATGTATAGACCATTTTGTACCCAAATTATTTGCTAATGTATATACTAATAGGTTAACCTTTATTATGTAGTTAAATTATTCATTGTTATACAGATAGTTAATAGTTAATTTTGCAATATCTTACTGAAACTCTAGCCCTAGCAGCTCTCACTAGCAGACCTCCTCAAAAATATCTTCTCGAATTTTGGTGTTTAGGTTCACTAGAAGAAGTTGGTCATGTCGCAATAATTTTGCCAAATGTATAAATACTTTGAAGTCTAAATGAAATACCGAAAGGCGCAATTCGGGTCCGTGCCGTAGATTTTTCTCGCGATTCTTTCCGGGGCAACTTCGGGATGAAATCATAACAAATGTTTCGTATTAATATGTAACATAATTATAATATCTTTATTACAATGGTTACAAAGTAGTACAATCGGGACTGCTGCTGGACGCTATATACCTGTTGGGCCAGCTACGTAATCGCTTTGGGATTTCTTTTTCTTTCTGTTGTAGCCGTTGCTTAAATTTTTTAGGTTTTTTGGATTTCTTAGGACGAAAGCTTTACTCTGATTTGCGTTTTTTTATTTCCGAGAATATTTATAGCTTGTATGAGACGACACCATTTTTTGCGTATATTCCTGTGTATATTTTTATTGTCTCTCTTTGGGTTCTAGTAGTACTCATCCACAATCAACATCCTGGCTAAACGCGTTTTCAAGCTGCAATAATTTATAACTTTACACGATGCTAATCCGCAACACCACCTACACTAGTTCGAGGATGTCAAAGGCAAAACAAATACTGCACAAAAATATCTTCCATTCGTTCTGGGCTCAATCATTGCTAACGCATTATTAGTGTCTTGTTATTAGCGATTGAAATCTGATGCTATTTTGTAACACAAGAAATTTTGACCGGCTATCACGTACTTAACGAGAAAATAGACTTTTACAGGTAAAAATAAATAAATTAATTAATTACTCGTTCAGTTTAGACCTGTTTATATAAAACAAAACAGCACATTTTGTTAATAAACTTTTTACAATATCTCACCAGCTTCCACTCTTCAATTGCCCTCTTTACAACTGATTGTACAGCAATTCTCTTTACAAGTGAATGTCAAGTGGAACGAATTAATAGAAAAATCTTGACATACAGACCAGTAAAATTATTTATGATACGAGTTTCTAATTTATAAGAAATAATTTCCCATTTTATATTCACATAAAATCTTATAGGTATTGTTAGGTTCAAGTGGGAGCTTTACGAAGAAAGTTTATCGATGGGCAGCCAGATAATAAATATTGAAACTCGTCTTGAGCTGCATCGCAAAGCTTTACATTATTTACTTTTAATCTCCGTTGAAAGCTTCTGAGATTTCTTTTTTATATGTTGGCAGGAGTTTTGAATGACAATGCTGAATGATTTTTTTTCGGAATCGACGCTTTAGCTAAATTTGAAGGTGAGATTGCGTAGGTTTCGCATTTAGATTGTAACAACCTGATTTATTTCGGTACAGCAATATTATTTGCTTTTGAGGCAAGAGAGAAAATAATTAAGATACAAAGTAACACTTTTACCTTTATTATCTGAGGATGATGATCTGATTTTGATCGGGATTATCCGAAAGCTCAAATGTTTTCTTTTGGCTTGGAGTGAAGACAGGATTGAAAAAAAACGGTTATAATATTTTTAAAAAATTCTTACGGGTTATAAATATAGTATAAAATAAAACCTGTTATGTATGGATAAAAATCAAACTATGAGAGTTTCTTACACACTCAGGAAAATATAAATATTTAAAGGTAGGTAATATATCATTTAAATTATTTAAACAGTATATATTATAATTTTTAACGTGGAATATTTTTACAAGAGTAAAACTATTGAGAACTTCTGCTAAAAAGCTACGAGATTTAATATAATTGCTATAATTATTTATTTTAAGACCCATATTGGTAGTTTCAAGAATTAAATTTACTTCTAATTTTTAATTTCTCCTGGAAAAAAAATGCGAAATAAACTTTTTATAATAGCTACATCTAAGATTAAAATAACCGTAATTAATGCTAACCTACGACGAAGAGAAGACACTTGGAGACTAAGAAGTATAAGCTGGTTGAATTAATTTACTCCTTGATTGAACTTTATTGCAGTTGTGCAGCTATTTTGATTGTAAGAGGTCAATTATCTTAGCATAGATCCCGATAAAACTATCTAAATCAATGCACCACAATAATAATAAATCAGAAATATTTTGTGTATAAATGTTACATTACTATCAGAAATCGCTATAAAGGCACGATCATATTAAGTAGACAAGCGGTAGTAAATTTATTTGAAGAGTGATCAGTCTTCAAATGTATCTATTGCCTAGCAAATTTTACTCAAAATAGATAATATTTCCTATATGGAAAAAACTGATTTAACCACTACAAGATTGCAGTTTCGGAGTTGGTCTGTAATGAGAAATTATTCAGTTTGGTTTTATTAATGAGAGTGTAGGGCAAATTCAAATTGAGATAAGTAAAGAGGATTCCTCTCCTTTCACTGTTGATAGATACTTTTTAGTATTTCCGTATTAGAGGCCAACCGATATGTATCTTAAGTCTTCCTTGAAACTTATGTTAATCTCTAATATGTAATTCGTAAAGAGTAAAATTTTAGAATCTTGAAATATTTAGTAACCTTTATCAAAAGATTTTTTTAGGTTCAACTCTTTATAATTATTGTGGTGCATTCATTTAAGAACTTAAACCGAATACAAATGCCAAGAATCCCGTATAATATTTTAGAAACTTCATTGTATTCTTTTTTTTCTGCATACTCTTCAGCCCTTATTTAAAATTTACCATTGAAAGTTTTTGGTTTCAATTTATCCACTTCTAATATTAAGGTCTCGTAAATATATTTTTACAGATTAGTAAACTTTTGACAATTGAAGACCGTCTTTTCAAATTATGAACTGAGCTTTTATGTATTGATTTAGAACTCCTCCGAGTGAAAAATGTACTCCAGGTAAATGTAAATAACGTATCAGGAGCATTCCAAAAACAAGTAAAACGTGGACATCATGCTTGGGTCTATTACCCCCCAAGTCGCGACCTCGATGCATCAAAAATACCAAAATATGTTTACAATTATTTAACACGTGTTTGTTTTAGGAGCCATTAGAGACTTGAGGCGCGCCCGTTCACAGTTGGAGCTGCTTCTGACATCGGGGTAAACAAAACGCTTGTCGCTACTCAACTATTCGACTGACATATCTGAAAGTTTGCAGTGTGGTTTGATATGTGCCTAGTGTGAAATGTAAACTATAACAATTTAATAGAGATATTTGTTAACAATGTTAAACGAACTCGACTCTAATGTATTTATGTCTAAACATAAACAGTCTGTTAAAGATATGAATGCGTTAAGATTAATCGTCGAAAAGAATTTTAATATATAAACAATTATGAATGTTTCTCAATATGTTCTTTTAGATGGAAATCAGTTTAGACAGCGCAGCAGATAAGTAATGTTAGTAATGTTAGTCACAAAAGTAACGTCAGAAGAGTAGGGATAATTTGGAATTGAAATCGATCCTTCGCTTCGTATTTTATTTATTATAAAGCAATTATAAATGATAATGGAGGTCACTGTGGAAATGCTTTAAAAAATATGACGTATGAAGAGAAAAATTTAGCGTTAACTTTTATTTTACCTGTTTAATGATTTAATATAACGTTATTGTATTAACATAATATTCTATACATAATATATCTACCCTGTTAAAAATAACAAGTTTTACTTCAAATTGGCGGGGATGTATGTATATTATTTTTTAAATTTCTTTGAATTAATGTATATAATAATTTTGATACTATCCGAAATTACCGATCAATTTTGCAAATACCTTGTATTGCAAATACTATATAACAGAAATATACTAAACTAATATTACGTTTAATTATTCAAGTTGATACATTTTGAGTTAACCTAACTTTTTTAGTTATTACGATCGTTTATTATATCAGTTTAAACATAAATTAAACATTGGACATTGTACTCACGGACATTACTCTTTCCATAATAATATATATATATATATATATATATATATATATATATATATATGAAAAGCGTAATGTGGGTACAATATACATTTATTTAATTTGTGTTTAAACTAATACTATAAACGATTGTTTTAATTAAAACAGGTCAACTCAATATGTACTAACTGTTCCTCAATATGTAACCATTAAGCTTAATATTAGTTAAGTACATTTCTGTTTAAATACAAGGTATTTGCAAAATTGGACATTTATTTTGGATAGTATGAAAATTAACAAAAAGAAATTAAATACTAAAAATTACTCGTTATGTTTGACATAAAAAAAATTTTAAATATATTTTCACAATGATAAAGATTTTTTAACCCACTTGTAAAATAAACTTATACCGCTAGAACTAAACGATGTGTTTATTACGTATTCTTTTTGCTATAGGCAAAATGTAAATTACGTCTGAAATAAAAAAGTAATATTAGGAATCATTACAGGATAAAGATTTTCTATTATTCTTGAGCAAACAATTTTGATAACTTTGGAGCTATAGAAGTTACTTTTTTTTATTTCGATTGCAATTAGCTTTAAAATAATACATAAATTTTCGTACAAACGCACATAATTTTTTTATAAGGTCAGAAATATACCAATAAAATAGATAGAGATCTAGATATTAGTCAACAAATAAGAAATAAACAAACTTTTCCGTTTTGTTTATTCGTATAGAAATGTTTCATACGACGTTAGAGAAAATTTGAAAATCTACTGAAATAATAAAAATGATAAATTAATAAGTTATTTCCATATAGTAAATATGCAGCGTATGAAAGTACCGGGCGGCGCGGATAAGCCGCTTTCGATTTTTACTGTCGATCAATTCTCGTCTTTTGTGCTATTTTTGTAAGGCTGAATGAAGACATTATTAGCGCCGCTTGTATTTTGGCGTCTCATTATGCACGTACGGGTCGTTAATCTAACAGCTTGCTTTTTGATGACTAGTTTATTGTTAGGCCTCTTACTCATAATTTTCGTCCGTTGTTAGAAAAAATATTGGTTAGAAACTGGTTATAAACACATTAATGGATTGTTAATTTGAAAGTAAAATTATTTATAAATCAATTATTTTTATACTTAATTAGTGGATGCTTAATTTTGATAAGAAAATATTTAAATTGTTATTTATAGAAATTAATATTTCGTTTTATTTAATTAGGAAGCTCTTCTTAATATTAATTTGTTATTGAAAATATTTTTACATCTAACAGCAAAATAAATATTTGTATTAGAGAAAAACTTCCTCTATTAGGCTGACAATTAACAAGTTACGTATTGCACGGTGTTTGGGATGTTATAGGACTCCTATTAGAAATCTGGTAGTAAGTATATACAGAGGGTGAAAATCGATCTTCTATTAAATTAGGGACTGATTTTTGACGAGTAAAAAATAAACAAAATATGGAAATTTTACGAAGAGAATTCGGAATGTTCTTCTCATGCAGGGCGATTTTCTTTACATGTTGGGGACAGGTGATAAATAACCACGATGCTTATATTACATAAGATTTACTTATTGATTTTATTAATTGTATATGGGAAATAAAGTAACTATGCGAACTGAGATTTTGGGTATATTAATTTTCAACCCAATATCATGACAAAGTAAAAAACTAATAGTTAAAAAGGAAACATTTTGAAGGTACATTAATTTATAAACAGTTTTCTCTTTTAACGACAGAGACGTCTATTTAGAATAGTAAATAAGTATATATATATATATATATATATATATATATATATATATATATATATATATCTCTCTCTTTCAAGTGATAATTTAAAATTATTGAACTAATTATTTTTAACTGAAAATTTTACGTTGTTTTGTATGTAAACAATCTGAAACTGTAACTTTGTTGACTGTGTTTTTGTAGAAATAAAACGGTTATGTATTTGTTAATGACATTTTGAAACAAATGCCGGTATAGATCATACACAGTTTGACGTCCGTGTATTTGTTATTTTCTTACCTTGGAGCGAAATAGAAGTAAAGAAAAAAATTACTATGTCTGGGTACAATTTGGCATTTAAATTGTTAAAAGGAATTCGTATAAATTTGATATTCGGAATTATTTCATAAACTTTACTGAATCAATTCTCTGTGAAATATTGGGTTTAGTCACATATTATTAGAATTTAAGCCGAACAATATTTCTTTACTAGTTTTTTTTTGGAAAAAACCTGATTAGAGTACCTCTCATGTAAAGTGTATGAAAATTGCAAGTATTTGTAAAGTGAGTGCTCGATGCGCGGTGTTGCAATTAGCATTGTTCTTTTGATAATTGCGACTTGCGGTGTTGCAATTATAATTGTTTTTTTGATAATTGTTTTTTAAAAAGAAAACAATGCAATTTAACTGCAATGTTGTGATGCAATACAGAAAGTAAAATAAAGAAGGTACTTATGGTCCAAACAGGTGATTATGTGCATCAATTTTAGTATATGTGGTATTTTTACAAAAAATTATATAGATGCTAGTGTTTTGTCGAGCAATTTATATCAAAGGCAAAAAAAGTATTCACTACTTGATAACTTTCAGTTCAGGAACTATTCAGTTGGAAAAATCTGTACATTTTGATTTTATGCGATGATGAAAAACCTGAACTTTTCTAAAGTAATTTTAAGAAATATTACAAATTAAAAAAAATACTTGCAAAATGCCAGGTAAATGTTAATTTTATGTAGTACTTATTAAACTGTGAGAATAATAACTATATGTTATATCAAGTCGTAAAGTTTCTACCAAATTTGGATACCGTAAATTACAATAAACAAAATTTATAGCTTAGTTTTTTCTCACATGAACTTATTTCTTCAGGTCTGTTCTTAAATATTCATCTAAATAAATAATATTTAAACTTGGAACACTTTTCGATTATCTTGTGAAAATACTATTTTAATTTCTTCAGGATGTTTTCTCGATTTAACCCTTGCGACATTTCTTCTTGTCGCGTGCGCTTGTGCGTTTTATAGTAAAACTAATTTAAATAGTTACGGGTCACGTAAAAAGAAGAGTTTCCTAGTTACTTATATCCTTTAAAATTGTTTATGCAAGTTAGTTAAAATTATATATTTTATTTGAAATTTTCAATCGAATCTTATATTTTAAACTTTATGTTTCTTATGGTTAAAATTATGTATAATACCTAGGACCTGAATATAATTATAAATGTTTTATCCAATGTCACGTCAATCAATAGGAGTGCGAAAAAAATTCGCTCCGACTTTAAGTATACAGGGAGATAAAAAATTCTTCGAAGATTTTACTATATATAAACTGAAATCTCCATATAAAGCATTTCTTTGGAAAATTTCATGCCCACAGGTATGGGTGCACTTCACAAAGATCTATAGTTTTCAATGTTTGGCTACCAAACTGTAAGAACAAACGATTTACGGGTGAAAAAAGTAGTTTACAAAAACGATGTAAACTAGGATTTAAAATGACCGAATAACTGAGAATACTCTGAGTAGTCGCATACATATTATAACCACTATTTTGTACTAATAATGTTTTATAATAATACAATAATTATAATGTACAGTCAAATGTATCTAAAAATATTGACTAACATCCTTTTGTCCTACTCGCTCCACATTCTTTAATAAACCGATATTTTCCCGGACTTTCAGAATATTAAGCAAATATTTTAGTAAGGTTTTAAACTTAATTAATGACCAGTTAATTCTTAAAAGTCATGTTAGCGCACATAAATCTCACCTCTGACAAATATATTATTGTACCTCTCATTGTTTTAGTACTCAAGTATTATTATAACCTTGCCGGTTCATACTTAAATACCCTCAAATAAACTAACTCCCTCATGTACTTAACTTAACCCTGTTTCGTAACTTATAACTGACCCGAGTCTTATATAATCACGTAACCACTATATAATACAGATTTGAAATTAACGTAACTGCAAGCCAAACATAAGCAAAACAAACACGACCCGCCACCTGGATTCCGTAATAATTCACCTCCGGCCAGGTAAATATTTAAAATGTTCATACAGTCGTAAATCACAAACACGCTACCATTTGTTTGAATAACGCACCGTAGAATAGTGTTTCGTTACTGTAAATTGAGATTAAAGAACTGTGAAAAAAAATCTTTTATCGCCCCGTACCGGGTTTTTGGTTTCTACGCTTAATAAATGGGAGTGGAGGATAGGCGATGGTAGAATAGGCAGGTATTAAATATTATGTTAAAGGATAGTTAGATAGAAAAACAGAATTAAGATGTAATGATAACGGTATCAAAAGGATTATATTTACATAGAAAAATCTTCTAAGTGGCCGTTGCAACATTCACAAATTGGGATTGCGTAGTTGTACATATTTCTACAAATCTTTGATGCGAAGTAACTTAAATAATTTTTCTTGAAAGTTCTAATTGAATGCTTGTATTTAGAAGTTTTCAAACTTATAAATCCATAATCAAAAAATTAGATCCCACACATCACTTCAAAACTAAATATTTCATAACAAGTGCTTAAAAAGAAAACATATTAAATACACTTTTATTTTAAAAGACCTGTTCAAAGAGACTTCATTGCATGAGGTATGCGAAAAAACTGTCTTCTCATTTTCTAATGGAGGGTATTTATAAGATAATATATTTGTATATATCAAATTTAATGTATATAGATTTAATAAAGTGTGCATTCTGAAGCTGTGACAGACGATCAGATGGATAGACGTGACAACATTTTAAGAGCTCCTGTTTTCACTGCACAATCTTAAAAAGATTAGACCTACAAATTTATTTTCAACATAACAGATATGTTAATTATATTAAAAAAATAAAGTAAATAAGAAAAATTGTGTAAAAAAACTCAAGAATTTGATGCAAACCTTTTTTATTGTGAATTATCAAGTAATTTATGTATACGAAAGTCAACATAGCTCATATTATTGGGAAAATAAGATGTGTTGAAAATTTTACAATGTCTTCATGATATCTTTCCTCGTTGACTATAGTGGTATATTTTACAATTTATTATAATATTTTACAAAAGAAAAATATTTATAATTTATAAATAATGCTGGTAGAATATAGATGGTGCCCTGTGGAATTGGTTTTGCTACTATACAATAGATGGTGCCCTACGGAATAAAAAAGTAAGTGTGTACACTCTACATAATTCAATACTAACAGTGTCATTACGGTGGAACTGCTTGAGATATCACGATGAAATGATAACCTGTGTAAAATTCATATTTATTGCTTTAGTAGTCTGTGGGTTAAATTCATGCCAAGCAGACATGGATAAATTATATAAACCTTAATTTACTTTTTTTTTAAGTTTAAACTTAATTTTTATTTTTAATTTATATTTTATAAATAAATTTACACAACGTGTCTACTATGCTCGTGTAAATTGCAAGTCTGTAGTTTCCAAAAAAACTTTTTGCGGTTAGTTTCAAAGTATTTATTACTTAACATTTGTGAGAAATAGTCATTCGAAATATTGTTAAGTAGCTTATATTATTTATGACGATGTAAAAAAAAATTGTCATGTAATTAATCATTATCCACAAATTGATTTATTCATTCGAATATTTAGGGAACTTTGTACTAAAATGTGAAAAATTTCAGTAAATAATTTTATAACATATATGGATATATTTCTCTTTAAGATCTTTAGGATAATAATTCAACCATTCTCTGACAATCATTTAAGCCTCACGGGAAGTTTTCCAATTATAATTTTGAGAGAATATAAGCTCAAATGATTTGAAAGCGTCTATTGTATACAAGTGCTATTAATAAAAGTAAATAATTCCGCTGCCACAAATGAAAAAAATTGCCAAGAAGTTGATAATCTTAAAGTTTACAAAACGAATGATGTAACTTTTTTTTTAATTATAACGAATTTTCGTTTATTTTAATGTTAGTGTTTTTTATTTATAAGCCGTTTATTCTTTTCCAAGACTGACGCAAACAATTTTGCGTGCGTACTTACGTACGTAGATTCTCCAGGCCAAAAATAATAGTTCAGGGCGACGCGTCGCATGGTAATCAATGAACGTGACGTGAATTTACTGTTAAAATAAATGAAAATATTTGGAAATCATTTTTAAAATGTGTGTAATAAAGCTAGCTTTAAGGGAAATCTCTGATCTAACGCACCGGGCCAAGGTTTCCCTTTTTCTAATGTACATCTTAAAAATTTTTATATCATCATCATCATCATCATCATATATATTAATACGCTAAGGTTAAGATGTTACACTCCCTTTTTAGAAAAAACCTCACAACTAATCCACATAAATTATATATCATTTCATAGATAATTGCATGCTCTACCGGCATCCACAACTAAAAAATTGATTATTGCTATTGTTTTTGCAAATTAATTAATTATTAAAATTATATACACAAAACGGCAATGCTGCCATCTAACGGCTTAACGTCAATATGATTGACGGTCGGTAAAATTTTTGTTTAATTTCAAATCCACTCACGTATAAATAAAGTGGCGCTTTAGCTCAATGCTTTTGATACTTGCGCCTCTATATATGTCAATTTTAGTAAAATATTTGTTTGATCTGTCATCTGAGCTTCATAATGGAATAAATAATGCAAAGACTTTGCACGGGTCACGCTAGTTATAATATATAGTTTTGAAAATATTTTATTCTTTTCCAAGACTGATATAAACAATTTTGCGTGCGTAGTAATAATACTACATCACATAGTTTCATTTAATTGTGAATAATGAATTTTACAAAATTAACGCAAAATATATTCAATATTTGATATATTTAACATAACAACTTGCTTCAGTTAAATATATTTATTTTTATTATTTTTTGTACTTAAAAATCCTGTTATTATTTGTTTCGTAATTTTGGTCTTCCACAAAAAAATTTATTTCAAAATTATGAATTCAGTTTGTTTCAATCTAAAAATATTAACGCAATGAAAAATGAAATACGTCTGGTCTGAAATTATAGAACATATTCATAAAAACTCGTATGTCAAATGTACGTAGGTGAGTCGTCACGACTTACTCTTAATCCTCGGTGAGAGATGCAATAAAAACATATATTTGGTTTTACAAGTTGAACATTTCTAGGTTTCTTAATTAACGTGAGTTTGTACAATTAGATTCCCCAGCGAGAGATTCTTTTTCATTATTTTTTCTGTCGACCAACTTGTACGTCGGAGTTTAGTAATTACCTGGCTCGTAGAAGTTCTACTATTATACATTTTTTCATTTTTATATTATGTGGTAGCTGGTTTATATACGAATGACAAAGTAAGAAATTATATACTTCTTACACACACACATATATATATATGTATATATATATATATATATATATATATATATATATATATATATATCTTCCAAACATATTCAAAATCAGCCTATCTATGCACCAAATTAAATTTAAATATCTTTCTCGGATTTTAAAACTGTAGCTTTTAAATGGATTTTTCGTTTGCATATTAGACAACTTAAACGAATATAATGTCACAAAAATTTTGTCTCTGCATGTCTGTCAGCTTCTCTATATAATTGTTTTAATTCGATTAACTCACTAAGATATTGACATGAATGACAATGCTTAGTTTCATTGTGTCTCAAGTGGTTCCGAAGTTGTTTTGATACTGGTATTGCATCTCGTGAAGTGCATCTACACTAATTAGGGTTGGGTTACCTACATGTACGCGTAGCGTAGTTCATGCTGTATACCTAATGCAGAAACGCATTCGAGTACAGTAGAATCTAGAAATCTTCCTATATGAAGCCATATAATTACTCTCTCTCTGCCTCAATTTTAAAATATTTCACGAATACACGACTTTATTCACGTGGATTACTTAAAATATTTTAAACATACACGAGTTTTTTCTCGTTTATTGCTCAAAATATTTAAAAAATATACGACTTCATTCGCGTAGATTACTAAAAATATTTTAAAAATACATGACTTCATTCGCATGGATTACTTAAAATATTTTAAAAATACACGAGTTCGTTCGTGTGGATTACTTAAAATGCTTAAAAATATATGAGTTCATTCGCATGGATTACTTAAAATACTTTAAAAATACACAATTTCGGTCACGTGGATTATTTAAAATTCTTTAAAAATACACGACTACGGTCACGAGGACATCTGAATTTGTTTAGACGAGCAGTTCAAAAAACAAAATAAAGCACATAGATAATTACCCAAGTATTTTAATTTAAGAGTAAAGTAATTACATGATTCCACGCAGGAAAATGACGAGAAATGCTTCCTGCCGGGCATATTTCTTATATAAATATTCATTCCTCATCAGGAGCCTCTGTACACGATCTACACGTACCGGAGCAAAAGCAAATTTGACCTGCAAATATTAGTTTATTTTATTTATCTATTTTAATGTATCTAATTGATTAATATGGCAGAGTCATTTCTACGACAGCAAACTATAACACCCGCCCAGCCCCGCTTGACGAACGGCCGGGAATCGAACCCGGGTATCCGCGGTGTGCCGCGGATACCGGGTTGCGGACAAGGATACCGACGATATGTGCGTCGTCACAGGCCGTACGCCTTGAGATCAACCCAACACACCACGGCGACGAGTTTGTTAAAATTTTTTTTGGTAGGTTTATGTAATCTTTATATATATTATATATATATATATATATATATATATATACACATATATAAATATATATATACATATATATATATATATATATATATATATATTTCTATCCACGTGTATGTGACTGAACTCCTTCTAAATGGTTGGGCTAATTTTTATGAAACTGTGTGTGTGATTAAGTTGATTCGAAAATGGTTTAGATTCACAATTTGATCTGATAGGCACCGCTGTGATTGGGTTTTCGAATTTTTTAAAAACTTTTTGACATCGGGCGAAGTTGCGGGCACAGCTAGTTTATTTGTACATTTTCTGAATCGAACAAGCAGTCGGTATGTAAATAAATTAAATCAAAGTATCAAAGCAATCGGGTACTTAAGCGATTAATCTTTACGTCATATCTAATTAATACACACATTTTATTCAATGACGTCTTAGCTCTACAATAAGCTTACAATTTTTCTTTTTCTTTCTCTACGCTAATATATACTTCTAGAGTTTATAAGCAAAGTATAATTCAATAATAAGTACGACGATGGCGGTACAGGGTTTTGCTTTATTGGAAGCTGGAGCTCGTTGCTCACTCTGCGGGGCTACTCTGCCTTAATTGCTATTCTGTGTTCGAGATTTAACCGTTTCGCTCTAATGGCCTCTCGGCAAGACCGCGTCCGAAGTGTTTTCATCGATTTGCGTTATAAAATATTCATGTGCGATTAGCATAAAATGCGAGCTTTAACTTCAATTAAAAAAGTATGAACATTATATGATCATACTGATAAATTTATATCAATATGGCATAGCAATAGCTAAGTGAAAGCCTATTTTAAAATTTAATAGAAAATACTTATTTAGATATAAATTGAAATAAATCTAATAGATAACTGTACACGAATATTTAGTTATGATAATGTATGAATTTAGAGAAATTCACACGATAACAATTACAATTTTCGTTTAGCGAGATATATATTTAGAAACAAGATGTTATTGTATATAAAATATATTAGTTAAACTTGACTACTGTATAACATCAATTTGGAAATATTATTTAGGAAAAAGAAACATTGACTATATTAAGGTAGCTTTCGAATTCGTATATTCTTGTTCATTAACTCTGGTAATTGATAGGTGGAACATTAGATTGGCAACTGATCAACCACCATTTTTTTCCAACATATTTTCGAATATTTTTAGAACTTCTTGGACTTTTGTAGTAGCGTGTATAAAGAGTGCCGTGTTTGATCTTTATTCATTTAGCAACTGAGTTTCAACGAGTAAACAAAACAAAATATGTATATTTTGCGAAGAAAACTTAGAGTGCTCTCGTTACTTGAATTTTGTTCAAGAGGAATATCATGCAACATAGGCACAACAACAGGTAAAAATGTATCTTTCCATAATGCAGCTAGTCCGTGGTCATTGGTTCCAAAGATTCAAAGAACTTTTTAATCGAAGCGAAAAACAATATTAACTTGAGAAACTCGGCATACTTGGATGCGTTATGCCACATGTCTTGGATACTTTATGACACGAATTAGTTCTTAGGAGACATTTTAAGTCGATCCGTCATAGATTTCCTGAGGAGTTCATCGAAACATTTCCTACAACGCAAAAATTTGAACTAAACCTTTGATTATTGTTTATAGATATTCTAATATTAAGAATGCGTTGTAAAATATATTCTAAAAGTTGAATTTTTCTGAAATTTACTGATCCGATTTAAGCTTGAATGCCACAAATATTACATGAAATAATTCCAGTAGTATCTGCAGTAGGCTCAAATAACAGTAACTAACTTTTAACAATTTCTGTCTTCTTTCTAAATACATGAAAGAAGATTGGAGCAGCTGTATTGAAATGGACTTAATATCTATAATAGAATTAGCGTTTACAAATTTACTTGAAAGGTTTTTGATAAATTTGTCCTACAATAGAAAGCTTTTCTAATAAAAGCTTAAAAACGTTTTTTTGAGCTTTATAAAATAATATGCAAGTAATTTACTCTTGTTCACGTTTGAGAAATAATATACACGCGCACTCACACACACACACACATACATACACACACATATATGTATATATATATATATATGTGTATATATATATATATATATATATATATATATATATGTGTATATATATATATATATATATATATATATATATGAATTAAGAAAAAATTACCTCTGAAATTTTAGGGAAATCGAATTATGTGTCAATGAGTATATTTCTTTGTCTGAAGCCAATAAAGAGGAAATTTATTTAGAGAATTCACTGTGTGAAATCCTTGGAAAGTCGGATCCTATTGTTTTGTTTAATGATTGTCAAAGCACTCAAAAATTGGTTTGGAATCCTATTTTCCGTTGAAGATCAAAACATATAGATATAAGATACCATTTTATCTCGATTTTATCCTTATCTGGAAACATCTGAAATGCCAGCACATCGTTATGGATGTAAACGATATGCATTTTTTTTATTAATGTGAAAAATAGAATAAAAGTACATTCTAAAAATTACAATATCAACAAAATTTAATTAAAATCTGTGAATAGGTTACTGATGATTATTAAAATAATTTTTTTAAGAAATGTAGTACTGTTAAAATATTTTTTTTTTCATTTCCAAGAAACGGGTGTAAAGTTTTTTAGATCAACCTTTTTTGTTTTGTTGTAAAGTTTTTTAGATCGATTTTTTTTTAAAAGGTGTAGAATACCTCTTAATAGGCGTAAAATTCTGTGTAATTTAAACAAAAACAGATCTATAAAATTTTTCTTCAGGTATTTAAAAATGAAATCGACTTAAAAAGAAGTATCTTCAGGTAAAAGAGATGTTGGGATTAGGAGTAAAAGTCTGTGAGAAATATGCTGTAATTGATATGAGTAAAGATACTTGATAGATACAATCCATCTACGACTTCTTTATTCTTATTTGGGGATCTCCTCTGAACATATAATGACTTATTCCTGTTGACTATATACATGGGATATATATATATATATATATATATATATTTATATATATATATATATATATATATATATATATATATATATATATAATCCTTGTGGATTTATTATATAAATTATTCGTCTTGTAATAATATATATCTGTGCTAGGTCAATATATAATTTAATTATATCTTCGTTAATTTTTCTATTTATTCGAAAGCTGTGAACTGTATGAAGTACAATATGTACGGAAGACTGTTCAAAATATCTCCCAGAGGAAATTTAATCATACTTGCCTATTGTCTGAGCATGTCACTAGCCTCCAAAACTAATTAAAGGTCTCAATTAACACCACCTCTTATGTCACGGTGGATTTAGGAATCTAATTGCCTGTGTGAAGTTTGTACAGAATACACATCATAAGATCTTAGAAAGAAATTTTCGTGCCCAATTCATGCTAGTTGAAAAGGTTATTAGAACGTAATTGACACGTGTTCACAAAGATGTTTTGCAATTACAAACATAGAGATCGTGTGTACGTAAAAGTGAACAAAGGTCATAAAGAGAAAAAGAGCAGTGTTACTTCCTAATTAGACATAAGTAAAGAAAAATTGTAGGACTTAGACTAAAAATGGAAACGGAAAGTTATTTTTTTTTAATTCAATTTAAATGACATATGCTGTATATGTCATTTAAATTGAATTAAAAAAAATAACTAAATATATATATGCATATATATACGTTTTTGAATTTTTTTTCGTATAGGTCTTGTTATATTTTGCTTCATTAAATTTTGAGAGTGTCAAAAACTTGGCATCGAAATTTAAATACATTTTTATTTCCATATGAAATATTTCAAAGTGTTTCGATGGATGGAGCAAATTTTCTTTTCACTTATTTTTGAAGGTATGTTTTATGTTTAATGGTTTTCAATCTGTTTTCGAATGAAAGCGATACTTTCCATTGCCCAGCTTACAGATAATACGCGCTCAATAGATATTCAAACGACATCTCATTCTGTTGACCAACACAAGGATTATGTGAAATATTAGTCTGTAAAATCGCTTAAACGATTTTCGATACATAATATTGTGAAGGAAAAAGTCTTTACAATAAACGTTTTTAAAGAAAATGTGTTCTGCTGTTATAAGTAGGCTACAGAATAGAATGTCATGTTTTTTTGCAATATTTTGGTCGTCTGGTCTTTATGTTCATTTCATCCCAGATTACCTTAGAGCTACTGGATGCATCGAACCTGGAGAAGGATATGATATATTGAAATGTTTTAATATATTTGTATATCTGTTAGTGCTTTACGTGTTCGTTTGTGTAAATTGATGATGTAAATAATGAAAAAATATGAGACATAGTAAGGAGATATCGGAAGTGAAAAATAAAGAAACAAAATATCGGCTATACACGAAAAAAAGTGTGTTCGGCGCGTGTTTGTGTATTAGTGCGTATGCGTTAGTGCGTGCACGCATGCGCGTACAAACATGTATGTGTGTCCGTGAGCGCATGCTCATGCACATGTGAGCGCAAGCGTTTGTGCGTACTTGTGCATATGTATGCGTGCGTGTATTAATTAAAACGCATAAAAGTATTTTGAAACAAATCAAATCGTATATGGTTCTATCGGTTTAATTTGTAACATAACATTAAAGAAATGCTTTCGCAATGCATAAAAAATTACAAACTAGTCCAGACAGATAGACCTACTGTTTTTATTTCGAATATCTGCGATTTTTCGCTAATTATTAAATAGGAACGAAATGATTAAACTCACAGATTAATGAATGGAGTTAATTTAGTAATTAGCGAAAATATAGATTTTTAAATAATATCGAGTTGTTTTTTAAATGTCTGCATAGACACTGACATTGAACTATGATAATGGTGCACGTATGGCATAAATTTGTATAAGTACTTTATGGCTTTCCCATTTAATGAATCCAAGAAAATAAATATTCACACCTTGCCTTCGTTGGGAAATTTTAATTTGATATTAGCTATCGCGTGGTGATAGGGTAAATAGCGCTTTAATACTTACATGTAGGTATTCACATTACAACGGTTCATTGTTATTACACAAATCAATTCAAAATTCTTAGAACGAACGAACAAACGAATGAACGTAATGTGAGTTCGAAACAGTGCGTGAATTTACGTGAGCGCACGGAGCTTGGTTGTGGTTTTTACCCTTCATGTGTGGTCACTGTGTGTGTGTATGTGCGTGCGTGCGCGAGTGTGTGCTTGCGTGCGTGCGCGAGTGTACGCATGCCTGCGTGCATGCGTGCGTACGTGCGTGAGCGCGTGCTCGCGTGCTTGCGTGCGTGTGTGTGTGTGTGAGCGCGCGCGTGACTTTGTCTTGTAGGTATGTGTATTTGTTTGCGTGCGTGCGTAAATGCAGCATGTATGTATGCGTGTGGTTGGCGCACGGTGTGTGTATGCGTGACACAAGGTGTATGTATGTGTGAGGTTGAACTTAGCTTATCGGTTTTTTACCTTTCATAAAATTATCCAGTTTTTTGGAAGTTTATTAATTTTTTTAATAAACTGATACCAACTCAGAATTTGAATGAAGGCCTAAGTTAATTAATAGTACTTTTCCTATTAATTAAACTTTAATGTTTGTTTTTTCTAGTATTTTATATCACAGTGTATAATATAAACTTGAACCTCGTTAAATTTGTAAATCATCGAGATAAGTACGATTTATGTTCGAAATTCTTTATATTCTTATATTCTAGAATTATGTTAATTTTATTGCTGTCTCCTTTGCGTGCGTGAGGTTAAGTCAGATACTTGATCAATCAATAAAAAAGCCAGTCTCTATCTACCTTGTACTGTTTAAGCACTATTCCCCGACTTCTATTAGATTTTTTATCATTGGTTTATCTCCATGAATTGTAGCGTAATCTCATATTTTCTATATTTTTACATAAAATGTTGACTCTATAACTTAAAAAAATTAATAGAACGTCTGATCCTAGAGATTAGCGCAAATAAACCAACAAACAAACAAACTTTTTCGCTTTACATATTTGTATAGGTAATCAAATAAGATCTTTAATAGCCAATATATACCTATATTCCATTTAATTTAAAATGGTATAATCCAAGCAAAATAACAGTTCAATTATTTTAAACGTTTTTCTTGTATTCAAGTTTGTAATATAATACCATTTTATTTGTTATTTGTCTTTAAAAATAGGTTCCTTCATTGGTAATTTCTTTCATATTTTTATAAATGTATTTTTATATACTAGCGTGACCCGTGCGAAGTCTTCGCATTATTTATTCAACTCAATTTAATAAATCAAAATTGATTGCAGGTATTCAATTCATTTCTAATTTTGCACACTGCTTATTACGTTTTTATTCCATTATGAAGCTCAGATGACAGATCAAACAAATATTTTACTAAAATTGACATATAGAGGCGCAAGTATGAAAAGCATTGAGCTAAAGCGCCACTTTATTTATACGTGACTGGATTTGAAATTAAACAAAAATTTTACCGACCGTCAATCATATTGACGTTGAGCCGTTAGATGGCAGCATTGCTGTTTTGTGTATATAATTTTAATAATTAATTAATTTGCAAAAACAATAGCAATAATACATTTTTTAGTTGTGGATGCCGGTAGAGCAATCAATTATCTATAAAATGATATATAATTTATGTGGATTAGTTGTGAGGTTTTTTCTAAAAAGGGAGAGTAACATCTTAACCTTAGCGTATTAATATATATGATGATGATGATGATGATGATTATAATTATATATGTATATGGATACATATATAATTTATTTTATACGAGTTATATATATAGGGCAAAAGTTCTATTTAACAAAAATGTGAATTTCAAAATTTTTTTAAAGGGAATGATGCGCTTATAAAAAATAGGGCGCAATCCTGATTATATTGTAATAAATTATTAGAAAACATTTTTGTAAATGACATAAGTAATAAAATAAGCACATCCATTGTTGTGTTATTAAGGTTTTATTCATTATTTTCATTTCAAATTTATAATTAAATACTCAAAAAGTATATAAAGAGAAATGTTAATAAAAAAACTTAAAACTATTTCACTTCAAGCTTTACAAAGTAAATTATATGTAGCGAATAGTATATTCGAACATAGACTTTGTACCCGTCAGAATATCGAATATTTTGTCGTAATGTTTCATATCTCTGAGTTTTCTGTGATTGAGAACAAGGATTGTCCTCTCTTTCCTATATATTTTATAAAACATATTATTGAAATAACAGTGTAATATTGATATTTATAACATTATTTAGCGTAACAGTTTATTAAGTTAAAATTAAATATTTTTACTCGTACAAAATACTATTAATATGTTATTACGTATAATAATATTATAAATGAAATACCATATATTTGTGAATAGTCTTAGACTGGTTAAATATATATTTGTGCCAACCATATTTTTAGTGTCATATTGGTTTGTTTACAAACATTCTCTTTTGGAATGGAATGAAGTATAAGTTATTAATTAATCAATGTTTTTGTCACTCTTTTGCTTGTTATTTTTAAGGTTGTTTAATGAAATTTCATTATATTTTAATAACTTTAACCTATATTACAGCTATTAAAACTTTTTTCAGCCTAATTTTAGTTTTATTGTAAAAATTACATCATAAATTTCATGTTTCTAAGTATTTCGTCGTTTGGAAAATATTTTAAAGAGAACTAATATCTTAATTTTGCATTGAATAAAATCCAGGTACTTCAAATAAAAATATTCATTTGAAGAGAACTGTATAAAACACACAACAAGTATTGATCACCACACGAGCCAGACCGGAGCGTGAAAACAGAAGTGCCTGAAACCTCATTCATAAGCGTGAATGACGCCTTAATGAAGGTGGTGAAGCGTGGATGAATAGCGAAAAAGGAGCAAATGGCTGCACACAATAGACTGCCTACACGAACAATTATGAAAAGGTATAAATAAATCATGACGTAAAATCTGAGGAGAGATTTTCTTTGATGGAAATAAAAACAGAAATACATGTTTGTATAATATGAAATAGAAGTGTATTTTACGATGAATTACAAAACACAAAGGAATACTTCAAATTTCCTGTAAATACGACGCAAGTACGTAACATTAATTTACGGTATGTTACGTACTTGCGTCTAGTAAATGAAAGAGAAAGCTATAAAATATCATAGATAGCTAGTAAATGAAAGAGAAAGTTATAAAATATTATAGATAGCTAGTAAATGAAAGAGAAAGCTATAAAATATCATAGATAGCTAGTAAATGAAAGAGAAAGTTATAAAATATCATAGATAGCTAGTAAATGAAAGAGAAAGCTATAAAATATCATAGATAGCTAGTAAATGAAAGAGAAAGCTATAAAATATCATAGATAGCTAGTAAATGAAAGAGAAAGCTATAAAATATCATAGATAGCTAGTAAATGAAAGAGAAAGTTATAAAATATCATAGATAGCTAGTAAATGAAAGAGAAAGCTATAAAATATCTTAGATAGCTAGTAAATGAAAGAGAAAGTTATAAAATATCATAGATAGCTAGTAAATGAAAGAGAAAGCTATAAAATATCATAGATAGCTAGTAAATGAAAGAGAAAGCTATAAAATATCATAGATAGCTAGTAAATGAAAGAGAAAGCTATAAAATATCATAGATAGCTAGTAAATGAAAGAGAAAGCTATAAAATATCATAGATAGCTAGTAAATGAAAGAGAAAGCTATAAAATATCATAGATAGCTAGTAAATGAAAGAGAAAGCTATAAAATATCATAGATAGCTAGTAAATGAAAGAGAAAGAAATCGATTGCGAAACAACAAAAAAAATCAGAATATATAAGACTAATAAAATTTGAGAAGTAATGAATCTTAGTGAATGACTGGAAGAAAATGTAAATAATAACTATTAAAATAATTTTTTTATATTTTATATTTTCCACAAAATTTTGATTTAAACTACTTTAAAAAAGTATTAATATTTTCCTTCGATTCGGACGTTTTTAACTAGCATTTACCTATCAGAGCAACTGTTATGTAGAGTTGCCAACCTCCTCGGAATTTTTGGATTCGCCGTGTATTATCCTCTTCATTTCTGTTGTTGCCCACTCTTAATAAATAGGCTGCATTGCACACTAAAACTTGTTAATGAAATTAAAACAAAATTTAAATTTTATCTCTTACTTTTATCGCCGTACTTAAATTTATATTTTGAGGGTACTCCTAAATATGTGAAGGAGGGCTGGATGAAATTTCTATATGGGATGTGAGGTATTGCTAAAAACCCCATTAAATATAGCATAATGTGTGACCATCAAATACATAATTTTAGATTTATTTTGTTACCAGCGCCATCCCATAATTAGGCAGTAGGCATCCTTAAGTAAGGAATACGATTAAGTAATCATTCGACTCTAACCTTTCATATCCTTTATTTAAACAAACATTAGACATAGATAAATATAAAACCAAAGCATTTTTTAAAAATTTAATGTACTTCCGTCTGTAAAATATACTCGAACATGTTTATATTTATCGTAGTTAAAACTAACTGTAATGTTTTAAAATATTTTAAAAGAAAAACTACGTACTTTTATTTTTTTTTTATTTTTACATATTTGTGAGCGGTTACGAAATCTTCATAGAACGAGTTCTATTCGTTCTTGGCAGCTTTATTTATTTTTAATAATGACTCAAAGTCTTAACACAAAACAACGAAGATTTAAAAAAAAATAGAAACTTTTACGTATAAAATAGGATCTACATAATACAAAATTTAATAGCAACATCTATATTGAAATAACTTTTAATTATACTTCAATAAAATTTAGCGCGCGATTTCCGTTGGCTTCTCATATGGCCGTTTTTTTATAAATACCAATACCATCTGAGGCTCGATATTAATATTAATGTACATGTGTATTAAGGACCTAAAAAAGTGCATAAAACAGACACATTTATAATGGTTGCGATTTAATTGATTTATAGAAAGTAATGTGTTTCGAGTATTCAGTGTTATATAAATTTATGCATTATACTATCAATACTGTTACAGATAAAAAATATTCCTCATTTTTAAACTTCCTTATCTTTAAAATATTATACTTATCTAAATCCTATCAGAAGTTCTTTTTAAGCCAATTGATTCAATGCTATGCAGCGCTAATAAGTCTATTTGTTTATTAGAGTTAGTAAAATAACGTCAACAAGTAAACAAGCCCTGCTCGAGCCACGCACATCAATCGTGCACTTGCCTATTCCGAAGTTAATAAATAAAAAGTTCGGAAAAACACTGTAAACCATTCCAATAACTATAACAGTAACGACAAGATGTGGGGCTGTTAGACTATATTTTTATAACACCAATATAACTGTACCACCTAATTCTATACCACTTGCTTAAAGGTTGGTTTCGGAAACTATCACATTTAAGTCTCTATTATGTACATAGATGTATATGTATGTTTGTGTGTATCTATTATATGTATATAAATATATCTTGATCCGAATAGGGTTTAAATCGAAGTTACATTGGTTACGAGTTTCATTGTCGCTATCATTAATTATGATTTTAATTAATACCAGCTGATTACAAATTAGTTACAGTTTGAAACTGCATTTATATGATTTCATGCTATGTACGTGTATTAAAATAAAAAAAACACAATTGACCTTATGTCAAGCCAGATTGGTTCGATATTGTTTCTATTTATAAATGGGAATCCAGGTTCGTCATAAAATATGAAGTTTATAATAAGTTTATGCGAGCCGAGTGCATGTGGCTGTTCTATAAATAGCTTCATGCAGCGGTAAGGATAGTGGATATTAAGAAGTTGGCGGCAGGCCAGCCGGTTGAGTGGAGAACTTAATTTGAGATTAGGCATGATTAGGATACGTGTTTTTAGATCGGCTTCGTCAATTTGTCGTTTCTTTTTGCGAATAACTCTTGGCTAAAGTGTAATAATTAAGAAAATTATAAGTGACGTTACTATGTAAATTAATTTGTCTATTGTTGTTTTTTAGTAAGTGTCGTTTAATAAGTGTAACCCTTAGGACAAATCGTGACGCGGTTGGACTATATGTAATTTTTTGTTCTTTGTAATCGCAACTTTCAGAAGCACTTTTTTAGAAATAATTAATAATTATCGTATGGCATCTTAATATTTCCTTTTTAGCTCGATTTCTAGTACAAATCATAGGAACGTTCTTTGTATTGAAAATGTTAGGGAAACACTTCATATAAGCTATAAAACATATGACGATTCTCTACGGTTTCTGAGAAAACAACAGTAGAATTTGCGATTCCAATGAAAAAGGATTACAATTTTGAAGTGAAATTTTTTTCGCTCATCTTTGCTAAAATTTCGGCAGAAAAAGATTTAATATTTTGCGTCATGCCAAGTATGACCCACTTAAGAAGCACTCGGTGGTAGGCAGAGTATGGCCGAATAGTTTGACTTCGGGTATATTCGGCTCTAGGCCGAGCGTGACTGAAAAGGAGGAATGTAGAGCGTCCCGAGTGAGTAAATATATTTTAATTTCGTCACTTTCCCCAGTGAATTGTTGACGCAGCGATAAAGTACTGAATTACGAACTATTGAAGTCTGAGTTCAAATCTCGATGCCCGTGTTTTTTTTAACTGATTTTCTTTTTAGTTTGTTTAAAAAAAAACAATTTAAAAATAAAAGTCAAATAAAACTTCCTCTCTCCCGCGCTCGGGGTACATCAGTAATGAAGTCCACATTTATGATGAAGGCATACATTTTCTCTTTAGAAAAATTTATTTATCTTCTCTTAGATTGAAAAAAAAATGTATATAAATAAATAAATAAATAAATATATATATATATATGAAGATTATTATGATATTACATATTGTCAAAGTGGATAAAATATGAGTTGAATGTGTATTACATTGTTTAGATTTGTTCACGTATCTCCGTAAATGTACGGGTGGTATACACCTATTATTAGTAGTAATTATTTTTATTTTTTTAATTTTCGTCAAGAAAATTTCTAACGTACGCAGTATAATTATACCTCTTGCTAAAATTTTCACTGTTACAGGGACATGCTTCAAATATTATAAATTTCCTATGCGCATAGAACCACATTTCTGAATAAATTAGATCCATGCTTTGCTGCGCTCTCTATACACTATTATAGTACTTACGCTCCACTAATGTATGACAGTTTTAGTTGACGAATGGAATTCCCTCTTAATGAAATCATAAATAATTTGTAGACTTTAATGTTGAAGCTATTTTATTCTGTCCACTGGGCGGCAATAGCATACACCTTGTCAGTACCACGCTCGTTTCGAGGTGATAACTTCCTGCACATATTTAACGTAAATATCTACCTAATTGTATATATGTGTATGTGTGTATATATATATATATATATATATATACACACATATACACACACACATATTTATATATATATACATTTTTTTTTGCATACAAATTTACACAATTTACATATTTTGCGTCTATAAAGAGTTGAGCATACTTTTTGTATATCTTCCTCGATCGTATAAAAGAAAGTTTCAGAAATAGATCAGTAACATTCAACTTTGGTTGCTAAAAGAATACACAACTGACTAGATTTAATCATAAGTCAAATAACAAATATATTCATATATTTATGTACAGAAAATATATATTGTATATTTTTAGTCTACCACCTAATGAGTCCCGACGAGATAAACTCATTTAAATTAAAAAAAAAACAATTTAAATGTGCGTGATAGATATGAAAAAAGTCGAACCATCATAAAAAGTTATGGATTTTGGTTATAGTTATTTAATTTATGCAAAATCGGGCGTGCTACGTACTTATGTCGATGACCATACGGATAAGTAATTTTAAACATATTCTACAGACTATTTTTAGTTAGTGTCTAAAGTACAAGGGTAAAATATTTGCGTCGAGATAGCTGAAGATAACGCGTTAGGGCACCGGAAGAGATATAAGATTTATTTCTATAATATTTTTGACATTTTTGTAAACATATTTTAGTAGTAAAATAATATAATACTAGCAGAGTTTTTCAGCAAACCAAACAAATTAAGATAAATCCTAACAATGTATTTAGTTTTACTTGTCCAAATACGACATTTATTGATTTTGGATTATTGGCTTGACTCTTTATTAATTTTAATTTTGCACTTAGTAACGATTGGAGATATTTTTAACTCTAAAAAGTAGACAAATCAAAGCTTAATATCTTATAAATCAGCATTATTGAATAGAGAAAATAACTATGTATGGAAGGGAATGTTTCGCCAGAATAGGATATATAAAGCATCATAGGTCAACGTTAAAATACAATTAAATTGGAGCACACTATATTGATGGAAATTCTTAATATTTTAAAACTTATTCTGGTTGCATGGCAATAAAAATTTGATCATAGTATTATATTTTGTGTTAAGGTAATATTAAATATGAGAAGGGTTTTACTTTTGGAATATCCCATACATGTCGATGTCAATATTTCACTCGATGATTAAGTAATAAAAGGTAATCTATTTTAGGTAAAATAAATGGATAGTTTTTGAAAAAAAAATAGTGTTAATAAAAAAATAATTTCCATTTTTTAATATCTATCTATGTTTGTTTGTTTGTTACTGCCTATGTTTGTTTTATACAGACTATCTTTATGCATTTGAATATTGCAATGTTATATCATATTTTTTGAGCTAATCTTCATCAAAAACTCACTTCTATTTCTTGATAAATAATTATATATAAATAAATTAACAAAGTAAAGACTTATAAAACCAGACGCGTGTATTAGCCAACACGTAATTATACTGCGGTTAAAATGACTGTTCAGAAGTTAAAAATAAACTCGCCGCAGAATGTATATTTGGCATAACTTAATTAACTCGCCCGTCCACGGCTGTCTGAGTGATTTCATGCAGCTAATTGGGTTTCCTTTTATGTAACAAAATGATTTAGCAACCAATTTTTAATAAAATTTAACAATTAAATCTATTTTAAACAAAATTTATGTGCTGTAACATTTTATAAAGATTTTTTTGGGATCAATTTTAAACGTATGAAGTCTTAAAAAAAAAGAATTTATTTAGATAACATTTATTTGAAATTAATTTCAGGATATCATATTTTGTAATGCATTCCTATATATTTACATCGCGGTAAGTGCAGGATGTGAATTAAAATGTAAATTAATAAAATGTATTGAAATTTTTTCTTATATTAATTAAAAATATTAGAAAATAACAACATGTAATAAAATCCATGTAACTTTTCATTTTTAAATTTATCAGTTACAAATGAGTTAAAATCTATTTTATTAAATAACTAGAAAATAAAATTTTGAATTTTTGTTGAGGTAACGTATAAAATATATTCAAACGAAGCTTCTTATGTATTTTCGAATAGCGTTATTGGGTTCTTATATATATATATATATATATATATATATATATATACATATATGTATATATGTATATATATATATATATATATATGTATGTATATATATATATATATATATATATATATATATACATATACATACATATGTGTATATATATATATATATATGTATATATATATATATATATATATATATTCTATCTGATCGTAATATTTTTGTTTTAATATCGGTACAAATATGGTTTCAGTGCTTTAAACATGCATAAATTTTAGAAAAAAAAATAAAATAAAAATTTCGAAAATGTTTAAACAACTTCATAAGAATCACATGTATTAGTGATTTCGTCCAATTTACAACTAGAAATTAATTCTCAAAATCAAAATACAATTTTTTCTATTCCATTCATTATTCTTTAATTGGGCTACCATACTCTATCTCTTTGCCAGTTTTCGAGAGTTTTCGAGAAAATGGCAGATTGACGGACAAAAGGACACCGAAGGGATTTCATCAGTGTTTCGTTTTGGCATTTTTGCCCCGGAATATAAAAATTATACTATAAAAGAATTTAAAATGAAATATTTCGTTCTATATACTACTTAATTAAGTTCTATGTTCTTTATTAACATCAGCTATGTTAACAAAGAATATTAATAACTATTATTTACCTAATATATTTGATCTGATTGCCCGAATATTCTAATTTAATTTTTTTCACTACTAATTGAATCTGCTTTGTATAATGTCTCATAACGCATAGTTAAATTAATTTCAATAAAAATAATTATTTATGTGTTAGAGTACAAAATATACTTATCAATACATCTTCATAATCCATTTAAATTTAAATATTATCAGAATTTTCCATGTAATTTCAGAAATTTTTTTTCCAAAATTCCATTTCATCGTTTTTATCAAAATCGGCGTATTAATTAAAATTGTAATTTCGCTCATTAGTACCGATGGTCAAAGTAGTGCCCTTGGGTTGAAAGGATTTTGAATCGGTACAAATATTCTTAGTAGATAGTAATCGATTTCTTCGCATTAATGATCACTTGTTTTCGATTAAACAAAACTTTTGTATCATAGAACACAAAATATTTTTATCCCACTTTGCAATTAATCTACCTCAATTCGAAACTTTTGTGTCAGAGTGCTAAATATTATTATGCCTCCTTGCAATTAATTTATCATAATTCGAATCTTTTCACCATGTACATTCTTACGAAGCATAGTTTTCACGGGCATAAGACAAGTAACTTAGTTGCACATATCTCTTTAATTAATTAATAGAACTTCACACATAGAAGTACTCAGTACAGAATATCGTTATCCTGTTTTTTTCATGCCTTTGCCTTTGTGGTTAAACTGCAAATCGTTTTGCAGGCTCATATATTCCGTGGCAGATATTTAAAAAAATATCATACATTTTTTCTAGCATTTTAAAGGATCTTTCCTTATTTGCATATATTCACATACTTTAACTAAGTTTTTCTGCAATATTTCATTGCGATATCTCTTAATATTAAAGAGTTATGAAGATTTGACATATGAACGTATATACGAACATGACGGAAATGCGGTTCTCTTTTTGCCATAGATCTGTTTTATTCTTGACCGTTTCCTTTGTACATACGCAAATAAGAAAAAAAACCGATACTAAAATTATTTGTATTTCAAATTATTTCTACTTAATATAGAGGAGAGATAAAAGTAACACTTTAGTTGCTCACCGTGAATCTCGCCTTGGCTGTTACATTAGACATCAGTTCGTAGCTCCATGGTGTTTGCCATTTGTCTACTGTACTTTAAAAGGAAACTTGCACATGTAACTGTTATTTTTGAACGCGTCATATTTCATCTCTTAAAGTGTAATTTAAATTAATATTTAGTTTGTAAACCGACTTCATAATAAATGTTAAATTATAATTATTCCTTATTTCGACATATTATAAGATAGCTACGAGAAAATAGTACCTAGACAATATACTTTACATACATTTATAAATTTGTTTAATTTTTAATCCTAACTAAATTCAAAGTAACTAGTTCACGTCGTCAGTGCGATCCCCTGGTTATATCTGAATATTCAAATTTAAAATAAACTGACATCGAAACGGAAAAGGATAGGGCTGTTGATTTTGTCTCCGTTGCGCCGTTGTCACGCGCTGCGGATTTCGCATCGTTTGTTTGGAATGGCGATGATATGATGCGATTGAAATGCGGGTTTTATTCCAGTCCAGGGCGTGCGAACTATGAGCGGTACGGCCATCTGTTTTATTGATGAATACGGAAGGATTTAATGCTAAACGTTTGTCTGGTTTGCGTTAATACTATAATTTGAAGGATCAAAAATACTTTAGTACCGTAATTATATTGAATGGGAATTAAATATTACTATCATTAAATAATTAGATATATGTTTGCCCATCTAGTTAATATTTCGTAAATATTCTTTTTAATTTAAATCAGAATTGTGCTTAGATATATTGAGTCTCTTCACCAAGTGTTTATTAAAGTTGATTAAACCTATTTATTTCAGTATATTTCAATTAAATTCTTTAAAAAGAAAAGGACTACCTTTAAAAGAAAGTTAAAGAAGTTGTTATTTTCCTGCTTCTATTATTTCAACATTAAACTTCGCCCTTGAAGCTAATACAATTTTGATATCACTATGAAATTTTTGTAATTTATTTTTATGTTGTTATTTTCCTACTTCCATTATTTCAACATTAAACTTCGCCCTTGAAGCCAATACAATTTTGATATCACTATGAAATTTTTGTAATTTATTTTTATGTTGTTATTTTCCTACTTCCATTATTTCAACATTAAACTTCGCCCTTGAAGCTAATACAATTTTGATATCACTATGACATTTTTGTAATTTATTTTTATGTTGTTATTTTCCTACTTCCATTATTTCAACATTAAACTTCGCCCTTGAAGCTAATACAATTTTGATATCACTATGAGATTTTTGTAATTTATTTTTATGTTGTTATTTTCCTACTTCCATTATTTCAACATTAAACTTCGCCCTTGAAGCTAATACAATTTTGATATCACTATGAGATTTTTGTAATTTATTTTTATGTTGTTATTTTCCTACTTCCCTTATTTCAACATTAAACTTCGCCCTTGAAGCTAATACAATTTTGATATCACTATGAAATTTTTGTAATTTATTTTTATGTTGTTATTTTCCTACTTCCATTATTTCAACATTAAACTTCGCCCTTGAAGCTAATACAATTTTGATATCACTATGAAATTTTTGTAATTTATTTTTATGTTGTTATTTTCCTACTTCCATTATTTCAATATTAAACTTCGCCCTGGAAGGTAATACAATTTTGATATCACTATGAGATTTTTGTAATTTGTTTTTATGTTGTTATTTTCCTACTTCCATTATTTCAACATTAAACCTCGCCCTTGAAGCTAATACAATTTTGATATCACTATGAGATTATGTAATTTATTTTTATGTTGCTTATCAAAGTGTATTCATTCAAGAAGATATCAAAACAAATCTTAAGTGGACACAAAAGTATGCTTATATATTGGTATTACATTTCCGGGTAAGCAATGAGAGTTTTCGAAATATATAATATCATAAGTATACTTTATCTTATATAGCCGATGATAGAGTATATCTATGATAACAAACAAAATATGTTTCTAAATAAGAAGAAAATATACATTATACTTAAAATGATAATAACAAAATCTTCGATAGTGAAATAATAAATATTCACAGATCAAAATTCGGTTTTTATCTAAAAAAATAAATTAAACACTTTATGTAACGAAAATTGAGTTCACGATTGTCCACTTTCAATGTCTTCGTAGAAATTTTAAGTAGAATTTATTACTGTTTCTGGTGACGAGTTTTTCATATAAATTTTCTTGGTTCTTGAAACAATTTATTCAAAACAAAACTGTAAAATTTATTGATAAACTTATTTTTATTTTGAATTAAAGTCACCTCGAGTGAATATAGCGATTTAGTTTATTTAAATTAAAACGTCAGTTATACCTTAAATTAAGATGCAAATAATTACCAAATTATTTTGTGAAATTGATTTTTATTTGTTATTAATATAAATGTTGATAAAGCATAAATTCTCTTGGTTCTTGAAAAAATTTATTCAAAACAAAACTGTAAAATTTATTGGTAAACTTATTTTTATTTTGAATTAAAGTCATCTCGAGTGAATATAGCGATTTAGTTTACTTAAATTAAAACATCATTTATACCTTAAATTTAGATGCAAATTATTACCACTACTTTTTTTTAGAACTTTATTTTTATTTGTCGTTAATATGTTTGCAAATTTGTATGCAAATTTGTATCTATAATGCTGTTTACCTGTTCAAATAATAATGTGAAAGTGGTTTTATTTTTATTTAACCAGATGTAACTTAAATATATTCAATAGATAATACTGAAATAAAAGAAAGACAAAAGTTTATTTTCGTAACGTCAACGAATAAATAAACCCATTCCAGCCACCACGAGTCCAGCCCCGCTCGACGAACGGCCGGGAATCGAACCCGGGTCCCCGAGTTGCGTCGCGTAGTCAAAGGCCGTATACCTTGTGATTAAGCTAATACACCACGATGACGACTTCTTATTAAACTATTTAGAAAAAACACTTATTCTATCTATCGCTCCGATCATTTCATAAGGATTTTTATTTTAAAATTTGCTTTTAAGTAACTGCGACCATTGAGGGGTTTTTAACGACACGGAAACGTGAAAAATTGAATATCGGAAATATTTTGTTAGATTCTATATTTAATTTGAGATTCCCTTTTAATGTATTGATACGTTACATCGAAAGGAAGTAAGCAGAAAGTGAGAAAAGTAGAATATATGAATACCAATACATATTTTATATAACGGTTACCTAAATTTAATTATAGTGCAAATACTGCCTCGTTATTAATTTTTCCTATCGTATATTATTTCTTAAAATATCCAACCTAAGTTACTGTTAAGCTTTTCGGTGGCCTTAATTTACGTGTCTTTAACACTTAGTCGGTTTGTTCTGATATTTTGTAAGCATCTTCCAAATCTTCTTCCACGTGGAACTCTGAAAAATATTAAAAAATAATATTATTGAAGCTAGGACATAATAAAGCAACTATGTCAGTTCAGATCTTAAAGTACCTGTACTGGAATCAGGAGAATCATCAAGACATGTGTTTTGTGTACTTTTTTTTCTGAACGTGTGGCCGTTCTATCGTACCAGTTTGTTATTCGTATATAATAAGAGTGATGAAAAAGAGTTCTTTTATTTGAATTTATAACATAAACATTATTTAATACTTTTTTGAAAAAAGATATTCACAACTAAATGGGAATACGTAATGTAGTATTATTTCTACTTTATTTAAATTCTTTACCACGACCTAGGTTTCGTTGTATGACAACATCTTCAGGTGGGCAATTAGATTGCCAATTGCCCACCTGTGAATTATCCACTGAACTTCTATAAAATGAACGCCAAATATAATTAATATTTAAAAAAATATTTATAACAAAATTGATCTTAGCAATGACATTTGACTCCGAACCCGCCGGTTACGTTTCACACGTTACCACTCAATCACCCGATTGCACAGTTTTGACTGAAATATTTAATGTATGTTGTCAGTAAAATTTTCCAAGGTTATATCTCATTATTGGCTTACTAGTGTGGGCTCATAATTTCACAAATAATCTATACACATGCATATATAATAGAATTGTAACAGAGTGAATTCTGTACTTGGAGAATTTATTAAAAAGAGTGGATGGATTTAGTTTATAGAATGGGAGGAGAGAAAACCTATTTTTAGAATTTTCTCTGATTTTTTTCTGAATTTCCTCTGTCTCAAAACATTGATTCTTTCTGGCAAACGGTTAGTTAGTTTTGATTTTAGTTTTAAAAAAATCCCTACATAAGGTACGGAAATGAATTAAAATCACACACACATATAAACATACATGCACACGCACATACACATGCAAACGAACACGCACATGCACATGCTCACGCACACGCATACGCACAAGCTTGCAAACAAATTTATACAAAGAAGAAATTATCTATATATTATGCTTTGCCTGAGTCTTTTAATAATTATTCAATACGATGAGAAATAAAATAACTAAATGTTAGTTATAGGGTGATAATTAATATTATTAATGACTAAAAATTCTAAATAAAATATCTTTTAAAAAACCAACTTCAAAAAAAGTAGGTACTAAAAATTAAAAGACAATTAATTCAAAGTAGATACCTACTTATTCGCTATAAATAACTAAGTTACTTATTTTTGAGGTCGATACCAGCACTGTCGACCAATTTAAACAAATTTAAAATTCCATTTAATTTATAATGTAAATTTAAAACCTTTACCTCTAAAGTATTCACAATACGAAATAGATTTATAAAAAGCGTATTTATAATATAGAATTTTACATTTGTTTTAATTGTTATTAATGAATATTATATAATTTTAAAAAGACACGGGAAAAGCTAGTAAACAGATAATCTCCTCTTTGTCCAAAATTAGTTTTTGACACACAGAATCAAAGCTATATTAGTAGCCACCAGTAGTTAGCTGGTGAGGAGTTACGTTCTCCATATCCAAAGTCCTATATCAGATTTTGAAAAGTAACAACTGCCACTTGAGGAGTTCCCTCCTCCATATCTGAAATCCAATATCAGACTTTGCAAACTACTACCATCTGTTAAGGAGTTGCATTAGAATATTCAGAGCTTGACTTGATTGACGGTGCAGTTATTTTGCAAATTAACCAGTAGCAAATATCTTGAATTATGGTTGATTTGCTACCATTCGATAAGGAATTCCATTGTTCATCTCTAGAATGCATCATCAGACTCTGACGTCGATGGTGTATTTATTTTGCAAAGTAAATACTACCACTAATATACATCCTGAATAAAGTCGAGTTTGCGTTAAGTAATTCCATCGTTTATTTCCGGATTTCATCGTCAGATCATCATCATATTAATATGGGAGTACCCCTGAAATACTTTCTTCCAAATAAAAAAATAATTATCGAAATCGGACCACTAGGTAAAGAATTATCGCAGAACATACGTAAAAAAAAAGATTACGACGAATCGAGAACCTCCTCTTTTTCCGAAGTCGAATAAAAATTAGTTTTAATACCCTTTTTTTAAATTTTGTTTTTTTTTAATATTTTTTTCCTATACAGAAATATAAACGTTGCATTTCTCAAAATTTAAACGTTTGCAAATCAATTGACGTAAAAACATACTGACGAATGCTTAAGTTATATATTAAGTAATACTTTCCGAAAATCTCATACGAATAATTTGTAACTTTCTGCTTATCATTGAGTCAACCTTAAACTTTATTTATAAATCAGTTTAACTCTAAGTTAATTTTGTACTCTCTTTCCAAAGTTTGTACATAGACTTCTGCAAGTTCAATTAGTTTGTATGTAAGTTAAAAAGTACGTTTGAAAGGAAAGCTGATTACAATATCTGCACTCAATTTGCTGGACCAGTTTAATAGTCGTCAGTAAAACTGCATATGTACTATTTGAAAATCAGTTCACCTTGTGTAAAATGTTCTTTGCTTCTACTTAGACGAAATAGTAGTTTAGATAAAATAAAACTTCTTAAGTACAAGTGGAACTCGTACTATGAGGTTTCCGTACACTCTCGTACACAAAGTATTTCTATCAAAGTGTATAAACATATTGATATATTTTTTGCAATGTAAATATAATTATTGCCTATGTATCGTTTACTGATGTGAAAGTATCGTGAATTTCCCGAAGACTATTGCTCTAGGTTTTCCGTGACATTTAGGTTAAAATCATGTAAAGTTGTTGTTTCACTTTGCCATTTTCAGGAACAGAGGGGCACTAGGAGGAGGCATAATTTTGTGAAATTTTTAAAAATATCTCTAGAATTATTTTATACTTATTTTTATTATTTCAACGTAAACAGTTTTAAAGACGAAAAACGGGGTGGGAAACGTACATTTTTTGGGATGCTTATGACAATATTTTAAGAATTATCATACAGAAAGTTCCAAAAAAACAGTTTTGATTTCAATATAACTTGTTACTTCATTTGATACCCCTCACGATATATATATATATATATATATATATATATATATATATATATATTGTTTTTTTTTATTACTCATTTACTGGTTAAATTTCTATATAAACACACGGGGGTTACATTTCAATATAAATTCTTATGGTGCAAACTTATGAAGCGGGTAAATATGGTTTACCAATATGGTAAGCTTTAAGTTTTTACGTTGAATATTTTCTGAGGCAAATGACTATTACAGACATAAACGAACACTGATGTATCATATGAACGTTCCCTCTTTTCCATTTGAGATAGAATATTATAAAGACTAATGGAAATAAGAAGTAAAATTAGCGATATTTGTAACAACGCATTACGGTAACATATCATGTCAACCACACACGCACGCATACCCATACGTATAAAAATATACGCTCACCCATATAAGCGTATATACAAATACGTTCACGTATACACACATACCTGCATATACACATATATAACTACGAAATATGAATTTCTGATAAAAAATTCGTTCAAATATTGAGTAATACCTACTTTTACATATTTTTAATTTTCAATACTGTACAGAAGTAGAAAAATATCTAAATAAAGTACATCTGCTTCTGAAAAAATATTAGTTTAATTTCACCCTAAATGAAGACAGATTTTAATTCTTCATATTGCCTCTTTTCTATAAACTCTACAATAAATTATTAATAAAAAGCCTATGTAAATGCTATTTTAAGTTTTGGCGTTTGTATTTCAACGTTTCATTTCTATTTTACAACTTATGAGTAAAATATCATGAAATTAATGGGAAAAATTACGTAGTCGGGAGAAGTTATTAAGAAGAAAGATTTCGTCGAATATAATCGCCTTTAAAAAATTACACTACAAAGTAAATATATTAAATGTTGCAATGATAAATGTTAGATTTAAAATTTTGAAATTATTGAAAAGAAATATATAGTACCAGAAGTATCAGAGCTTAGAAGTAGGACGGACAAAATGTAAAAAGAAGTTATAATCTAGCTATATATATATATATATATATATATATATATATATATATATATATATATATATATTGCCATTTCTAATAAAGCTGGGTAAACTATTTACTCACTTCTATTTATTCTGATGTCATAACTCGCCCTCTTGCAATAGCTTTGCCATTGTCGGACACGACATGGATGATAGTCTACAATATGTCACAAGTTCCACTTTGATACTCATGTAGTCTTCAATATATCCCAAGTCCCATTTCGATAGTCATAGACCATATTTTAATCCAAAATAATCTTTGAATTTGACTTAAGGAAAATTAGACAAGAGATGTGGTGGATGTGTTGTAATTGCGGAACATACAGAGAAACATTTTAAGGATAGAAGCGGTGTTACGAGAAATTAATGCTGCATAGAAAGAATGATGCGAATTATTACGGAAAATTGGTTTCGATGTTTTAGGTGCACATGTGAATAAAGAGTGAACAACTAATATTAAATTTAGATATGAAGTGACAAAATGACATAAACATTATGCACCATATTTTGGAGTCGGATAGGGAATTTTGAAAGTAGACAAATATCAAGTTTTAATAAGAACCGACTATTTAGGACGTACAGAAATAATTCGCTACTTGCGGGGGTTAAGTCACTAAAGTAAAGGCAAACAACAAATTCGCGAATAACGAGACTTTTGGTCGAGGGAAAAATGACGATTGGTTTAAATTTAAAATAATAAGAATCATGATTGTTATCTATCATATAAAATAATTGATTTTTACCTTATTCTTGACAAAAAACCACTTTTAAAATTTACTAATGACAAATCTATAACTAACTTAATGCACTTAGTAAAAAAATACATGATATCTTATTTTCGTAAGAAACTGATATTTTATATTGTTTTCGTTTTCCTTTGGTTCTTTTTAAATTACATTTTAAGCTCATATCAACTCTTTTAATCTGGTATTAAATTTTAAACTACTTTCCTTTATTGGAGCAAATTTTCATGTCATTAATTATTTCCAGCATCACTTAGTTATTGATGGTCAGTAATTTTTCATTAGCTCTTTTAAGTTAGCAAAGCAAGCAGATGTGTTACAATTTTTGTGGTATCGACACACCAGTTTATCTTCTTTATCTATTCTTTCCAACAGAGTACGTGCTTGAATGAGTGGGCGCGTTTCGTGTGTACCTTGGGAATAAAGACAAAAAAATAGGAAACCTGAAGATTTGCATACACATTTGAATATCTCACTTCTTATCCTTGAATATTGTTAGATATCATTACAAAAGTTATAGAGCACAAAATTATCTAAGTGTGTTTATTTTTTTAAATGTTTAACCGTTTTCAGATATAACCCGGGGAGTGGGACGAGTGTATACCCTTGTAAGATAACGCTATGAAAACAGTTGAGATAGGTGCATGTGTAGTTTCGGAAGTTAAATATGTTAAAAATATTGTTGTTACTATTAAAGTTAAAAGACTGTTTATAACGACAGTTTATAAGTCACAAATAAAATAAAATTATGTAAATTGTAAAGTATTGAAATGAAATATTATTTGTAATTGTTAAGGTTTTACTACACGAAAGAGCTTCACTCGTGTTCATGTGTATTTTGACAGATATGTCATATCTTGATCAATTCAATTCAATTTTACTTACAGATTATTCTATTGGAAATATTGCGCGGAAACAGATATATATATATATATATATATATATATATATATACATATATATATATATATATATATATATTTTGGTGAACTGTATTTGTTATTTTAAACTTTTTCAATTTTCGTGACCGACTCTCTGTTTTTAGAACGTCAAAAAGAGGTATTACGCCTATTTTAAGTTTCCGCAATTTAATTCCTAGGTTTAAACCTTATTTGATTTGATTTAAATGTTTGTGTAAGTATTTATGTTAAAATCGTTATATTAAATTTTTCTTAATAACATCTTTAAAATCACGATTCAGGAATACTCGAAACGTGAATAAGAAATCCGTAATTAACGAATTATTATTGTGCATGTAATAGCTTTGGAAGTTCTATTTTGACTCGTTTATTAGTGATAGAAATGATTAATATGATGAAATATAATATATTCACCATACCCGGTCTAAGTTAAAATGATCTTATTGACAGACAAATTGACAATTATATGAAGAAAAATTATTTATTAAAGCCATTATTAAATCTAAATTAAATAGAATCACTATATTTCCCTCTATTTTACTTTTATTTTTTAATTGTTTTACAAAATATGTCATAAATTATCTACCTATATATGGATACAATATATGGTGCATTACATTGGATCGATAGCAAGATTTTACTTCCGAATATTTCACCGTAGACTAATGATTAAAATGCCAGTCCAAGATATTAAAAAAATAAAAAAAATAATATATATAACGTAATATTAAGCGAACTGAAAGGATGCTAAAATGAAATATTTTATTAAAACGTATTTTATCATCCACTCAATCGAGCGAGAGCTTTCATCAGAGCTTTCGTAACGATCCGCCTACGTGTTTGTGGGCGGATCTATTTTTGCAAGGTAAGCGTCTTATTAACTATGGAGATATTAGCTACCTACGTAGGTTATTTTTGATCGAATTTTATTTAGTTGCAAAGTGTGTTTAGAATATTGATTTAATTAGTTACTAATGGAATTAAATATTAAGTTGGCAACTAATGAATCCGCCACGTTTTTATCAGTGGTCTGTTATGATAGAAACTTCTCGAATATGTTTACTAGGAAATATAAAAAACGCTTCGTTCGATTTATTGCTTTGGCGAGTAAATAACAAAGAAGATATGGCATGTTGCGGAGTTTTCATGGAAATTTTTATAATTTTGTATATGCACAACGATTTGTGAAGATGTACTCTTCTATGACATATCTAAGTATTGCAACATAAAAATTAAACGCTGAAGCATATGCATTATTTCTATTACAAAACATGAATAGTGATTTTTCAACAATTCTAGTGAAAAAAAGTATGATAAAAATTGACACATATTTCAAAGCACAACTAATTCTAATAATTTCAATTAATTCTGTAAATATTACAAAAATGCTCGCTTTATTGAAATAACTCCGCGTTCGCAGAAAAGCTTATGATCAAAATAAACGTTTACCAGAATTGTTTTTCTATTAGTGGGAAAGACCCACTCGTATGGTTTTTTTATTGTTCTCGGCCATCAAGCGACGCTTTCTACTCCTCAACAACTTGTCTTCTTTAGTGACTTGCTTATTACTCGGGGCTAACAACGTGATTTTATTTTACTTGTGATTTGGACTTTATTTGACAGTTATGCAGTCGGCATTGCAAAATGCATCTACTAATAATCTAATACTGCTCATAAATATGCAGAAAGGTATTTCGTTTATGGGCTATGTGATGGGAATGCTTGGCAAGCCACACGTACGTATCGCGAACGCTACCCTAATCACGAACACTAAACCGATCATAGAGTCTTTCTTCGTGTAAGTAATGCATATTTGGAGGGTCGAGTTCTGGAAAAAGTTGCTGAAGGAAGACTTAGAAATGTTGGTGAAGTGAAAGAAGCTCCTTCTACTAGCGTTCGACGGAATTCTCGGCGTACTGGTGTCGCAAGAAGTATGGTACATCGTATTTTAAGAAGAAATTATTTGTACACGTACCACGTTCAACGAGTGCAAACACTGCTACCTGTTGACTATCAACGACGAATGAATTTCTGTTGGGAAATGCTGCGTCGATGCAGGCAAGATCCGCTTTTTTTTAATTCGATCTTATGGAGCGATGAATCATGTTTTAAAATAATTGGAGTATTTAATATGCACAATATACACCAATGGGGCGTCTCCCCATATAGCTCCTTATTCTTGGATAGCGCATCGCTCCCCGATAATCCCTGCATAGTAAGGCAAGATAGATTTCAACATCAATTTGGAGTCAATTTGTGACTGGAATTCCGGGTATGGAACACCGAGACTTAATGGAGTTTGTTATCTATGGTTTTTAAAAGATGAACTTAAAAACTGTTGAATGAAATACCACAAAATGTCAGTGATAGGATGTAGCTAAAGTACAATGGTGCATTGGCCTACTTTTCGCAACAAGTAACTGAATACTTAAATGCAACTTTCCCAAATCGATGGACAGAACATAGCGGTACAATTGCATGGCCACCATGTTTGCTATACTTCAATCCGTTGGACTACTTTCTATGGGGATATTTTAAGGAAGAATTCAATGAGAATGTTAACGATAATGAATAACGATTAAGACAAAAATTACATCATATGTCTGAAGTGGTAAAAAACAAGGAAATAGCCTTACCAAGTTTAAAAAGAAATTTTATAAGAAGATGCTGGTTATGCATAAGAACTAGGGGAAGGCATTTTGAGCATTTACTATAATAAAAATAAAATATAATAAATGCGGTATGATCATAAATAATACACTTGTTTCATTTTACTATTACCGAAAAAATGATCAATGGTATGGGTTTAGGAATAACAAATTTGTTATGAAATGACTTTATAAAGTTATATTTTTTTGGAATCTGTATAAATTGTAGATGTTTTTGAAATAAAGTTCGTGGTCAGATAAGAAGCATTTATGTAAATATAAGTAAAAAACCCATGCAGTTGAAATTATTAAGTATCTGGACTAGTGATGCTTTCAATCAACCAAAAGAGTCATGTTATGCATTTTACAGTTACTTAAAACAAAATTTAAAGAATATAAAGAAGAATTAAAAGAAGATAAAGAAGAATTAAAAGAAGATAAAGAAGAATTAAAAGAAGATAAAGCTATGTGAGATTTAAAAACTAATACAGTTTTTGACTCCAGTAAATTACTTCTTTATTCTTTTAAGCGGGTTTTGTAGATCTACGTACGTAGCGCAAACGAAGGGAATAGTAAATATATGTTATCTTTATAAACTAACTGGCTGTAAGGGTAAATAATATTTGTTTAAAACCACATACATATTTATTTCAATCCAAAGGCATAACGGAATTCCGCAATAGAGACCATCTTCGTTAATAAGCATGATTCCTTTGTTTATAATTTCTTTTTCGTTAATATAATTTTATTTCCAGAACTAATTTGCTTGCATAAGCTACATTTCTTTCTCTCGAGTGAAAAGGATTATCCGATACTTATCCGTCTTTTCCATTATTTGTTTTATATATCGATAAAAGCTTTTACGGAAGTATCGAAGTTGAAAGCGAGATTAGTTCAAAGGAAATAAGATCGTTGAGAATACAAAACGAGATAAAACAATAAGCGACAGCTACTCGATTGGACTCGAATTGTGTATAAAGTGATATACAAGCATTAAATATATGTTTTTCGAAATATATTAATGACGTATTTCGATTTATAAACTACAGTCTTCAAAAAAAGATTGCGTATTAGATCAGCGATTCCTTTTAATTAAAAAAAATGTTAATTAAAATGTAATATCTTCGGCACGATTTTTAAAATTTTTTCGGGTTTCAAAATTGTCGGGTGCGTATATACTTATTCAGAAGAAAATTTTATTTGCGCCCTACATCTTAAATTTTTAGTTTTACAAGTTGTAGATAAGATATGCTAACCTTTGATGCGTGCTTATTTAATTTTTAACCGATTTTAAATAGGAGATAATAATTTAGGAGGTAATATAGGAGGTTCTCAATTCCATCGTATTTTTGTTATGTATGTTAACGTGTGGTGGCATTTTTCGCATTAAATAACGATTTTGAATTATAATTTTAATTTTACAAATGTATAACTTGGAATATTCATATAAATATTTGGTTGATACCTGATAGTATATCCCAACAGATGACAGTATATCGTCTTTAATTTAAGGAATTTGTTTTGTTACGCAACTTTTTATTGATGGAGCAAGCACAGCACAAGCTAGGTCTAGATCTTATGATCATGTTTGGGTAATAATGGCAGAGCGAATAAATCTGTAATAAAATTTCTGTTCCATTTCAATGGGAATAGCTTTCATTATTAATTATATTGAAAAGCTCTTGGTTTTTGTTTTGTAAGCTTTTTTTGCTTATGCCTGTTACATCAAAGAACCTTTAGTAGTCACTTGTTCAACATGAATTCATATTAACCAATTACATCTTGCGAGATTACGAGTTAATAAGATGTCAATATGAATTACTTTGATTTTCTGCTTTGATTTTCCTCATTTCCTGTTGGTAATGTTTGTTAAAATATGAATTTTAGATACTTGCAAATGTCCGAAGCTCTGAATCAACCTGTGAGTTACTTATGGCGTTTCCAGTAAATAAATAAATAAATCAATGTATATTATTACTCAAAAATGCTGGTATTCTAAATAACGAGATAAATTACAAACGAAACGATTTCAATGGATCACATTTATTTGCTTGTCCAATTTCCGTAACCCAATCTTTACGAGGCTTCTCATCGCGACGGATACTGCGGATCATCTTACGTAAAATTTGGACACAATTCAATTTATAAGGTGCTAGCTGTCGACAGTTCGACGTAAAGTACATGAGCTGAGATAGAAATGTGAATTTCGTCGGCTTATTTCCGTAACCGAATATGATATCTTCGTAGGGTTGTAAATATTTACAGTTCGTTAGTCAGGGATGCGCGGCGGACGATTACACGAAGAAGGGTATTTTGGAGATTATTATTTAAAATTTCTGGAGGAACAGTAGTATCGCACGCTTTTTTCTTAATATAAAATTACAAACAAATAAAATGTTTTTTTAATTCCACGGATAAATAAACATATATTAACTGAAAGATCCTTAACAAATATGGTTAATTTTCCAAAAATATTGAATTTTACGTTTACTATAATTTTCCAGTTATAACGTTGTGTTTTTATAGTGAAAATTCAAGCTCGCAAGTTTATTTATTTTTATGACTGATCAACTTGATTTGTGCGCAAATATGTCGGATATCAAATAAAATCACGTAAAAATTAAATTCTCGTTTAACTATTCACAAAAGACGGTCCTATAAAAACGATTATTTCAATATTATATATAATGATTATATAATTTTAAGAAAAATAAATAATGTTAACTCTAACTTCTTTATATTTGTAGCTTAGTTAAAAACTACTTTTACTTTTTTAGTATATTAAAGATTTCAAAATCTGGTCAGATTTCCCTTTTTGGGCAATAATAATATTAATAAAGAAAAAAAATGCAGAAGTGAAGTTTATTACACCTTTTACGCGTTTCACAAAACAATTATGTTTTGAAATATTAGAAGATGAAAATGAAGCATGAAATTCTGAAGAATAAAATAATGAAGTCGAATTACGAAACAATATTTAAGAATATTAAAAATCCAAACTACTTCGTGGCAAGAGTGACATACTTAAGCAATTGAGGATGAACTTCGGAAACAACTGGAGACGCACGGAGATTCTCGACAACTAAAGGTATGTCGGGATATTTTCAGTGTCTGCCTGTGTTTATTTCAGTAGTTTTTGTAACACGGAGGCCCAAAGTTTCACTTCAATATCTCAAAAAATCTAGACGATTAAGCCGCATGAAGACTTAAGAAATAACAAGAAAGAGAATAAAAGTGGTCGAGGTACAAAAACCCCAGATCACTGACGCTACGTCGGGACACTTGGCCTTGTTGCTTTCGACAGTTTACTCAAGCAAATTTTTTGATTTACACTTTAATAATTTAATAAATTCCAAATTGAGTGATCGAGAACGCATCATTATCCAAGTAATAAAGTTTTTGGGAATGTCCACATAACAAGAGAGTGACAGAAATAAACGAAGACACCAAATCACAGACGATATATGGTGACACTCGGCCGTGTCGCTCTCGTTAGTTTACTCCCAAATATTTTCTTCATGTTGCAACGGTGGGAAGTTTTAACTTTTTAAGTTTAGACAATTTAACATTTAATCACATATTAATTTTTGATAATTTAATTATAAAATGGAAATTATTATATTATATTTTTAATGATTTCCTATATAACTACAATTAACGTCATTAGAACACTTTACTTTATTGTTTTTGTTATTTAAAATGTCACGTTATTTCAAAGACTTTAAAGTAACAAAATTTATTACTTTCTTTGGAGTCTTATACACACTACGAGAATGTTATAACGGAAATTGAATTAAAGTATAATTACATAGATTCAAATTTAATAAATACAATTTTAAGTAGAAATAATGTCTTACTTGTGATTATAATCATCAGTTACGACATCTTTGATCTTGAAAATATTTTAACCAAATTCTTCCTACGCTTCACATTCTGAATTAATGACCAAGCCGCTCTCATAAATGAACAAAAAGTCTGCACAGTACTCGGAATATATTATTATCCATGTACTTAAATACATTTTGTTCTGTCACTTTGCATCCTTTATTGAAGTTTCATACACTCAGTTTATTGGAGACAATTATTAATACCAAGCATTGTTCCTGAAAGCTTTTGGAGATTATCTAAAGGTTAAATAATAAAATATGGTATCAAAGTGAAGGCAAACATTTTCCAAATAATACTGCCTATCGGGACAGAGAAAATGAGATTTTATTACTTCATATATAGCTGGTAGGTTGAGTTGATGGTGACATTAAGGTTTTATGACTTTACTTAACGTTGGTTTTATTGAGTTGTTTTAGTTTATTTATTTACTAGTGATCGTGAGACCGCGAATTCGTTCGCGCGCAGATCTTTAGAAAGTATGATATTACTATTTATATTGGTTTTATTATTTTAGAAATCAGTTTGCACTCAGTTATAACATCATGATCGAGTTATAAAATATAATTAATATGCTATGTATTTTTATGCTATCCCACGAAAATACTTATCGGTTTGGGACTTCGGGATATACGTTTTGAGTTAATACATGTTAAAATGAAACTTGCAGAGTTTCCCTCACAGACAATATTACATGATCACATTGAAATTCAACAAACGTCATGAAATATTAATGCTATCCCTTTTCTCAGACGTTATTTCATATTTTGGTGTCGGATGAAATTTATGTATCCCAGGCTCTAATCTATTACTATGATAAATTTTGCATAGATCCGTTCCCATAATTATGGAGTTACAGAGCAACAAGTTTTCAGTCATTCAAACATTCATATTTACGATGTTAGTATGAAGTATGATGATTAGTACAAAATAATATATTTAGATATATAAATATATATATATATATATATATACACACATATATTAAAGGGAGCCTTCTTAAATTAAAATGTTACCTCTTATTCCTCTAATAGGAGGTAATATTTAATTTTTTTCTTCTATACTAATTTTCTGAGTTCAGTGTCTGAAAAGGAAAAAAAAGAACGATTGTAATATAACTTATGTGTACGTCCACTGTTCGTCAATTACAATCGATTTTCTCAGAAACCTTTTGCTGTAGAAACTTAAAGGACATATTATATGAGATGTAGCGAGAAAGCATATTAACAAGCATATATCATAAAAACTAATACTACAAAATACGTATATAAATATGTTCAAGGAAGCCGTTATAGTACCATTTTCCTTTCGATAAAATGAAATAGGTACTTAAAATCGGCAAAATTCCATTTTGATATCATCTTTGTCAGTGCTACATATATATAGCCCAGAGATTCCTTAACTATTTTGTTTCGTGGACCACTTTGCCATGTGTTTCAGTTTTAGATAGATGACCTGTTGACTTTTTTTTGATATAATAACTCTCTGTTGAGATTATCCCCTTCATAGAACTTTTTTGTCTATATGTAGCCATTTGTCATGTTTTTCGGTTTGGGGTAGACACCCCCTGAAGTTTTCTGCAGACATAAAAATATTGTCGCGTGGACTACTTGCCATGTTTTCGGTTTTGGGTAAACTACCTGTTGACCTTTTTTTAAATATTTAAAAGAGATCTTTATCATCGAACTCATTTACGTCTCATGGACTCCCAACTTTCCTTCTTGCTGATATCGACCCCTAGGGAGGGGTCGATTACAAACTAAATATATATGTGTACACATATATATATATATATATATATATATATATATATATATATATATATATATATATATATATATATATATATATATATATATATTTATATACGAATGCGAGGATTGGGTTATTAAGGAAGACTTCAGGAAACGTTCTATACGTTTCCTGAAGTCTTCCTTCAGGAAACGTTCAAAATGTTGGCCTACAGAGGCATTATATCACTTGTGCCAACCATCAAATAACGTAAAGTTGCATATTTGAGAATACGCTCAGGTATGACAGATATTCATAGCACTTACAACAAATAACGATGGGGAAATTTGCTGGAAGAAGAAAAACCGGGTGTAAAGTGACCGTCGCGCAAGATCCGAAAATGGACAGAGATTAAGAGTACTTTTATTCTCCTTGGTAAGAATAAAACCAAATACGCAAAGCTGACTGCCAACCTTCATTAGTTGGAGCAGCATCCTTAGAAGAAGAAGCAGTAATCGATTTTTTTTAAATTTCGTATGTCGGGTGAATTATTACTTGAAATGGCAAGATGCATGGTGGTTCAAACACTTGTTTTTTTATTTTCTAGAATTTTATTTAAGATCGTTTTAATTATTTCGTTAAAATATCCATGCTATTTATCTCAGAAAATTTTGATGAAATTTGGTACAATTATAAGGCGTATCGATCTACATTTATCTCAATAATCCTCTATAAATAAGCATTATGAAAAACAGCATCACTGAAAGCTTACTTAAAATTAGTCGTAAACTGTGACAATAATTATTAATCTTTTCGTTTTTGATAAATTCATAATATATTTATGGCCAGCAAAAATATACCAGTGAAACAAATATTAACGTGATTTTAGGATTAATATTAGTATTGTTAAGAGTTTTATGGAAATACAATGTACTCTTAAATGTTTATTCATATCCAAGTATGTACGAACCTCTTGTTATGCAAGTTGTACTCATAACGCGCCTCTATAATAGTTTTATAATAATGTAAGTTTGTAAAATTGACTACATTATAGCACACTGTAGACAGTACCATCATACTTAATCCTTCAAGTGAGCACTCAGTGTTCCATTTAAATCATTTTACAACGAGAAAAATCATTCCCTCTAGGTATCAGTTTGTCTCATTATAAAATACTACCTATTCTTTTTATAATAAGAACAATTAAAACTGTCATTTAAATAATAATTTTTATTGATTGTTGAATGGTCTAAAAATATTAAAAAAAATAAGGCATTAATTCATCTCATTAAAAAGCATTATATTTTCCTCTTATTATGAGAACAAATAATGCTGTCCTTTCAGCAATACCTTTTTTACTGATTATGCAATAGTCTAAAAATATCTCAAAATATTCATGACCTCCTACCCATTTAATAAAAAAAGGATTATATTTCATATTCAAAGGATACAATAGTTGTTGTATAGGATCTTTTACAAGTTACTTAATAAAAAGTCCGTTGCGGTAAAGATTATATTGTTTTTTTTATTTTCTTAAATAATAAAATAATTATTCAGAATTTTGTTTCAAACTTAGCCCTAATTAGAAAATAGCCATGAACATTTTAAAATAATTTTAATTTAAAATTTATAAAACTATTCACATGTGTGAATACAACATTACATATAAAATATTATAAATATTATATACTATAATTATATAGTATGAAACTATTCACTTGTATTTTTATTGTCAATAATTCCAAATTTTGATAGTGTGATTCAATAGCAAGTCCAGAAAGATTTCCAAAATTTTGGTAAGTATCATAAAAAAAATAAGGTAATCATAACAGTAAGTAAAAATACCATTGCGCAGTGGAACTTAATACAAAAATCAAGAGTATTTTAGAAATATGTTTAAAATTTGACGGGATATGAATAAATACATTTTTATTCTCATATCGCGTCCTTATGGCTATTGTTTCAATGTTAACGAGTCTAATCTGGCTTTTGATTACAACGGGCTCTTTTTTGCTTGTTAAATATTTTTTATTACATTCCAGTTGAGGCATTGTAATACACTGGTGTGTCCTCGAAATTTACTGCTTTATTTAATAAATAGTGAAATAATTATGTTAAGTCGAGCGTTTCGCTCAGAATTCATTCTGAAAATATTATTCAGCGAAGTTTGAAGCCATATTTATTTGAAATATGTCACAACTGCTATTAAACATTGCAAGTCATAAACATTTAGCTTCGTTTGAATATGGATAACTTAATTTTTTCCATAAAGAAATCAAAGTTTATAAATATGTATTCAATGTATACAATGTTCGTGTATTAACTAAGTAGCTACTTGGCAAAGCATCAGGTTATTTTGGAGGAAAATACCACCGACAAAGTCACGTCCTTTTCTGTTTGGCGACTGAACGTTTCGACTGAGGTAATTAATTTTGCCATAAAACTCCCGGAACAGTTTCAAAGTTATAACGTTTTACTGCTATAAATAAACACGAGGATATTGTTTGGAAAATGTATTTTGCTTCCAGAATACCTTATAAATGCAATTAAAAATATTTTTAAACCGTAAGCAGAGGGGACAAAAATAAAAAGTAATAATTATGGGGCCAGTATTGCAGGGACGAAAATACTTAATCGAGTCAAATGTAGCTTTTTTTAGAGTTAGAATGTAAAAATAAATGAAAATCACCTTTATGACTAATGTATAATGTATTTGTTTTTCACTTATTTGGACACGTAAATGTTGAAAAATGTGTTAAATAAATTTGAAGACAAATTTGCTAATATTTTCTTCACACAGAGTTTAACTTTTTTTTTTAAATTCACAAAGACAGTGAAGTTGTTTTGAAAAGAAAATCAAAAGTTTTTGAATTTATGTCTTATTGTACCACTTTGAATATATAAGGAGAGCGGTTTAGAAAATACGTTCATTATAATGAAAACTATGATAAACTATGATATGAAAAACGGTAGGGTAAAATTTGAGCAATTTGAATTCTTTGTTAAGGTTTTGTTCCAATTTGAAACGTGACCATGTTTGAGATCAGGTAAAATTTTCTTATGATACCATTTTATTGTATGCATTTACTGCATTAAATATTCTTAGATTTCAAAATCCATTTTTTAAATATGCATCACAATCTTCAAACGGTGATTAGACTTAATATTTTTATTACTATTCAATAGTATGTTTTAGTAATAAGAAGTATATATTTTTTAAGTATATCGTAAGCTCTTGTATATATGTACTTACTCGCACATTTATGTGTACATACATATATTCGTATATTAATCTCCACCTTATTCCTTGCGGTACGCGTATATACGGTATCCTTGTCGTAATTGGCTCATGAAACGAGACCTGCGCATTTCTTAAGTCGGGATGGAAATTGAAAAGCGAGGTAAACCTTTGAGCGTATGTGGTTTGAAGCGGCGATGGAGAAAAAGTTGCTGTAATTAGAACTTTAAGTGTAGTTCGTTGGAAAATGAATACATGTAACTAGCGTAGGTGTAAAAGTAATAAGTTTTTGTTTAAAATATAGAACTGAAGTTCTTTGATTAAAATAATTGCAGAAATTATATTAAAGTTAAATTTTATATTTTAAATAAAAGACGTACGTATTTATTAAAGGAAATGGTTAAGCGTAAGTCACATTTGGGTACAATTTATGTGTTCACTTATTAATACGTGTGAAGTAGTGAACAAATTCATGACGCTATGCAGGGTGTAATAGATTACGTAGTAGTTTCGTATGTCGTAGAAGTTTCGGTGGTAGATTCGCATGACGTAGTAGGTTCTGTAATAGATTTGCATGACGTAGTAGGTTTCGTAATAGGTTCGCATAACGTAACAGGTTGCGTAGCAGGCTCGCATGACGTAGCAAGTTTCGTAGTGGGTTTGCAGGACGTAGCACATTCCGTAGTAGGTACCCATGATGTAGCAGATTCCGTAGTAGGTTCACATAATTAGTAGGTTCCGTAATTGTAATTATTCTTCAGTTTGTCTTGTAATTATTGTGTAATTTAATTTAAGTTAGTTTAAAAGTTCTAAATTAGTGATAGGATTTGAGGTTTTTAAAATTCATATTTCGAAACTTAGAAAGGAAAACTATTATTGCACATAACTTGGAAGCCTAATATTTCAAAAACGAAACTTGAAAACGAATAATGGTGAATGAAACATTATTTTAATTTTGATAAACGTTTAATTACACTTCACTCAATGCGATGTATTAAATACATGTATTTGCTCTCAATTTATATATTTAAAGACTTGAAAATATTTTCTTACATATTAATTTCGGTATTAATTTTAAAAATCGCCTTATAAAATTTAATTTATATATATTTAACATTGTATGGCAGTGGAGATGTACGAACGGGCTAACACGACTAAGTTGTATTCTTGTTTTACTACTGAACTCTAAAAACGAGGGTAGAAAATAAAAAAATAAATATATCGATTTTATGTTGAACCACGCCGTATACACTTTTGTTATACAAGAAAAACACAATCATAAATGTTGGTTAACAAATTCGAAAAATTGAATATATTCGGAGGTGTTTGGGAAAAAAAAAGAAAATAAGTTAAATGCATCAAAGTACTATCGTAAGGTCCCGTTAATGGAATAATAAATATACCATATATTTTTAAATGTTGCGCACTATTGAGATACCATTTACTGAATTAAATAACACTTGAAACATTTTTTAATGTTAGCCTTCATTAAAATCAGAGTGGAGGTAAGAAAAGTAAGTCTTTAAATATTTTATGTCGTTTCAATCAATGTGGGATCTATTTGACAAAACAATTTTGGAAAGTAATTATGTGGAACTGAATATCGAGCATGGCTTCTAAATCGTTTAAATTAAAAACGAATACGTTTTATTTGAATTGCATTTTCAAATACAAGGAGGTTAGAAAAAGAGCTCTTGAAGGATTTTACATTGTTTAAATCAATAGGATATATATTTAAAAAACTAGTTTAAAAAAATAATTGTATGAAAGTGAATAACGAGTATGGCTTTTAAATAATTTAAAATAAAAACCAAAATCTTTTTATTTGAGCTACATTTTCAAACATGTCAGACGTATAAGTAGAGGGAGCCTGAAAAATATTTGTTACTTTAATATTCTTCGGCATGTCGAAAACATTTTATTAAACATCTGCGAAAGTCCTTTTTTCAGAAAATCTATTTCACATGAAAAAAGCCTCAATGAAATTCAATGTCTATTTTACATGCATATACAAAAATGTAGTATAGTAAATATGAAATCTACGCCAAAAACCCTTAGCTCAAATTTAATTACCATGGAAATTTGATTATCTAAGTTCACTCAGCATATTTAATCACAACGTCGCAATGAGCTTACGTTTTGTTTACTTTTCCTTTAATCTTTCCCGATTGATGCGACGAGGGGAAATCTAATTAACATGAAATTTGCGCGGAAATATTTCAATTAGTAACCGTGAGACTATCGTAGCACTGCGTAGAACACTTTAGAGCACTGTGTAGAAAATGTTTGAAGCAAAACGTAATTTTTTAAAGGTTGGACATATGGCAGATTAATTTAACACTGTCTGAAACATAAAGTGTACAATCTTTAGCAGTCAATCTATCAAAAACATTTTTAGGATACATAATTTGATAATAAACAAGAGATGAAAATGAAAGTAGACAAACGTTTATTATATATTGAAAAAAATCAATACGATGGCAAGTGTCAGTGAAAAAGGTTGATTTCGTAGTTTTTAATTTTGTATATGTATGTATGTATATATATATATATATATATATATATATATATATATATATATACATATATCATTAAAAAAAGAATAACAATGAGAAAGAGTGTACGATGGATATCATAGTATATTTAATTTCTGGATGAATTTTATATTTAAATTGTATAAAAATGTTTTTTAATTGACACTTTGATTTATGAAAAAAAATATTCGCGGACACAAAAAATAAAAGTTAAATAAAGCGTCATTTAATTAACTTGTCATAAATACTTAGATAATTTTTAGGATTCCATTGCCAAATTAGTCACTTTTATAGTTTTGCCATGTCCGCCTGTATGTCACAGTAATTTTATTTGCTTACTATTAGTGCCATAAAGCTGAAATTAGGCATGGTAATAAATATTTTCAAAAATATATATGAAATTATAAAATAAAATCTTAAAAAAGTGTTTTTAGGTTAAAAAGCCTACATGTAATGGGGTGCAAATTTTTTTTGGCAAACCCCATTTTGTAGGATATATCGTGGAACAGATCTTTAAAAAATGCTTGGGGTATGTCATTTATATTTTTTCTATACTGGGATGAATTTATTAATGTTAAGCTTCGAAATGCTAACTTTTTTAGTTATATGTGTATACAGTATACCAGGTAAACTGCTATTTTTAAATAGATGAAACTATTCAAAACAGTAGAATATATAACAAAATTAAAAGGAAAACTATTTAAGGAGAAATAGTCGACTAACTTGCGATGCTAAGTTTGGTCCGTAAAAAGTTCATAGAAACTCAATACAGATGATTTACATGAATCGTGAAATTAACGTAATATTTTAAAATTTGCATATATTTATTATTTACGTGGAAGATATATTAAAAAATATTTATGTATTTACAGAAATACAAGTACGATTAAATATTTATTCGCGTCTAAGTGCGTAATGAGAGTTCTAATCATACTTAAAAGTTTATTATTATTAAATTTAAAATTTAATGTTATTATGTAAATAACACCGCGGTATCGTTTCGAAGATAATTAATAATGTGTTAATCTTGTTGTACGACATTATTTACGTATGTAGTTTAGAAGGCGTACGTACCTACGACAGCTGAGAAAATAAAAATTAATTAATTAGATAGACTTTTATTGACAAATGCACTAAAATATAAAATAAAGTGCACTATCTTCCAAGGAATATTTAAGAAAATTTTTACGTTTTATGGAGATGAAGATGTGGTGCGCGTTTAGGTTGAAGTATAGTTCAGGGTATTTACCTTTTTCCAACTATTTAGTGTAAAATGTTTAAATAAAAGTTACAATATTTTATTAATTTATATATATATATATATATACATATATATATATATATATATATACATATATATATATATATATATATATATATATATATATATAGCGCATATGCATACTTTTGAGGTGGGCTTGAATTTGTTGTTTGAGATCGCGATCGATGAAGATGTATTGAAATCACCTCAAAATTGAGGAGTTCCGGGTGTATTTCTGCAAAATTTTCTAACGGGACAAAACGTTTATGATATGTCTCCACTTATGAGCTTATCAAATTCTATAATAAATATGCGCTATTAAAGCAAATAAAATTGATGAGGAAGGTCGCCCGTGGTCCAATAATTCGCTTAAAGTTTTCACTCAAAAACGGGATAAGACCAAACCTGAAAATAGAAGTGACCATACAACCTATGTTACGAAGTTTACAGAGCACTGAGGAATAAAATATCACAAATGTGCAGAAATGCCTGAACACATTATATCATCAAAAATGGACAAGTTTTATATCACCAAAACTTTTCATTTATAATTAGCATTCGAACAACACGAGTATGATCCATCCGAAAGTTATCACGTATAAATTATTGCTTTAACGAAATAACAACTTCACAACATAAGAAAAGTAGCTGCGATTAATTTTTAATTTTTTAACATTATTTCAGATGTCTGACTGTAGTCAAAATAGTTGTTGGAAATTTGCTCTGTTGTATATAACCGAATTCTTTTCTTAATGCGTCGATACGGACTTTAATATTTGCAATATTTTCCAAAATATTGAAAATGAAGTTTTAAACTTATGGACCAATTTGTCTACTTTTCAATATTTACAATAAAACAGTGGGGGTATCTTTCTTTTGTTCAATGAATTCATTTAACAGAAGGTTTACGATACACTTTTGTGCATTAATACTTGAGTAAAAGAAGAATGTTAAATTCGTTTTGAATAATTGAAAACGTAAGCATTAGAAACTATCCTATATTTACATGCAATCAATCATGTTAAACGTTATCCCAAAAAGACCGAAGAACTCTACCTCTGCTTTAGTTATTGTATACTTCACTGCCATCCTGAGAAAAACATACAATTTGGAGTTTAAATTGTATTAGATTTACTTGTTAATTCATTCTGCATTTAAATATCGAGATCAATTTTGTCCACTTGAGTTCATCTAGCGTCATTTACCAAAGCTGGTCGCATTTGGTATTGAAGTACTACTACACTAACATTTTTTTAAAATGACTTGAAAATTCCTCTAGTATGTTAATGACAAAAAGCGCTTTAAAATAATTATATTCATTGACATAAATATATGTATAGTATTTTGCTTCTCCGACTGTTTTTTCCTAATGATAATGAAATCTAATTCAACATAATTAATCTATAGGATCTTGAGCCTTCAATGCTTTTTCTTCAATCGATTTTTCTTCTTATAAGAATCTAAGAAAGAATTAAGAAATAATCTTTTGACACTACTTTCTTTTTTATTTTTGAGATGTGTTATATATATATATATATATATATATATATATATATATATATATATATATATATATATATATTATATATATATATTGTCCTTTAAACATATTTTAATTCAGCATTTGAATCTTTTTTACCATTGAGTGAATAATTATTTAAAAACTATTTCTAAAAATAGGTAAACATTTTCTTTTTTTAGAGGATTCTAGAATTAGAGGAATCTAGTATTATATGGATATTCAAGCTTTGACTACTTTTTAGGGAAATATTTGCTTCGAAACTTTTAATTAATAATGTTACGATGATAAGCTCCCTAGAGACATCTCTCATGAGCCTTGTAAACACCTTTATGAAATAATAGTATGTTACCAATTATAAAGTAAATTAAATTGATGCCAGTAGCATTGGTCACATCTTGAAAAGCGTCGTTGAAAATTTAATGTCATTTTTAGGACAAGTTTCAAAACTTTAGATGAGTCAATTCATTCAGTCCAAGAATTCCAACAGTTTCAGCAAATCTTTCTACCTTTTTCTTCCTTAGCCATGTTCTACCACACAGTACAGTCTACTCTCAGCGGAAGCCCTGCCATTTTTCTCTTAGTTGCACTCTAAGCCACTCAATAAGTCTTAGGTAAGTTTAATTTGTAATATTTGCATAAACATATAATCAGCCGCCCAAAAACACAGATGATGCTTTCAAATGCGTTTTGATTTCTTCTATATAGATAATTAAATATCCATCAAACAATTTTATTAAATATCCTAATTTTACCTTTATTGCTTTATAATGGGTAGGTCAAAAAACAATGAACGTCTTACCAACGTTTATTTCAAGCAATATATAGGTATCAGATTTCAGGATTTGATACCTATATATTTTGTATCATATATGTAAGATTTATATAGACACGAAAAAATGTTATTCTTTGCCATTCTGGATGAATGTATTTGCAGTTTAGAAATTTTAATGTGATTGTATGTCTTGATGGTATTTTTGTACATGTACCAACATAAACGAAACCTCCGATGGAAAGATAAAATACCTCCAGCGTATATTACATTTTCTTTTAGCTTACATTCATTTGGGGTTTTAATTAGACGTACGTATTATATTTTAATTTTGGCTGCAGTGTTATGTTTTTTACATACCGCACGAAACATTCAAATTATAATGATACATCCTAATATTTTGTGTTAATTTTCATATTTAATTCCACGATTGTTGTTACAATGTTTTATTTTGATTGGCATGATATCTTTTTAGGTTCCCCGGCCAAAAACAAAGCCCTTATAATTTTATCCTGTCCCTCTGTTAGTCTATTTGTGCTTCTGTATATCCGTATATCACAGTCATTTTAATTGGAGACTATTCACATTATATAGATAAAATTTGGATAGGTGCATTATATAGATAAAATTTGGATAGGGTAGGTGTCTTCTATGAACTGCTACAATGAAATAATGGAATTAAAAAAAATAATAATAATATTAAGGGTGGCACTCTATACATTTGACTGAAAGATAAAAAAATCCAGTACACATAGGGGTGTGGAGTATCGTTAGATAAAACTTAGAAAATTATATAGACCACTTTCAAAATTTTACTGGTTTCAGTGGACCCCCTGCTGCTATATTTCTACCATATTCCCAAACCCAAACTTTTTTCACGCCAATGTGGTCTACATTCGCGACCCCGTCCACCGTCGCGACCCCGTCCCCAGGATCTCCTGGGGGTCCACCTGGACCTCTTGGGGAATCACTGATATAGAGGTTTCAAAACGCCTTTTTTATTGAAGCCAAAAGTTGGTAAGATACGTGCTACTCAACCTTTAAAAAGTGGGGGGGGGACCCCACCTTTACTTTTTCAACTAAGGTATGGCAAATTGTAAAAAAATTAAGGTACAGAACTTAAATTAAACTTTAATTGAAAATTAATGTAGAAAATATATGTTTTATAGTTTTTGAGACATGGTATATTTTCCGTACCGACCGCAGAAATAACATCGTTTTCCACGGTTAAGAAATACAAACTTAAAAATATAATATTGCTTATTGCTACAGAACCCATCGTGCATGAGTCCGACTTGGGTGGTTTTTTTATTCTACGTTTATAGGGCAGAAATCAATTAAATTTCAATTTTGTTTTCCGGATTTTCGTGGACAAAAATATGACCATGATTTAATTTAGCTATATGTCTACTCGAATTTTTGTTAATTTTAATGTTCATTTCATTTTATATTTATATATTATTTTCATGCAGCCATAATATTTACAATTTTAACTCAAAAATGAACGTGGTACATTTTGATTCCTTTCACGGAAATGGTTGTTGTACGTTTATTTGTACGTCCAATATATGGGATATTGTAAATATATATTGCGTCATCTATGTCTATATGGATACTAAAAGCTGTAGCTAGAGCTTTAATTCGGGTATTTATTCTTTAAACCCGCGATTTTGAGAATTATAAGTATCGATGCTGATCTTAAGATCAGGACTTTAACTGGAAAGGGAATATTATGGGAAATGGGCATATTTATATACAGCTATTTTACTAATTTTTTATTCTCTATTGAACTTATTATTTTGCAAGAAATTGAAATCAAGTAATGGACATTAAAATAATGAAAATAACTTTAAAGTTTCTAAGTGTTTAAAAAAAAGAACAATATTACATGAAATGTTATCACGCACTGCGGAAATCTGATGGCTAAATATATTCAAGTTCTAATCTGTGGCAGTAGCCGTAATCCAGTTAATGATCTGTGGCACTAATCATCAGCCCATTAACAAGCAAGTAGGTTTGAGTTGGCGTGAATATAACACCTCGTCCCCAATGTGAGCTTGCGTGACGAAAAGCGGAAATAATAAAACCGTGAAATTGAGCTATACATTGAAACAATGGTGGGTTATTTATTGTTTGTGTTTACTAATCTCGATCACGATTACAAAAATATAATCTTGATACTAAAAGAGTAAACACACAAATCGGGATCCCAAGATTTTGGAATTCCGGAACTTCGAGATTTCATGCCCTAACTATACGATAATGAAAGTAAATCGGATAAATCGTTTTTATACCAAACCCCAAAAACCAAACAAAAAAAAGTTTCCTTTTTATAAATCCAGCGTGGTTTCATAATAACTTTATTACCGAGTGATATGTGTATTTAAAATACGTTTCAGGAAAGTTCTTCACACACTTCACGTCATGAATTAATGATCAAACTGCTTACATAACTAAAGACAAAGCACGTTCAGTATCCGCATTATTTTTCCGTGAAGTCGTAACACATTTTCCTCTATTATTTTTCCTCTCTTATTGGCGTTTTGCGCACTTAGCTTATTGATGGCAATTATTAATGCCGAGTATAGTTCCTGAAAGCTTCTAGACATAATGTAAAGGTCAAGTGATTCTCAAGACGAAGGATTAGGGTACCAAAGTCAAGGTCAAATGAAAGCTGAGTATATGTTACTCCATTCATAGATTATTTAGTTAACTGTGATTTTCAGGTATATTAACTTATTTAAGTTTATTTTAATTAAGTCCATGTTATTTATTTATACAGATATGCATAATGTATCTTTAAGAAGTTGCTATTTACCATTGCAAAAAGTGTTAGACACTGCATTGTGATTGGAGCTAATGTAATTTCACTTTGGTCGTTATTTTCTTATACAATTATGTGATTTGTATCTTATTTTTGACCTTTTGCAGCATTCTTTGTTCTTTGTTTTATTTTTCACATGAAAATACAATTATATTTAAATTCTGTGGCTTTATTTCTATGTAAATATTTAAAACAGAACCCTTATATATTCACTCATGTGTGCGCTATTCCGTTTTTCACTGCCATTGTTTTTTTTTAAATTTTATACCACTCCTCTCGATTTTACGGTCTTTCTACCCATTTTACTCTAGCCGTTCTTTTGATATCATCGTACCGATGCATATTTGGCTTTTCTTGTGAGCGTTTTTTGCTCCATACTCTCTATTCCATGAGTACATTGCATCACAAGTCCTTACTTCAAATTTGTTATAGTAATAAAGCATATTGATTCACATGTATCTCAATGGCTAAAACCCAAAAACATTTGTATGGAAATTGCAGAGGAAGGGTACATAACGAGTACGCGAAAAACTGTTTTTAAAATTGTATATATATTGTGGTATGGGGTATAGTTTGAGGGATAATTATAAGGGGTTTAACAATTTTTCGTCATTATATAATGTGTATGCAAAAAATATCTAACCCCTCATTATTTCCAAAACATTTTTATTTAAAATTGTGAATAGGAAAACTATAACGATAGTTCAAGATTTTACTGTTATTGAGATTTTCATGAAAATATGTTTGTTGATCTACATAATTACAGCAGTTATTAGTAAATATTTATTTTTCTACGAAGTCTTTATAAGCGACGATATTTATTTTCAAAACTAGGACCATTGTTTTAGTTTTCTAATAATCTTTATGTAACTCGGTATTTCAAAAGTGAATTAAACGGATTGTATAGGGAAAACTTTTCGAATTCGTTTTATGATTAAGTCAAAATTTATAAAATAATTTCTTAGCTTTAGATAACTTAGTATTTTTAGGATCAATAAATATATATTATAAAGTATATAATTCTAAAGTAAGCTCAAAGATATAAAAAAATGAACTTTTCCCATTATGATGTTCTTAGTTAATCCTGATAGTAAAAAAACCACCGTTTAGTGAATAGCATTGAGTATCTTAATACAATCTCATTTTTTGTAGAAATAAGTTTAAAATGCAATGCACGTATAAATACGGTCGAGTGCTGGTTTCACACCTGAAGAGATATCCTATTTTTTGCAACCCCATAGACAGGTTCAATAACGCTTCTGGTTGCAGTGGATGCATTCCAATGTCTGATGTGCATAATGGCGTATTTTGCTTTGTGCATGAAATATTCTTATACTTTTAAAAGTTACCATTTATTCAATTATTAAAAATTTGCTAATGTTAATATTTAGCATTTCTTGTACGGAATCCGTTCATTAATTTTTCCAATCTAAGCTCAAAGTAACAATTATTTCAATTACATCGGGATCGAGTAAATAAAAGAGATCGTCGTGTTGAAATTGACATAAATAAGTATATATTCAGGACCATTTTCAGAGTGCTAATGACCTGTCTATATAAGGTTATTGACCCCCACCACATTCCCGTCCTATCCCACTATCCTCATCTCAATTTGTATCACTATTACTTATCTCTCCTTCTCTGATTTTACTCATTCTCACCTTATCCCAAACTACCCCATCTCTTCCCTTTGCCTTTCCCCTTCACACCTCTTTCAATCCCTTCCCGTCCACCCCTCTAAAAACCCATACTTCACTCTTCCTTACTCCTATCTGCTGTTTGTCCACTCCCCCCCCTCTATATCTTGATCCAACTTGACCCATCGCTGAGTTATATGTTGAAATCAAATCTTAATGTGTTGCTTTTCGATACAAGGTTGTGCTCGATTTATGAACTTACCCTAATAAATTTTCAGTCAAAATTGTTGGTTATTAATTTTCATATTTGACTGTTGTTTATTATTTATTTAATCAGTTCAATATTTATATGGATATTTTCTTTATCAACTTCGAAGTCTGCAATATTTTTGACTGTAAAGGATTGTGTTTGTGGAGTGAATTTTGCTGACAACACTTGTACTTTTTCTTTGAAACTCAGCAGCAAAGTTTAATTAAATATTGAAAATGATGAATGGACACCTTCTTTTAAACAGACAACCTTAAGTTATGTATAAATAAAAGCTTTTAAACACGTATTCAATGAATTTAACGTTAGTGTAGTCTGCTCCGTAGTTACTTGGCAAAATGTTAGTTAATGAAAATGCCACCAGCAGAGTCTTGTTGTTCTTCTCTTAAACAATTGGATGCTTAATAATATTGTAAGTGACATAAATAGAAATAACATTTCGCAAATTTATTTTGCTTTCAAAATTAGTTACATATATGTATGAAACTAGTATTGTAGAGAAGAAAATGATTCAACTGAGTTCGATATAGTTTCCATTCAGTATTAGCATGCGATATAGGGTCTGTGTATATTATCGTTTCCCGACATAGGAATCTTGTTAAAATAAATAAAAAAAATGTCGCCAACCTGATTATATTATATTTGGATTAAAACCCAAAAGACATTATATTGAAAGAAAATTAAAAAAAACAATTTTTTGAATTATGTCTTGTGTGATTTTTGGCATATATATACATACATATATATATATATATATATATATATATATATATACGAAGTATATATCGAACTTATCAACGGAGCTAATACATTTTGTTGTAACTAACACTGGACAGTGAATAGTCATGATATGTACTGAACAATGAATTGAAAGTTTTCCAAATCAGCTCGAGGTGATTTAAAAGAATTTCTGGAATAAGAAAATGAACGGCGAACAAAATAGTTTTCATATTTTTCGTTAACAGATTGCATTGTTTTTGCAGTGATCCATCTACAGCAGAGTTTCACACAATATATTACAAATCTAATCTTTGAAAATTTCTTTGCAACACTTTTGACGACAATAATTTGAATACTGTCTTAAATCAGTTTCGCCAATAGCTTCATCCCAATGGGTATTCTCTTTTATAGGCAATTTTCTGATTGGAAAATTTAGTAATATTTTCCATAATATCCATGTATTAGGTTTTGAGCCTAAAACTATGTAGATAAATAAAATATAACTGGCAAAAGAATTTTGAAAATGCTATTTGTTTATTGGATTTTGTTTACAGTTGCCAATTACAGAAAATATGTCGTATTTGATACATTTAAAAAATACTTTTAGGGCACAAATCTTAAAAATTCGTTACATGCGGGATCGGATTGTGATTCTAACTTCCTCTCGCGTCTATTTCGACGTATTGAAGTAATATAAAATGAAAGACTCTTAGGTAATCAACATATTTTATTTATATTTTAATGTTTAACGAAGTATTAACTTAGCTGATTAATTATTTTCAAAATCGTTATAACGTCCTAAAGTAGAAAAGATGTGAAATGAAACAATGCATGAACATGTGTATACAAATATATACATAAGTTAAGCTAAGAACAAAAGTTACGTATACAAGAATCATTAATATAATAAATCAAATAGTCACAATGTTGCAAACAATTTGGATGTGAGACAAAACTATTCATGATTAATTTGAATTCACACATTTCATATCAAATCAGGCGCATGAAAACTATTTGCCGTAAAGTCGTGCTTTCATAACCCTCATCATCTAACCGGCATTCCTTTCTCCTTTACGTGTACCCAGTATACAGTATGTAATATTTTGTGAGTGTGCCACTTTAATTAATAGTGCGTTACAATTACAATAAACGTATCATTCTTTAAAATAACATGTTTTTTTTAATTTAAAATTCATAAACATGGAAATGTATCAGCATGATGTTAAGATTTAACAGCGAAGTAAAATGTATGGAATTTTTTTAAATTTTATGTATCGGTATGCCATAGATTTCAACGATTAAAATTAATTAAGATGGTTTCAGATCACACAATGAAATAGGTAGTAGTAAAAACAAATTGGGTGTGGCTGTGTCATGGACACGGTCGTGTGTTGTACGTGAATACATCTATGTATAAAATATTAATATAATAAAATATTTGTATTTATGTATTTAGGGTAAAAGCAAGGAAACAAATAATTATTGTGTTACAATAGCGTATAGGCCGATATTATATATTTTTGATAATATTTTTTTATTCTACCACCTTATTATATTCACTGTCACTACTTTAAACTAATGTTTTATATACAATCGATAGACTTTGACGACAGCTGATGATTAAAACTTAAACGAACATCGTAGCTTTTCCGAATCAAAAGTTATACTAATTGCAAATCTCGTTACGCAGCAAAATAACCTCAAAATGGCTGCGCTTCCATCTCCACCGCGCGCGATGCGTCACTATCATCGCTGAATCTGTGTCTGCGTCACTATTATCGCGTAATGAATTATTTGATCCTTTAGCTATCCAGTGGTATAATTTGATTTTTGATGTAGAGGATAGATTCGAAACTGCAACGCCAAACTGTATCCCCCGATTTTGTTATCATTAGGTTTTTTGGATTGCCCCTGTATGGTAACAAATTTAAAGACGTATTCACGTCAAAAACCTAACTACAAAAATGACTTTGGTCGAACCAAACAAAAGCCGATGATATTTTCGATGTTACTTTTTGAAATAAGTAATCATTAAAACTTTTAATTGTTATTTTATATGCTGCATACTACTTATTTCATAAATCGGCTCAATATACATATAGAATAATTACAAAAGACCTCCCTGAGAGCACTATTCCACACAAATAAAAGAAAGTAATCAGCGAATATTCCCCTTTTCAATTTAAAAAAATATATTGTTATTTTAACGTACATATCGTGAGCTCTTGTCTGAGTATGCTTACTCGCATATTTGTACGTGCATAGTTATATATCTGTATTATTTTCCACGTTATCCTTTGCTGTACGCGGATGCTTGTCATAATTAGCTCATGAAACGAGGCGTGCACGGTTCTTGAGTCGGGAGGGAAATTGAAAAGCGAGGTAAAACTCTGAGGGAGGGTTCTAAAGCGTCGGCAATGAGAAAGTTAGCGTAGTCAAAGTTCTAAGTGAAATCTGTGGAAAATTAATACGTGTAAGTATAAAACATGAAATATTTTTATTCTAGGCGAAAACATGATATTATTAGAATAATCTGATATTGGAAGTGGATTGTAAGGGTTTAGTAAAAACTTACTCAGTGGTTTCATCCGAGTGGAATTTTTTAATTATGCTGCTTTCTCTTCCGGGGCCATTAAAAACCTCTTCTCCGCTCGTCAAACGACATTAGTTTTCAGAGGCCCGAGTTTATCGGCAGGAGGACCCGGGAAAATCGGTTAATAAATAACTGTTTCCCCATACTGCACTGTTTAAGCAGTGTTTCCCAAACATTTGTAACGTTTTTTATCACAGCTTTGCTTCTATGAATCGGAGCATAATTACATATAATGTGTAAGTTTTCCCACAGCATGGGTTTTCTAAAAAAATAAGAATTTTTGAAATTGGGCGAGTTATTCCAAAATTTAGCTTGAACAAACAAAAAATAATAAACAAATTATTCCACTTTGTGTATTAGTATAGACGAAAAATATACACATCAATGGTATTCGTGTCAGATTTAAATTTTAATGATGTAAATGGTAATTAGGGAGATTTAAAAATTTACAAAATTTCTCATATGATTTGCGTTTAACAATTTTTTATTCTATATTGTTGGTCACTATAAAAAGAGACAAAAAAATTCAATATTTTTCTTTTAATTAGAAAAGGATTATTCGTGCAACAAGACAAAAAAGTTGTATTTTGCATATAATTTATCAACTCAATACTAAAATCATAAATTCATTTTTATCGATTTTGCATACGCATTATGTATACAAAAAAGCATTCTTGGTTTTTGGTGTATCAATTTGAATTATTCAATATATCTAGAGGTATTCACTAAAAACCTAGGACTTTAAAAATGCGAACGTGATGCTGCAATATATAACCAATGTTTGTTGTACTGCTAAAATACAAAAACTGTGGCCCACTTCCGATTTCAGCTTCGCTAACTTCGAAAGAAAAAACAATTATATATCTTTTCAGTAGTCATTACTTTCAATACGGAAAGTATTTGATCAAAAAAGTCTAAAAGAAAATTATATCACATTATTCACATCATCATTAAAACGAAAGTATATAAGTATCGAGTAAGAATCGTAAATTATTTATAACAAAAACTGAAATCTTTTACTCAAGGCTACTATTTCAAACGTAGGAGATACGTGCGCATAAGGAGCCCGCCTGGGATTTATTAGGTAATATACGAGTGTATATACATATCGTTGGCATGTCGAAACGATTCTAGGTAAAAAGTTCTTCTCCGAAAAGCTTTTTGTGAATTATCGTATTAAGTAAATAAGCCCAACAAAATTGAAAGTCTACTTGACGTCTATATACAAGGAATATATAAACAGCGTTAAGGACGAGACGCGAAACCTATTTCAAGTACCTTCAAGCTTGAATTTGATTACCGTGGAAGTGCGATCGCATAAGACCACTCGATATATTTAACCACAACGTCACAATGGATTTACACCTGTTTATTTCCGCTTTAGTTATTCTTAAAGGGATGCGACGGGGCGAAAATCTAATGAAGTTGAAAGTATACGAGAGATTTTCGTTTGCAATAATGTAGCTTTTAAAACACGGTGCACGTGACAGCAGGAAAGGCATGAAGGAAAACGTGATTTAATAAATTGCGCGCAGGTGTTAGGAGAGTTTGATAATTCTTTAAAATTTTACAACGTGTTTTATAATTGTACATCATTAAAAGCGAACCCATAAAAAGTATTTTTAGTTCTGGTGAGAACGTTTACATTAAATTCAAAAAAGGAAAAATCCAACTGCGTAATAAAAAGAGAAGTAAACATTCGTAAACGAGCAATATGTGAGACTTTAAAGCGCGGTTAGAAAAAATTCTGGTCCTCTTAACACTTATTAACCAAATGTGATAATATATAGTCGGGTTCATAAGAGCTGCATTGGCATCCAGTGATACTACGATATCAGAGAACATACTGGTAGTAATTTGGGATAACCGCTGGTCCAAAAGTTTGACGGTTAAATTTAATTAATTCTAGTAACAATATTATTATTTCATTATTTCAGATAATAAAGATACGTAGTAGCACTAATAATTAGGACTATGGCCATATGGAGTTTACCAATATAGATAAATCCATAAAAATTCGAAGCAACTACAGATTCGTATAATTTAAATAAAAAGAAATGTTGTCCTAGCAACTGAGAAAATGTCTCATGGCCCCAATTGTGAGTGATCATTATTTATTACTTGATTTTATTGGATCCTTTAAAAAAAAATCTCAGATTTTTACAATTTGTTTGTTAATAATTTTCTATAAAAAAAATTATCATAATTAAATTTATATCGAACTAGCGATTTTATCGCATGGCATTCCGGAATGCAAGCGCAGTATTTAAAAAATTTATTTTATCGTCTTATATTCAGCGCAAGTAATTAGTTTAGTTAATTTACCTGCCTGCCTCGGCTCGCTCCGAAACATATCTACAGCCCGTTGTTGACCACCATTCATATGGTGGATGTTCTTCAAATTTCTACGCAAAGATTTTACTGTTACATTTAAAAAAAACCGTTGGGGAAATCATGATGATACGGAAACTAAATAGACCCTGGGGTTACTATCTGTGAGTAATGTTTTTTGGTTAAATACATTCATATGGACATATATTTTGACAGACAACCTTTTTAACAGTAGGTTTGTGTTCTTAATGAAATATGCAAACAGAAAATTATTTAAAAGCTAAAAATTCGAAAACCACGGGGAGGCACTTCAGTTTTACTTCTCGGTAAAATAATCAATGAAATATTATTCAAGTTCACTAGATATTGAGAAAAAGAGGGTACAACAATTTATTATTTCCCCACTGCTTAGAGAACAACAAATCAATAATGGAGCGTGACTCAATCGACGTGATGAATTAGACTAGGATAGGTCACCCTCAACACCATGAAGTACATTTCGAAATCCAATTTATCACAACGTCTTAAAATTCGAACTTACAACCATTAAATACTGCCCAAATTTTTTTATATGGATGCATAACATGGATGCCCGCCAAAATAATTGTGTCCAATGTTGCGTACAAAGACCGACTCAGAAAACAGTTCACAGGACAGAAAATTGGCGTCACTGATATTAGAGGCAGAGTTGCCAGGTTAAAGTGGTAATGGATTAAACATCTATGAGGTGCGAAGATAGCCGATCGATGAAAAGTGAACCGAAGGTAAGATGAATGTATGACCAAGTACTACCAGCCTTCCAAGCAATGGGGTTATGAGACCATTAATAGAAGCAAATGGAGAGATTTAGGGAAATATTTTATTTAATACTAAACCTTTATGAGCTAAAGATTATGCTGACGACTCTATAAATGATAACGAAAAGGTGTTGCGAAAAATTATTTAAAAGAATAATGAAAGGTAAAAAAACACAAACAAAACTAAATCTACGAAAGTCTGAAGAAAATGAGTTGAATAAATTGAAACATAAACAGATATTCTATTTGGATACGAATATTAGTATGTCCGACCCACAAATTTACGGTTACATTTAAACTATTCCATTTAATAAAATAGAAATAATGTTACAACCAATGCCAAAACGATTACAATGAAACTGTTGTGTTTAATCTTACCTCAGATGTATTAACACCATTATATTTAGTTGTAGGAAATTTATATTATTATCCTTATGATACCGAGCTCGATATATCGAATCCGTTCAAAATATTCTTAGCCTCATTTAATGTAAATCTTTTAATTTACCATCGACCTCCTTTCAATAGGTTTTAATAAATATACTTAAACAGTAGATCTACATTACTCGTTCGATTTATAAATTTCCTGATGAAAGTTTTTTATGTATTGATATGTGGGTATGAATGTATTCCCGAATTAATCTTGAATAACTGATGACCTAAACGGGAATTCTTAAAGTACTCAACTCACTCGACATCGTATCGCACGAATTGTGATCATTATATTCTTTACCGTCGCTCAGTGCTTTGAAGTTTCTATTGTACTAGTTTTTGTTGCTTGAGGCTATTAATATGCGGTCCGATTTAGATGGCATGAGTTATCGAACAGCTAGTGTTATCTATTGGAGCATATTGGAAGCGATATTGAACCATTAGTGGTAGAACACTTTTTAAGATTATTTTGATACTCCTTCAAGCTATTTAGTGACCAAAAAATACATTGGAGAATATCAAACACAATTGTTTGACAGTCATCTAAAGCGTTTAAACTTTTTGAGTAAATTAATATTTTCATTTTTATTTTAAATTTTTTTTATGCGGTATTGGGAAAACCTTAAAACTTTATTTTATCTATTTGACCTCAAGTCGTATAATGTTGAAAATATCATTAAAATTTATTTTATCTGCTGATACAAGCAGACAAAAATTTGGATAATGTTTTTTCTTATGAAGACTTTTTTAGCTTAATTTCTTTATGGATAAATCTATGCATATATGCATAGATTTTGGAACCCATATAAAGTATTATAACTTATAAACCAAAAGATAAGTGATAAAGACCTATACGATATTCAAAATACATTAATAAATTTGCAATATTCTATTATACGTTGATCCGTACAGTATTTATATAAACGTTGTAAATAAAGCAATTAAGTATTTTTCATTTTTATAGTTAAAAAGTATGTAGTAATATATTTTTATCTCATTGCTACTTTAATTGAATAATTGACGCAGCATAAAGTATTGGAATTTGAATTTAGTAGTACTGGGTTCGAACTTCGCAATGATTTTTTTGACTAAATAAAAATCCTTTAGTTCAAATTCTGACGTTAGACAAAGAAAAAAAGAAAAATTTGTTTTTGATTAATAATGAAATGAGAACATTTTCGTTTCAGTGCCACAAATAATGTTTCCAACATTACCCATCGAGTCTAATGAGCCGTACTTGTGTTTGTAAAATATATTACATTCATATATGGACAAATTAATATAATCGGATTGGACTAATTTTAAAATCGAATTTTTTCTACCCATCATTTAATATGAAAATCTTATCTGAAGTTCATTACTGTCGACCTGATAGACTAGGGATATTACATTAGTATTGCGATTTATATCTGTAACAAATTTTATTGTTTATACTAGAAACCGTATCATTATTCAAAACATTGCAATGTGAATTGAATTTATTCATTAGAAATTAAACACAATTGAAGTAAGTCTTATAGTATTCTTTAATAGCGAATGCTGCTAGCTTGTGTCTTATGATAGTTTTAATCTTATATAACAATCGTTTTTATTTTATAAATTATAATATTTACACCAAATTTACCAGCATTACCTACCACCTTAGGTATTTCAATTGTACACGAGTTACAGTTTGCGAACTATGTAATTCATGGTATTATACAAATTTACGTATTTTTCTATGTATTGACCATATCTAGAGGTAATAACATCAATTAAACTTTTCATAAAAGCTTATGCGAAAATGTTTTTTCTTTCATTAAACTAATGTCGACCAGTTATGATTAATTTTTTCTTTTTATTTACACTTACTTGTAATTCTATTGAAAAGTATATCTGGTTAGATTATTTTAATTAAATTCTATTAATTTGAAGTAGATTGATATTTTATGTCTTTAATAGAAAATCTTAATCTATATGCGTGATACCTAATTTTTTCTGCATACTGATTTATATTGATTTTAAATTATAGGTTTATTAATTTATGCTTAAACAGGTCTAATATAATTTATTTTGGGGTATTTACATAATATATCGATGAATGATCTAACATATCATTTTCACTGTATGAGAATACATTTTAAACAAAACTTTATTTTAGAGCGATTTGGCCAAATGAAAGTATTTACTATTAGCTTGTGAATGAAAATGCTTTCATATTACGATAAATGTACTTTAACGATGTGATCAAATTTATCATGTTAGCGTCTTTATTTTAATGTAGAGCGGTATATATGTTTTTCCTTTAATACCTTACTCTTACTTTGTTGCACCGAAATTTTCGATAATTTTTTTCAATATTTATAATATATTTTCAAGATAGTACTTAACGATATTTTGAAATAGAATGCTATAGCAGATATAGTTTACGTATATTGAGCTCTTTTCTTAACTTCCCTCTTTCTAGATCAAAATATTCTTAAAGGAATAACATTTTCACTGGTTCGTATTCAAAATATTCTTAAAGGAATAACATTTTCACTGGTGATCGAATTTACCATGTTAGCGTCTTTATTTTAATGTAGAGCGGTATATATGTTTTTTCTTTAATACCTTGATCTTACATTGTTGCACCGAAATTTTTGATAATTTTTTTTCAATATTTATAATATATTTTCAAGTTAGCACTTGACGATATTTTGAAATAGAATGCTATAGCAGATATAGTTTATGTATATTGAGCTCTTTTCTTAATTTCCCTCTTTCTAGATCAAAATATTCTTAAAGGAATAACATTTTCACTGGTTCATATTCAAAATATTCTTAAAGGAATAACATTTTCACTGGTGATCGAATTTACCATGTTAGCGTCTTTGTTTTAATATAGAGCGGTATATATGTTTTTTCTTTAATACCTTGGTCTTACTTTGTTGCACCGAAATTTTCGATAATTTTTTTTCAATATTTATAATATATTTTCAAGATAGTACTTAACGATATTTTGAAATAGAATGCTATAGCAGATATAGTTTATGTATATTGAGCTCTTTTCTTAACTTCCCTCTTTCTAGATCAAAATATTCTTAAAGGAATAACATTTTCACTGGTGATCGAATTTACCATGTTAGCGTCTTTATTTTAATGTAGAGCGGTATATATGTTTTTTCTTTAATACCTTGATCTTACATTGTTGCACCGAAATGTTTGATAATTTTTTTTCAATATTTATAATATATTTTCAAGATAGTACTTAACAATATTTTGAAATATAATGCTATAGCAGATATAGTTTAGGTATATTGAGCTCTTTTCTTAACTTCCAATACATAATACATAATAACATTTTTACTGGTTTTTACCTTAAATCAACTGCAAAGTTGATTTTTAAAAAAATCTTATTTCGTTTTACTCATTACAAAAGATAAAAACGTGTTTACGTTTTTTTTATAAACCTACTTAAGAGATACGATTCTGTCATATATAAATTTGATATTTCTCTAACGGTTTAGACAACATAAATCAAAAGAGGCTGCAGTCTTAAAATTTTCCTCTGATTTCAAATGCAATAATATTTTTGAGACAAAAATAATAAAATATAGATTGTTTCACTCTATACTGCAATCCGCTTCAAAATTTATCAAGCCAAAATTGAATTATAAAACAGACAGGTTTGTTACTTTTTAAAATTGTAGTATATGGAAGGAAATAGTTATATGTTTTTGGATGTGAGCTTGGTTGGTCCCCTGTAACTTTCAGATGACTATGTGAATGCAATTTTTGATATATATATATATATATATATATATATATATAAATATATATATATATATATATACATATATATATAGATATATATATATATATATATATATATATATAAATATATATACATATACATATATATATATATATATATATATATATATATTAGATTATTTTGTAAGAGTATGTTCTTAGATGCTATAAATATCATTAATTTAAACCGTAAAAAACACATAACATTAAATAATGTGTTTCTGATAAAAGAATACAAGAAAAAATCATGCATATTTTAATCGAATATTGTTGGATATATAATGCTAATTACATTATTTACCTACCTATATTTTAATTATATATAGCAATTTTGAATAATAAAGTCTCAAAAAGTTTTATAGCTGATAAATATTACATATATTTTTACTGAAAAATTAAATATACTCAGGATCGACGAAAGTGGTCCTTTGTTATCGTCATTTAATAACCTTCAATTGAAGATGGCTAAATGTTAAAAGTAAATAGATAATAAGAAAACTGAAAATTTATCTGTCATTGTAATTTTCAATGTGCAATTTAAGAATTTCCTCAAGAATTTTTCAGTTTTTCGGTAATATGGAGAATAAAATTGAAGTATTTTTAAGTCCGTAGTTTCATAGTATTGGTCGTTGTGGTTTATTTATAGTAAAACCATGTGAACTCGTTTGCGATTTAATCTGTGTTCAAATAAAAAGAAGGTAACATTTATTTACCCCACATTCGTTTATTCCAATCTGTAAGGAAATAAGTGAAAATAACATCGGTCGTATATTTACACACATGTCCAGAGCACTTTTGGCTTAAAAAGCGATGCAGAATAAACATGATCTGAATAAAGAAATTCCGCTGTTTATTTTGAATTCGCGACGCAGCGTGCACTAATTCCGTCGACTCCTGTCATAGTCTTCCAAACTGTGGCTGCAATTCGATCGAGCAACGTCAGGTATTGTTGGAGGCAAGAATTTCTTCTCCAGTTTCTGTGCCAATTAGGTCGATGCTCTTTGAAATAATTTAATTATAAACTAAACAGGTACACTTCAGTATTTTCTTCCAATTAATTTATTTTTAATAGGTTGTCCTATTAAGCAGCAATATAAGTCTAGAGACGATATTGTACCGATACTGCTCATTTTTTTTCTTGTCAAAAATTAATTTGGGTTAAAATTTTAAATTCGTTATTCGTACCAATTTAACTTTTGGAGATAAACCCATGTTTTTGTTTGCTAATATTTCATCAAAAAATAAGTTTATAGTTCATACGGCGAAAGAAAATTTTCAAGAAAATGCCGAGAGTAGTTTGAAATTACATATTATACAGAGTGTTATTAAACTAGATAGTAAACCAGTTTTTATGAATTTCCGACCAAAAAATAAGATGTTTATTATGTTACACCGAGTGGCGCATAGTATCAATAACGTGATGTGACTTATCCCTTATTCGGCTTTGTATTGAGCTATAATTTGAGTGTTATGTCATAAAAATAAAATGTAATGTACTGGTAATTTGGAAATTTTCATAATAAAAAGTTTAAATGTATTTTATATAATAAAATGTATTTTATATTGAAAAATAAACTATTTCTCCGTAAAGAGACTCAACTAAAAAATATGTCGTCATTTATTACAGATTATCTTTATCTTACATAGTCGAAATAAATTATTGATATACAAATTAAATAACAGCTTGCTTATCTCAACGATTATATATTTATGTATATTTTATTTTTAACAAACACATCCATAGCATGTAATAATAAAAATATCGAAAACTTAGATAAACTATATAAAGAGGGCTTATTGATACTCAACTATCTATATGCAGAAAGGAAGCGAGATTCGATTATTTTAAATGAATAAGATTAGTATATAAATTTTAGCTTATATATTATTCCGTTCATTGATGTCATATAATTTTTTTTTTCAATATCCTGCAATATTATTCGATATTGCTACATAAGTAATAAAATAAACGATTGCTCCTATTTTTATTAAAATATCATGAAAGTATATATTGATTAAAACGAGAAGAGAAACAATTATAAAATTGATTAAAGAATAAACGAAGCTGATATATGTTTTTCTAAATTTAATGATGTAGACAAAGTGGGGATATCTACCTATATCATTCGCTTTTCTATTATATTAAAATAAGCTTTATTAAAAATAAGACCATAATTTAACATTTTCATCCTTATGTGTGTTATTAAGTTTTAAACTTATAACTCGTTAAGGTTTTAACTATTATATTTACTCTTCGTCAGCGTGTATCTTGGAACCATGAATTACAAAATTTAAAAAAGCAGTATTGTGAAAACTTTCAAATTTAAGTTAGTAGTTTTTATTTGGTATTATAAATGCTTCTTTTTACTTCTACAAAAAAATTCTGAAAACAAATTTCAAGAGTTTCAAAGTAATTTTTGGAGAATGTAAACAATTTTCTTTAATATTTGAGTGATATTATTATGTGAGTAGATATTTAACGCTTGTATTTTATTTAATATTCTTATTCAAGAGCTAGATGCAATTTTATGCACTTGATTAAAAATTTATAAAAGTTTTAGCAGGTTTTTATGAAAAAAGAAAACATTTTTCGCTAAGTGTAAGTTTCTGTATTTCTATTTGTATTAAGAACTATTTTATTTTTTTTATTATCAAAGTGATATACTTATTATACTCTTACATATTTGGTATAACCTTGAAATATAATGGCAACACGTGAAAGATTATGAGCAGCTAAAACACATAAAAATTTTCGTTCGTCATACATCAACCATGACTTGGAAGTTTCCAAAAAATTACCATTGAAAACAATCACCTGTACCAACTAGAGCAAGGTCACCTTTAAACCGAAGCAAGACCGGCAGTAAACATTTAGACAGTTGTAATATATCATTCCGTCGAAAATTCAGCAATCGGAAGCACATTCTGACGTTATTTATGTTAGAAATTATAGGAAAAATGTGCGGACTTGGTTCTGATTGACAACCTCTTTGAACTTTTTGCTATGATCTATGAATCGTGATTTCGTGAGAGAACTTAACAGTTGAAATGTTTAAGTGCTCTCTGTCGATATATATTAATGATTGCCACGTGGCTGACCTTGTTCACGGTTGAAGGTGATTGTGCTACAATATTTGCCCATTAGTTTAATAAATGTTATTGTATTAATGCTAAAACTGATAACAAAACCCAACTTTAATAGAATGTACTATCAACAAAAAGCAACGTAGTATAGTATCCTAAAGACAATGTTGCATTAATTATACAATAAAAGTATCGTTAATTTAGTAATTTTAAATATATATTTTAATTCGCCTTTTTTATATGTTCATGTTTTTACGTAATTGAAGTGTTGTAATTAAAATTAAAAATTACTTTTAATGAACATTTATCCTCGGGATATTTAAATTCTTTATCGCAATTTTATTATTAGTAAAAAATTATAAACCAATCCGCCATCTTAGTTCATCCGTGTACACCCATGTGATAACTAAATAAAATATTTCCATTTCTAAAAAAAAAAAAATTTATTGCGTTATGTAGTTCTGTTGTGTAGGACTCCCTCCCTGGATCAGGATTATCAGAAAAGAAAATTCATGAAATAAGAGCAATTAAATGCTCTTCTCGAAATTTTCCTATTTTCCTTGTTGTTTACTGCTATGACTTAGTAGCCAACTGAGCAGAAGATCGAATGTCGCGCTACTTATATAAACTGCCAGCGATATTACAGATGGTTTTGCGACGATTGAGAAATCGCTGAAAAAAATGGCCGGTTTCTGTTTTTCTGTAATATTTTCGGTTTTTCGGTTTTCAGGGCTTAGCATAAAAACAATTTTCCAGTTAACATATTCGTATTTATATATTTTCATCACTGTTTAGACTATAGTATCCAAAGGGACATATATATATATATATATATATATATATATATATATATATATATATGTGTGTGTGTATATATATATATATATATATATATATATACATAATTTCTTTATAAAATGTTTGAGTAATGAGTATTAAAGACATAAGTGGAAGAAGACTCATATATTAGAGATAAAGTTTTATTTTTGAGTTAGTTTAAAAATTATGAATACATCAAAATAATATATGGAGATGTTAAAGATAACGTGGAAATCTACTAATAAAAGCGTAGCGTTGTATATTGCTATTTATTATAGGTTGTCTATTAGTAGTCCTTCCTTGTCGAAAAATTATGCCATAAGAGAATTTTTGGATTTAAAAAAAATCACCATAGCTATCTCAAAACAATATTTGATAGAATGATATGCAACAATGAAATTTGGAGAAAAGTTTTGCACGGCTAAGTATTATCTGTAGATTTTGTGCTTAATGTCACACGACTAAGATATTACAGGTTCCATGATAAGCATTTTAATGTTACACTACTGAGATATTGCACATTTCATAATAAATATTTTATTATCACACTACTGAGCTGCTACACGTTACATGATAAATATTTTAATGTTACACTTCTGAGCTGTTGCACATTACGTGATAAGTATTTTCATATTACACGACTGAGCAAGAGCGTCTAAGAAGACGTTACATGATAAACATTAGAATGTTATACAACTGAGCTGGTAGACGTTACATAATAAACATTTTAATTTTACAAGACTGAACTTTTGCACGTTACCCATGCCTATCATAGGCATTCTAATAATACATGACTGAGCTGTTAGAGATAACATGATAAGCATTTTAATGTTATATGAGTGAGCTGTAAAATTTTACACGATAAACATTTTAACGTTACTCAGTTCTGTCGTCGATTAAAGCACAGAATAAATTATTGAATGGTGAAACATATCGATCATAAATTAACAGTAAATAATTATTGGATACTAAAGCGATTAAAACAAAATACAGTGAAGCTCCATTTAGCATCAGGATAAAGAGTGGGGTTAAGTTTAATTTTAAGTTTTAATTAAGATTATTTTATTTTATATGAATTTTAAAACCAGTGATTAAACAAATAAGATACTCGTGCAAAATAATTAAATTTAGTCAAACTCAATATAGTGAAGGCAATATGTCAAAGAAAAAAACAATAATGTTAGATTAATATTTTGTTTTCTCTAAGCATCAATACAAACATTTCGAAATTATCCACGATATAAGAACAAAAATCCAGTTTTATTTAAAATACGAATAATTATAGTGAATGTGATAGCAGAAAATTTTCGGAAGAATAACATTAATTAGGCTTTGTTTTAAATATAGTTACGAAACTTTATTGAGGCTCAAACCATATTTTCTTGCAAGGTTACTTAAGGCTTACTTTAATAAATTTTTGCCTGTAATCATATTATTGATTTAATCATTTTGATTTTAAAGTATTGAACAAAATGACAAATAACAATATTTCATTTGCCTTTATCTTTAATCGGTTTTTTACGTACATACTTAATTTCTTCTTGTATCCAAGCTTTAATTTCTTCCACACGTTGTCCAGACTTTCCAATTTTTAATGCTTTTAACTCATCTAACAAATTGTAAAACGAGTTAAAAAAATTAATATCTCGCATGTAATATTTATTGGTTTGTTATATTTTATTCTCTTGAATTTGTTTATATAAATGTGAAAACTTCAGTGTTATTAATATTACTTAATTTTAACTGAAATTTGTACGTATATTTCGAACTAATTAAGAAAGGTGATTAAAATTTACTGTAAGAAACACAGCATTTTCCATGATAATTTAAATAGTTCGCTATATTTTTTTAAGCAAAATGTATTAATTACATTCTTTAAGATTCGCTAATCGCTGTTTTGCTGTCGAAATTTTGAAGTTTTGTTTGTTTTTTCTTCTTTTCTTTAATTCACAGCAATTAGTCTCTTCTTCATTGATTGCTCAGACTAAAACAGCAATAATTTTGTTAACGGCCTTGAATAAATCGCTTTGGTGTTTAGAAAATTTTGTAATTACTTTTTGTATGGGCTTATTAATTATTCTTCTGTTTCTCTTTTTACTTTGATGAAATGATATTTATTTTTAATATAGATTACGACTTAATTACAATTCTTTTGAAAAAATGTATTGGGATTATGACTTATATTTGATTTCCTTCCATTCATTTAAAAGTATAGCCAAAGTGTGTGTAATTTATCGATAAATTTTAATTTCAAGATATACTTTTGTTTTCGATATATATAATTTCACTTCCTTTATTTCTATACTTTACTGATATATTGTAATGGACAATGATCTGTATTTATCCTAAAATGTCCCAATAAATGAAAAACAAATATAAACTAAGAATTTTTTATTACACAGCGGTCAAAACATTCCTTAACGTAATATTTTTTAAGCCTAAAATCTAAGCACAAATTATTAGATTTTTTAAGTTGTAAATAGGTTATCAAGACAATATTTCAAGGACAAATACGATATAAATATATTTTGGCGACGTCCTCTGTTTATATTTAATCAAATTAAACAAACAATGAGCGATACGATACCGGATCCAAATAGAAGAAAGAAGACGCAAATAAAATACGCATCCACTCGAAGAAAAATTGGACAAAGCTCTTCTATGAAAACATGAATCCAGGACAAATATAAATAATACTTAAGATCAATACAGTTGATGTTTGCCAATTTCAGACGCAACGCGTATATACACTGCTGTTCCAGCCAATTACAAAGGGAAGATAACATAAAGTATGCCCTATATTCATGGGTACCGATATCGTAAAGGCATTATACCTTATCACGTTGATAACATACTATTTAGGAACGCTAGGGCGTTTATTTTAATGGATCATATTCATTTGTGGGTAGATAAGGATCGACTCCCGATGATGGGCATCAGGTGTGTTCAATTCGTTCTGAGGCTATTGATTAGTCGGTGAATCATTCTGAATGAAAAAAACGACGTGGCCTGCGGTGGACTTCCCCTAAAAAAACGAGTAGTAAATTCAGTAGATTTAAAGTACTAAGCTATGCAAAAAATACTTAAAAAATTCCATCATGTAAATTTTCTGAAAATTTTTTTAAAATGTTTTTTAATATTACTAGAGTTAACTTTCAATTTCTTTGTTAACTGTATGTTATAATAGTACTGTTGACATTTAAATATTCATCTACCTTCACTATTGTTGTATATTGTGGTTATAAGCATGTTTAGAGATACGCGTGTCCATTATGCTAAAATATTTTTTTGTGGTTAAAATAAAAAAAAATATGTTGATTCTCCAGATAACTTCTGCTACATATGTGGAAGTTACGTAATACGAAAATAACAACAATATATTCCTAAATCTATAGAACAACTGTATGAAAGTTATTTTAAAATCAAAATAAAAAACGAAAACGAGAAATGGGTGCCTCATAAAATATAATCAAATTGTGTACGTGAACTTCGTAAATGGACAAAGAGAGAAAAATATTTTTTTTAATTTGTGGACTACAGTGATTTGGATGGAACCACCAAATCATACCGGCGACTGTTATTTTTGCTGTTCAAACATAAAAGGATTTTTAAAAGAATTCAATAATTAAAAATAAAAAAGAAATGTCGCATCCTGATATTCGTTCTGTGATATTACCTACGTATCAAGTTCACGTTGACCAAGAGTTATGCCGTGCTGCGATTGCTCTCTCAAGAGGCTGTAGCAGACACTTCAGTTCTTTCTTTAAATGATCTGGTAAGAGATCTCAGACTTACTAAAGATACCGCAGAATTACTCTAAAAGATTAAAAGAAAAAAACTTGTTGGATCTCTACAACGAGCTTTTATTGTAGAAATAGATAAAAGGATTTTTTTCTTTATTTTGCCCATGGAACAAATTTAGTTTATTGTTGTGATGAGCCTGGCCTGTTCAAGACATTTAATTTAGAAAACAATCAAAATGATTGGAGACTTTTTATAGATTTATCAAATTGAAGTCTTAAAGTAGTGAATATATTTGGCGTTAATTTTGTAGAAATTCATTATTTACAATTAAATGAAACTACGTGACGTAGTATTATTTCTACTTTCTTTACGGTCTTTGCAACGACCTAGGTTTCGTTGTATTACAACATCTTCAGGTGGGATATTAGCAAAGATCTAGCTAGCCAAGATCTTTGCTAATATCCCACCTGAAGATGTTGTAATACAACGAAACCTAGATTGTGGTAAAGAACTTAAAGAAAGTAGAAGTAATACTACATCATGTAGTTTCATTTAATTGTCTTCAAGTAGCATTATTGCAAAATGGTAACAAATTTGCTTCTTGGTCTGTCTTAAATTCCATTCATTTGAAAGAATATCTATAGACTCTGTCTTAAAAAAAAATAAACTACTCCGATCTTGGTTATATGCGGTGATCTAAAGATATTAACTATGCTCTCGAACAAGCAAGGAGGGTATACAAAATACCCTGCTTTTTGTGTGAAGGGATAGTAGAAATAGGACAAAACATTGGATGAGAATAAAAAATGAAAACGAGAAATGTTGTAAGAAAAAAGATGTTGTAAGAGAGGCGCAAGTTGATCGCTCTAAAATTGTGCTACCTCTATCTCACATTAAATAGAAATTATGAAACAATTTGGAAAAGCACTCCCTGAAAACTAAACCTGTTCGTAAGTACTACCTGTTTCAAATACTTACGTGATAAATTCAAGCATTTTTGGGAGACAAATATCAAAGAAGGCATTTTTGTTGGCCCGGACATATGGAATTTAATTCAAGATATTGACTTTAAAAAAAATATGAATAAACCCGATGTGCTCGCTTTCAAATCATTTAAGAAGTCCTGGAATATTTTTAGGAAATAGAAAAAGCCTTGATTATGTAAATATAGTCAAGAGCATGCTTAATAATTTCAATTTCAAATTGCATTTTCTGCATTTCCATATTGATTTTTTTCTCGAAAATCTTGGTGCAGTAAGTGAAGAACGGGGATAGCAATTTCACCAAGACATTAAGTTTATGGAGAACAGATATCAAGGAAGGTGGGGCGTAAGCATGATGGCTGACTATTGTTGGATGTTAAAAGGGGAGGAACCGCAACTTAACTACAAGAGAATAAGGCTGAACAGGATTTCCGAAGAAAGCAAAAAAAGAAATCATAAGTCTTTTTGATCTATCTAATCTCATAAGTATTGTTTAAAACTAATACTCTTCGCTTTGTAACTAGACATTAAATTTTAAATTCATTATATATTATTTTTTGATAAAAATTGTTAAAAAAATCATTAAAAATACATGTCTTCAATAAAAATAAATCGCATGTGCTATAAAAAAACAGCGCTGTATTTTAATTCAACATACCCAAACAACTAAAAACATAATTATTTGGAGGGGAAAATAAAGTTATATTTCACAGGCCTGTTATTAACTAATTTAATAAATGCGAAAATAGAAAATTTTCTGAAGGCTGTTGAAATTAACCTAATTTATGGACAAATTTTGATTTCCAATAAGTATTTGAAGATGTTTTCATGTTATCCATATTTCTGTACTTATATATATAAACAATAAAGCGCAGTAAATTTAAAATGTCGGTTTATCATATAATTTAAATTTCAAGTTACTCTCAGCGCCATCTACTATAAATGATTTTAATTAAACTGTAAATTTTCGCACAGCATGTTCTATGTCAATTTTACTAACAACTAATTTTTGACAGGAAATTATATTCACTTCGGTTTCTTGGTTTGGCCAGTTTTCAGTGACAGTAAGCTATGCAGCCCATTTATACCCATGCCATGATTTTTAGTAGACATTTTAGTTATTAATTAACGAGTAATGTGTTGTTAAGATTAATTATTTTTAGGGTTTAATATCTCAAAACGAAAGAGAACGAAACTCTTAAACCCGCCCACTTGTCTGTCCGTTTAACAGTCAGTTTTTTTAAGAAATCCTTTAAAGTAGTAATTTAATGATCGTGATAAATGAAAGGATAGACTATAACTAATTCAAAAGTATTTCTTGTTTTAAAGCAGAAACTTGAGATTTGGAATAAAGGTAAAGCTTATTATTTCGGTGTATTTTTATAAGGAAGCAAATGATTACATAATTTTTTTTTGATTCCACTTATCGTGCGTAGCGTCAATTAAAAGGATAACATATAAGGAAAAAGTGTTTAATTTAGAATTTCATACTCTCTTACAGTTCCAAAGATATTGCTGAAAATTTTTTCAACAATTGTTTGACGCCAAAACTTGAAATTTGGTATAACTTAAATGCTTCATGCATGCACAGTGATAAAGGATTATATGTGTTAATTTTTAATATTTAAAAATATTCTAATAGAGGAGGCAAACTAAGTATTTTTTATTTCTCTGAAATTCCATCTGCTATATGAAAGTATGAGAGAAAGTATGTTGTATAAAAGACATTAATTGTAAAGGTGGGCTACCATGTGGGATACTAAAATAATTTTACATAATACATGTCTGCAGACAGTGCCAAAATAGTCCACGAATAATTAATTCCCAGCTCTTATCTCCAAGGTGACTTAACTCAACGTTATAAAAAACAGCGTTGTTAGATGTTTTGTTGAAGTTTATTTGAACAACTATAGCTATTATTCTAAATCTCAAAGTTTTTAGTAAATTTTCAATGAAAACTTACGATATATTACATATCATGGAAATTGATACTGTAGGATATATATAGCTCTAGTCATAAAGATCTTTAGGGTATACTCTGTTGACCTAGACCCCCACACCCCCAAATTTGGCACAAAGGAAATTATCACAATAATAGTCAATAATATCTAATTTTATATAAAATAATAAATCGACTAACTTAATTTTTTTTTTATACATTTTTAAAGCCAGTAAAGTTATTAAACTTTATGATAATATATGGCACGAAAACCACAGGGTGCGAGTCTTACTTGCACTTGATTTCTTTTTATTTAAGTTTAGTTTGTTTTTAACTTTTATTTGGTGATACAGACTGTACTTTTGCTTGAACAAAAATTAATTGTACAAATTAAACGTTAATGTTACATATTTGATAATTTTAAAATGAGGTAGTTCATATTTTATGTGCTGTTTATCCATCATTTTGAAACATTTGTTCAAGAAACTATATATTTTTAGTAAGGTTTTCGCAATAACTATTTATTCTTATGATATTATACTACTAATTCAAAATATTATAATTTTATTTCATTGAGTTCGTAGTGAATAGTACTTGTCTCGCTATATTTCTATGACTTTATACCAGAGTAAAATGTAAAATGGCCCGTCTTGTACTGAATCTTAAAAAGTTATGAAAATTACAATTTTAATTTAATTTTCTTGCTGCTTTCGTTTAATTTCTACTATTATTTTCAAGATTCCGTACCTTAAAAGGAAAAACGGAATCTTTATAAGATAAATCATATGTAAGTCTGTCCTTTGATCACAGCTGTTTTTCTCATAGGCCATTTAACGTTGAAACTGGAAATTTGTCACGCCAATATAAAATATTAAACCAAACATATCTCGACAGTTAAATATGGAAAATGATTACATGGAAATTTTAGTGGAGTCATATTAATAACTCGAATTTTTTTTCCAGATATAATGTGGGATATGATTTTTAGTTAAAAAGTCTTAGAAACTTATTGAAAATTTAATAAAAAAAAATATTCCCCTCCCTATTTCTGAAACTACTCAATCTAAAATTATGAAAAAAAGCTGATCTCAAAGATTATAAGAAATTCATAGCGATGATTCTAGATGTTATAATTTTTTAAAATATATACTGTTATTTACGCCTACGAAACATACAGCAGACAACACATTTATATTTTTATATATTCACAGCCGATTTTCTTAGAAACAGAGCAACGTATTCTACGTTTGAAATTTGCTGAAGTTACCCATTTTATTAAACCACATATTTTTCGCTAGATCACTTTTTAATAATAAATATTAATATTCAAAATAAAAACTATTTTTATGTGCACATATATTATTTTTAAACGCTTCTTATGAGAAAAACAAAAACAAATCATGTTTAAAAAGTTATTCCCAAAAATATGTGAGAATATAATTGGTGAAGAAAACAGCGTTTGTAAAACCTGCCTAGGATATTACAGGAAAAATATATGGGTTATATTAGACCTTATAATTTTTCAAGCATACATAATGTTTTAGGCCTGTAAAAGATATAGTAGACAATAAATATATTTAGATCGTGAAAGGTTAATATTTGAAAATTGTTTAATGGAAATACTACGTAACCTTAAATGTTTATAAGTGACTTAATGTGTCCGGTATCCTTGTAATGCGAGCTCTACTTGTACCTGATAGGCTTTTTTTATTTTGTAAGTCTTAAAATGTTAGACCCTTAATTTCTAGTTACTGCACATATTTACCAGCGGTGTTTCGGCTATGCCAATACTTGTTAATATGCTTGTTGTTGATATTGGTGAGTCCGATGACTTTTATTAAATTTTCTTTAAGTTTTATTTTATTTTTGAATTTTAGTTTTTTCTAGGCTGTTTTCTCGAATTAGATTTGTTGATAATAACAACTTAAAGTCTACGTCTATAAGTCTAATTGTCTAAACTTAATGAAATTTAAATTTAAAAATGTTGTGATTTCCAAAGTTTTATTTTTCGAATTATTTTCGCAACAGTATTTGTATATATTAAAAAATATTGAAATAAATTAATATATTTTTAACGTTTTTTTTCTGTTTGATTTTTGTATAGGGTTACGTTTTTTCAGTAGTTTATATTTAAAATTCTACAAAAGAAACCATGTGCTCAAACTAAATAATTTAAAGCGCGATCGAATATAAATGTTACGGCTGTGTAACCGGTCAATAATTGAATTGATCTTTGATTGCGCCACGTAGGCCTTACCGTACTAGTATCCATTATCGATTTTTCAATTCGCTTTTTACGGTCTCTCTAGCAGAACGAGCGAAAGAAAATTCAAAGAAAATTAAAAATTAATTGAAGATCTCCCGAACCCTAACTCAGTTACGACCCGCGTCGAGATTCATTGAACACTTTAATTTCAGCGCTTCCGTATTTCTTTTACTCGAGGCAGATTGGCTTAAAATTATTTTTCTTTCATTTCCATGCCCCGGAGATAGCCACACGGGGTTAAATACCTGACTGCAATTTCCTTCTTTAACAGAAAAATATGTATGTTGTAATTGATTCAACACTGCAGGCTCATGTGACATATGTCTTTATCTTCCGTGAGGAATAATATTATAGATTTGATTATTTGTTTAATAGCTTACAAAATTTTGAGTGTCCATATGATTTTAATATACGAGCATATAATGAAGAAGTCATTTCAAATGTCTCATAACTACATGAATTATGAAAGGGAATTTATAAAGGCCTAATAGTATTTTTAGGTTGTAAAATTTTTTTTTACAACAAAACACATTTATAATGTACAAATAAGTTATTCTGTGTATCAAACCGAGTAGAATATATTAAAGAAAATTCTAAAAATTTTCTGAAAAATCACTGTCAAAGTTGTGAATCAAAGGAAAAGAAAATTTTCACAAAAATGTTTCAAGCACGTTCAGTTTTATGCGCAGAATCACATGTGTTAATAATAACAAGTTCTTTTTCACAATTGTATAATTATACTTTACCGGAATTTATCACTCGGGTTAAGACGAATAGAGGAAAAGTTACTAACAATATACAAATACAGTATCGAAGAGGGTGAAAAATGTTAAAAAATATAAAAAAAAATCCCTTGGAGCCTAACGGGCGTTAAAAGTAAAAGTTCTTTATGTGATATTGTTATATAAGGGAAAAAAGGAAATACAATTCTTAACATAAATTTTTTCGATTCTCTCTTTTTTGATACTCAATTTTTCACTATTTATTTCAACACGTGGATTTAAATTATGACAGAAATAGTTAGACCTAAAAAATTCGGATGAAACTTTACTACAATTGGATCGATTGCAAATTAGAATACGTTTTAAAAAATTGTAAATTGATTTAAAAATTTAATTATATAAGAAAATTTATAAAAAAACCAATAAAGATCTTTTTTATGACTTATATTATACTTCCTTAATAATATACTGTTTAACGGAAAAAAATAAACGCCACTTCTTTTTGGAGGGCTGTATAAAGCTTTTGCACATGAGAGTTAAATTAGCATGTCGAAATTAATTTATTCAGAAAAAAAATAATATTATTATATATTTCAATATTGTAGAAGTAAAAAACGAATTCAAAAATAAAATAAAAAACATTTCAGTAAACAATTTGAGACAAACTTAATTAATTGGACCATAATTTTCATGATTAAAATATAATTCAAGTATTTATATTGAGTTTAAAAAAATGGGTACTGCTGAAATACAATTAAAACCACATAAAAATAACACGAATAAAAAAACGCAGCAAACGCAAGAACAAACAAACGCATCGTAACAAGTTTTCAAAAATTTAAGCTCGTCACGATCCGTTACGACCTAGACGCGATCAATGAAATGAGCGAGCGAGTGCGATAACTCTCGCTTAGTGCACACACCTGCCGCTAGTTCAACGTCAACCCTTATCTTCTCGCTAACCTGAAATGCATTTAGAAGGCCTGCGTTGCAGAGGTGACATGTCGTTTATACTCTCCGCCTATAACCGAGTAATATGATATCGTCTACTAAGTACAATATATTTCATAGCAAGTTTAGCTATTTTGTTACTAACTTGCAGCAAGTAAATAATATAACTTTTGGAGTTTACTTCTAAGAATCGATTTTCGTATATAGCGAATAAGAAGTACGAAGATCAGAGTATTAGGTTCCGATTATTATTAGGTTACGATTGTATGAAATTTAGGGCGCTAAAAAAAGTATAATTGTTAGGTGGCCTCTCCGAGTAACATTTCTGTCCATTTTTAGAGTGACATTTTAATATATTTATTTGGAATTTTCTTATGGCGTTATCGCAATGACGTAGTATGACACATACAGTTTACTATCGTTCGCTTATATCGAGTTTTAATCATTAAATGTCAATATGTGTGCATATTTGGTGTCTTTTATCCTACAAAATTAAAAAGGCTCCTTTAATTTTAACTTCTTAGTCAGACGTTACTAAATGGTTTTAATTTTGTTGCACATATTTGATCTTGATTATTTGTGTTTTTACTTTTAATGATATTGATGTTTATATTTATATACAGTGTTACCTATTTTATATATTAAAAGGCAATTGTACTTAACGAGTAAACTCCAGTCGCGCGTCGGAGTTGACACGCACAATTTTTACATACTTTTCATTGTTAGAGTGGATTTATTTAATGTAATGTTTATTGACCACAGTTTAGCACATTCAATATTTTGGTTTAAGAAGTAGTAGGCTAATATAATGAAGATTACCTTGCAATAAAACTATAGCTGAAAGAAAATGATCCTGAAGTGGTATAAAGAAAATATATCCGTGAATTGTCAATAAGGGTTCGGATCACGGTATCGTATTATAGTTTAAAATTTCAGCTTAATGGCAATGTTTTTTTTTAAATATTGCATTAAAGTATTTTAGAATTTAGTTTTGTATTTCATATTATATTTTTAGTAGGTAATAAATACAGTTAAAGGAGGAAAATACTCGTAATTCTTATTGGCAAATTGTGTGTAGTGTGTGAGTTTTAAATTAATTTGATGGCTGCGGAGGAGAAGCGCAATTAGAGATTTTTTAAAACATTTCCTGTAATTAGCATCATTTTGAACTTTTCTTACTTTGAGAAAGCGTTTAGCCACACAATTTTAGATAAACTACAAATATTTTCATCGCTACTTTTGCTTTAAACATGGAAAATTATGACTTGTAAAATACTCATTGTAATTTTTGTTTCTATAGAAATAGCAAATTAAATTGTTTAAATTTAAAGTCTGTTTAAACAAAAATTAAACCCTCTTCTTCGATACTTCTGACATAAGAAGAAGTTAATACAATTTTTTCATCTATTATAGCTGGAAGATTATTTTGGGTTTTATAGACTGATAATATTGAATTCAAATCTAAGTTCAATAAGTCATTAGTATTTAGTGTTAATTTAATCTAAGTTTTTTATAATTAAATATTTTTGGGGTTGCAAAACTCAAAACAGAATCCTCATAAGACCACTTACGTATTCATTTATGTATCTGTCTATCAAAACCGTTTTTCTCAGAAACTGCGTCATGTAAAAACTTGAAATTTTTCATATCAATAAAGGATATTGATTTTTTTTTATTTCGAATATAAAGTATCGATATAAATAGCAAATTATAAGAATTCCAAAAACTATTTCTTTTCCAAGGTATATCTAGAAATATTGTGGAACATGTCCACGAAATTATCCTTAGAAATTGTTTTAATCTATAAGGATTGTATAGGAATTTCAGAGTAATGAAAGTATTTCTAAATTTATGAATTTTTTAAAAATTTTTGTAAAATATTTCAAGAGATATTATTGAAAATATTCATAACAAATACTTACCCCGCCGTTTTTCGAAGATTGTTGCACTACTGCAATAATTTTAAGTCTTATAATTTTTGACAAATTCACGAATTTTATTATTCTGAAAATGTATTATATATTTTATGTATGATGTATTAAGTAAATTAGGTAATTTTTACATGCTGGAAAATAATATTTGTACTTGCAAATAGTTTAATAAATGTTTATGTTTATCTAAGTGTGTACAGAACTCTTGTCGGGTTAGTTCTGCTTGTACTTTATAGGTTTTATTTAAAAATATTCATTTTACTTAATATTATTTAATTTTCTTTTTACTCAGAATTAAGTCTGAAAGAACAGAGAAGACGCAAGGCTAGTCTAATTAAATCTAAAAGAGAAGACAAGACGTAAATCTGGCCGAATGGAAGGTCGCGACATATCATTAGGACGTTTTAACTCCTATCCAAACGCGCCATTAGATGTTTCATGTGAAAAATGAAAAAAAAATATTGTTTGCGTTAGTGCAGAGAAAACGTGATTTTGATTAAATGCGACATTTAAACAAAAAATTATTTTAGTTTTTACTAAAATAATTTTTTAAAACTTTAAATATTTTATTTATTTCAGTGCTTACAATTAAAAACAACTGATTATTCACAATTAAATGCAACTACGTGATGTAGTATTATTTCTACTTTCTTTAAGTTCTTTACCACATCATTACTACATCACGTAGTTTCATTTAATTGTGAATAATTAATTTCTACAAAATTAACTCCAAATATATTCAATATTTAACAACTGATTATTTAACATTCATTGATTAGTGTGTCAAGTAAATAAGGTTACAAATCGTGAGCTTGAAATATTAACGAAGGCAAGATAATTATTCTTAAATTGAAATAATTGTTTATATTTATACATTTTAAACTTATATTATGAAAACAAAAACCCAAAAATGAAATATGAAAGTCTTTTTTAATATTATTTCTGCAATTCTGCAGAAAATGGAGAGACATCCACACATAATCTTTTCATAAATCGATTTAAGACTTAAATTCATAATGCGTGTAAAAAAGGTTATATGTTTATTCTAATATTGAATATAAGGCTTGTTTTCGTTTTTTAAATTATGAATAATAACGCCGGCGCCAGCCGCCACGAGTCCATTGAAAACAGTCGACCTATGGACTTTTGAAGCACATTCCGTAAGAGCATACCCTCTTGCCGGCTGGTGCCTTATATTTAAGGGAATGATACGCGTATATTTAGGAAATACTCATTGATATTATTTTATATCCTCAAATATTTGGATCAATTTAAGACTTAAGACGAGGACGATGAGTAATGACGAATAAATAAATAGGATATGTATATTTATATAAATGTCAAGGTATGAAAATTTTTGAAAATAAAATACATTAAGGTGTTTAAGGTTGAGATATATTTTACGATATAAATTGAAATGAGATTCATAACATACATTTAAATTAAAACTTTGAATTTCGATGTACTTGATGTGGATTGTAGATTAGACAGATAGAATGTTAGTTGTGTCAAAATTATTATGGCCTTTTGGAAAGGTATTTAAATTTATTTTGCATGAAATAACTTAAGATACGGTTAGATAATATTCGCTTATTAAGAAAATGATATTCGAAAGCTTCCTACTGTAGTCTGCGAGCAATCGAAGGAACATTTTTGGTATGGAATAACTGTAAATTACACAAAACAAATAAATTATGAACTCAGCTGTGAACATTTTTTGCGTAAACTTCGTGAGATATATACACACACATACACACACACACACTTAAATATATATATATATATGTATATATATATATATATATATGTATATATATATATATATATATATATAAATATGTATCATATATTTTATATGATCTTAATTGGCCTATGTTATTCGGTAATTAAAATAGTTTTAATTTAGTCTTGAATTATCGTAGGAGAAGGAAGGCCATTTGTTTTGGTTTTATTATAAAGAAAGAAAACAATATTATGCTAAAGGATAAAAAGTTAATTTTATATTGCTGGCGACTTCATTCAAATGGATTTGAATATGATACACAGATTGATTTTGATAGCATGATTTGATTTACCACCAGTGTAATTTACTGAAAGTGTGTGGAAGCGGCATCAAAATATGGTTTGTTTTATATTATTTCACTATTTTTCAGATTAACGTAAAAAGTAGGTTGGCTTAGCAAAAATTTTGGATGCCGACCAACACTTTGTAATTCTTATTTTTTTTAAATCGTATCGGAATAATCGTTATGTTCTTTTACTCTAGGGACATGTACTATCAGGATATATAATATCGTATAAAGAGAAAATAAAATATCACATATGGACAATAGTCTTACGGATGATTGTTTGATGCCAAAACTCATACCGATTTCTTTCAGATCATGACATATAGCTAGCTTGTTTCGTATCCTCCATTTAATTTATACATATTTTCTAAGTTATTAGGCGTATATTAATTTAAAACTGCTTATAAAAATGTACCATTTTAACGAATATTTTTCTCCGGCTAATTTAAATTAAGATCGTTACATTATCGTTTTGATAATTAAATGAAACTACGTGATGTAGTATTATTTCTACTTTCTTTAAGTTCTTTACCACGACCTAGGTTTCGTTGTATTACTACATCTTCAGGTGAGCTATTAGCAAAGATCTTTCCTAATAGCCAACCTGCAGATGTTGTAATACAATGAAACCTAGGTCATGGTGAAGAACTTAAAGAAAGTAGAAACAATACTACGTCACGTAGTTTTATTTAATTGTAAATAACGAATTTCTATAAATTAACGCTAAATATATTCAATTATCGTATTGGTTACCCATGGCTTAATAGAATATTATCTCTAACTTTTGAGCCATCTTATCATATTTTATGAATTGTGTGTGATCATTATAAAATGAATTGTAGATATGACATGTTTTTTAACGTTCGCTCTCGACGTATATTTTACATAATTATTATCATTATACAGAAACAAATTTGATAATTTAGAAAAAAATTATTTATTACACATTTTGTTTTCTTCTATTTATATAATGTTAGTATTGACGATGATCGAAAGATATAAATATTCATTTGTATTTTCTCTTTTTTTCAGGTAGGGAATTTGGCTGGTTTTACTGATTAAACTGAACTGATGAGTACATTTTCGTCTAGGAAAGATAAAACTTCGATCTCCGACATACCATAACATTACAAACAAGGTACGTTTACAGATAAGACTAATGTTTAATAAACATACTAGATCAGGACATGTGACGATGAAAAGCATTTAATATCATCTATATATATCCATTAGGGACACCTGCTCGGATACCACAGTAGATAAGAAGCATTTATCGTTATCAATATTGGTCGAGTTTGGTTCCAATAATTGCCCAAAACAATACCTCATTTTCCTAGTACGAGAATATCCGTGTATATTTCAGCTCGTATCTCTACCTAAACGTTGAAGTTGGAAGCTCTGAAGCTTTTCCCTAAACGCTTATTGTAAAGTTGTAATAAAAGCTGTGGAAACTTTTCCCTTTACCGCCGCATAAAAGTCTGTATTGTGCCTCAGGGAGTGTTTGTCTTTATTATTACTCATGGGGAAGCGGCGTGCAGGTAAGATTTGTGGAATTTTGATATCATCTAATGGTTTTAATTGTTAATTTATTTGCTTTATAGAAAACTTTGTATTTAAGTTGATAATAAGTTTATTATTACTTCGTTTGCATATGTCTGGAAATAAATATTAAGGCTGTAATAATAACGCAATTAAGTGTTTAGCTAAGAGGAAAAGCTGTATTAAAAATTATGTATTTCAGAAAAGATGTTTTGATTTTTATACCTGTAAATATATACATATTTTTTCCTTAATAAATAAATAAAGAATTCATAACAATATGCTTTTCGTGGTAAAGAACATGCACATGACAATAAATAAGGTAAGATATGATCTTTTTAATTATTTAATCTTTCGTATTATTATCATAAATACATAAATTGTTGCTTAAACCTTGTTTAGAGTGAGACGTTATTCTGAATAAAAGTGTTTAGCTAGAGAATTTAGGAAGCTTTTTGTTAAAATATTTTAATGATATATATATATATATATATATATATATATATATATATATATATATATATACATATATATATATATATATGAGTTTTATACTTATTAATATAAAAGTTGTCATCAACGTTTTAAAGGCACTGTACATATAACTTTTTTATTTAAATCAATATTTGGTGAGATAAGCGCTTCTAAAGCTTTTAAAAATGTATCCGGGGACATACACTATTTATCTAATTTTTCAACTAAAGTCTGTAAGATTCGGAAAAAAATTGACGCAGTAGAACTTGAAATAAACTTTGAATGAATATTGGTTTGAATTAGGTATGTTGTGTAGTTTCCGAGATATGGAATTTATTTGGTATTAACAGCGGTAATAACTTTATTTTTTTACTGTGTCTTTAAGAAATACAAGTTTTTAAGTTTAATATTGTACGGTGCTACTGGACCCTTCGGGTACGAGCCCCAGGTTTGGATCTAAGTGTCAGAGTGTCATACTAGCCCATTGAAAATTTATAAATTTGCCATCCCAGTTAAACGGTGTTAGCTAAAGTGATGACCAAACATGCAAATGACGATTTATAAGTTAAGATATGACCTTTTTAATTGTCTTTCTATCAAACCGCATATTTTCACTCCTACGCGAGATTAACTCAGATAACACGAACATAATACGGGAACTTTTTAGATAAGACTTTTAAATTTTTCTAAATTTAGTATAGAATGTCGCCCTGGATGAAGATTATGGGAAAAATTAAATCTCCTTTGAATTATTGTAACCCTCTGCTGCTGAGGTGACATTTTTGTAAATATTCTACTGAGCAGTAGTCTTGACAGACGTGTATTAAAACTACTGATATTTTAAAAAATTACACGTATTTGTTGTTTATACCCAATTTTACGTACTGTTTAGAACAAAATGAATTAATTAGGGTGAAAATATATTTCATAAAATTACTCATAATTAATAAATTGAGTATTTATTAATTAGTATGAAATTTGATGATCTTTTAAAAAAATTCTCAAACATATGAAAAAACAAAAATAATGAAAAAAAACTTAACATTGCCTTTTTTTTATATATATAAACATATAAAATAAAAAGAAACTTACAAAAATTCTTAGAGTAGTTTTAAAAAAATCAGTCTCAAAATTCAGTTTTGCAGTCTTCAGAGATTTGCGCAGCACATTGTAGAGAAATAGGTTTTGTGCAAACGCAGCAGTTAAATCTTTTCTGCCGTTTCAGTTTACTTGGACAGACATGATACAATTTCCTAGATGAAGAAGGTTCAGGTTCGATTTGGATTAGAGGAACCTGCAAATCATCTCCTAAAATACGACGCAAAGTCATGCGCATTTCTCGAGGCAATTTATCATTACAAAATCTCTATTTAAAGCAGGGAGCACTAGTTTTCTGGCTCTACTTAATTTGGCAGCACGACATTCCCCATAAAGCACGATTGCGTTGATTGCAGCTATATCAAGAAATCGATAAAATATTGCTTGTGGTCATCGTCGCGTTTTACGACAACATGAATAGATGGCTCATTTTTTTTCAATTTCGTCCACGCCTCCTTTGGTTTGGTTGTAGTCCACTCTCATAGTTAGTTATCCAGTTTCTTCATCTATGCTAGCGCTTTAGAGGCACGTAGAGATGAGAATCACAGCCTTGTCTTTTTTTGGTACGAACGACATTAACGCCATATCTTTCGTAAAACCGTATACGGAACTTTCGACAGCTCTGTTTTTGTTCGGTTTAAATTCGAATGGTATTTTCCGTTTATTTTTTTAAAGTACCTTAATACGCCAGTTCTCTTTGCAGTAATAATTCAGCCAAGGGCATTGAACTGAACCAATTGTCAGCAGAAACGTTCCGATTTAAGCTTTCAATTGGTTTTGCTAATCTCAACACGGACTGTGTAGGCCCTGCTATGTTTTTTCTGCTTCCTTTAGTCCTATACCACCAGATACTTTTCCGTGATAAGTATACGCAGTATATACATAAAATTTACGAGCATCATTTAAAATCATAATTTTGCTTCCATATTTCCCTGGCTTGCTAGGCATAGAGACAATAAACTTGCAGCGTCCTTTGAAAGCCAGTAACATTTCGTCAATACAAGTGTAAGCCCCCAGTGTGTAATGAGATTGACAATTGGCTGTAAATTTCTTGAAAAATGACGAAACTGGGGCAAGAAGATCTGTTTGCAAACGTTTCTCTGTCATATGTGTTATCTAATCTCAAACAATCCAGCAAAGTTTTTTATTTCGTGTCCCGTTCCATTAGCTGCAAACAGGTAATTCGAATCGGCGTCGTTGCATTTAAATACAGATGCGTGATATAACAATATTATTAGCGATCGAATTTCTAATGGTGTCGTATCCTTTAGCTCATGTTTTGCGTAGCTAGAGAGCCACTGTAGATGGAGTTCTAACTTTTGATTTGTGCATAATACCAAGGTTTCAACAACCTCATCATCAATGAGTTTTTCCCAAAGCTTCTCAAAACCGGGGCCGAATTGAGGTTCATTAGCATTAGGTCTTGGCATAGCAATAAAATTACGTGCTAATCTCAGCGACGTTCTAGAAAAGTCTGTTTTAGACCAAATAAAACTATTTTTGCCGGCATAACAATCACAAGATGTAGTTGGCATTACACTGTCAATCTCAGTTCGACACGAATCATTAGGCAAAGTTTCATTATCCTCTTTATTTCCCGAAAATTCACTCTCTTCTTGAATTTCTTCCTCAATGGTAAAAACTTGATCTGCGATATCGTCATCAATATCACTAAATTCGTTTTCATCCTCTACCTCCAACCACTGCTGAATTTGTTCACCATTATTGCTGCGAGATTCTGTCGCCTTTCGTTTTCTACTAAAACCATCTCGGTCATTATCGTTCGCCATCTAGAAATAATAACCTAATAATAATATACTGAACCGTTGTAGGTATATCGATAGCCACTATAAATCATTTTACTGAGGTAAAGTTTGGTAGACACTATAAATTTACTGACGTGTAGTATGTAAGACACTATGAAGTAATAATTATATTACTGACAATACGTCTACCAGATCTATCACTTATTACTGACCTTACATCTCGTTGACACCGAATAGCACAATCTCTAAACGTGCGCAAACCGCGGCTGCCGTCGCTGCACTGGCAGATGGCGGCCACCCACGTAAGAAGGTACAGAAAGGGACAGAACAATAAGCTGCGTAATGGCGACGTGGCAACAATGCATAGTTTTTGTGATGTCTGTCAGACGTAACATCAACAACAGAGGGGTAATTAAAGTTTGGCTGGCCAAAAGAGTGTACACATTCACCAATCGTTATGCTTGTATTATATGTTTCTTTGTTAGTTTTTCGTCCTAAACAGGATTCGTGAAGTAAGTGCCTTATCTTAGTGAAATTCCATATTTTGCATATTGTTTACTAGTCGAGCCTCGGTTGCTAACTTCACAAAAGATCTTATGCTCTTCTAGTTACTTATCCTACTAAAGGGGTTTGAGAAGTTTCTATAAAATTCCAGAAATCGCTGTTTTTGATTTACACGTTGTTCTAATCACATGTTGTTGGTTAGGTTATTATCGAAAATGCTCAAGGAAAATATCTACCTCTACCTCATCTCTAAAATTACTAGTTATACAAAAACAGTATTACTAGAAGTTTACCGAAAAACTATAACGAAGATCCTAAATTTTATGCATTTAAAAAAACTGGCGACATTTTTACATTTGTGATATGATGATAGGCCATATATATGTTATATATTTTTCACTATGAACATTTATATATATATATATATATATATATACATATATACATAGATATATATATATATATATATACATATATATATATATATATATATATATATATATATATATATATATATATATATATATATATATATATATATATATATATAGATATATGTAATATATGTTCATAGTGAAAAATTATGTCAATATTTCGAAATAGTTAAATGGAGATACTATATACTAGTCACGTTTAAATATTATTATACTCAAGCATTGATGGAACTTTGGACGTTCGAGTTCTAATAGAACTTGTCGTTTATTACAATTATTATTTACGTACTCGTACATCTATACGTGTGAATGAATTAGTAAATATTTCATTAACAACTTTAATAAAATCTATTTTCTAAAAAAATCCTTTATATTTATTTCCATATTATTGTATCACTTCTTTCATCAACCTAATACGTATACCGACTAGTTCTTTATATTTTTTTTACTTTAAAATAAAAAAAAATGTTTTCAACTAGCCTTTGATTGCAGTTCTAGTCAGTAGGACATTTTAGTGCTATACTTTAGGATAGAATAACTCCCCTTCCTGCGGAACAGTGTCACCGCTGAGGTTGCCTGCCATAGAAATTCCGTGGTGCCTGCATTCTATTAATGTCGCATAAATATTACACACAGCTCCGAAACTTTGATAGTTATAATAGATTTTTACAAACCTTTCAGGATAAAGCGATTGTGTAAATCGCGAAAATCGTATCAAAATAAATTATTGACTGGATTTTGATGCGGTTTTCGCCAATAAAGTTATTGGCAAAAACCGCAAATAAAGTTATAGCAGAACGAAAAAAAGATAGTAAAAAAATACAGACAAACGTTGAATTTAAAAAAAATATAGATTAGAAGAATAAAAATAAAGAACCGTTAATAAAACTGACGTATTTATCATATTCCCAATAATCACACTAGGTAACTGGACTAATAGAATATAATAATAGTTTTTGTTTTTTGTTTTTAATGGCAAAACAATACATTAGCGGAATACTAATAATTCCATAGAATCTCTCCTCTGTATTTGATAATGAATTCTAATCCAAAAATATACATTTCATCCCTCTTTGGTGCACAATTCTCAACCAAAGTTTTTTATGCACAGGGAAATTACAATGCCAAATATTTCTTTTCAATTATTATCAATATTAATATTCAAATGAACTGAATTTCAGAAACTATGTTTATACCATTAGTATTAAATTAGAACACGAAAGACGAAATAAATTAAAAAGAGCGCCGAGCGTGGCCTTCAAAGTTGGCTTTCTTTCAATTCTTTGTCATTCTGTCTTTTTAGCTAAAAGTTATTTGAAAAGACGCAAAGGGCACATAATTGAATATTAATTCGGCTGACGAATGAAAAAGAAATGCTTTCAGCTTCGAACAATGTGAAAGTTGTTCCATTGAGTTATGTTTACATTTGTTATTCAATTAAACATTTTCATTTCATCGGGGCGAGCTTCGCATATTTAATTTGGTTTTTATTGTAAAAGTCTAAGTTTCATATTTCATTGATTTAGGCAATAAGGTAAAGTAAAACTGAATGGATAAGTACTGTTATGAAAATGAAAGAACGAAAATACTTGGTGTACAATAAGGAAACAAGTTAATTCAAATCCATACAATATTGTTTTATTCCGCAACTTTACTTCTATATACATATATATATATATATATATATATATATATATATATATATACATGATTTATCAAATACTAGCCTACCATAAACCGATCTGAAAAATTTCTTAAGGTGCAAAATTAAAATTTAAAGCACTTTCGTTCATCGAATGAACCGAGGAATTTTAAATAATATTATTACCAAGTTATGAATCATCCCAAAAACGTGTAAGTATAAAAAAATTATAAAGTCAACGGAAACCTGTAAAAAATTATACCATCAACGTATACATATAAAATATTATAACATCAGAGTATACGTATAAAACAATTGTAACGTCAACATATATGAATAAAAAAATTATAACGTCAGTGGATACGTAAAAAAAATGGTAACCTTAATGTATACGTATAATAAAAATGATAATGTGAACACATACGTATAAAAAATTATAACGTCAACGTATAGCGTCCCAAAAACGTCTTTATATAAAAAAGATAATAATGCCCCAAAAGTGTATACGTATAAAAACGAAGGAAAAGTTTTTACGACGAGGTAAATCACATATCGAAAATATACGCGAGCAAAACTGCGGACAAAAGCTAGTAAATTATATATTGGTACGACGGTTATACGTAACATTTTAGAAAAATTGAACCAAAAACATAGTATGTGTTATTTATAGTGCAATATCAGTATGTACCGGGTCCGGCTTTAACACAATAACTCTAGGCGTTTTTAATTGTTAGGTAATAACTCTAATAACTGTTTCTTCAGAGGTGAATAATTGTTTTTATGTTTATTTATTTCAAACAAAACAATATGTGGATTGAAAAAAAAAATCAAATGAAGCCTTTTCTTTATATATAATCTATCTTCTAAAATTTGTGACCAAAAATGAGTCGACGAACGTAGCATAATTCTTTGTTATATTAATGTTGATTTTAAGTCATTAGCTCAACAATTTAATATTAAGCGACATAGATCACAAAACGAATATATTAGTAAAATACGTCAATTTCTTTGTTTGAAATATTTAAAAGGTTCTGTCAGGAAAAAATGTAAGCCCTCTGTAAATCTAATTTTAGCACAGCGAGTGACTTGTTCGACATTACAAAGTTTTCTTGACAGGATAGTCTCTTCTTTGATCTATCATTCTCATTTATCAGAGCTTTTTTTTCAGTTGAAAATTTTTCTTATTAACGTCTCAATTTTTCATTTTACTGAAAACAAATGAAATCGTCGAAATTTTACTGAGTATAATTTTATTAAAAAAGTTTTCATTATTTTCCTAAAGAAATTTTATCTAATTTGTTATCCAAATATTTGAAAAATGGTAATTACATGATAATGTTAATTACAAGCTATGTATAAAACTGATCCTGGGTTGAAGAAACAATTACCGTAAGCAATTTCCTTGTTACTAAGAGAAAATTATTGTTAAATATATTTAGGATGGAATTCAATAGAACTTTCCCCATTTGAGGTACTTAAATTCAGAATCAAAAATATATAGGAAACTACATTTAATTTTAATCCCATGTTTTGTTCATAATATTAATAGATAGGTCTTCTAATTTACGAAAGTAGGGTGTTGCAGCAATCACATAAAAATGTGAGGCACTTGCAAATTAGGTTGGAGCACGATTCTATGAAAAACCATTATTATTTTATGTTGTAACAGGAGGGAGGGGGAAGGGAAGATTGCTGCATCTTATTAAAGTACAAAAACCGGTTACCTTTTAAATCATTTGAGTAACATCTACTGTATCTGCACTGGCTTAAAATTTTAGATTGTGGTGCAAAATCTTAATAAACTTGTGTGTCTACACTTAACGTAAATTAATGGTAAATGATATGCAAAGTGAAAATTAGGTATGCAATAATACATTTTAAATCAAAATAAATAATTTAATTATGTTAAATTTAAAAGAAAAATGTATTCGTTTCGCCGGGAAATGTCATTTTGTTTTAAATTTAGGCTTGTTGTTTTATGATTTCAATTTGGCTTTAATGGCCCCTGATCGTGATTTTTTTGTGCAGTGGGAAGTTGCAGCTTTGATTGTCTTTAACTAGGTTGTACAGCTTTAGTGTGGCAAGAACGTCGTAAAAAATGTTGATGATCCGCACGATCAGATTGGACGATTTTGTTAATTTCTTCATTGGTTAAGTTTTCAGAATCTGTGGTTGAATAAATCTTTTCTGCCAATTAATTATGTCGATATAGTTTGATGCATTAAAATTTACATCTGATACTTTGAAAAGCCTAGGTTTGGAAGTTTGGCCAAGTTGCGTGTCTTCAATATGCGCCGGGCCAGTTTGTGAATGTATTTCTTCTCATCAGTATTCACTCTCAGGATGAGCCAGTAAAATACTCTCAGGATGTGTAAAATGGCTATGACGTTGAATAACAGGATTGAAAATTTATTTATTTAAGGTCTTCTTTTAATACCTGGAGACAATAATAATATTAAATTGTTATTGTCTCCAGGTACTAAAAGAAAGATGTCGAATACCATCTTTGAACGGTAATCTCATATTGATTAAGAACCTTCATCTTGTTTCACTTTGATTAAGTTACATTTTAATAATAAATGTAGCCAAAGCAATTAAGGCTAGTGATAGTATTTCTGTGGCTACGTAGAAACGTAGCAGTCGGTTGGTACGCGTGAGCCAACGGGCGTGCGACATTTTACTGGAAAGTTGTTGCCCAGATCTTCTAGAAAATCGCCTAATTATATCACTGAGACAATGGGATTATATCGCTGAGACAAGACAAATATGATCCGTTTCTTGAAATAGTAAGACATGTTCCTCGATGCTCACCGTCCTGTAGTTTTTATTACCTTTTTTAATAATGTTCAAAGCATTGTCTTTCCTTTCATCAAAATGTAATGTAGAAACTTCTTAAACGTTGGCTTTTTTCATTAATTTTTGTCTAGTTTAAGTTCGTTCTCTCTCCGTAAATTACTCCTGTGAATAACCGTGACGTTGGACCCGATGTCGTGCAAAACAGATTTTTCGATCGCTGCAGCTACTCTGTCTGATACTTCATATCGATCATATGTTCTTAATAAGATAGGAAAGTCCATACATGACAAAATTTCCTTTTCTTTTCAGAAACGTCTTCTTTTATGGTTTTATGGATTATTTGTACATCTTTTAAACGCTGACGCAATCGCTGATGTTACTGTACTAATATTTTTGGAAAACATGGGCTCTTCTGCATTTGTATTTAGTATTTACGTAGTACATTTGTAATAACACTTCATAATATCTTCATAAATAGGTAGGATGTTTTGTTTTATTTTACGACGATTGCCAAAAAGAGGATACATGAATGTACTCCAAGTATTTATTTTATTATATTACGCGCAACTTGCCATCTTGAAAAACGGTAGCATACTGACAAGCAAATTGACCCCCCATTGCGCTTTTCCTTTCCTCACTTTGTTTTGAGTAAATAGCATCCGATCAATATTTCTTTTTGCTTTTCATAAAAGGTACAATAATGTTTCAACCAGTAAATCTTGAGTATGAAATCAACTTTATTGAAAAGTTCAATAAACTTGCGGAGTTTACTCTGAACCAATTAAAATAATATTTTAGATGGATGAATTTAAGGCTCTAAGGTGCCAAAATTTTCACTTTTACACTTCCGTGAAAAAAATTAATCCACCCTATTCCACACGTCGTTTTACTTATCTAATTTTATTGTATATTTAAATATTTGCCTTTATGTACATGGTTCTTATTTTTTAAATAAAATTTTTAAAAAAAATATAATTTTTTTGAAAAGGAATTGAGAAGGAATTTTTCTTTAACAATCTTAGATAAGAAGAATAAAGAATTAAGAATTTCGTTTCAAATTTTTAATTAATCCACGGTATTACACTTGGAAAATTATTTTGGTTAAATCTTTCAAGATAGGTGTATTATGTGATAGATGTATTATATTTAATAGTCATTAACAACGAGGCCTATAATGTAGTTCAATGCTTCCTTTAATGATGATTATTTCAATTAAATCGATAAGTTCTTTAAATACTAGTGATTCGGTAAGTTTTCTTATTTCCCTAAGGAAATAGATGCACAGGTATTGATATTTCAGTTATGAATTTTTTTTTTATTGCGATGTTAAAATTAGACGTGACGGTGAGTTACACTGCCGAACTTTTCTGATTTTTTGATTTTGACAATAACCTGTTTAAAAATTTAATTCGGAATTTTTACATTTGTTGCATTTATAGTATTGTCTCCATTGATTATGTAAAATGCAACTCAAAATTCAAAGAATAAAAGACTGTTATTTATCTTACACCTAATTTGTTTTCTCAAGAATTTGTCGTAAACAAAAATCGCATCTTCGGTAGTTTTTATATTTCGGCATTCACATTGGTGTGTTTTAATAAAGAGTCCCAGCATCAAACACTTGTTTAGATTAGAGGAATGGGTTAGGTTAAGGTACTCATTTCCATTTACAACATCTAATCATTTATATGCTCGTAGATTGATAAAAATTACTGTGCTTCGGTTAATATCATGAATGCACCAGATGTCAATTAGTCTTTATGTCAATATATAGCTGAGTGTGTATCCAACTATAGAGAGCTCGTTTCAATGCACCCGCCTCGTACAAATACACCGCCGTTTCGTACAAATACAGTGCTCCGGCTGGGTATACCATTCAAGCTTGTAATGAAATTTAGTCGCAGCCGTTCAGTAATTAGAAACTTGAATAGAATTTTCACTTTTGTTAGTGATTCTATGTTGGTTTGCGTATATTGACAGAGCTAGTTTTGAGTTTATTTGATCATACTGTTTTTAACATTTTTTTTCTGCAGCATACATCTGCTGCATACATTGACATAAGATGATAGTAAATAGAGATAGATGACCTAAAATGATGACAATACTTATAAGCAATAATGTCTCGGAATTAATAATCACTCTTAGCTTATTATATTGCTTGTTTTGTAATATTTAGATATCATCTTTATATTAAGCCAATTTATTTATATTTAAATTGTGACTTACGTACACAAATGTTTGTTTCAAATAAAAATTATTAAATAGTTAATTTTTTAAAGTTTCGTTTTTTCAAAGGTTTCTTTTAATATTATTGGTATGGTACTTTGTTTAATTTTAAATTGTTTTTAATAAGTCAGTAATTTCAAAGTGGGAGTAAGATGATATTAAATGTAAAAAACAATAATTTTGAGGAACTTCCATGACTTGTTAATTTCAAAATTTACTTAAACTCCTTCTTTTGAGCTGTTGTATATTTCGGCTAAATATTTTTTCGAAAATTTCAAATATGGATCTAAGTTGGAATGTTTCTACGCTGTGACTCTATGTGTTCTATTTTGTTATTTTTTTCATTATTGAGTACGGTCACCCTTGAAACCCAGAAATTTAATCATAATTTAAGATATTTTTAGGAATGGAAAAGTTGATTCAAAATCAGTTTAGAAAAAATAATGTTCTATATATTTTGAGGGATAAAAATTAAAAAAATCGTAATATCAGAGTAAAATTATTTGTTTTCTATTTGTTTAAACCAATATTGTAAAAAAAGGTATCGTAAAAATCATTGAATTTTTAGAAAATAACTGTATACTTTTTTGCTTAATAAATTAGATAATATCTTGCGTAAATTTTCCAAACATAATGAAGAAAACATTACGAAAATTTCAAGTACATCATATACTTGAACTGGAAACGATAATATTTATGTTACGAATCAATTTTTTAAAAATGATTAAAGTGAAAAAAAATGTTTAAAGTTTTCATGGAAAATACGTTAACGAAAGGAAAAATTATTTTCGACCTTTAACCTCCAGTAGCTTTGCCATAAAAATGTCTTTCTGGGTCTATATACGTCTCTTAAGTTGCAGTCAACGATCTTCTTCTCCTCTTTTGTCACATAGGGAGGCAGACCTTGGCAGCTGTTCCACGCCTTTCATCAGTATCCTAACAGAAGTAGTGGAACTTTCAGCCCACAAGAAAGCGTAATACTAGTTTAATCTCCATTTAGTTTTTAAATCTATCATTGAAATAACAAACTGCAATATATTTTGCAATATAAATAACTTTATTTCCAATTGCCTTGTGACGTGTTTTCCATTATTAAGGACCAATGCCTATACCGTAGCGTTCAAACATTTATTGTAGTTTTGCATATAATATCCTAAATATCTTGTTAAAATTTCAGCACTACTCGATTCTCCGTAAGCAGATTTAAGAATTTAAAAAGTAACAAGATTCAAAATTCAAATGTCATAGATACTTTTGTTTCGCCATTTTCGCTCAAAATTAAGATTATTATAGAAATGCCAACGCTTTCAGTTTCATGTTTCATTTGATATCGATTTAATATTCATTAATCGAGTATGAAACATTTAGTGATTAATTAATTATTAAATAATAATGTTATTAATTTATTAGTCATTAAATATTTTATCTTGACTGTCGCACACCAAGGAGGATATTGTGTTTATCAGTACGAGAGTGTTTATCTATACGTGATTGTATCCAGATGTAACACTCTGAAGCTAGAAATAATTATCTGATTTGGATCAATGAGGTCTCGTTAGAATTATTTTAATCTTCTGGGTATTCTTAGGTGTGTAACGTTATAACCCATCTAATATGACTGCTTAGTCATCACATAATCAAAAGTGAAAAAAGACATAATCGCAAAGGCTTTCAAGAGAGATGTCAAATTAAAGGTCTCAACGATCACATTTGAAAAAAAACTATAATATGTTGTGTAATTAAATGCTTTGTTCAATCCAACAATTTTTTAAAGTTGGCAAAGCAACATTATTCTTGACTTGGCTTTAGGCTATTCCGTAAAGTTTGAATGGAAAATCTGGTCTTCTAGCTTAAATTGTTAGTTAAAGTTATGTAATAAATCCAGAGATAATCTGAAAATAAAAAAGTTTATCCCACCCACTTACCAAAAGTTTATTGCACTGAAAAGGTTTTAAAAAACCACATCAAAATAAAATATATTATACATGACAATACCAAATAACTTTAAAAATTTGAATGAAATAATTTATTTGAATCCATAATGGAGGATAAAAAAGAAATTAAAAAATACTTTTATATCAATATATTTCTGTGAGGTTTTTTATATTATAAGTCATATTTTTTTTTGGTTTGATCCAAATATTTTTTTAAAATTTATTGCAAAGATTTTGAAAATAAATTATACGCGCCGTTCATGTAAGTACTTGTATCGTTATATTAATAGAAATTTGGTCATGTCTGATTAATGGTTCACTATTCCATATTTACATAGTTTTAATTCAGATAGAGTACTCAATAAGGTCTAGAATTGCTCAGCAGAAGTCCAAAGTGCTCCACCAATATAGTAAACCAATCGATAGATAAATATGCTATAAAATTATTTTAAAATTTTAAAAATGGAAATGTAACCGTTTATACAAAAATCATAATTTAATTTATTGAAGTGGCTACCTAACCCCTTAATGTCAAATTAGGGTGAAAAATAACTCACTAATACATTTTTCTGAACCATAAAAGAAGCTTAATTTGTTTTCCAAATGATTTGTTTTTACCAAAATGTTTGATTCTGTGCTAAACTTAGTCAGTATGTGTATCAATATATTTCTTTCCTTATCATCATATTCAATATAAGTAATATGATGATAAGGAATGAAATTATTAATTATTCATGTCTACTATAAAAACTACTAAGAAATGACGTAATAATGGCATATAGAAAGATAGAGAATTATAAGTGAAAATAATTAGCGTATTGGCCGAGGCTGATTCAAAGCGCGAAAAAGATATCGCAATCCCGTAGGCGCTTTCTTGTAATGAACTGGAAATTGATTTGTGCCCAGTCAGCTGAAGCAAGGTTCACTCAATAAAATTTGCGGAAAAAGGGGGCGGAAATAATGCCAAACAAAGCTTTTATCGAATATCGCTAATGCATTTCCCTTTTAAGTCTGCGACGCTGTGGTACTAAAAAATGTTTTTTGTGTCGTTGTGTCGAACTGTAAAGGTTTTTAAAATGGAATGGTTTCAGATAATCTATATGGGCTGTAGTTTAATATGGGTTTGATTCTAAAATCCATTTCCTCCGTTTTAGAGCGTATGATGTAACTCTAGATATCATTGATATCGAATATTGTTATGTATTTTACTTGTTATGTATTTTACTTGTTACTTAAGTGAACAAAAAAATTTGAACAACAGTGATCGCGTGAACTATGTGTCAGATTTCAATCTATGTCTTTATTTAGATATTCATTTTAATTCAAACAAGAATTTTTTTTTAATGAGTATATTTCTATCACGATCATTTTGTTTAAATAGTTGAATAATTGTAAATCAAGATTAAGAAAAATTATAAAATATTACGTTAGCTTGAAAAAGGTATTAATGAACTTGAGGGAAAAAGGAAGTTTTCAGGGGAAATACCTGTGGATAAGTACGACTCGCATCGGGGTCTCTGGGTAGGTATGTATCTAGGTACGTGTACTTTTAAAAGCTCATAAAATCTGAACGTAGACACTGAGTTCTTTTGTTTGGTAGAAACGAAAAAAATGATAAGTTCCCGAGCTCAGAAATCCATTCTGTCCTTGAGTTGTGCCACCGAAAATATTGAATTATATTGAATATATTTGGCGTTAATTTTGTTGAAATTTGCTCTTGACAATTAAATCAAAGCAAAAGAAAAGAAATTTGTTTTTGACAATTACATCTTTAGGTAAGCTTAGCAAAGATCTTTGCTAATAGCTCACCTGAAGATTTTGTAATATAACGAAACCTAGGTCGTGGTACTTAAAAAACTTAAAGAAAGTAGAAATAATACTATGTCAGATAGTTTCATTTAATTGTGATTAAGTTATATCTTATTAAAACTAATTGGATTAGAATCTGATACTTAAGTAGGATATTTGTATTAGTTTATATATGGTACCTATTGTTTTTAGTAAGGATTGGAAAAGTATTTCCTACGGTACAGCCAAAAAACTGATTTCTTTCTGATGTACTAGAAAGTTACTGGTACGCCGCATGCGAGTAGGGAAATATGACTCTCGTATTAGGGCCTAAGCTATGGTTATTTTATTCGGCAGCTCGCATTGTTGTGGTTATTTTTTGTGGTATAATCCAGACAAATCTGCTAATCTTGATGCGAAATCATCCACCATTTTTGAGACATAATATGAAATCATCCGCCATGTTTGAGACATTATAATTTTTATATATAAAATTGTTTGGCGAAATTTTCGACACACTGTTTTGTTCTTGTCACTATAGAAATTTACGAAACTTTTGAAATAAATAAAAATATACAAAATTGTATAAAAAGGTGTAAAACAAATGAATCCTTTAGGAATATTTTCTATTGTTACTTGAAAACAATTTCATTGGCGAATATACAAACCTATGTTATATGTAAACCTGTATCAAGAAATATTTCGTTTCTCGATTTTAAAACACTGTTCATACTGTGACAGTAATGTTATATTTACTGTCACAGTATGAACAAGTATAATATAATAGTAACAATAAATAATCTTAGTAAACTTTGAATCGGATAAAGAAACAACGTTTTATTAGAAATACTTCGTATCGTTACACTTGTTTACAATGTATACGCCGCAAGCATCCAATTTCTTAACCCTCTGAATACTCAATCGCGATGAGATTCGTTTCGCTTTTCGTCTGGCTGAATAATTATATTTTGTTAATGTTTTTGCCAGTTTTGGCGTTTCATTCTAAATATATTATCGAAAAGCTTACGCGAGTGTAAAGGACGCGCGTGGTGGATTAATTATTGAGTTTGTTTGAGAACCGACGCCTAATTCGGTTTAGTGAAGCTATCACGTGATTTGAAATGGCACATAAATTCGTCGGTTGAAAAATTGTTGGGCGATTTATGCTTCATATATATTTGCAAGTAGCGTTGATTTACATGAGCAGTTTCGGAACCTGGACCATTGCTGGATGTCAAAAGTATTTCTACGACATTCGGCAGTCGATAATATTCAATACACTTTTCTTCCTATCTCTAAAAATATTTTTACGGAGACAGGATGACCAAGAAATGGATGAGAACGGACTTAAAAACTGAGATGACGTCGTTTGTCAACAAAAGTCTTTTATATCCTTTCTCCAGTCAAAATGTTATATTCTTTTTTATCTCTCAATGAGCTTCTCTTTTAATTTTAAAAAAATATTTGTACGAAACGGGATGCCAGGAAATGGACGAGAGGCCGCAGTGCAAAATATTTTTTTTTTAATATAATATGTACGTATAAGAATTTATGAGAATTGTGATTAATATCTTGAATGTTGTGGTTTAAAAATTAAATGGCACAAAACATTTAAATACAATTTTCTATTAATTCAGTTGAGTTTGGTTATTGGTTCAAACAAAATATAACAACAAAACAAAATATTGAAATTCTTCGTAGAGAACTTAATGTTCTCATTTCATGAATTTAATTTAGCCAATCATTTAACCAAGCTTTCGTTACAAAGATAAGAATAAAGAAATTTTGATTTCTCTAGTAAATCTCATTCAGAATGATTAAATTTCCAAAGTTTAGTAATCCCTTATTGAAATCCAGATTATATTTATTTCATCTAGCATAGCTACATACTACTATCGTGCTTTTATATCGAAATGGAAAAATAATGTCGTCCTTTGAGGACAATTATTCATGCTATGGAATATTTAAATATACGGAGTATATTCAGGTTGAACTCACCCAGTTTTTAAGTAAATAATCCGATTAAATAACAGTAGTGCTTATATAATTCATTTTATTAATTATATAAAACCGAAATTAAAAAAAAGTTGTTAACATTTATAGCAAATTGAATAGCGGTTAACCTGATAAACATAATTACGAAAATATTCCGTTGTTTACTACGCCTCTTACTGAAATTTTATGTCGGTGAGCAATAAAATAAAAAAAAGGTAAGCATAAGAATAAAAATTAACAATACCAAATAAAACATTTCAAAATACCCAAAAATGTAAACCAAGAATATTTTTTTTAGTTTCAGCGTGATATTAGTAAATATAAAGACGCTATTCAATATGGTAATTACTGGAAGCATTTTTTCACCATAATTTTTCATACGAGAGCATCCTCTCTTACCTACTACCCACGATAACTTCAAGACAAAATTAATAAAATAAGCAATTTTCATGGGAATGCATATCGATGTTAACATTCAAATGAGAGAAACTTCAGGAAGGATATTTGTACCGTGAGAATTAAATTAGACCACAACAGATGTTATAAACTAAAAAGAAAGCTGACTCTGGGGTCCAAAGTTAGCTACGTTTCATTTTTTTGTCTTCTTACATCAAAGTTATTTAAGAGTGTGTAATTCAATATTAGTCCAGATGATGAATGAAAGAAAAATGCTTTCAGCGTTGAATAATATAAAAGTTGTTTTATTGAGTTATGTTTCCATTCTGTTAGTCAATTAAACATTTCCTCTTTATTGGAACGAACTTTGTATTATCTTTAAATTTCGTTTTAAAGGAAATCAGTGAAATATCAACAAATACAGTTCATTGATTTAAGAAATAAATAAAATAAAATACAATGGTTTAAATCGGTTTTAAAAATAAACGAACCTCACTTCGTGTTTACACTATCAGTGAAAAACTTTAACAACATAATTCTTTCAAATTCACAGAGTATTAATTTACACTGCTTATTTAAAAAAAATTATCTGTAAGACCACTAAAGGTAATATTTTGGGAATATTGGCCTAAACGAATTTTTATTTTTATCGTGGAACGTCAGGTTTATTCGTAATTATGTTCTGCGCCCACACCACGTCTTACAGACAATTCGACTGGTAAGTGAAAGGAGTCCATTTATGGAAATCATTAGCTTCAATTTAACAAATTGGATACGAAGAAATTGCGAGCAATATTTATACGTTTTTACTAGTGTTAAGTTAAATCCCAGAGCTCCAAATTTCTTAAAAATTTAAAAGCTTTTTATGCATTTAGTTATTTCAAAAAGAGGAAATAATTTTGTCTCCGTGACATTTTTATAATCCGTATTTTTATAATTATTACCAAAAATGAAAGTATCAACGTATTCTATACTTTCATTAGATTAACAAATAGCTCAAGGACTTAAACCCAAGCGACGCGGAGTATCAAACGAAACGCATTAGTAAAATACGATGAAACCTTTGTTTGGCATATTTAAGAGCCATGTTGGAAAAAATGTAAGCCCTCTCCTTGACTCTGTGCGAAGAAATTGACCGTATCAACGTTTCAAAGTGCAGCCGACTTGATAGCATCTCGTTTGATCTATTATCCCATTTATCAAAACGCTTTTTTTATTCAGCTCTTACGTCGTTCGTGCCAGTGTCTCGACGTTTTATTGGGGTTGTTAAATAGAAACATTCGTTTATGTATCTAGTGGTTCTGGAATTTAAATAATACCACAGGTGAGATAAAATAAATCTTCATTATTTTAGCGAAGAAATTTAACTTAAGTTTTTAATCAATTTCCCGATACGTTAGTAAAACTTTGTACATATAAAATGTTACACATAAAATATAAATGATAAAAAAATTATAAAAAATGTTGCTTTAAAATTATCGTTCGGAAAATTCTGACAATCATACTTCTGAGGAATTCAGTTGAGAAGAGGGAAATGCTAAATTCCGGTTTGGCCGTCCGCAAATCGACTTGAGTGAGGCAATGGCGCGGAAGAAGAGAGAAATGTCCTATTATTTAAACCTATACATCCTGACACCTGGAAATAAATTGAATACCAAGAAGTTATTTCTAAAATTATTGAACAATATTATAAGAAAGCACAAGTTATAGAGAATGAGCTTAAGATGGGGTTAGTAAAGATTTTATTCAGTAGCAATCATAGCTGAGATATGGAAATTTTGAAACACAAACTATAACTTAACCAAAATAAGCTGCGCCCGCCATTTTATTCGCACGTGGAGCTTTAGAAAATATTATTAAGTTACTATAAGATTAATATACGTAACGTCATTTATTACAATTATTATAAAAGTGAACTTTATTAAGTAAATAACTTCTTATCCAATAAAATTTTCCGACACTTAACAAATTTTCTTGCATATGAAACATTATATATAAAATATAAATGATAAAAAAATCATAAAAAATATTGCTTTAAAAGTATCATTCGGAAAATTCTCATGACCGTACTTCTGAAGGAAAAATAAGTTATAGATACTGAACTGAACTGAGGTAAACTTTATTAAGTAAATAAACTTTTTTATATGATAAAATCTTTATGTAGAGTCACACCAATATTGCAGCTTTATTATAAGTGTAGACAATAAGGAACGTAACTAACAAAATTTATACAACCTATTATTAAACTCATAAAAGTAATTAAATTATAAACATTGATAACAAATCAAATTTTGGAACAACTTCAAGAAAAAAAATGAACTTATAACAAACACGTATGGAAAAAATGATGTGCGGAAGACGATCGCCAAGGTTATTTATTCGCTGCTCATCTCAAGCTACGCCCATTTCGTTATTGTATATCTGAGTGTTCGTCTAAATAAGTTGTATTATGTTCTTTGTCCCAAATGTAACAATATCTTTTTAGACGGATAAATGCTGTGCAATAACCCGTTACTAGTAATTAAGTCATTTGTTATGTACACTCTTTTTGTAAAAATATTTTTGTAAATAAATATTTGCAGGTAGTAAAGTACATGAAAGAAAATTTACGCAGTGCAAACTGAACCTACCAATGTAATCAAATTACAAACATCGACAACAAATTGAAATTTTAAAGAAATACAGGAAACAAAGTAAGATTGTAATCGATATGTACAATATGTATGTCCGGGAGTTCCTCCAAATAATGTTTTTTAATAAATTCAATTAAATTTTTAACATGTTTAATATGTAACGCCTGTCTATATATATAATATATATTTACTGTCTACATATACAGTAAAATTATATAATATATAGTTTTACTATATGTGTAGACAATAAAGTACATAACACTCAAACTTATACAGACTAACACTAGACCTAACAAAGTAACCAAGTTACGGATACGGATAACATTTTCGAATTTGAAATGAATCGAGGAAGCCAAGTAACCTTATAACGAATACGTACAATATCAAAAAATTATGTGTGTAAGACGATCGATATTGTTGTCGATGAACACATTTAAATTTGGGTACGTCCATTTCACAAATGTATGTCTGGGTATTACCACATAAAATTTTTTTTATAAACTTTTTATATAATATTGCGTTACTTATGTAAACAGTAATGTATATAACTAAATATGTACCTTAATATTACATCTACCAAGGTAAATAATTTACAAATATTGACAAAAGATCCAAGGTAGATTCAGAGATATCAAGGCTTTTAACGAATAGGTAAAACATCAACAAAATTATATGCGGTAGACGACTGATAACGAGGCCAATGTTAGAAAATTTAATTAATTGATTTAAAATACACTGAGCGCCATTTATATATTTACGTAGATACATTATACGCTTGCACCAATAATTCCATATTCAGGAGCTAGGTAGTTCTTTGTTCTAGTCATACCAATTTACACATTTAATATATTTTCATTATATTAGTAAGAACTTAGGATATTCTCGTCTACTTCAATAATAACCGTCAAGGTGGAACATAAAAAAGTTTACCAAGTGTCTCCGTATTTCTTTGTACGATGTTTTATTGAAACCTAGTGAATATATTCTAATCTAATTTTTATATTAGGAAATTCCATTTATATTAGGAAATCCAATTTTTACATTAAGAATTTATTATTGGACGAGTATTTTTCTAAAGTATTGAAGAAGTGAAAATGATACTATTAAAATTGGTTCAGTTAGTTCCAAATACGTGGGACAATCTGCAGCGCAAAGATAATTTTTTATTACGGTGCGGGGTGGGGGGATATTTTTTAACTGCCCAAGTACGAGTAAGTACTCATGTTCCGCTTTTCAATCTGTGGTCCGAAATATTACTATTTTTTTCAATATTCTTTCAACCAGATTAAAAATTCAAAATATATTACAATAAAACAACGGATCAGAATTTCAATTTTGAAAACGTTCAAAAATTTAATTTTATTGAACTGTTTCCGTCGTGCCAAATTTGTAATTATTTTCGATTATTTCAACCCCCTACTGTACTGCGTGCTATTTGTTCTCGTTGTTAACAGGAATATAAGTAATTTATATTTATTTACGTTGTTACATACATTTACTTCAAAAAGTTACCACTAACGTCACTAACAATTTTATTGCAAATGCCAGTATAAGTTTAGGAATATAATATCGACTTGTAATCTAGGGCAGCGGTATGAAGTACATTTTTAAAGTTGTTACTTGAACGATATGATAAGGCTAATGGATTATGGTGTTCGACATCGAATAACTATGACTATTATTAGATCGTATCACTGTTATGTGCTAATGATTTTAAAAATCAATAAATGATTCACCCTAATAGTTATGTGCGCAAGAAAGTATTTATCGAAGGACCTTTATATACTTTCTATATTTACAACAGTTAATTTCGACGCTTTTTATAAGATAGTTTATTAGTCTTTATATTAATAAAACAGCTGGTCTGAATAACATATTTTCTTTTGCAATTATCACATCATTCAAGAGTTACTGAAAGGCGATAATGTAAAAGGTGACTGTAGTCATGAGCAATAATTTAGTTTCACCATAAATTTGGTGTTAAAACATTAGCATAATGGCACGATCGCTTATATAACACGTTTATATTAAAACATTCATGTTATTATTTTATACAACGAGTTGTGCAAAAACACTTTACACTTCTTTTTATTTTTTTTTCAAGTTTGTAGTGATTAATTTTTGAAGTTATACTTCTTTAGGTGCGTTATTAAAAAATGATACGAGTATAATTTTACTACGCACACATGCGCACGTACAATGCAACAAAAATCGACAGGATGAAGTTGGTCACGATGCGCACGCACGACGAAACAAAAATCGACAGTATGAAGTTGCTCACTAAATATATATTTACATAAACATATATAACTATATATTTACACGTGTATAGTGATTGATACTATTTCATTATAGTTATTGAGCTATTCATACAAATATATTCATACAAATCTAAGTGATATCTGTGCTATTAAAACATATTTTTAAGTAATTGAAATTTAGTGGCGGTTCATGTAATAAAATTACTTATTGTGAATCGTCGTGATGGGAATAGTGCTCATAAGCTTTTTAAAATATGTATTAAATATATTTCTCTAAGAGAGATTAAGTTTCAGTATATATTAATTACTTTGCATTACAAATTATTTATAATTACTTCATAATTTATTCAATATTTAAAATTTAAAAATTACAATTAATTTTCAGCATATACCTTTATTTTCATTATCAACTACGCTTTATTTAGATTGTTTTTGTAAGTTAAACAATCCATTGTAGACATTTTAATTTTTAAGATTTATTTGTTTGATTGAATTTTGATTTTACCAACTGTATTTACGTCCAGTCCAATCCTTTTATTATTTTATTTTCTTTAATTATTTGCATGCTAAATAAGGTAATTACTGTATTATGCTAAACAAGTGTAACTTATAAAACGCGTACATAAATATACACTCAGTTTAAATTAATTTCAATACATTACAGAAATTGTGTTAAGGTCTTTAATATGAATCAAGGGTTTATATATATTTAATATCTCGATATATTAAATTATCTTATCTATAATTTCAATCTCGATATATTAACGATATATTAAATTGGACGAGTGATCTCAATTTCATTTCGTTATTTATTGGGATATTGTTATAATTAAATAATTTTTTTTTTAATAAATATCCAGCAAAGCCCAGTTATTTCAAAGAGTTTTGCGCTGTAATTATTCCTTCTTGTGTTTTGTAACGACGTCTTACCTTTTTTGTCGTTACCGAAGGACAGACTTTACAAATGCTTATTATTTTGCAAATAAGATATTCATGTTTTGCCAACTCTAAATATGCAATTTGAAATCTGGTTGTTGAACTAAGTTTCTAATTGTATATTAAACAGTTGGGAATCGTTAAGTAATATTAAAGTAAAATGTTTGGGAAATATTGTAAGTTTCCTTAATCAAAAAACTGTTTTTAAATATTTTATTCGAATATGGTATTTTATTCAAACAATTCCTAAGCACGCGATATTAGTGAAGTAATAATAAAGTTTGACAAGCCTATAATTCACGTATCTAGTCTAAATACTAGGTTTTTTCTACCTACTAATACATGGTCATAATCTATGTAAATGGTGTAAGAACTGCGTGTAATCACCGTATAGGTTGACGCTGATTCAAAGGTCGAAATAAACGCTTTAATCCCGTTGGTGTTTTCTTGTGATAAGTTGGAAATCATTTCATGTTTAATCAGCCGAACTCTTTTAGGAAATTGCATTTAGCTCCTAAAAACTAGAAAAGGAGCGGGTATAATACTAAACAAAGCTTTTATCGAATTTCGCTAATGGACTCCGTTTTCAAATCCACGACGTTGTGCTGCTCAAAGATCGGTCTTCACGGCTGAAGTGTACTGGTCCTTGAAGCGGAATGGTTTTCAGATAATCTGTGGACGGCAGTTTATTGCGTGTTTGGTTCTAAAATCGGTTTCGTTTACATTGCAGCGTCTTTGAACCGGAGATTATATTGATGTTGGATATCTTTTTGTACATTACCTTTTAGTGAGCAATATTATAGAGAATAAAGTGTTTTAGCATTTACGGAACTAGAAAACATTCTAAATTATTTAAGAATATCAATTAAATATTCTCCTATATTTTTCATGTAAACAGCAATAAGGAAAATTTATATTACTATAACGGGTTTAAAAATTTAAAAATATTTATAAATATTGGGAAATGAGAAAATATTTTTGAGCATTGTGTCAAGTGAAGATTAAATATTCGCTTCAATGGAGAGGAAAACTTTAATTAGTTAAAATGTAAATATCACATAAAAATAACTTGATATAATTTGACATTTAAACTATTTTTACGTTAGACGTTAAAACAATTTTTACACCGCTCATTAATTATTTTGGTACTTAGGCTAATAATAAATTAAGCATAAGCGGTTACTGGGACTGTGGGTGGGATTTTAATTGTTTACCTTCGTTGAGATATAAAATTCATATTTGTATCTTTGACGAGCTTATTCCATATATTAATTCTTGCTTTTAGAAGCGTGTATAAAAGGTTTTATTTTTATGATTAGTATTATAGTAATTACGATTATTATATTTCCATGAATGCGATTATTTTTTTTTTAATTTAATTATTTTGTATCTCTGTTTTTAAATTATTTTAATTATGGGATTAGAGCTGCATATTAAATTATTGGAAGTCATCTATATTTTTCTACTCTATTTTCTATATACATAATAAAATTGTAACCGAGTGAATTTTATACAGTAAAAATATTTAAAAAAATGATTGATTTAGCATATAGAATGATAATTGAAGCCAGAATTTTTTTTATTTTTGGAGTCTATATGTTAATTTGTACGGGTATCATGCAAAATCTACTAAACTCATTTTATTGCAATTAGATATAAGAAGAAAGGAAGAACAAAAAAAGTTCTGATTATACCTGAACGAAAACATAGGCGCAGCTAGTATAAAATAAATGAGTCCATGTTTTGGGAATATCTGGCTATATGGTGGCATGAGAAGGTACAAAAGAAAAAAAATTAAATATTTAGGACTATTGTTTTGAAATAGGAAACCAGTTACGTGATTTTTATATTGCACTTTATACGTCTTTCATTATGTTTCAAATTTATAGATGGCCTAGATCAAACATCAACGGCTTTACGATGTCATATTTTTAAAGAAAAGATTATGTTAAGTATATATATATATATATATATATATATATACATAAGTATAACTGTGACAATATTTTGCTAGCGTAAATGGACCAGTTTCCGAAATATAGACGACCTTTTTTTTGTAATTGCCGGATCACATTTCTTTGGTAGCTGTTGTTGGACTTTGAATACTTGGAAATTATAAGGAGCAAAAACAATTATCCTGATGAAATAATTATTTATTATATATTATGTAAAAAACTACTTCAAAATCGTAATTTAATTTTCGAAATTAAAATACCGTTTTAAAATAGATAAGATTTGAAATACGAACAAAAACTCAGGAATGCTTTATTGCCATGTATCATATATCTGTTTACGCGCCGCGAGCATCCAATTTTTTATCCTATCGTTTCACTTCTCGTCTGGCTGAATAATTGTATTTCGTTATTGCCTTTGCCAGTTTCCGCTTCTCGTTCCGAATATATTATCGAAAATGTTACGCGAGTATAAAACACGTACGTGGTGGATTAATTATTGAATTCGTTTGAAAGCCGACGCTTAATTCGGCTTAGTGAAACGATCAGGTGATTCGAAATGGCGCATGAACTCATCAGTTGAAAAATTGTTCCGCGATTTAAGTTTCTGTATAAATTTGCAAATAGGGTGGGTGTAATCAGCTTCGATAATATATGTGGAATGATATTACGAAAATGTTATTTTAAAATTGAAAAAAGCGGAAACTGGAGGAGCAACCGTTTGCAAGTTGTGTGTTTATCAATATATCATAATATCGCCTGGTGTGTTTCTTTTCATCTAAGTAGTTTGTTTTACATTCGCATTTTAGAATTTTGTCGCGGTTTGACAAGAACTAATATTCTTCTAAGTAGTGATACCTTGGGCGATTCGTGGAGTTTAACTATTCCACGATGCCAACTAATGAAATAAATATATTTAAATTTTCATTCTTTTATTGCATCATTGTTGAAGTAAAAATAAAATTAAATAAAGCATCTAATTAAAATATAATTTTATAGATAATTTCACTTGGTCTCCCACCTAGAATGGGTAAGCAGCAATGATAGGTCACCATACTCCTCTAATCTGATATACTTTTCGCTTTACTCATGTTCATATACGTAAAACATAATATTTGTGGCTCTTCTATTTTTAACACTACTTGTATTAGTGTCGTGGAAAAAATCCCATTTTGATTCATTCATGTTTTATAGGCTCTTATTCCTCACTAACTTTTTAGATCAATACTCATCTATATACATACACACAGAGAAAATCCATTGCTGCCAATACTAGATTTTGTTGGTTCCATATTTCAAAATCAAAAATATAGTTATAAAGGAGACTAACCAGGTAAACCTACAAGTATTCACATGGAAATATTAAAGGATGAATTAAACAATTCGATTTTTTTATTACTTACATTGTATGGGGTAACAATTGAATTTATAAGTATTCCAAAATAATTTATTTTAGAAATTTCACAGTTCCTTAGATATTGCTAAAAATTTCCACAACACTTTTTTGAGAAATCCTATGACGTAGAAACTTGAAATTTGGCACAATTATAAATTATATTAACCCAAGTTTAAGGTAAGTAATTGGCACTCAGAAATATTCTTAAAGAAATTCTTGAGAGTTTTTAAATAAGATAACAGGAATTTCTTTTCAATTTTATGAGATACCAATTGAAAGTTACACGGATTCCGAAATCTGTCTCGAATTTTATATGATAATTTTTGATATTATCATTGACAACGTTTCAAAAGATATGTTCCTCCTCTAAATCTGCAACTTCAATATTCAAAATTAAGAAAAAAATCAATGTTATCACAAGTTCGTTTGAAGTTTAATGGAAAATAATATAAATGACTAGAAACATCATAGTTTTTTGCAATTGACATATTTTACGGCTATGATAAGCTAGGCAATATATTTTCTTGATGAAAAATATTATCAAAATTTGTATATTGTAAATGCTATCAACATTTATTAATTATAATTGATATCTAGACGATATAATATCAACATTTGTATATTGTAAGACTAGACGATATAATATCAACATTTGTATATTGTAACTGACGTGTAGGCGCTTTACAGAACATAAAATAAAATATTGAATAAACTTGACGTTAAGTTTGTAGCGATTCATTATCACTTAATATTTATTCGCAACTAAATAAAAGTACGTGATGTAGTATGACTTATAATTTATTTAAATTCTTAACTAGGACCTTGGATTCGTTGTATTACAACATCTTCAGGTGGACAATTTGAAAAGATTAACTCATAGAAATATCCAACAGCATTTATATATTAAACAAGACAATAGTGGAAGTGGGGTTTGAGCGAGTATTCCCACTTTTCACATTAGTGAGTCTATAGTAGGGTAGCAGTATGGTTTAAATTATATTTTAGAAAGTTATATAATGTACAAGTTTTTTAGTGAGGGTAATAAATTAAATTGATGCTATTCTATGAGGTTATACGATGCAAAGTATTCAGGTGCATGTAATAAACTAAATGGATGATATTCTTAATAATATATACGGTATCAAAACTATCTAATGGTTGGAATTAGATTATATAACTAATTATACATATCTCTCTTTTTTTTATGTATCTCCTTAGATTTGTGATCGGGCTGAAAACATTTGAAGTGAAATGCATTATCAATGTTGTCTAACTATAGCATGTTTAGAAGATATTCAGTATAGGTGATGATATTGTATTGAGTTGTTCGTTTAATATATTAATGTTGGTGTCTCCTACATGTCTGTTTATTTCTACGATGTTCAGTTTATTGCCTTTTTATTTATTTGTAATATGTAGGGAGTATTGTTGGTATGAGGGTAATGGTTATTTCTAATAAGATGTTTTGCAAAATGAGATGTGTTTGGTTTGTTGTTTCACCAACTAACAATGTGTCCTTTGTTCCTAGTAGTAAAATATCTTCCTGTTTGGCCTATATATATATATATATATATATATATTTATATATATATATATATATATATATACATATATATATATATATATATATATATATATATATATATATATATATATATATGTTATTGCAGTCATTCCAATAAGTTTATAAATGCCACTCTTTTTATATTTATCTGTTTATTCTTTGTTATTAATGAGGATTTAAGTTAGGCACATGTGGCATTATTTATATTTATATTATTGGGAATTGATTCATTACCTATGTATGGGATTGATTTGTAATAATTTTTATTATTATTTGGTATGATAGGATATTTTCCTGGATTATTATTTTCCGTAATTTATTATAATAGAGTTTTGTGATAATTGATGGGTTAAAATTATTGTTTACTACGATTTGTTTTATAGTTTTTATAAAACATAGTTTTCAGATATTTTCCGCCCTTCCTATAGATATCCTCCTTATACGATACAATTTAAAAAAAAGTTGATTATCTCATTTTTCCACTTCAATATTTGCATATATTTCTTAAACATCATCTTGTTAATTGATGAATTTGCTGGTTAACATGTCTTATCACTAGACCAAATATTTGTATATTCAAATTTTAAGGTGTGTTCTGCGTGAAAAGTTTGTGTGGAAATCGACAGTAACCGATGAATTAACGGACGGACAAATAAATGATCATATAAGAGTTCTGCTATTTTCCCTTTGAGGTACGAAACCTTAAAAAAGTCTCCTTCGCGTATTGTATAATAAAAGTATTAATAAATGGAACTGTATCGGGATAAAAGCCCGATGGACCGAAACGAAAACATTGTCGGAGTATTGTGGACTGACGAGGAAAAACTTCAGCGAATTTGTTTGAAGTTGACTTTGCTAGTGAAGACTTGGCTATTATGGTTATCATACCAGAAGAGATCTTCAGCTTGTTTTCAATGATATATTCTACTGAGCAAAAGGCAGTTAAATTGAAAAAAAATTAAAAATTTATAACCAACTTAATGTAACAAAAAATTGCTGCATTGGAAATCTACTTTGAAATATAGAAATAATGAAGTACTGAGTACTCCAAGAAATGATAAATGAAATACTCACAAATATTGATCTATTTTCATAAAAACACGCTGAGCACTAAAATATTTACACGTACTCCCTCAAGTCGGAAAATTTAAATTATTTTTCAACCCGCAGTGGAAAAAGGAAGGTGATTTATTTGTCCTAAGGAAACATATTTTTTCAAAACGTTGTTCGTTCATCTTATGAATATTCATAGATTGCTCTCGTCATGGATATATATGGACCGGGGAATAGAGACGACCAATTTGAATAGCAACATTAAATACGTAATTTTTTGTCAAGATCGTTTAGGTCTTTCATGTTTGCAAAAAAAGTACTTGTTTAATTGTTTGAAATGTATTTTCTTAGTTTACGTCTGATTCCAAATAAATTCTTAACTATATTTAAAAACTTGTTTTTAAATATAGTTAAGAATTTTTTTATTATTTTTCTATAAAGGTTTTGTGATTACTTTTTCTATGTTGAAAAATATCGAAATTAACTAATTATCAAGTTAAATATGATAATATACATTTCTAATAAAAAAGTATACTTTATTTTGCTTAGATATAAATTGGTAAACAACCTTTTTATTTCAGCGCTGTTCGATGATTTTCTATTACAATTTACCAAACACATTAATATAAGAGTAGATAACCTATTTAAAAGCGTTTAGGCCTTTAACCTAACTATTACAAAAACCGTAATTTACATTTACTTGCTTAATCAAACTATAGTTGTAAAAAAATATTTGATTGATTATAAAATAATCACATAATTAAATGTGTTTGATGAATGTTCAAATTACAGTCTATTTGTTTAATGCCTTGAGTTTATAATTTAAAACAATATTGCATTTTATTTCATTTCTTGTTACATGCCAGAGATACCAGAAATTCTGTTCGAAGTGCTTTTGAACATGTGTAAATTTATCACGCTTAACGCTCTGAGAGTAGGAGTTGTAATTCTTAAAGGTTCTTAAAGGTTGACGCTGTTTATGAAACAAAAATTAATTTCGTAAACAGTTTGATGCCGTTAGTGGCGTCACTTGCGTGATCAATACGATTTTTTTTGGAACGAAGTTCCTTATCGCGCGTTGCTAAAGGGGGCTAGACGGAAAAAATTAAGACCAAAAGTTGTAACGACACTTTTTGCTATAGTTGCTAGCGGGCGCGCTGCAAGCCGTGCGGCGTGCGCGTGTTCCTCTGTCTGTCTCTCTCTCATAGAAAGCGAGCCAGTTATTTTCGTTTCGTCTTTCTATTTCGCATTGAACAGTGTGGTATCGCGACCATTATTTTTGTTGAGTGTATACAGGTTTTTTGTACATAATAAATAATAAAAAATAATAACAATAATTATTATTATAACTTTAAAGAAATAAAATTTTATTACAATTCCTTCACTAATTAATCGAAAGGAACTTCGTTCCATCCGGGTGTCCCTCTCAAGTTTTATTTCTTCTTTTACACATATTAATTACAATTATTTTACCTGCATTTGTTTGTTAGTAGTTTTTTACGCACATTTGGTTCAATACATACATACATGTGCAATATATACAACGACAATATTATAAAGTTTCCATTGAGAACCCACTCACAGTTACAATAAAGAGAACTAGTTTGTAAGTTTTTTTAAAATTTTTCCTTAATATAAGCAAAAGTCTATATTTGTAGTATTCTTCTCATACTAATTACAACTATTTTAGAGCTACATGCATTTGTTTGTTAGTAGCTCTACACACATATTTGGTTTTTATATTAATTTATGCATTAATTTCTAACCTGTGATTTTAAAATGGAATTTCGAATACATTTCCTTGAATCGAATCTCACTACTATAGAATCAAAGTAACGACAACATTATAAAGTTTCGGTCGATATTTCAATCACAGTTTAGAAAAAAGGAAACTATTTCCGTATTTTTTTAAAATTTCAGCTTAATATAAATAAAAGTCTATATTCCTCTTTTCACGTCAACAACAATTATTTTACAGCTACCAGTAGTTGTTTCTTAGTAGCTCTATACGCATATTTCATGTTAATAGTAATTTTTATTCTAATCTATGAATTTAAATTATATTTCGAACACACTTCATTGAATATGATTATAGAATCAATATAACGACAATAATGCAAGTTTCCGTAGATATACAGCCACAGTTTAGAAAAAAATAAAATATTTTTGTAAGTTTTTTTAAATTCAACTTAATCTAAGGAGAAGCCTTTATTTTTAGTCCTCTTCTCACATTAATTACAATTATTTTACAGCTACCTGCACTTGTTTTCTAGTAGCTTTATACTAGCTTTTATTTTCTAGTAGTTTTCTAGTAGCTTTTATTTTATAGATGATTTTAATATTAATCTGTGCATTCATTTCTAATTTAAGAATTTGAAGTTAAATTTCTAACACATTTGATTGAAACGAATCTCACTATTATAGAATCAATGCAACAATAATGTAAAGTTTTCGTCAAGCTTTTCAGTTACTGAATGACTTAAGGAAAATTGCTTCATAGAGTGATAGGATGACGCGCCGATTGGAAGTGTGCTGACAATGCAAAATGCGATTCGTGTCATTGAAATAAATAGAGAAATGTATATTCACACCATGTCGTGTCAATATGTGATATATGTTATACATTGCATGACATTTTAAACATGCATTGATCGAAGGCAGGTACCTTTATATATAGGGGATAGATCTTTGTACAGATTTGCTTGATTTTTGTCTAAGAGATTGCTTTCTAAGTGGCATTGAGGTTTGCCAAACATAAATTAATATTTACTGAATTTTTTTCAAATTAAAAAAAACATTTCACTTAGTAACTGCTATTTTAAACTTTATGAAAATTAAATATGAAATTATTAATTATCTGTGTGCAAGATTTTTTTTATAATTACTGTTTGGAAAATGTAAAAAATGAATTTTTTTCAGATATTCCTCGTTTACCATCATATAACATATAACCCGGACTTATCTTATTTGTTTAACATGTTCATATTTATCAAAATTCGAATGGGGCTTGATTGATCATCTGATTGGATGAAAGAAATTGTTTTCACAGTAATAGGGTCGTTATATTAATTTTGTAATAAATAAATGAAAATTTACGTATCTTACTCCATATTGTACAAACTGCCGTCTTCAATATCGACAGATATCTCTATTTGATTAAATAATTTAATTAAGGTCTTATTATTTTCGACAATATCCTGCAAAAAATAAGAATGTAAGATCCCTGCTAAATTAGTGGAGGAAAACTAGGAACCTACAACTGTTTTCCTATCATTTGAATATCCACAATAATGCTTTAAGACTCCGGAAACTCAAGAATTATGTGTTTTTGAAATATACCATTTTTTTGTAATTTCTGGATCACGTTTCTTTGACTCTGTTGCCGGACTTAGAATATTTTGAAATTATAAGGAGCAAAAAAGAATAATCTTGATGAAATATTTTTATATTAATTATTATTTTTTCTATATTGTTTAAAAAACTACCTCACAATCGTAATTTATTTTTCGAAAATAAAATATGGCTTTAAATTAAATAAAATTTGACATAGGAGCAAATAGTCATGAATGTTTTACTTTCATGTATTATCATATCCGTTTACAAGCCGCGAACATCCAAATTTTTAATCCTATCCGAGTACTCATTAGCGGCGAAGATTAGTTTTACTTCTCGTCTGGCTGAATAATTGTATTTCGTTATTACTTTTGCCACTTTTCGCTTCTCGGTCCGAATATATTATCGAAAATGTTACGTATAAAAAGCGTACGTGGTGGATTAATTATTGAATTTGTTTGAGAGCCGACGCTTAATTCGGCTTAGTAAAATGATCAGGTGATTCAAAATAGCGCATGAACTCATTGGTTGAAAAATTGTTGGGTGATTTAGGTTTCTGTATAAATTTGCAAATAGGGTGGATGTTATCAGCTCCCATAATATATGTGGAATGGTATTACGAAAGTGTGATGTTAAAATTGAAATAAAAAAAATGACTGCAGAAGAAACCGTTTACATGTTTTTCAAATGGTTTTAATTGAGTCGGTAGTAGATAACTCCTGTTTGTTTTCATATAGGTTGTTTATTTTAGATTTAGTGTTGTTTGTTGCGGACAAAAATAATATTTTCCTAAATAGTGACATCCTGAACGATTCAACGAGTCTTACTACTCTAGGATGTCAATTGATGAAATAAATATATTTAAATTTAGTTTATTTTGTGCCATTTTTGTTGAAGTAAAAATAAAATTGAATACAGCATCTAATTAAAATGTGATTTTACACGTAATCTCACTTAGTCTCCCACCTAGATAGGGTAAGAAGCGATGATGGGGCACCGTATTCCTCTAATCTGTAAAATTGTTGGCCCTTCATTTTAACACAGCTTGTATTACTATCATGGCAAAATTTCATTATGATTCATTCATGTTTGATAAGCTCTTCCTCCTCACTAACTTCTCAGACCAAAACTTATCCACATACATATATACAGAGAAAATCCATTGCTACCAAATACTACATTTTGTAGGTTCTACACTTCAAAAGGATATATATTGTGATAAAGCAGACTGACCAGGTACACATATTAATAAATAAACTTAAAAATATTCACATGGACATTTTTAAGGATTCGATTTTTCTTATTTTTTTCGATACAATATATGTATCCATGTCAACCAAATCCATAAGTATTCCAAAACAATTTATTTTAAAATTTCACAGTTCCTCAGATATTGTTAAACGTTTTAACGAATGTTAAACCAAGTATAAAGTCAGTAATATCAATAATGTTCTTGAGGAAATTCTCGAGAATTATTCAATAATATAATAGGAATTTCTTTTTGAAAGTAACACGGATTCCGAAATCTTCCTCGAATATTATATGATAGTTGCGGATATTATTATATTATAAATAATATAAATAATATAAATATATTGACACTATATTTTACGCCTGTTAAAAATGAGATAGGCAGTATATTTGCTTGATAAAAATAATATCAACGTTTGTAAATAAATATATACAACAAAAACAATGTGCATGTCACTAAAACTCAGAAACGGGTCCCGTTACGATCAATGGAGTTATATGGTGTGGTAGCCCTCTATCCCCCATCCATGAAGAACGTTCACGTTTTTACCTGAAGGGCGTGCTTAAGGGCTGGAAGTTTCGCCCTCTCGAGAAATTTCTAGAATAGTCCAGAATATTCGAGAGTATTTGAGAGCATTCCACAATTTCGAGAACATCCCGGGATATTCTGGAATGTATGGGCGGGGCTACCCATTGGTAGGGGTATATAAAGCAAGAGCCGTCGTGGGTTTGAATGTCGGTTTCGTATCAGTGAAGTTCATGGAGTTAATAAAAACGAACAATGAAGTGTGAGTAATCAAAGTGATACAGTGATTGAATCAACAGATGAAGCATTCTACTACGACGTGACGAAAGAATATAACAAACAAAAACAAGTCGTAATCAGGAAAATGAATAAAATCTGCCAATTTTGCAACGTGAAAAAAATCAGTAGAGAAACACAGGGAATCTGTTGCATGAATGGAAAAATTCAATTGCTCCACTGGAAGCACCCCCGCAGGAACTTCTACATTACATGACCCGGGAAACTCCAGACAATGACGTTTTTCCGTATCACTTCGATCAACACTGACAGAGATGAAATCAACTATGTTTTTTCTATTCAAGGACAAATCTATCACAAAATTGGATCATTACTACCACTATCCAACGAAGACTAAAAGTTTTTGAAATTATAATTCATTAAAAAATTGATCAACCATGATTGATCGAAATTGATCCAAAATGCACAAATATCAATGGATTGAGACGAGAAATAATCCAAGATAGACAAATAATTTTATACCAATACAATCAACTTACACACATATTCAAAAAAGTACTAGACAGAATGATTTCTGATGATGATTTTATAATTCGAGCCGACAAGAGATCACCTGGAAAACATGAACGTCGATTTAAAGCACCTCAGATAGACGAAGTCGCCATCGTAATTGTGGACAGTAAAAATACAAACCGTGACACAATTGCAAAATGAAGAAGAGAAGGACTACAATGTATTGTAGAAACACCGACACTATGATATGATGATGCCCTCCAATATCCATTAATATTCCTGTACGGAGAGAATGGATATAATTTTAATGGGGAACAAATCCAACCTGAAACAGGCGTAGAAATAAACAAAAAAGTCACTTCCAAGGAGTTCTATGCTTACTGATTAATAATCAGAGACAACGAAACATACAATCACATTCACAACACTCCACGTTAATTCCAACAATTCCTCGTAGATATCTATGTAAAAATAACAGCGGAACGGATGCTTTACTACGCACGGAAGAATACATCCACCTTCAAGACGCGATCATATATTACAAAAACTTTGACGACATTGGAACAATGGTAATCTTTCCCTTATCTTACATAAAAGGTCTAAGATACATGCATGAATACACTCAAGATGCCATAAATAAGTAAGAAAATATAGACGACCTGACTCTTCATAACATTCACATGCAACTTATCGTGGCCAAAGATCAAAGAACAACTAAGATACGGACAAGCCCCCGTGGGTCGACATGACATGATAGGCTGAGTTTTCCGACAAAACGAGGAGAGCCTCACTCACGTGATAAAATTCATCCCAAAAATACGAATAGAAATAGATAATCAATGGGTAGTATGATATAATCCACAACTTTCCAAAATGTTCTAAATACATATAAACGTAGAACACTGCAATTCAATGAAATTCATTAAATATGTCTATGAGTAAAAAAAAGGCAGTGACATAGTAGTATTTCAAATACCCAAAGACAACGAAAACGAAACAGAAACGATGAGAATCTCAAGTACCAAATGGGAAGAAAAATCAACAATAACGAAGCAGCGTGTCAGATTTTCGGTTTTCCTCTTCACGAACACGAACCAACTGGGCAATATCTAGTAGTACATTTGGAGAATAGACAGAGAGTTTACTGCACAAAAGACACCGCCAGAAAAATTGCCGTCCAACTATCTAAGAACACAATAATAACAGTTTTTTTCCAACTGTGCCAAACGAATTCATTCGCAAAAACATTGCTATTTGTCGACGTCCCTACCTATTATACGTAGAATACAATAAGAAAAATCTTTTAACGATCAAAACAAGGAATTCCAGTAGAGGATCAGCCAGGAATCATGAAAACTAACGCACTAGGCCAAGTATATACCATACATCCAAACAACGCCAAATGTTTCTATCTCCGGATGTTGTTGCACGAAATACGGGGACCAACAAGTTTCACAGATCTCAAGACTGTTGATGATTACCTATGCCAGACGTACAGAGAAGCATGCCAACGCTTAGGACTACTGGTATACAACAACCACTGGGAATTAACACTACAAGAAGCCATACTCACAGCATCTGCTGAACAAATCAGAGACTTAATCGCCATAATACTAACAATATATAACCCATTAAATCCAAAACACCTATAAGACTCCTTCAAAGAGAATATTAGTGATGACATACTATATTAAATACGACAAGCTCATCCAGAACTGGCTATCGAATTCAAGGACGACATCTTCAATTAAACGTTTATTCGCCTAGAAGATAAATGTTAAGCAACAAAAAAACAGACCTTAATCAACTTGGGATGCCAGCACTATGACAAGATGCTATCAGTGTGTAAAATTATCTTGTAGGGCGGCTGCACAATGGCATATAAAAATCACTCAGACATTATATCACACAGGACATTACAAGACATGCAAGGAAACTCTGAAGTGATGGTAGGAGTTCTACTCATAATGTCAGGAGATTTTCGACAAACATCCCCAAGTCAACATCAGCAGAAGAAATCAATGCATGCTTAAAAAAATCACATCTCTGACCATGCATATAAATACTGCTACTAACAAAAAATATGACAGTTGAACTATCGAACGACAAAACTATAGCACATTTTACCTAAAAACTTTTACAAATAGGCTAAGGCGCATATCCTACTGATCAGACGAGACCGGTCTCACAGAACTCAACTTTCTGCAACACGGCTACTGAGAACGAACTCATTGATAAAATTTATCCAAATATTATTCACAACTATATTAATCCAGAGTGGCTATTTCAGAGGGCAACTTTATAACTAAAATAATATTGTCGAAATATCAACTTTAATATTCAAAAGAAAATTCTCAGGGAAGAGAGAATATACAAATCGATCGACAGGATGGTTAACGTTGAAGAAAGTGTCAGTTTCTCTACAGAATTTTTAAACTTTGCAATTACCAGGAATTCTATTACACTGCCTTAGACGGAAAATTGGATCTGCGATCATACTACTCAGAAATCTCATCTCACCAAGACTATGTAATAGAATAAGGGCGATCGTCATACAGGTATCAAATAACATCTCGAAGCCGAACTTATTACGATTGGAAAGGACAAAGAACAAATAGTATTTATCCCCAGAATACCACTGATATCTACAGAACTGCCATTTCAATTTAAAAAACTGCAATTTTCCATTAAATTAGCCTACAGTTTTACAATCAACAAAGCGCAAGGACAAACTTTAAAACATTGCAACATCGACCTCAAAGAATCTTGCTTTTCTCGGTGTCATCTATACATAGCTTGCTTTCGAGTAGGAAATACGTTAATAAAATTTGTACATGTCTAGCCCGGAAAATAAAATGATAAATGTGGTTTATAAGCAAGTATTGTAAATAGTTAGAATATGTTGAAAACATATTCTATTGAAAACATATTCTAAAATATATTCTATAAATAAAAATTGTTATCCTCGTATTTTTAAAAATTATCCTTTTATTTCAACTACAACACAATCTCATATCAACTCCCTGAGCGAAGCCGAGTATCCCGCTAGCTGTTTAATAAAAATGCTATGTGCTATTTATATTATTGTTGCGCGATTATAAATTCCTTTCATAGTCGGAAGATATACTAATGACATGTTAAATAATGGATTTTATAATAAGTTATTGAATAACTGCTTAATCGAATGATTAGTACCAGTCATTCGCTTCTTACATTTCACTTTAAGTTTATGTCAAGTCAAACGACATTCATTTCATCGCTCATTATTTGACCAAAGGCTGTAAAGAGACACCTAGGTGCTTGTCAATAATAATAAAATAAAACAGTAATTGAATTTATTTTATACACTCACCCAATGTCGCAATGTTATTCAAAAGTAACATAACTTTTTTAACATCAGTTCATTTTCCATTAATTCCAACATAAGTTTTTTATAATTTATCATAATTTTTTCTCTGAAACTTATTTAAAATTCTAAAAATTTAATAGTTTTATAATGCTTATAAATTATTAACCTTTTTATAGATATCCTCCCTATACAACATAATATTAAAAAAAATTGAGTACCACATTTTTCTCCTTTAAAATTTGCATATATTTCCTAAACATTATCTTGTTAATGAACGAATTTTAAATTGCGGGTTAACGTGTTTTATCATTAAGCCAAGTATTTGTATATTGAAATTTCAAGATTTTGATTGAAAACGGGAGTAATAGACAAATGGATGGACGGACAAATAAATGATCTTACAAGGATTCCATTATTTTCTTTTTGAGGTACGAAACCTTTAATAAATCTTCATTTCATATTGTATAATAAAAGTATTAAGAAAACAGAATATTCTATCGGATAAAGGGTGGAGGGACTGAATCGAAATCATTTCCAGTATTCTGAGGACTGACCAGAAAAAACTTAAGTTTGTCTCAAGTTGATTTTGCTAGTGAAGACTTGGCTATTATCATTAAGATACCAGAAGAGACCATCAGTATATTTTCCATGATATACTCCACTGAGCAAAAGACATTTAAGTTGGTACAACAAATGACGAACTTATAATCAATTTAATAAACGTAAACAAGAATTAGATGCATTTGAAGTCTACTTTGAAATAAGTAATAATGAAGCACTGACTGCACTAAGAAATAATAAATGTAATACTCACAGATGTTGATCGTTTCAATTTTCGTAAAAACACACTGAACACTAAAATATTTCCACATACTCCCGCAAGGCTAACATTTAATTTCTTGTTCAACCCGCAGTAGAAAAAGGAAACTGGTTTATTTGTCCTAAAGAAACATCTTTTTCTGAAACGTTGTTCGTTTTGCGTTATGAATATTTATGGAGTGTTTTCATTATGGATATATATGGACCGGAAAATCGCGACGACCACTTTGTGTCGCAACATTAAATATTTTATTTTTTGTCAAAATCGTTAATGCCTTTCACGTTTGCAAAAAAGTATTTGTTCAATTGTTTGAAATATATTTTCTAAGTTTAAATTGGAGTTTAAATGAATTCTCGTTTATTTTCAAATAGTTTTTAGATACAGTTATATCGTTATTACTTTTTCTATATATGCATTGTGGTTATTTTTTTCTATTTTGAACAATTTCGAAACTAACTATATATTAAATTAATATTATCAAATGTTATCCCAATAACAAAGATAATAGAACTATGTATTTCAATAATATGTGTCGGCTTTTATATACTCTATTAAGTAATTTTTTTCTCTTGTTTGTGTTGCTTATAATTAAATTGGTAAATAATCCTATTAACCTTAGCACTGTTCAATGACTTGTAATTATTATTTACTAAAAAAGTTAACATAAAATTAAGTAACCTATTTGAAAGCGTTTATGTTATTAACGTAACTAACACATTATTGTGAAATTATATTTCCTTGCTTATTCAAACTATAGTTGTGTAAGTTATATTAAATTACGCATAGACTAGTAACATAGTCGATTAAATGTGTTTGATGATTGGCCAACGTACAGTCTATATAAAATTGTTTTTTACTTACATCATCCAAAAAATGTTTTATTTTATTTCGTTTTTAAATATTTTCCTAAGGACAACCTCAATTCTGTTCGATGTGCTTTTGAAGATTCTCTTCATTCATCACACTAAAACTAGGTCCTTTTTGGTGGCCAGTTCACTTTCTGTGTTGTGGGACTCAATACGTTCAAAGCATTTGCTATATCCGTTGTAATTCTGAGAGGTTTCTACTTGTTGATGCTATTTATAAAACAAAATTTTGTTTTATAAACAATTTGGTGTTACTCGCGCGGTCATTACGAAATTATAATATTTTTTAAAGTGATGGTGTATTTTGTATGGATAATAAATTATGTTTGCGTCTAAAATTATCCTTGACCACAATAAAAATTCCGGGTCATTTTTTTGTCTCATTTTCATTCATAATTTTTATTTTGACGTTCTTGTTCAAACTGTCATAACGCTAATAATTGATTTTCATAACCCTTAAGAAAAATGCGATCTGGGTAAAAAACAGCCTTTACCTGAATCATCCTCGTGAAAGTCCTATTAAAAGTGGCTCAGTAGTTTTTATTGATGCTCCAACATACACATAAATTAATGTACAGTCAAACAGCAATATAAATAGAAAAAAACTGTAAAAATCAATTTTGGCTTCTGTTCTATCTAAGCATACTTGACACAATATGTTCGAAAAATATTCAATGGGCCAACTCAATTATTTGCATCATGGTTCTTTCTTGGATCTTTGATTTTAATTTTATTTCTTTCTTTGCTACAGTAAAATTGTATATAAATTTACTTAGTAGTTTTTATTGTTGTGTGAAAATAAATAAACAAATAAATATACTGGCGGATTGAGAGACAAATAACAATTTAATCGTTCCAGTATGCGAGGTCAGACCGTTGGGGAAAAAAAATTAAACTCCTATCTTAACTGTCTCAGTATGCGAGGTTATATCATCAAGAAAAAAAATTAAAAATCGTGGCATTTTTGACGTGAAATCGTCCATAAATTCGGTTTCGTAGAGATGTCACAATTTTAAATGCAATGAGAGTGAGTGCATCTTCCACTCAAATAAACTATTATAGAATCAAAATAACGACAATATTATAAAGTTTCCGTCGAGATTTTAGACACAGTTTAGAAAAAAGAAAACTATTTTCGTAAATTTTTTTACTTCGCTTTAATATAAATAAAAGTCTATATTTATGTCTCACTTTAATTACAATTATTTATAACTGCCTGCACTTGTTTTTAGTGGACCTATATGCATGTTTTATTTTAATATTAATTTGTGAATTCTATTTCAATCTATGAGTTTAAAATTAAATTTCGAATATATTTCATTGAATAGAATCTCACTATCATTGAATCAAAGCAGCGACCATATTGTAAAGTTCCGTCGAGCTTTTCAATCACTGGATGGCTTCAGGGAAATTGCTTTACATAGCGATAGGATGACGCGCCGATTGAAAATGTGCTGACAGTGCAAAATGCGATTCGCTTTATTGAAATAAGCAGTGGAGGGTATTTTCACACCATGTTGTGTATATGTGTTCAATATATATTTACATTGCATAACATTTTAAAGGTGGATTGACACACAGATTGAAATCTGGTAGCTATAGGGAGTCGACCTTTGCACGGATTTGGTTGCTTTTTACCTTAGAGGTTGCTTTCTAAGAAATAATGAAGTTTGCCAATTATGAACTCTAGATTATTGATATTTAAGAATTTTTCTAAATTTTTAAAAAAGTTTTTCGAGAATTGCCATTTTTTAAAAATTGCCATATTGAACTGCGTGACACTGAAATTTGGAGTTATTAAATATCTGCGTATAAGTTTTTTTTTCTAATATCTCGTTGGGAAATATGGAAGATGAATGTTAATATATTTTTGAATTTAAAAAAAGCTTTCGGGGATCAGTCACAATTTTGTTTATTAGATAGTTCTCACATACCGCAAATTATAACGCATACAAAATCCAAATTTGTCTTACAGGTTTAACCTGTTAATTTCAATTCATAGTTACAAGCATTCGATTGTAGTAATTATTTAATGAATAAACATATTAACTTGAACACGTTCTTCCCATGGTGTATTGGAATAGTCACAGATGCTTTTGACGATGCAGCGCACCCAGGGGCCCGGGTTCTATTTCCAGCTGTTCATTGAGAGGCTCTGAACTGATATTCTGGTTGACTCTAAGGGTTTGCTTTCATAGTTATTACTCTGCCATAGTGATATCAATTGTGTACATTAAAGTATGTAAATAAAAATATTTACAATATTCTCCATATTCTCTAAACTGCCATCGTCAGTATTGACAGACGCTTAAAAAGCTAGGGTTTCATTAGGGCTTATTGTTTTCCATAAATATCTTGCGTAAAATAAAAATATAATATCACTGCTTAATGGAAGCAACACTCAGCTATTTTCATTTCATTTGAACATTCACAATAATGCTTTAAGTCACCAGAAAAGCTAGAATCATATGGTTCATACCTTAAAAAGCATCGACACAGTTTTTTTTACCAAATATGATGTGAAGGAACGTGCCCTTTAAAATATTGGGCTTAGCTTAAATAAATTATATGTCAATAGATCAATTTTTAAAAATTACTTCACGCAAATGAAATATGACTTCGTGATATGGGTAACTGTAAAAAACATTTGATGTTTAGTTTTGTGTATTTTTGGAAAATCATGTACTTGAATGGAATAGAATAGATGAAGAAATAATTCTTCATGTAACAAGCGTTCAATGACTAACGTACTATAGGAAACAAATTCTATTTAATTTTTTGTTTTCTAAACTGGTATAAAATTTTAAAAACTAGGGAAAAATCAATTTCAAGGTTATACCAATCGGATAAAGTAACATAAAAATGTATAACTTATTGTTTTTACTTCAATGTTAAAATCGTTTCATATTTTTGTTTCTAATTTTATAAATATATATATATATATATATATATATATATATATATATATATATATATATATATATATATAAATATATATATATGTCGTGTTTATCTACTTTATTGGAATCGGTTTAACCATTCAGCGGATGCTAATAATATAAAAATTGTTACTACCAACGTTTATAACCAATTGTATTTTGGATTAATATTCTAGGAAAATTACCCTAATATCAGTATAAACTGAAGTGTCCAAAATTACTAATATTCATTACAAGCGCACATTTGACTTTGTTATATTGTTACTACCTTTTGTAAAAAAAATAATTTTATAACATGTTACATTAGTTTTTAAATTAAAATAAAATTATGAAAATAATTGAGTTATGAACCAATGAATACTCAATATTTTCCTCCTGAGGTATTCAATTACTTTTTTCCATTTTATAAAATGGTTTTTGTAAAACATTGCTGAGTTTGCCAGAAACAAATATAAAAATTTGTAAAATTTAATGAGCACGATAATTGTGAAATGATTGTAGTCGTAAGAATACATTGAGAGAAAAACAATGTTTAAAGAAAACATCAATGCGATTCGCTGTGTTGTCCTGGCAAATTGATTTCTGCAAAGCAATCGAAATGTTTTATTTTCAAAATTGCTGGGAGCAATTTTTCTAGTGCAGGGCGAGTAAGACATTCCGTTTTCTTTTCTTATTTTATATCTAACTGAATTAGAAATAAAATCCACGTTCCATTTAATTTAAAAGACGGCGACAATGGTACTTTTGTTTAATCATTTTTACCCATCTCAAATTGCAATTTGTGGGGAAATGCTTGACAGTTCTTTTTATAGGGATTCTCCGTAAATATTTGAATACAATTACATAAAAGAACTTTTGTTTTATTTTTAATGCAAACTCAAAAAACACTTCATTGCTCAGATAATTTCGAATTATCTTAATATTTTATTTTGCAAACGCTTGTAGTTTTGTGACTCCACACTTAAAATCTATTCGGTTGCTATTACTTTTTAGATCTTTTTCTTCCTGTTTGCTGTTATTTTTTTCCCAAAAACTGTTATAATTTCATTATGTATTTGAGTAAAAAATTTTATTATTTAAATTTACAACGACGATTTTCTAGTTAATGAAATTTCTTATTAAATATCGTCATTTTTTGTTTTGTGTAATATCGTTTCCATAAAATGTTTAATTTAGTGTCATTTTATAATCATACTAGCTGTATATCTAACGCTTATGTAAAATAGTTAGTCAGTTCTCCAATATTGAATACATTTGGCGTTAATTTTGTAGAAATTCATTATTCACAATTAAATGAAACTACGTGATGTAGTATTATTTCTACTTTCTTTAAGTTCTTTACCACGACCTAGGTTTCATTGTATTACAACATCTTCAGGTGAGCTATTAGCAAAGATTCTTGCCGAAATCTTCCATATTTCAAAAATTATGACATCTAGAATAATAGGTACAGACTCTACCTATTACTTTCCGCTGAAATTTAACCAACTCCTTTTTTCAGTAGATTTGAAACTACAGGGGAGTCTCCTATTTATTTTTCTATCCCCTCTTTATTAATGCACTATTTTGCAATTTTCTTTGGAATATGTTTTCAAATATGCCATTTAAAATTATTAAAAATATTTTTATATTTCTTGTAACAAAACTTTTGATACATAAAAAAATGAAAAATGGTTGTCTCCCCTCTATATTTCTTATATTCTTTCTAAGAAAATCTGCTGCGACAGACGGACTAACAGGCATATGAGTGATCTTTTAAGGATTACACTCCAGAACAACCATTTCTTCGTCTATATGGAACAATCTTTTCATTCCGTCGCTTTTTTAATCTTATTCTTGTGTCTAAAAGTTATATTCCATTTTATCGATTCGATTACATTTACCTATAATTTAACATTAATTTAATGAATATGGCTAAAACATATGAGCTGACGGCTCAAACAAAAACTTTTCTGAGAAAACTGGCGCGAAGTTTTTTTCGATCATGAGGAAAAATTTAATTGGACGCGCCAAGTAAACACAGCTCACTGAGACGACTCCATCATTGGACGAAGTTAAAAGTATTTTTTATCCATTCGTTCGCCGAATTGATATTGAATAATATATCTTACTTTCTTATCTTCAATAATATTTTTACGGCGGGCGAAGCGCGACGACAAAGAAGCGGATGAGAGCCGACTTCGGATCTCAGACCGAGCGCTCTACTCGAATTTGCTCGTCGACCTTTATTTGATTATGGAATTTAGAATTTAATCTCAACAAGACGAATACGTCGCCCGAAGCTAGTCTCATTTGCGTGTTGTGGGAGGAAATGGGAAATATTAATTTCATAAAAATTAACTTAACTATATTAAATATAGTTAATTTTCGTCATTCAAGTAATTTTATTCAACAATACTTTAGGATTGCAGTAATTATAATGGCGAATCGAGTACATTATCTATTTATATTAAAACGAAAGAAGTGACTCCTTAATTTATGCAACAAATTATACATTTTGTCGTACAATTTAAAATTAAAATAGCTGAATATCTAAATTCAAAATTCAAGTGGTAATTAATGATAACCTTTAGATGTGCCTTACTGTTATTTGTACACAATTTGACACATTTTTCATTAGAGCAGCTTCGCTTGTGTGGAAAATTAAATGTGCGACCTAGTAAAAATCTCAAGAAATTAAATTTTTATCTAAATATTGCTTTAGCTATATATAAATCACTGATAATCTGATGTAGTTACAATTTAACATTAAACATTTTCTAATTATGTCACAAAGATTATTGAATAACTTTACATCAAGGGCAGCAGACTTATTGAATTTACGAGAGAACAAAATAAACTCTAGAATCTGAGATCACAAACTGTGTACACATAGCAACCCATTAATACGGTAGTCATCTTTAGATCTTATCTTATTCAACATTAGAACAACCGTAGAAACGTTGACCTTGCGAAATTTTAAATAGTTCTCTTCGAAAACTTTCATGTATTAATTGAATTAAATTTCAGGTTCTTCCAGAGAGCATTTAAGAATACAAACAATATACGCGTATTGTTATTAATGTGCCAAATATTGCAGTTTAAGTAGCTAGTGTGGGAGAGCTAAATATATTAGAAGTTGGATTTATTACGTTGGAAATAGAAAAATTTACATAGAACAACTAAACATCCTGAAAACATTTTTGGACTCAATATCGATTACAACTATACTTTTCTTTCAATTTCACATTATCTTTCTTTTCAGTCGATTAAGAAATTATAACAGAAATTACATCAATTAAATTAGTTAAAGGAAAAACTTGCATAAAAGAGAAACTTTTTTTATTTAGGTTACAATATTTTTTTTTAATTATTTATTTTTATAGAATAGAGAGTTCTTTAGTAGATTCAGATATTTTGATGGATAAAGGATAGAGTATGTATTTATATTTAGAGTAAAATATTATTAACTTACTTTTTGTACCAACGTAAAGATTTTATGATATAAAATACGGAAACTTGTTAACAAAGTTCTCTATAATAGTAAAAACTATGTTTGTCTCAATTTAAAATTTTTAAACATAGTAATTTAAAAATTCTAACTCTGCGTCGTATTTATACGTGCAGGTAAGGAAGTCGTACCATTTATATTATTAGCGTTTTCCATTAGCATAATTATTTAAACCATCCTCGTAAATAAGAATGTGATTTCGTGAATGAAAGCTGCATTTTATGGTATCAAAGATTCACAGTATAATAACACAAAATCAAAATCTTAAGCGCTATGTTTATAATTTTCAATGTCGACGTAAACAAACCACACTGAATTTCCCACCCCTAGCTCAATTTTTATAAAGGGAAGAAATGATTTCTTCCTGAAGTAACTGTGGGAGAGAGTAGGCTGTGTACATATAATCCTACGAAAACATATTTTACTTCTCATCGCTCATTTGTGTCATGAATATTCATCGAGTTCTGCTAAATGAAGACTTGCGTCACATATATGGACCGGAAAATCTTACAAGTGCCGGCAGCTCTTACCGCGATCGATATTGAACGTGTTCCACTGATGTTTATACGTTATTGCTCATATTATTTAATGGCGTTTCTTTTTATAGGCTCCGAGATTTAATGTAAGCAAAGACAATATTTATGACTTCGGACATAGATGACTATTTGTTTTGTTTTTACATACTTTCCTCTTCTTACTGGGCAACGCGCCTGACATCATCAACCGTTCGTGCGTTGTGCAAGGTCTTGTTTGCCATAAAATGACGTCGTTTAACCGATTTCATAAAAGGGTGACGCTTTCCATTCAGTGTATTCGACTGTGCGCGATGGATTGCGTCGATTGCGTTGATGGTGTTGATGGATTTCACTATTAGATTCGCCTTGATTTCGTAAGTGATATATATATATTAGGGTGGAGCGAAAAAATGAAAATTTAATTTTATGGTTCTTGTATAAATAATGGATGACACTACCAAAAAGTAACAACTATGCAAAATATTAATTCCTTAGGACATAGTTTAGAGATGGCGCACATCACTTGTTTATCTCTAAACATAGGATTTTTTACGTTACTTAAGTTCACATATAACTTCGGTTGGTATACCTTTTTATTAACTTAACTACCGTTTTTTTTATTTAAATAAGCAAAGTTATCTAAGTTACCTTGCATACATTTCTCCAACTATCCTACATTTATTAATATTTTGACAAGTAAATTTGACGTCTTCAACGATTTAATTGTTATGTTTCAAACAAGTTCGAGACAAAGAATGCCTAAAACAAGAAAAGATCTACGTTGTTCGTCAACTGGTGAATCACAACAATTGAAAGAAAATGTGTTGCCGACTTATTTCGATGTTTTAAAATATTATTTGTTGACGCGGAACAATTTACAAGATCTTTACCACGGCAAATACCCTTCCGTAAAAGAAAGCTGTTAAATTATAGCTTGTGATATCGAGAAGCTGTGGGTCACTGTAGGTCAAAAATCATGTATTCCAATTGTAAGTCACCATCAAGTTGTTTGTCATGTGATACAATATTATAACAAATATAAAAGTATATAAAAATTCGAAATTGTTTGAAAAAACAAGAATTTCTTCATGCTGCAAAAAAATTGTATATTATACATATACACACACACACACACATATGTGTGTGTGTGTGTGTGTGTGTGTGTGTGCGTATGTGTGTGTGTGTGTGTGCGTATGTGTGTGTGTATGTATATACTCCGAGATCATATACGTGCGTGCAGGTATGTGTCCATGCGTGTACTACTATGTATCTTTGTAATTTGATAATGTTATTTATACCTAAATAAGTATAGATAGTCATAGTGATAATTTTACTCTTACTTACAATGTTACAGTAAACAATTTAATTAAGTACATATAAAATAACCAACGTCCTTAACAACATTTTGGAAACGTTTTCTTAATGACTGATGATAACTTTTAATTTAGAGACGCTTCGTTTTATTGAGATCCTTACCTCAACGTTAGTAAATTATTTTAAATTTACTTTGTTTCGACTCTTTTGAATCGTTGACTCTTACACCCTAACGTCTGTAGCGTCCGGTGACACCACGTTTTTGCCACGTGACAGTTACCGTTATTAGACAAATACCAGTAACGTTACATAATAATTAAAAATCTTGCATTCATTTCCATACATTCTTGAACTTTCGAGAAAATGTGGGGGACATGGTAAACACTTCATGTTTTATTAACAATAAAATGTTTTATGACCTCTCCAAAAACGACGGCAACAGAGGGTAGGAACATCCTAACATTGTAGCGTATGGTGACACCACGTTATTGTGACGTGAAATTTATTAATGCTCGTTAATGGGTCATCATAAAAGGGCAAGTTAAATTTTTTCCGCATAAAGAAAAATATATACGTACAAAGAAACAATTGAGCGTATCAGATACATATATACATGATACACATTAAGTATGGTTTTACAGATGTGCATATTTATTATATGTATATATATATTAGTTGTGAGGTTTTTTCTAAAAAGGGAGAGTAACATCTTAACTTTAGCGTATTAATATATATGATGATGATGATGATGATGATGTTACTTGTGATAAATATTTAATTTAATTAGTTTTATTTTACGCAACGTAAGAACAATGTGCTTTTCTGCCATTCCATAAACCTGTTTATAATAATTTCATTAATATTGATTTCAACTATGTTAATTAACAAGTGATTTTCATTTTCATCCCTGCGTATATTATCAAATCAAATCCTGTAATTTCATTGAAATATTCAGCGCATAACTGAAAAGCGCATAAATAAAATACCTTTGTGGTCACAAAGGGTAATAAGGGGTAACAAATATATTCAAATTTGTGAATAAATATGACAATTTTAGGACAGTTCGCATAAGTGAGGGGCAGGGATTTTATTGGGAATCAATAAAAGACCCGCAATTATATTTCACGCAAGGTTTCTTTTGATCTATAAATTTATGTGATATGAAGTTGTTATTTAGAAATAATTTGTTGAGGTAAAGTATATACAAAATGTTGTTTTTATAAGTTAACTATGGAGCTTTAGATGTATATGAAATACAATATAAATGAAATGACGAAACGCCGTGCTGAAATTATTTTCATAACAAAAAAATCTAGAACATGTTTTGAAATAGAGAGTATCGTGTTTCTATATTTAGTCGTCTTTATATATACATTTTAATTTCAACAGTTATTACTGGCAATTATTTAAGACGAGTTTTTCACAGAAGCTGAGTATAAAATATCGGTTATAAGCCCTTGTACTTGTGTTGAATGTGAAGATTTCGTTACGCTAACGTTCACCTACTGTTGGATTCAGGATCTTAAAATTCCGTTTGTGCTATACCTGAGCTATTCGCAGTAAAATTAAAGTTTTTCTTTTATTATGATATTAATGGTAGATTTTTTTTATTCGAATCATTGTAACCAGAAAAACATATGTGGATGTATATATTTTTGAGTGCCCTATTAATATAAAGATATTTTTCTACAATATTTATGATCTAATATTTTCTATGTTTTCTCATATTTTTGGATCCATTTATGACTCCTGAAATTAATTTACATTTTACTTGAGCTTTTTATTCGATATTGACTGTACCCACGACGTCGTTTGCGTGTAATTAGAAAAAATATTTTTTGTTTTCTTATTTATAATATAATAATCCTGGGTGTAAGCTTTCACCACGCCAAATTTCATCGAAATCTGTCTAGTATATTTTGCGTGACACGCGTACAAATTACCATACAGACAGGCACAAATAATCTAAAAACAGGTTTCCTGGGTTCTGTTATCATTTCATACGCTAAAACCTTCACTTTTTTTATAAAATTTCATGTACAGAATTCACTCTTAAAATTTTTTTATGCTTATTTATAGATTGTTAATGAATAAATTAAACATAGAAGATTCCTTACAATTTTTTTCCACTGTTTTGCTTGCACAGATTACTTGGTTTAGATAATTATTAGTGAAAGCAAAATACGTAATTAAAGTCAATTGAATTCTATTATTTTCTCAATGTCACGACGTTATATCCAGACCAAACTCGGACTTAACGTATGTGTTAATTAAAGTTTTAAAAAATGGCTTTATTGATATAAGGCTAGACCATCGCCGTACTCTTAAATTATGTAAACGAATATAAACCGAAAAGTCCTAAGTTATTTTCCAACTTATTAGCTTCTTATCAAATAAAGAAATATCCCATTTTACTAAAGGCTGCAAAATTTTGAAGATCTTTGAAATTTCGTTAAACAAAAAAAGAAATGGGGATTTATATGAAAATTTAAAAAAGCTCAATTTCTACTCCATAACTTGTTTTTAATATTTTAGCTTATTTTATAAAAAAATTTGTTCAATGTATATACGTTTTTATTTACTATTTAAATATATGTACATCAATGAACTATTATAATTTGATTATGCTTGTATTATTTATGAACGGTCATAAATTTAAGGGTAAGTTTGGGAATGTTAAAAGAAAATGATGGGTAGGTTTTCCTCACTCAAATGATTACTCATGTATACGTTTGCCTTTTCGTCAGTCAAAGCTTTTTTTGAGAAATTGTATGAAGTAGAAATTTGAAATTTGGCACAGCAATAAATAATATGTTTCCATTACACTAAGAAATATTGATGCACAAATTTTAGATGGGACAAATGAAGCAATTGCACTTTTGTTTAATTTCACATATAATGGGGAATATCAATTGGAAGAGCAGGTTATAAGCATTATTAAATTTCTTAGGCTTAAAAGGACACTAACGGGTTTTACACACCATACCACATGTTTAAAAAAAACCATAATTTTATAATCTAAAAAAATTTTTATACTTGATAACAAGCAAGTTCCTCTAATTGTTATTTGTTGCATCTTCTATGGTTTTACAGGATATATTTTACAGAGCAATTCATATCGTACTATAAAGTGTAAGAAATTCAATTATACTATTCATACCGTTACACCAAACACATTAGGTTAAACGAAGTTATTAAAAGTTAAGTTTTTAAAGTATATCTTACTTAATTAACAAGTATTACACATTAAATAATGTCACAAAACATATTACCTTTTGTACACAAAATATAATAACAAAAATAATTTTTTATGTTCTGTTTACAAGAGATATAAATGCTAAAATTATTTTAACAATATCACATACGAGCCACAGCTGGAGCCTTAATTTACTCCGGTCCAGTTTTACCGTATACAGCTCCCACAATAACATAAATACGCTCTAACATGTTGCGAAATGCGGTGTTTATACACAAAATCGTGGAGATTCTGCGTTGTAGATAAATGGAATTATTTACATACATCGTATTTAGTTTATTATGTTATTATGGAAGTTTCTGTTCGAAATTTTGCGACCGTCTGGAAAGCTTATTTTGCTTTTAGCACAGAATTCTCTGGCATTTTTATTTACATGAAAGTAATGAAGAGGAGTAGACGTTGACATAATAAAAAGAAATATTTCATTTTCAATATTTTTAACGCATATATTCTTCAATTACTTAATTTAACTATATTTTATTTAATGTTTTTGGTCTGATAGTCCGTATATTCGAAACTAATTAGTTTACTGCGTAGTACCAGCTGAATCCATTTCGTGTAAACATGTAACAGAAGACATAGAAAAACAAAGAGAACAAATGAAAAAATGGGGGGTGTTAAGATATAAAAAAAATTATTAAATTGGGTATTTGGTCTCCATAAATGATTACAGTTTTTCCCAATAATTAATTTTAATTACCTCCACAATTCGTATATTATGAGAATTAATAGTAGTTTAATGATTTTTTTTTAAATATGGATTTTATTGTCTATATATAATTTTATGCATTTTTAAAGTTTTTAACTTCAATTAAGCATAATAAAGAAAGATGGAAGTAATTGGGCCAAAATCAGTTTTTACCACGAAAACCTGATGATGCTCTGACATAGAAATAAGTCATATCAACCCGTAAATGTGTTAAAAAATATGTATATAAATATTTTAAACAGGGTAAATAAAGTAGTAAATAAAGCATAATGTTACGGGAAATTTACTCAAAGTTTACCTGAGCACTCTAGCAATGATTCTAAATCACACAGTTTTATAAAAAATGCACTATGTTTTAAGCCTACGAAAGTTACGTCAGGTAATATATTTAGATGGTGAAAAATATTATTACCATATAATTTCATAAAAATATTATGTTTTACTTTATGTTCCTACCGTACATAAGATATTTAATCGAGTGTAAGAAACCCTGACAGTGCGAGTTATACAATTTTCTTAATTGAAGCTTTCAGAATTCACTTTTAGTCATACGATCACATGCTTTATAAAGAGAAAACGGATAATATGCCCTGTGATTTAGTATGGCTATTTATGATGATTATAATGAATTCGATGTTAATGAAGTTTTGTTCCTAATGAAATCTCCCGATAGTGTGAATTCAATCTGATACAATCCATTAACGAAAAACAATTTCCAATTAAATTTTAGTTTCCTAAATTCCTAATTAAAAAGCGGTTTTATTCATTGTCATCCACATCACACTGAAGGACTAATTACGTCAGAAATTGAGAAAAATTACCAAGATGTTACCGATCACGTATTAAAGAAATTATTTACCTAATCTTATGAAGTAATATCATACACAGTACATTAAAGCGTATACTTAACATGGAATTCTAATTTATACCTGAGCATAATCAATAGTGACAAAAAAAAATTAAAAACAAATTTTTACTGTTATTATTATAATTATTACTGTTACCTATTGTTATAATTATTACTGTTACCTATTGTTATAATTATTACTGTTACTAATATGTTATTATTATAATTATTACTGTTAGTTTATAATTATTACTGTTACCGTTACCGAAATATGAGTTTTCATTAAATTGTATTCGGTTTATGTTTTTGTCATTAATTTGTACAATGACAAAATTTGAGAAAAGACGAATTAAAACTAATTAATAATCTATATTATTAGTTATTCCTTATATTAACTTGATTCATATAAGTCGGTAAAATACATGCTACCACTTTAGGATTTTATCAGAAAAACAATTCATTATCTACAACAAAATAGCGAATAACAAAAAAACTCTGTTTAATATTTTTTAGGTTTTAATTAATTTTTAGGATTTCGTGTTAAAGTAGATGCTTCAAGATTGAGCAGGTAGATGCTTCCGTGATGAAGGTCCCAATTAATATTTATATTAAATTAATATTAAAAACACGATTAAAGCTTTTGTAGCAATTAAATTTTTTTAATGAATCCCTTCAAGTATAATATAAAGGGGTGGGGAGCAACTTTTCTGCCTAAGCCATCGTATCTCGTAAAATTAGATAAGTTTTTGAAATAAAATTAAGGTTTCATAGATCCGTCCATTTTTTTATTGTTTTAAAGCCTCGTCTGTGAAATATTAAGATTTAAAATAACAGTGTCCCTTTTTGTAATTTTGCTTAGCAATTGTATAATTTTGCTTAGAAAGCTTGCTTAGTAGGCTTAATAATTTGGAATTATGAACATACGCCCTCGATTTTTTTTCTTTCATGAGATCTTTAGAATTTTCATTTGGTTGACAAATAATAAAGCCTCCGTTTTAATTCATCAATGTTAGCTCAAATGATAGCCAGAAAGGATATTAACTCTTTTTCCCTAATTGTTTTCCCTAAAATAACCCTAATTAAATCTATGATTTGTTTCAGTATAGTTTCTAATATTTTTGAACTTAATGTAGAAGGTCATCCTGGAAAAGGATTATTGCCGAGATAAAAATTTCCTACTTTTGATCTTTGAAATCAATATCTGCGTATTTCACTGGTTTTCATCATTTATTTTCACTAGACCAATGGTTTTGTACTAGACCAATATAAGGGTTTTCACTAGACCAATATAAGGGTTGCTTCGATTGTTTTGCGCCATAAAAGATATTATGAAGCAAGAGCACCTTAATTTATCTTTCGGAAATTTTAATATTGGGTTTATTCTTTACCTGCAGAAATCCATTCCAAACTGAATGAAAGATTGAACATGTACCTTGTTTAATCTTTATATTTTTATTTCTAGATGTTTCTGTAACTTAATCACGATTTAGAAATATTCTATAGTTTAATCATGTTTAGCAATTTCTAATTATAAATTATGTAATAAAAAATTGAAGGAAGATATACTAATCTGGCTGCATTTACTGTTTTTGCACTACTTTGTCCTTTTTTTTCAATAAATTGCTAATGCACTGTGTCTATTGAATTGAAACAGACTGTTACAGTGGTTATATTGAAATTATTTCCTCGAAGCTTTCAATTCTCCAGTTTTTTGAAATTTACATACAAGAAATATATAAATATACACACACACACGCACACACGTATAAATACTCACATACACGTATGTGTAAATAGTAGTAAGTAGGAAATAATTTCAATATAACCACTGTAACAGTCTGTTTCAATTCAATAGACACAGTGCATTGAGATAATGTATAACAAAACTTAATATATAATAAAACTTAAACGCACACGCACGTACACACACACATATTTGGTTTTTGTTTTCATTTTGGCGGGTATTAAACTTGCCAAGTCATAAAAGTATTACTTTTGTGCTAAGATTATATAATAATTTGTTAAATTTCAAAACTAGTTATAAGAAGAGTTTTTAGCATACAAAAGGAAAAAACATTTTTCTTAACGAAAATTAAATAGTGGAAAAAAATCGAGTATTAAAATATGTCAATCTACCATTTATAAAGAAATGCTTTGGAAGTTACGTAAAAAATATTAAAATCTGACTGATCTAAGGCAGCAAGAGAAATGTTTTCAGCCTTTTTTATACATTACCTCAATTCTGAGAGCATTTAAATGATTTTCATTCGAAAGCAAGTTTTATGTAGTTCCTTTAGAAATAGAAATAACGAGAAGATTTTTACTATATTTAGAAAATTCTATGTAGTGAAAAATCTTATTAGCTATCGACTAAGCTTTCGCGATGGCATTGGAAGCAAATTTCATCAAGTTTTCATTTTACACAAAAGGAGAGGACAAAAACATTTTTTCTGCAAACGTCTTATAATGAAAAGATTTAAAAATAAAAAATAATTCTATTATAAGTTAATTAAGAGGAGAATTTCCTTTTCTTGTATTCATTCTGTATTCACAATTGTGAAGAGAGAATTAGTTTTTTTTTCTTACATCGGAATTATTTAATTTCATCTTTTATAAGAGAGAATTTAGATAAATTTGCATTAAAAAGTGTCATAAACTAGATTGACACGAAAATTACAATAAGTTTGTTTAATGGAGATAGTGTGAATTAAATGTTTTGGTATGTATTGGTGATCAATGTTTTACTTCTTCAAAACTGAAATCAAATTACTTTCCACAAGGATTTGTTTGTGGTTGTAATGGAAATATTTATAGGAAATTCTTGCCCACATGTGACGGGCCATGCGTTACACTAATTTTGTGGAAATATGTTAGCGTATAACAACAGTTTGTTCATCGATGCGAAAAGTATCTAGATTAGAGGCAGTTGCAACGAACCGTACTGTGCATAGCCGTAAAATTTTTTGCCTGAATATTTCACATGATGTTACTATAACAAAAAGAAATTTGGTCTTTTCAACAAAATAACTAAAAACCCCGTGAAACTTGAATATAGCTTTACTTTGTATTATGCTGCTTTAATATTCTTCATCGTTTTTGGAAATTATAAATTTTTGTCAAGTTGAAATATCGTGTGTGATTATTTCTATTCTATTATCTCAGAATACTCGAGTTCACAAGACTGATTGACTGACTATGATTGACCGACTATGATTAAATATTGGGAAATACAAATACCTATGTTTGTGTTCACGTTAAGCAGAATTATATGGCATGAGTATGGCCTTCGATAGGTCAAATAGTTACTTCTGAGGGGTTCAATGATTTTCTATTTAAGAATTCATTAAAAAGTAAATGAAAGTTCCCATATACTAAGGCGTATAAAAATATTTAAGGGTATTTAGAACATCTATTAAATTATTTACAACATTTATTACATAGTGGAAAATAAAATTAAAATTATTTTCCACCATGCTTATATATTGCCTAGTATGTATTTAATAGGTGATAGAATAATCATGATTATTTAAAAAAATATGAAAATTTGAATCATCCCTTTAGTCTTCTAGTAAAATTTACGAAAATTTACAGCAACGCTGATTTTAATTTTGATTTCACAAGTTTTGGAAACGAATGAATACTTACAACCTGTTTCCTTTTTGAACGATATCCCATGTGATATATAAAATAAAAAACAAATTTTTTTATGCGTCACATCAAAGTAAGTGTTAACCATTTCGATACACACGAGTTAATATACTTTATTTTTAACGTTAAATTCAAGTTTTTATGTGATATGGTTCAGATTTCATCGATAAACCATTTGGAATGTCAAAAATATTTTTATATTCGAATTTTTGAGGGATAAATAAAGCACACGAATTTTTTTAAATTTCATCGCTGACAATATTATGAAAGGGCTATGAGAATAATCATCGTGTTTTTGTTTCAGTTTTTATGTTATACTGTTTTAGAGAAAATGTCGGAAATATCCATAAAATCATGTCACCCCCTCCATCCCCGAAATTGCTGAAGGTGATTTGTTTTTTTACTAGGAAATTATAGCAATGAATCTGAATCTCACAAGCTTTTAAAGAATTTATAATATTTATACGCTTGTGAAAGATATGCTAGGTATTATATTTACGAAACCAAAAATTAAATAACACAGTTTAATATAAATTTAACCAAACATTAAGTGCCTTATAATTATTTTACAGTTTTTTTAATAAGAGAAATACAAGATAAACCAACATTTAATGTTACGAATAAAGGATGATATAAATTTAGTTAGCATATAATTTATGCCCGAGAATTGTAGCTGTACATACATACATATATGTATATATATATATATATATATATACATATATATATATATATATATATATATATATATATATATATATATATGTGTGTGTGCATGTGTGTGTGTTCTACCTAATACATGTTAATTAAACTAGAAAACTTTTAAAATATAAGTCCCCGCTACAATTCAGATTTTAGAAAATTTGATCATATTGCTGCATTTAGAGTATATTTGATTAAACATTAATTTCAGTCACATATAATATGTATTTAAATATATCTCGGATTGAATATTATATATAATTTATAAACCTTTGCTCATAATCTGTACCTTATGTCATCTATTAGAGGTGTTAGGATTCAGAAGACGTTAGCAAAAAGCTTAAAGAAATCTCAGACAAAAAGAGTACAATCGATGGATAGTAAGCGCAGTTCGTAATGCGTAAGCTCAGTGCAAGGTGCAATACAATAAGAACAAGTATTAATTTAAATATCAGAAAATGCAGAAAAGAATAGAAAGAAAGAAATAGAATTGTCGATTAACTTCACATACTTACTTTTAAAGAAAAGAAAAATCTAAACAAGGCATAAAATCCTGCATATTTTTTAGTTGCCTGAATTCATGTTGAGAGACGAAATATATCTTATTTCTTTTTCAAAATTTATTATGTTTTCAATCTTGGTACGTTTCGTTGACAGTATCGTCTAAAAGTAGAAATAGAATATGGGCCGATATAATATTACATTATTCATCTTCTAAGACTTCTTGAGTACTTTTAAAAAATTAAATAATACCTTTTCTGAGAATACTCAGCCAGATTTATTTTTAAAATTCTCTTAAAATTCCAGCTAATACAAGTATGAGATAATAGTATATAACTGACGGATATTCCTATTGTAATAATAGATAGACATGCTATAAAAATAAGCTTAGGTACATAATTACTTCAATGCCATAATTATTTTGCAAGTTTTATCCATCTTATATTTTAAAGAAACCTACTTTGTTTACCCATATTACTCTAATAAATACCTTTGACAGTAAAAATAAATTTTGCGTGTCTATAGTTTCGTTTTTAAAGTAACAATTTAACCCTGTATATTGATTTCAATATTCTGATATATATATCCTTAAATTCAACTTTTTCTTGGGGTTAGCCAAATACTGTATTTTGGAATATTTTTTAACAGTTGAGTTCTTTACCTAATTATCTGGGTAATCAGCTGAGTATTTTCTAAAATTTTGTATCGTAATCATATATATCTATTTGAAAAGGACGTCCAGAATGGAGTTTATCTTCAAGGTGTTACTTCTCGTTTTGCACTTCCCGAACACAATTTTCGCCGTCCCTTTGGGCGCCGTTGACTTGCCCGTAGCATTATATGTGGACTTTTCACATCTTGAACCAAAGGAAATTCGTAAAGTAGAAAAGTCCGTACTTTACGTAGATATCAATTTATTTTCTTAAAGTAACGCACTTGAAAGCTTGGCGTTAATTTTTAAGAACCGAGCGCATTCTGCCATATTTATGGTTTATAATAAAAATAGCTTTTGGTTCCGCTTATCCATGGTTCCGCTTGTATAGAAATAAGACATTCATAATTATTACTTCAATTGAATTCTGACATCCTTCTAACAAAAGCATTTCATGCCTATCTAATTTCAAAATCATGGCTTATATATTTTAATACAGATTGAAACATGAGTCTGTGTGTGAATTTTTTTCCCGAGTAAAGACTACTAAATAGACTATTGCTATATGAGCAATCTCTGCAGTAGATTATAATGAATCAAGTAAGAAAACAAGTTTTATAGTAAATAATAATGCTTATTAATGCCTCTTACATAATAAAAGGAGAACATTTACATATTAAAATAAATAAAAAAGACGAACCAAATCAACAGCGACCCAGAAGTTGGAGAAGAGTAAGAATGGTATATAGATGGTAATGGTATTTCCGACGTAATGTAATTTCAGAAAACTTTTAAGTGTATTCAATGAGGATATCTTTGTATGTTTGTGTTCAGTTCATTCCATTATCTGTTGTTATTATTGTATTAAATACAAATAGTTTATCAAGTTAGTAATATATCGCCTTCTGACAAAAATGTATATAACTTGAGCATTGTTAACTTGTTTTCTCAACAACATAAAAATGTTATTTAGGGATATTATAGGTTATATTTTTTATTCATATAAAGATATATATATTATACGTAAGAGGTTAGAGTGTGAAAAGAAATAAAATAAAATTCAAGAGAAAGAAAAACAATGATTAGTTTATTATTTTTATGACGAAAATAAATCTTTGTTTTTCTTGAAAAATATTAGCCTTTTCCTTAATTTTCCTTCGGTTTGTAAAGACAGCGATAATAAAAAGATAAAGTTGCTTTAAAGCGATTTACTTAACCACGTTCACATACGCATAATATAAGAAACGGTGAACGTAGTTAGGGCGAAAAACCTCCAAAAGGAATGTGGCACCAAACGCCCCACCGGACTAAGTAATCAGAAAAGCTAAAATAAACATAGGGGAGTTCCATCGCTTACGTGAGCTCATAGTCATAAAATAAGAGCACTGGAACGTTCATCGTAAACATTTCTCATCAAGACGATCTCAAAGCAGAGGAGTCCACGATTCGGTAGCAATCTCATCTATTCAAAAGTACTTCGAATTTATTAAAAAAACCGTCTTTTAAAGATTATTTGGACGTTTATATGGAAAGATATTTTAACTTTTATGTATCGAGTTTGAAGTCAGCGAAGTATATTTTTTTAATTAAACGCAAGGAGGACCTTTTAACGACGCGATGACGTTAAATTACGAGATAGAGTTATTTATCTAATGCTTGTATGGGACGTGAAATTTATATGCCGTGAAAGGTCGTAAAGTTGGTATTTAAGACCTCAACATGAGGGCGATATGGTTTTATATCTGTTTGGAATGTTATATGAACCCAGATATAAAATGGTGTAAAGGTCACAGTTAGTTTTTGAGCTGAAATGTATAAGAAGTAATAAAAACTAAGTTTATTCAATACTAGGTATTTGTTTTGTATTTATTATGTTCAGTTGTAAAAATTACTGTTAAGGTATTTAATAAAAACTCGATCTAGTGCAAGTTCGGCTTACGCATCGAGGATTTCATACCTCGCCCGAAGTGAAAATACTTTATTTGAAAAAAGTTATTACTGATGTGAACTTCCTGGTGCAGTAATGATATATAATGTAATTACATGGGCGAGGAAGATATCTATATATATATATATATATATATATATATATATATATATATATATATATATATATATCAATATATATCGAAGTTTACTACGATATCTAGAATCATCATTATGGGTCTTCAACAACCTTTTAATCGACTTCTAAAAAACGTAATTTTTTCATGACCTTTAGATACAATAGTTTCAAATGTAGGAGAAGGAGAGTAACCATATATTTTGGTATTTCTACGAATGTATCCCTCAAGATATGCTATCAAAAATCAAGAGAAAAATACTTTTGACATCCTACTCCTTTCTGATGATGCCTTAATTGATAAATATGAGATTTAAAATAAAATTTAAGCGTTTGATTTGCCCTTTGCTTAAAATATGAATATAAATATTTTTTATTTAAGTTTTAGCAATTGTAATATTTGTGGAACTATATTTGAGTATCTATGCCAAACGATTTCTGAGAAAAACGGCGAAGAGAAAGACGGACACCTAAGTGAACTTACAAGGGTTTGACAATGAATAGCGCAGGCGTTTTTATCTTTGCTGCAATTACATATAATTAAAAAATAGTCCTTTTGAGAATAAAAAAATTTATTCTGGAAATTTTAAGTTGACTTTATATGTAAAGGTCTAATGGATCCCTGATAAAAGCAGGAGAATATATTTACGAGACAGGATTAAGAACAAGAATATGTGACGAAAATTAAACATCTGAAAAATTTTATTGTAAGGACGAAGAAAGTCGCTGCAATTACATATAATTAAAAAATAGACCTTTTGAGAATAAGAGAATTAATTCTGGAAATTTTAAGTTGATTGGATGAACACTTTACATGTGAAGGTCTAATGGATACCTGATAAAGGAACGAGAATATGTTTACGAGACAGGATTAAGAACAAGAATATGTTACGAAAACGATACATCTGAAAAATGTTATTGTAAGGATGAAGAAAGTAACGTTGGAATGGTGCACGCCGTAAATATAAATATTTCGTATATCTTTTTTTATTCGTCACGTATTTACTACCTAGAGTTACAGTAGAGTTACGATAATTAATTTTACGACATATAGATCAAATATGGTTTTCTTGTAACCGTAACAGGTTTCTAGAAACTTATTTTTAATGGGCATAGATAAACTGTTACCAAGGATATTATTTTTGTCCCATGTTATGTGAAGTCAGCTAACGATGGTAGAAATATATAGCCACTCTATATGACGAACCTAACGAATCCAAATGCGGTAGATCTACGTTCACCAAGGTGGAGTATATGTCGCCTTTCGTCTTTATCATCAAACTCATCAGAGTTATCATCATCTATAATTATGGATATGAATGAGTGATCATTATCTATAATTATGGATATGAATGATGAAATAATTTATTGAAATTAATCCTCTGAGCCTAAATTGGGTGAGTCTACATTTGTCTAAACTGCGGCCACTTTCCGGTTCCATTATCAGATGAGTCCCTCCATATATTAGATTGTAATGTCACCAGATATCTACATTTATGCAAAATGTCGGTTAAATCAAATAAAGGCAAGCGGGTAGAACGTAAAATAAACGCCGTGAGCGCCGGACAGACACCGTTGGTACGAGATAATTTAAATACAAGCTTGTAAAATGTACGTTGTCATTTCCACCTTTCCCGCTAGAAGAGAAAACTTTTAATAGAAATTATGAGCTAAAAAAATAGTGCTCCTCGTAACAGTACGGATAGATTAAATTTTTAATGTATATGGAACAACCTCTTATTTATTCTCTTAGAAGTGGTGTTTAAAAAAAACTTTCGTGTTCGTCGAGTGCTTAATTTACAGAGTAAAATATATGATCAATTCTAAGATTTAAATGTAATTTAAAATTATAAATTAACTTCAAAACTCCCTTAAAGAAATCTTTCCAAATTTCGCCCATAAATTGTTTTTCCAAGCTTTATTACTACTTTGCAAAATTTAATTTAGTCAGTTTTTTTGTAAGGATCAAGAAAGTTGCTGCAATTATATATAATTAAGAAAATTACAGATTACTTTAAAAAAGATTAAAGCGGGTATTTTTGATGGTCCTCAAATAAAATAATTTATGAAAAATAGTAAATTTAGAGGTTATTTAGACAGCGTTGGTCTCAGTGATGCAAACTTTTGAACTAGAAGATCTACCCTTATAATGAAAAAATATTGGATGCTGTATGAGTATAATACTCTACTCTCTCCATAGTTATCTGGAAACATTTCTAAAGGAAAAAGGAAAAATGAGGAAAATCTAGGAGATATGAGCGAGGAGCATGGAAAACATATGCATTAGGATAAAATGTGGTGGAGGAGCATTATCAGGGTTTCTGAGATACGCATATTATAGTTTGATTATTACCGGTCCCTGATGTACCATTTTTACAAGTTAAAAAATGTGAGAAGAGGTTTAAAGTGAAGTTTCTCAAAATAATAAATAATTTAATTTTTTAACAGATGATTTTCTTAGTAAGTACATGTTTTCGCATTTCTAAATATAGATATCTCTATCTCAAAAATTACAACTGTTAAAAAATCTACTTGTATATTTCAGATTAGCATATTATTAGTAATCAGCAAAATCTAAAATATTTCTGGCAACAGACTATGCGTAAACTAAGTCGATTTACAGATTAATTAATTTGGATAAACAGTCTTTTAACATTTTAAATTACAAAGAAATATGTGTCAAAATATTTTGTGTTTTTAGGCTAATAGAGATTGGACGTTGGTGTATCTATTAGCTAATAACTTTTTTGCTTTTACTTATGTCGATAAGAATTAAACGCTATTATATTCAGATGTTAAACTATACCCGCACGTTCGATAGAATGAGTTCGTAGTATCATATTTGTCTCTTTAAAGGTCAATTTATGTCAAAGTACAAAATAATTATTAACGCTGAAAACGATATTCAAATATGATCTTAAAGGCAGCGTGCTATTGTGCGGTTTTATTTTACATAGGGCTAGCTTGATCAATTTTTTTATAATATCAACTTTTATAGGATATAAGTGGTATATATGACTGTTTTATTTAATTTTTCTTTATATTGAAAACTGGGAAAAGCATTATAACTATTTCCTCTCGCTAGCATTGGCAAAGAGATCGAGCAAAACGTAAATTAAGATGTTGTTATAGCGAGGATATTCTCATTATTTCAGATTTTTAGTCAAATTAGGCACATTGTTATTACTAATATTTAAACTTAATTATAACGTATACCCATACATGATCTGAATAATGTAAGTTAAGACAGAGCGACTCCATCCCGACACAATTTTAAACATAATTTTATTTATAATATTTAAGTATAATTGAAAGGATTTTTAGAGTATGTACTTGTTTAGGGTACTACTATTTTTTAACTATTTTATTTATAACTATCAATGATAAATTTGTATTTCTTCAATTATTCTTTTTTTATATTTTTTTTTCATTAATTTGCTCAACGTATTTTAACCTAGTTTTTTCTTAAGAAAATAAATCAATATTTATTTACTTTAAAAATTACCAATTGCAAAAAGTATACTTATTAAGCATGAGTCGAACTCGCACTACAATAGCACTACAAAGGTGCACTACATATGTAGATACATATAAAGTTTAAATATTTACGGGGAGGAGCAATTCTAATAAGCTCTTTATACCGAAGTGTTAATATTATTTTTCAACGAATTAATATATTGTCTAATTTAATTTTTTATTCAATATTTTTAAAATAAGGGGCGCTGGGGAGAGTTGCATACTTTTTGAATAATTTGGTGCATATTTATGAGGATATGCCGAGTAGACTTTGAAAAAAATATTAGACTGATATCGAGTTACGCAGCACTAAAACTTTTAGGAACCAAAGAAAGTGTAAATGCATAAGTTATGTTGGAATTACATATTTGTATCTTGTACTGTCTCATTGATCCCAATTATTTACTGCAAATGCAGTGAATGTATATTACAGGGGGCTTTAGCATATCTTACATGTGCTTAAAACAAGTGACCGGGTTAAAGTTGAAAAACCAGAAGAAGAAAAATCCTCGCTTGCTATCTTCAAATATTCAATATATTTAAATAATACTGGTGTAATTTAATAATAAAGATTATTGAAATCAATAAGCTGAGATCTTCTAATATTTCTTGCTAAGAAATTTAAGTGCGATAAAATATGTGAATTACCCAACTCATATCATTTGTATCGATTTGCGTTTAGGTTTTAACAAGGCTTCATTTCTATTCCTTTTCACACATATGACGGCGATTTTCAAAACGTGTATATTCACATATACTTTTAACATACAAATTGAAATCGACACTGCGACCAGAGTTTCTATTATAACATAAATTCGCAAGAAATATCAAATTATCGCTTGTTCTGTCAACGAAAATAATATAATAATGATGTTTGTAATTGCCTGAATCTAAATGTTGAAGATTATATGTAGCATTGAATGATTTTGCAATTATTATTTAAAGTTAGTTCACACAATTACATTTTGATTCATGAAGAATTAAAGAAAACTTATCCCGTTCAGTGTGCAAAATTCGATTAATAGATAGTCTATCATCGTATTTACATTAGAGGAAATGGTTTTCTTAATATTGCACGTATTTTCTTCTCGAACGATGAGGATATTTGGTATACGTTCCACTATTGTAATTTAAGTTACGAGATTGACTTGCTTGAAAATTATAGGAACGTCATTGTTTAGTTCAATTCTTGTACAAGTAGTTTATTTTTCTATACACCAACCTTCAGATCGAATTTGAATTTAAAACTATTATTGCACAAAAGCTCTATTTGCATACATTTTATTATTTGAAATTTAAAAGTAGACACGATATCTCATGAATCTCTAGCCGTTACAAGCAGCACCGTGAATCAATGACTTCACTTACGACGATGTTACACACCGCACGCCATTTGTCGCTCGGTGGCGCTCGGCCAACGTAAACAGTAGGCCATGCGGCTTACCGACCGCAAGATCATTAATCTTCAATTGATGTTTAATCTGGTAAGTCAGAAACGGAGACGCTTCGAATATGAACAAGTTTCGTTCAGAAAGTTCGTGTTGTCTTATTAAACCATGGAGAATTTTTTCCACTGTATGTTGAATGCAGCTGCAGAATTTCTCCTCTACAAATATTTTTGGGAAGTTTCGTTCAGGACAAGGCTCCCTTTTTTATTAAAAATTTTTCGACCAAATTTATTCTAAAAATCAACACTTAAAGGTCATTTTCATAACTGAAAATAAAAATAAATACAGTTGAAAATCATACGACTAGATAAACTGGTAAAATGATCAGTACTTCAGGAATAAACAGTTCACGGTTATCTTAAACACGTTATTCTCATTTTAAATTATGCGTTACGTAATTATTCTAATGTTTGTAATATTTACAAAACATTCAAAGAAAAAAAGATATTTTCAGTATCTTCTTTTGTTTATCTCGATTTTTTGGTATTTCTTTCTTCTGAAATCTTAAATAATTTATTACCGATAAAAAAATTCTCCATGTTTTGCAAGTTTTTTCGTATGTACATATTTGTCTAGTTATAAATATTTAGAGCGGTTTTAATGAATGATTTGTATTTTGTATTTTTCGTAAAATTCCTTTTAAAGCACTATTCAAATATAAAGGTTTGTTAAATTAAATAATGAAGACTATAATTTAAATATTGGACAAAAGAGAGGTGAAAATTAAACATTTTTAGAGATAAGATAAAAGTATAAATAAAAGTAAAATCACCTTCTCTTTAAAAGGCCATTAAAGACATAAGAACAAAATGACTAAAAACAGACAGACCAGTAAAACTAAAAAAATTCCATATCTTCTTATATAGAACAATAAAAAGAGTTAAGGCTATCCGGTTTAATGTTAAGGCTTTCCACCTACTAAACCACGCTCTGGATATCAAAGTAGTTTCTATAAAGAGGAAAATTATATTATTTATTTCAATAGGTGATAATTTTATGTTAGTAACGTTGTAATTATATACTATTTTATTTATTTATTTAATGCACCATTTGTACATATGGTGGATCTATTGCTATAAGAGCATGTTCTTCCAAAACCAAGGAATGTCATTTTACCAACTTGGTTCAAGCATTGAATGAACGCGGTTTCATTAAATTTATAATGCTTGACTCGAAATTGAATTACTTATGCGGCATAAGGTTTATTAACAAAATATATCTCTCTTTACAGTTCTGCAGCAAGCACAAGAGCTGTATGAGAAATTCGTATGTTTAATAATTCTGTACAGACCGTCGATTCTTATTGAGCTAAGTCACAAGTCGTTAAGTTAAGATTTTATGACGTCATTCTGGAAATAAGTATTACCCTCCCTTCGCATAATAAAAGCAATTACGAGGTATTAATTACCTTCGTTGGAAATAATCGGCGAAGCGGCGTATTGTAACGCGCTTTTCTTTATGATGTTTGGTGGAGGCAATTTCAGGTATCATTTTGTAATTAAATGAGGGATTGGGGAGGATTCTTGCAAACAGATAGAGCGTACCACGCTTTATAATAATAAAAAAAAATTTCAATTTGAATGTAGATTATTAGTTTGACAAGTAATAAAAGTCAACTTAAATCAAATATTTATTTTATTTTTTTACTCTCAATTACACGAGTAACATCTTCTTCTATTACTTATCATCGATATCCATGAGAGATACAATTTTTTCCTTTTAGAATTCTTTCGGCTTTTCATTTTCTCCAAGTTCAGTAGGTGAACCATAAATCATCTAAGTGTAAATACTATTTCATATGTCCCATTTGTATTGTGATGTCGAGCATTGTCAGATAAACATGTATACTTTGATTCAAATTAGAATAGCATGCTTTGTTTGCTTTGGAATGCTTTGTCATTCTATAAATTAATGTTAAAGTTTAGCGTCAATTTTGCACAACGGATTAAGTTGAATATTGGCAATTATATCATTGTCAGACAGGAGGTTGGAGTTCTAACTAAATAATTCTATTCACAACCCACCACAGGTACAACCTGTCTTCCACCTCTTAGTCATTGATGCTAACGCGAAAAATAATCATTCAATTTATCTTTCCTGTAATGAGAAACTTTAGCCTTCACCCATTGTGCATATTTAATACTTTGCTTGGTTTGCTTTTCACTTTAAACAGAATTCATGGAGCAGTGTATTTGTATGTGTGTATGTATATATATATATATATATATATATACATATATATATATATATATATATATATATATATTTATATATATATATATAACGTCCAAGAAAAATGAAGTATACAGTTAATTTCGACGACATCTATAGAATGACGTTACATGAAACTATAAAAAAAATATTTTCCTTCATATCGTCAGTTCAAAGGCCTTTTATTGATGAACTTTATTCTCTCTAAGGTCATTATATACATATTTTTAGTATTGAATATATATGGCATTAATTTTGTAGAAATTCATTATTCACAATTAAATGAAACTACGTGATGTAGTATTATTTCTACTTTCCTTAAGTTCTTTACCACGACCTAAGTTTCGTTATATTATAACGTCTTCAGGTGGGCTATCAGCAAAGATTTTTACTAATTGCTCACCTGAAGATGTTGTTATACAACGAAACCTAGGTCAGGATAAAGAATTTAAATAAAGTAGAAATAATACTACATCACATAATTTCATTTAATTCTGAATATTTTTAATTTTAATTATTGAAATTTCTGTGGGTCAATATAATTTATCACCATGCCAAGTTCCAAGTGATGCCAAAACAGTTTCTGAAAAAAATAATTGTAACTAATAGATGGACTGATACGTGAATGATCTTAAAAATTTAATTTTTTTCTTTTTATGTACGGCACTCTAATTAGTATAATTTATTATACTGAAAACTTTGCTATAAAAAGTACCTCCTATTAAAAATATATAGTTGCTCTGCAGAGAGCGAAAAGATAAAAGCGGCGAAGTTTTTGTGGATATTTGCTAGGGGTCTCTTTGTATATTTGGGAATAAAATACTAGATATATAATATTGTAAAAAGTAATAGATATATAATATTGTAAAAACTTTGCTATAAAAAGTATCTCTAATATTGTAAAAACTTTGCTATAAAAAGTATCTAGATATATAATATTGTAAAAACTTTGCTATAAAAAGTATCTCCTATTAAAAATATATAGTTGCTCTGCAGAGAGCGAAAAGATAAAAGCGGCGAAGTTTTTGTGGATATTTGCTAGGGGTCTCTTTGTATATTTGGGAATAAAATACTAGATATATAATATTGTAAAAAGTGAATAATTCAAAACGTAGGAAAGGAATTTGTGAAAGCTTTAGTTAAAATTATGTGCTTTCGAGAATTATTTTTGAAAATATCGATTACAACACACTGTCTCACTTAATCTTACTTCGTAGCTTAATTGGCTCATCACATTTACAAGCAAAATAATTTGAAAAAATTACTAGATATTCTAAATCATAGTCGTTTGTTATGTGTGGGTTGTTTTATCTAGGATCAGAATCGGAAGAGTAGGAGTATGGTGACTCCAATTACTAAGAAATTTAGCAATATTCAATGATTAGCAAAACATAATCGAAGTTCGGATTGTACCGGTCCATTATGACCCAACCTAAAGGATGCCGGATTAATATCTTATGGCTGATAGAGGAGCAATAATATTATTTTGTTTGCTAGATCTTTTTTGGCTTTCCAGCATATTTTTTTTAATTTTAGAAATAATTGGTGCGTATTTAACTTTTTTTAAAATAATTTTGACTCTTTATTGCAGTTGTAAGCCTGAAATACTTTCTTATTACCTACTACACATCCGATTACAATGTGCAATCTGACTCTAGAATGACTTGTTGTCACTTTTTTACTCAACATGTAAATTGTCCTATGCATACACAACTGACCCTTGCAACGATTTAAAATATCGATATCTTCCTCTATAAAGCATTTCATATTAGGTAGATATTTTTTATCATACATATGTAGAGTACTAAATTCGATTAATTGTTTCCTTAAAGACAAAGTTCTGTGTAGTGAAAGTAGAAGAAGAGTAGAAGTAGACCAATCAATATAATATCATCACTTTTGGCTCAGAATGTTTATATTACAATTTAATTTTCTAATCATAAAAACTACTACAATTCATACACGTGATCAAATTGCGCGTGGATGTTATCATTATTATAAATTTTGACAATTATTTCACTATTGATATTTAGTTTTCTTTATAATTATGTAATGAATAGTTTTTCCGTTTTATTTTTTTCTCTTTATTTTTATTGAATACTAGAATAATCTATCAATCTGAAGGAATATCCATAATACATATAAAAGGATATTCGAGTTTGTAGACTCAGTATGTAGGTCTACCAAAACCGATATCTTTGCAATGGATTTTACACAAATATATATTTTTTGCTTGCACCCAAAATAAATTAATCGATATAAAAATAATGTTTATTTAATTTTTATTTTCCTTTTGTGTTCGCTCTCTGTTTAAACTGTTATAAACTTGAACTTGTGATTAATACATTTATTTGAACTTTGTTTTTAATTGGGTGAATTACGGTTGATATCTCATTGTTAAATAGAGCTTTCTCATATAAAATACAAATTGAAATCAAAGGATATTTATAAGCAATTTTTAATTACTCTTTTTTATAAAACCTGATAAGAAATCGATTAAATTTGATAATGTTCTGATTATTAAAATGTGGGTTAACCAATATATTTAAAACTGCTAACCTAATTTTTTAATGATAAAAAAAGATAAAAGTAAACGAAAGGAAAAACTTAATAAAGTATTGATATAATGAAGCGTAGTTAATACAAATTACAAGAAGTGTGACTGAGAAACTTTTACGTACACATTTAACAGATACCATCAAATATTTGGACATAATTTCTTTCGTGCCCTAAAATATTTTCGAAGTAAATTTTTCTCATCAAATTAAACTATTTGGTAATGCATTTACTTCTAACTAATTTAAAAAATTATCAACTCTGTTCAAACTAATAAAAGTACATTTTTTATCTTGATTTAACTTCAACATCGATAAAGATCAGATTAAATCAAATAAGTATGCGCCATTTAACGCTGAAAATTAAAAAGCGGATTTGGCGAGAAAATTGACGATTAAATTATAAGCTTAACCTCGGTCTGAAATTAATTTTGAAATGTCAATTTAAACGTTTAGTTACTTAATGAAAATTCATCGCTCGGAGCTAAGAAAAATTTAATGAATTGAGTGTCGGCGGGACCTCCATCGCCGGTAATTATATCCGACGGATACCGCCACACTTTGCCTAGGGATATGTACGTTTACAAATTGTAAGATATTGCAGATGTCTTGAGCTTCTTTTTGACACCCAACGATTTACCTTGCAATCCATCTTGAAACATCTTTCGTACATAATACATCGATTCATAATAAATTTGTAAGAGAAGAGATAAAAAAAGTATATGGAAATAATTGATTGATTTAGATATTATCGACTCTAAATGAATTAAACCAAACTTAACCTACTATACAGGTTGTGTTTTTTATTTGCCAATATTTTATTTTTCTCGTATTAAAATTATTAGCTAGCATTTAATTTTGGTTTGTAGTTTCAAACTTTCTTGGAAATCTATTTTCCTGTATAAGGCTTGAAATGACTAAGGGTAGACCAAACTACTTTATTTTTAAAATATCACAAATCAGAAGAAAATGTACATATCGCAAAATAAATAAATATACCACTAATAAAATATTCGATGCGTCCTCATTGCGTAATTACATCCAGAAGTAAATATATTAAGAGATAGGGTACAAGCAGATAAAAAGTTAAATAATTGTATTAAACCTGAGTAACTCGAGAAGCTTCCCGAGATATTTAAAATAAGGGGAAATAAAAAAGGTTTTGTAAAGATATAATCAACGAATTTATTCCTTTAAATCATTGGATATTGCTTGGTAAAAGTAAATGGTGACTATTTAATTACGAACCTAAATCGGCAACCATTTTCTTTTGCAATCAATTGTTAAGTTAAAATTGAAATTAGATCGATATATTTCAGTGATATATAAGATTAGCTAATATTGAATATATTTGGCGTTAATTTTGTAGAAATTCATTATTCACAATTAAATGAAACTACGTGGTGTAGTATTATTTCTACTATATTTAATTTCTTTACCACGACCTAGGTTTCGTTGTATTACAACATCTTCAGGTGGGATATTAGCAAAGATTCAAAATTCAAACAAAAAAAAACCAAACAATCTTTGCTAATAGCCCACCTGAAGATGTTGTAATACAACGAAACCTAGGTCGTGGTAAAGAAATTAAAGATAGTAGAAATAATACTACATCACGTAGTTTCATTTAATTGTGATTAGGTAATATATTAATGCTTTCAAGATAGCATTTGGTAATTTAGTTTTTCACATTCTTATTTTAATATTTTTGGTATTTACTTTTAGGGCGGATTAGGGCTTAGACAATGGCTATACTAAATGGTATAACATAATGGTTATAACATAAATTGTATACAATCATGTTTTTGCATACACAGTGTATTCACTCGCACATCTATTGCTAAAGACTAAAAGTTGAAAATAAATGAAATGATGATATTACGGCTTAAATTTTTTGTGGTTCAATATAGAGATCAATATTTTTAATTTAAAGACTTCATTAAAGTTATGGAAACGCTGATGAAACTCAAAATTTCTCTACGGCATAATTTTGGCGTCAGAAAAATGACATAAGGATGATTCTAAAATATAAATCTACTTTTTGAACTATGTAACTGTTTCATAAAAATTACCTTATCAGCAAAAGAAATTTCATTCATTCTTTTGAAAGTTTAATTTCATAGATTTAGAAAGTTGACTGAATTTTTTCACTCATATAAATAATATTTTAGACAATTTATTCATAAGAAAAGTGGAGCTTAAGAATTTTGTAATCTATGTAAATAATATACTAAATAATTTGATCAAAACAAATAGTTCATCAGAAAATTCCTCACTTATATATAAATTTTTGAGTAAAAATAAAAAAAATAACTTAATTTTGTAATCTATAGACAATATAAAATCTGGTTAATAAGAAAAATACTTCACTACTTTTATTTAAATTTTTAGCCAAAATTAAAAACAAAATGATTGAATTTTATGACTTGTTTAGATAATATATTAGACAAATTCTTTCTGAAATATAGTTAATCAAAAAATACCTCAACTCCTCTTTTTAAATTTTTGAGACAAAATTTAATAAAAATTACTGGAGTTTGTAACCTGTATAGATAACATACTAAACAATTTCTTCCTAAAAAGCAGTTAATCAGAAAAATATTTCACTTCTCCTTTTTAAATTTTTGAGCCAAAGAAAAAAAAATACTGAATTTATTAGATATATTAGACAATTTTGATAATAGTATTTATCAATTTTGATATTAGACAATTTCGAAAGGTAATTTCGACAAAAAAAATATATTAGACAATTTCGTCCTCAAATATAAGTAAATACTTCACTTCTTTTTTTTATATTTTTGAGTCAAAATTTTAAAAAAATGAGAGCATCTTGTAAACTGTATAGGTAATATACTAGACCATTTCTTCCTCAAAAATATTCAGGAAAATATCACCCTCCTTTTTTTTAAATTTTTGAGGAAATATAGGGTAAACAAATTAATATAGTACAAGTGACAATATTTGAGACGCATGAGCTACGAAACTATTAGAATTGTTTTTGTATTCAACTTTTGAGGGTATCTGGAAAGTAAAAACAGGTTCAACAGGTAATAAGAAAAGTTATTGTGAGTCTCAATTTATTCATATTTTTGTGTAGCCGGAAAACCTTTGTAACATTTAAATCATTATATGTATTTAATTGCTTTGATTCAGAAATTGAATTAAGCATTTTCTTAACAAATAGATTGATTACAGAAATTATAACAATTATCGATATATTTTTAAATTTAATTTGCTTTTAACGCGGATCAATGCGCATATTAGACTGGGTTAATTACGCTTAGATAACCAATGATATAGTGTAATTACTTTATTTATTGGGTATATAAACTTTCTCATGCATTTTCATGTAGTTTGAATTCTGCAAACCAAGTCACGTCGAAATATGTTTTTGTGTTATAAAGTAACGAAAATGTCATTTAAAATTGGAAACGCTTTAAATATCTAAGGAAAACCGTGTGTGCATTATTTGATTTAATTATTTCACAATTTTATAAATAGTATTCACGTTGCATTTGATATTCTAAAGTGAAAAATCTTACGGCACGTCTCAAAATAAACAAACACATGAACGTAAACTGCCTAGCGACGCCGCCGAGTATCCTGATGCACCGTCAGTAGACGGGCGTCTCTTTACTTATTCAATTGTTTTATATATTTTTATGGTATTATAATTATATTCTTAACATAAAACAAGCTGCATTTGAGGTAGAGAGAATTAGTTTAAATTCAATTTGCATCGATTTAAACTTTGTCATTAACAGCTGTAATAGAATTATATTGCGGTAATGTCTACTTGTTAGATGAATTAGTTATTGAAGTACATAGTTAGCTTGCCCCAGTGGTACGCTTGAATTAATAAATTATTCATAGATTTCACGTCTGGTATCTGCGTAGTGAAGATTTCGAGTGAAACCCTGTGTGATAGTGAGAGTTGCTGTGTAAATCACGTCCCGTTTGCGCTAACCGACTAAAGAAATCTGGAAAAGTAATTTTTTTTCGGTATAATCTTCTAACTCTATCCTTTTAAATATTGAAATAATACTTATTCATTTACTTATTTGTATAAATATAATCACAGTGAATTTTTTTAACAGTAAATTTTACAGTTTATAGATGAGTCATCAGTTCTTTATACAAATTTAAGACAATGGGTCTATTGTATTAGTTTTTAAATGACATAAGTATCAAAATATTAATTAATTTTAATTAAAATATAAATAAAATAAATTTTAAATGTATCCTGTTGAGCAAAATGTTTGTAGAATTAAATAAAGTAAGTTTAAATGAACCAATAACAAACATTTATTTTTAAAACAAGGCAGATGTTATTAAGTTGCTTAATATTATTTTTTCGGTGTCAAATTCTTATTTAATGTCATAATTTTTTATCGTAAAAGTTAAGTTATTATCACAGAGATGCATCTGTGTGCATCAAACTTAGGAGAGATTGTCAAGGACTTTATGAAAATTCTCAACCGTTTCTGAAAAATAAATTCAAAATTATGGTTTCAAGGAAGAACATTTACATTTTTTGCAGAGATTTCCTTCAGATATACACAGTTTGATGCACACAATACGTGTGAATAATACATATTATATATACATGCCACATATACTTATAAAGGTCGTACTTTTACTTATAATTTTTTACATGCCATATATATTTATACAGATCGTAACAAAAACTTGTTTTGAACAAGGTAAACAGGTAAACAGGTGTAATAAAAGATACCTGTTATTCATACGAGGGATTCCGTGACCGAGTACAAAATGTTAAGGGACTTTATGAACATTTTAAATCGAGTCTAAAAAGTGACTGAAATTTGCGCTTCCAAGGAAAACGTTTACTTTTTCTTTACAGAAGTAAGCCTTAAATATAATCAGTTTAACGCATAGATTTACTTGCAAATTACTTGTTTCAGCTTGTAGAAATATAACTTAAATATAAAGTAGACATGTATTTAATAGAAATAGTTTTATATTATCTATTGGCTATTGATATTCTCGAACTAAATTATAAAAATACTAAAATTTCATCGAAAATAAAAACAAATTGCTAGAAATTTCATACTGGCTTCTTATAAGGAAATTTTATGTATACATATTTGTACTCCGGCTAGCAAAAGTGAGCACTAGCTATAAGGTAATCCCGAAACCAAGGAATGTGAATACCCCTCATTGCTTATTAGCGTCCATATTATTAAATTATATATTATATGCTCGTTAACTACTACTTACATAATTTACCTAGCATTGCAACTAAAATTTTTCATGCTCATTCGACGAAAAGTTATAAAGATCTCGTATTCATATGTTAATACAATTTAAAATAAAATTACACTTTAGTGAGAGTTCGGCTTTATCATAAGTATAACAATGTTTAAGTGCAGAGACTGGTATGTTTACAAAACAGAGCTTAAGTTTATCCTTTGTAGTACTGCTTCATGGTATATTTGGAATTAGAAGTGTTTAAAATAATCTTATTTCGTATTAATGATAGTCATAAGTTATTTGTGTTCTAAGTAGGTTAATTATGGTAAATAATTTTAATAATAGTAATTATTCGATAACAAATAGTTAGATTTTTCCTTTTTTAGAGAAAAATTAATTTCTCCCATTTTTAAACTTTTTTAATCGTACCAGTGATTTAAATATTCGCTTATTGTAAACAACATAATGGGTAATCGGTATAATCGTTAAAAGCTACGACCATATTTTATTTTGACTTTAAAGCATCTTGTGCTTTTAATAATATAAAAGGAATAAATAAAGTAATAGTTTTAAGAGCTTTCTTAAGCCGTTGTTCACAGTAAACAAGTAATGAAGACTAGTATTTTATTTTAATGATGGACTATTTGTATTTCATATGGCGTTCATTAAAAATGTTTAACTAAAATAAAAATAAACCTTTAAAATTGAAATTTATTTTTTATCCGCGAGTATTAGGTTGATATTTTTTATTCTTTAGAGCAACCGGAAAATCTGAAAACATAATCTCTTCCTAAGAACTCTCTTAAATGCAATGGTAATATGAAACTCGTATTTCGAAAACTTGTATTTGAAAATTCGAAACTCGTATTTGAAAATTCGTATTTCGAAAGTCGATTCTGAAGAATCGATAAATATATTAATATTAGTAAAAATTGGATCTTCCAAGCTCTTCTTTATTGTTCATTACATCACTAGCAATTCAACACACTGCAATCATCAAACATCATAAAGTTAGGCATAATTATACACTATCTAGTGAATCGCGAGTTATTCCCAACGAAGGTAATTAATTCCCCGTAAATACTTTCGTTTTGCGCAGGGAAAATTATAATTGTTTTCCAAATTGAGTTACAAAATCTCAATTTAACGACGCGCACGTGACTTGGCTCCGCGAGCGCCTACGCTCTACGATGGCGCGGGCGATAATTTGTTATTAAACGTGACAATTTGTAACATAGCCATTGTGCTTCGTAGAGAAACATTTTCTGCTGTAATTGGGTACAACTATTTTCCATTAATAAAGATGAATAAGTAAATAATTTATATATCTCTCACCAGGAAGCCCAACACTAATTAAACTATTTAAGTATTAATTTGGGTATTTCTTTTCATCATGAGAACTATTGTTCATTCTCATATATTAACTTCTAATTATTTTAATCTTATGTGAAACCTTTCAACTATCTGATTAAGACGGCAAAATTTGTCCCTAATCAAATTAGATTATTGTAACACTTACCTACTAGTAATATTAAAGATTTTGCAGATTTAATTTATTCGTCGACCTAAGGGGCTCTATTAACTATAAGGTCTATTGACTAAATCCTTCTTATTACAAGAACAATTTTCTTTCTCGAATGAAAATTTGAATTATGAACTATGTCTATATCCACTTTTATGAAATTTTTTTAAGGCTTTTTGCGTGACAGAGCGACAAATATTCAGTCTTCTTGTTATTAGCAAACATCTAAGTTTATGTCAATTCATCACATGAACTATAAGAATGGCTCGTTTTTTTATTATAGAGTTATTAAGCATAAAATAATTTCACATCACCCCTAATATAATAAAATTGAAACAATGTAAGTTTATTTGTCTTCCTTTCTTCTTTCTTATCTCCACTTAAACGGTTTAACGGATTTTAAATTTTGCATACAGAAAATAGATAGCATAGATTAAAGATAGAATATATGTATATATATATATATATATATATATATATATATATATATATATGTATATATATATATATGTATATATATATATATGTATATATATATACGTTACAAAAACGTTAATTACGTTACAAAAATTATACCCGGGTCGGAAAGATGTATTTATCATACAGATATAACGCACGATAAGCGTTTTGATAATAAATAAAAGTTATAATGCTGAACGTTATTTTTGTTGGATGTTTATAGCGAAAACACACGAAAATTTGTGTAAATAAATTTCACTCTTTTAAGGCACAAATGTGTACACAAGATCAGATCAGTGAACATAAATGCGGAAATAATTATGTTCGCGTGTGAAAGATATATTTTTCGCCAATAGGCAGCACACAATATGCGTTTTAATGATAAATAAAAGGGTCAATGCTGTACATAATACGTACGGATGCTTATTGTAAAAACTTATGAAAACCGTCTAAATGAATTTCACTCTTTTCAAATACAAAAGTTTAAATATACAATTTTCTTAAAGATATTATATACTCTACATTTTTATTTCAGTAGTCATAAAGACAAGCGTATTAACCTTGCTTATGTATATTTACCTGGTACCTATGTATATTTACGCGATACCTATTCGAAATACGAAAGTCGATTTTAGTGAGTTACGTTACGCATATAAATGAGGTGATGTTTATGTTTTCTTAATGTCACTCAGGCAAACCCGCTGGGAAAATCTTAAATTTTCTTTTGTTTATATCCAATGAACAAAAGAGATATTATGTCATTAGAAGTTGAGATTGTGTGTTTATTTATTTGGATCCGATAATTTAAAAAATCAGAGCACCATTATTGGTATGCTTTAAACATGTTTTTTGATAAATTGATTTCACAAGCAACATTTGCAGCACATTGCATTTTAAAATGATCATATTCATAATGTGTACCACTAGCGGGAACAAAAAAGCATTCACTTCGCAGAATTCGCTTTTAAAAAAATTTCCTTTGTTTAAGCAGGTAAACTATACCCATATATATATATATATATATATATATATATATATATATATATATATATATATATATACATACATATATATATATATATATATATATATATATATATATATATATATTTATATATATATATATATATATTAGGTCGTAATTCGGAATTATTGGGAAGTAATTGTTGGTTCAATATAATTCTTCGTTGCTGTAAAAATCATCATTATTATTTGACCCTTTTTTTCGTTGATTTATTTAATTTAATAAAGTTTTAGCAAATTAATATCACCAAAAGAAATATTATTATACACGTTGGTTATTTAAAAGTAGATAGAGGATCTTTTTAGGGACGGATAAAATTGGAGTCAAATATATAATAAAGTACAAGAAGTTGTGAATATATTACCAAAGAATTATCAGGAGAGTCTGATATACATTAAATTAGCGTAATTCTGTCTGAGCTGCGGCCTGACAATGTAAATAGGTAAATTTTAATTTACGCGATGCCAATTAGACGTGAAAGACAAATAAACACAATACGACAATATGTCACATAAGAATAACACAGTTCCAATGAAGAGAAAATTTTCGTCCCCGATATTTTTATACATTTTCACGTTCCAAAAAGAGCAAGCAAATTACGTAAAATTTTTTTTAAAGCTCGCAAGTCTGACGAACTGACAGTGAAGGGTTTGTATTTTTTCTTCGCCACGTCACTGCTTGGTTCGCATTATATCGCAGTGCATGTGCCCGTTCACTGCGGATTTAAGCTTTAATTAATGTTTTAGGTTAAACTATCGGCTGTATTTTAAGATAAAAAGAATTAAAAAATATTACAATTTTTTCACCCTGAAACTATCGGTACATTGAAGTTCATTCAAGAAAAGTATATATAAATTGAAAGATTTGTTTATTCACAGCTATGTTGCACTTTGAAAATTAATATAGGGTAAAAGTAAGATAGTTGCGTAGGAGGATAGATGCCTCGATAGTGTCCCGTTATGTTTAGAGACACGCATTGACCAGTTTAATACTATAATATTAATATATAATACTAATATTAGTAATATACTGAAAGTCCTAGTCACCCAAGCTTCGCTGTGAGCAAATCTATGGACAGGACAAGACGTGTCGCTAGGTAGCGTCCAAAAGACAATTGTATTTAGAATGGGTGGTTGCTATTTTATTCGGTTTGTAACTTTTTATTTTACCAGGTGAGTAAATGAATATATTTCATTATAATTACCTAGTTACTAAAGTAATAAATGTATATTAATTTTAAAGTGAAAACTTCTTTAAGGGCGTTGTAGGTTTGGGGAAAATCCAATCGCGTCACCGACATGCTCATGGTGACAGTATACTTGTAGCTATGATTATGACGTGTTGCGCTTTGCCAGTATTGAAAGCATGTAAATATATATTCGATATTCGATATACGAACTCACAAGATTGTACCCAACCAAAAAGCGTATATATATATACGCTTTTTGGTTGGGTAAAATCTTGTGAGTTCGCCTCATCGATATGCAGTATATCTGTTGCGATATAGGTCGCGTGTTGTGCAACATGAGTGTTGTATATATTAGAGTGGAACACATGGGTGTTGTATATAGAACTAGAGTTAAATTGACTACATGGAAAGTTTAATTTGTGTATACTGCGCATTGTTTAAATTATTTTTAATTTGGTCATTATTTTAATTGTTTAATTGTAGGATCGTTGTGTATTATAAAATAGAGTACTAGATATGGTGATATTTTTATACCGAATTTATTTTCAAATATTAGTTTGAATCAAACATTGGAAGTTTGTTTGTTTGCGTTTAAACATTTTGATATTATTAATTTTTTAGTATTTAACCTCTTCAATACATCATGCAATGAGTATTTCATAGTGGCTTGAAAGTTATCTTACGAGCGTGGCAAAATAAATTTCTAGTTGTTCGATAATATTTTTCGTCGCAGATTTTAAAGCCAAAAATTCCATAAAATTTAATAAAACCACTGTTATTTCATAGTTTTAAGTTTTCACTTCTGTTGGCAGTCTACATTGCTATCTATATTTATTTCATAATAATTTATTGTTTCTTTTTTTAAAGCAAAGGATATCTAATCCTAGCAAAAAGAATAGATGTCTCAACTCTCTGAGTATTGACGCCCTTAACAGCACCTAAGGGCATGCATCATCCTGCCAGAGATAAATGGGTTTTACCTAAAAATAACTGTTTGTTTATTGTTTATAATGGGCAATGTTACGTAATTACATGAGGAAAAAAGATGCTTCACCACATGCTGAGTGGACTCAAGGAGCATTGATAAAAGTCATGGAAGCTGTGCACAACGATGAACTTACTTTTAGCAAAATACTCTGTCAGTGTGGAACACCAGCAAGAACACTAAGAAGACGTTAAGCAAAAATTGTAAAAAATCACCTCAGGTGATACTTACCCGCAATGTCGTTTTATTTCAAAGGGCAACTATTTTCATCACAAACTTCAAAGGACAACTATTTTCATCACAAATTAACAAGCTATCCCACGAAGAAAGCAAGTACCCTCTTTCTCAAAGGTTTAAAAAAGAGGGTTTTTTTAAATGTAAGTAAAATAAATGCTTGCTTTTTATTTACCAGTTTAAGGGACCAGGACGATTGTATCAATCATTAAGACATTTACATTACGTTCATTCTTTCAATCATACATTTTCTCAAAAAGTTTCGGCATCTATCCCACTTTTATCCTAATGATCTGGATATAAATGATATTATCAATTCGTTCTCTTTTAGGCTTTTGTGTTTCAAAAGAAAAGATGAGAACTCTTATAATATTACACAATTTGTTTATCTTTTTGTCGGTCATAGATACTTTTTTCTCAGATATGGCTTGATGTAGAAATATGAAACTTGGCAAAATAATAACATGTATATTTCAATACATAACACTGAAAAATATTGGTACAAAAAATTTAGGAAGTAAAAATTAAGTTATAAAAAAATTAAGTTTCATGTATAACGGTTTCGTATGAAATAGTTTTACGAGTTTAAGGGTCTTAAAAATATTTTTTTCATACTTTTAGGCATTGTATTTTTAAAGTTGTACTGAAAGTTATGCCCAAAATATTTGCCTCCTTGCAATTTTTGGGACCTCTGAACTTAAAATTATTAAAAGGTATTATAAAAAAGGTAAATTTTCAGAAGCCCACGCAAAGGTTGTTGGAAAATGGTGGTAATTAGAATTATTACGGTGAAATTCACAAATCTTTAAATATGCATCATATTTTGCACCTCTGAGAGATATGGTGAATACACACACACACACACACACACACACACACACACACACACACACACACACACACACACACACACACACACACATATATATATATACATATATACACACACACATACATGCATACATACATAAACGTTGTAAATATTTTTAAATACTTTTACAGAAATACTACGTACTCTCATATATTTGTAATTGCCTAAATGTGTACGGAACCCACATAATTGAGTTCTACTCGTATTTGACAGGCATTTTCCTCGTAATTAACGTTTTACACAGTTTTGTAACAAATTGTTTTTTTGTCCTGTTTCTTCATTCTCAGCTTTTTTTTATTATCAAATAACTTTCAGGGATATATATATATATATATGTGTGTGTGTGTGTGTGTGTGTGAGTGTGTGTGCGTGTGTGTGCGTGTGTGTGAGTGTGTGGGTGAATCGACAAAGCTGGAAATGAGCATTGTCTCAAAGTTTTCCATTTTCTACTCTTTAGCAATAATTTAACAAAAATTTTAAAAATAAAAAATATACGTATATATAATACTTCTTATTCTGAAAAAAATTTTCCTTAATCTGAAAAAAATTATAATATCGTGTACATTAACTGAAATGAAATCGTTCATAAAAAAAATCATGGGAAAAGGGAAATGAAAAAAAGAAGAAATTTTTTAATAAATAAACAATTCATAACTTCTTCTATTCTACGCATTTCGGTTTCTAACTTAGATTGAAATATTTTTAAAAGTTAATCTGGGAAATAAGATATGAAAAGAAATAAATGCTCATTTAACAGTGATGTTTTCAACATTTTAATTATTCTTTGTCTTGTAGTAATCAATTAATTCGAAAGTGTAAACCTAAAGCTATTGAACAATTTTAAGAACTTCTTTCATTTTTCAATCGTTATATATCTGACTGTTAATATAACTGAGGTAAAAAGTTGTTGGATTTTGTTAAACTAGACCACAGAATATTTATTTAAGTTCGATTATATTAATATAAAGGACGAATCGGGAAATATACCACTTTTTATTATTAATTAAGATTTTAGGGAAAAAAATTATGTGTCAGTTTCGACGCGCGACTGGAGCTTATTTCTTAAATACGATTGTCTTGGAATATATAATATAATAGGTAAAACGGGTAATTAAACGCATCGCGATTTTTTAATAGGGGTAATTAAACGCAACCCAATTTTTTAATTTCTATTTCTTTTTATTTTAAATGTCAATTTTTGTAAAATATCTATGTTTGAGATTGATATAGAATTAGGAGAGAAGAAACTTATTTCCTGTACTTTGTCTTTACTGTAGATATTTCTCTCTTCCTTAATTATTTCGGACGTTCAAAAGGACTATCGTCACATTTTATTCCGTAACTTTTCGTGTGACTATTAAGTTTGAAGTTTGTATAAATTTTGGTTTAAAGTCAAGCAGTTAATAATATAACAGTTTCATTAAAACGTAAACTATTTAAAAGTGGATTGAAAGGATTTTAAAATAATGTAGTTTAAGTTAAATGCATTTTATAAAAACCATCGTGTATTATACTTGGGTTTCTTTTATCACATTGCGCAGAATTGAAAGCTAGATATTGTGTACCAAGTTAGAAAGACGACTTAAATCTTTCCACATGTGCTATCTTCATCGATTTTTAGATATATTTTTTAAAAAGGGCCACAAAAGAGAACAAAGTATTATAATTACTTAAACTCATTACTTTTCCCCAACAGAGACCATTGTAATGGAGACGTGTGCACTGAAATATCGCAATTTAGCATGTTTATCCTAAAAGTAGTCTCCACAAAACATATTACATTTGTAGGCATCGTTATATATTTATTTCTTACAGAAAATGTTTAATTAGATGAATAATACGTCTCTTATTTATTCACGTTTGAGATAACTGGGAATGAAAGTATATTGTAATGGAAATTAAATAGTTTGTAATAAGATTCAATAACGTTGGAGGAGACATATAATCAGAGAAACTATTTTGACTGTGGTTAAAAAATAGAATAAAAATGTTTCTTAAATTATGATCAAGAGAATCGCAAAAGAATATTTTATTTTTTTATTGAATCGTTAATTTTTTTATACAATATTAATCTAAAATTGATACGTATTTTTGTATTAAACCATAATTCCATTAATAGAAAAAAAAATTACTGAGGATTGTCTTTTTAAACCCAAGTAATGCCATTGTTAGGTGTACGTTAATAAATACATTTTGGAAGCTTACATTTATATTTATAATATTACTAATATAAATATAGAGATTACAATAAACACTGATAAAACTATGCTACATCTTCATTGATCTGTGCAAGATACATGACGTAACCTGAAATAAAACTCGTAGAGACGTGGAGTCAAGAGAAGGAAAATTATGGTCCAAAATTGGAATCGCACCATTGGAGAAGCCGAGATTAGGCTTATCGGGCAGACGAACGTATTGATTCATAACCGTAATGGGTCGTAGAACCAATGAGGGTCTTTTATCCTGGCTACGAAACCTGTTATTTACAGTCCACGGGTTTTATCTATCAGCTTTCACACTGGTGAAGAGTAGACATATGATTTTCCCTTGGTAGATTTATTACGTCTCGTGTAACTTTTTTTAAGAAGTGGTACGAAAAATGCAATGATGATAACAAATTAACTCAATGATATAACTTTTATAAAAGTTATCATAAATATATCATTTTAGTATATATACAGTTTTCATTTTTGTAATCAATTATTAAAATTATTACAGTGGTTATTCATTGGACGTTCGTCAAATACATTGAAAGGGATATGCACTATAATTAGAGAAAATTTATGTTACTTCTTTAGTAATAAACATATTTTTAAAATACTCTATTTTTCAATATACTTTCGTAAATAAAACTGGAATGTAATTTTATAAATTTTTATCCAATTAGGGCTGAATATTTTTAAAGTGGACTGCCAAATAGCAAAAATGCAACCCTTGTCATTACGTCATATCTGCGCGTTCATCTTGTCCGTCTTAAAAGAAAAAGCTCTTATATTGTAAGGTTGTTTGTAACGAAATTTTGTAAAAACATATATTTGAATTAATATGTCATATTTTTGATGAGTCTTTCTATATTGGGGGGTAATTTTTATCACTGACTCATTGAGAAGTGGTTCATCGTATCATTGCAAAAGTCTTTTGAAATTCAATCAAAAATGTTTATCAATAATGTTTTTTAGCCCCAGATAAGCGGTGTACGTGTCTCTGAAACGTTTTAAGCCTATTCTAACCCATAAACTTTCGAGAAACCTTAGTCAAAAATCTAAATAAAATCAAGATTACGGTATTTAATAATTTCTTTAATTCACAATAATTTCAGTTAACTTGCATTGATAAATCAATAAGGAATAGTCGACCAAATTGTTTTTTTACACTTGTGGACGATAACTAAACAATATTGCATAAATAATTAGAAATGTTTTAATAGTTAAATAGAATAATTATACATCTTTAATTGTTTCGCATTTCTTTCTTTGGTTCACTTACTATTTAATTTCTTACCAATACATTCAATAAACTTCTGGAGATGATTTCTCATCTTTGTGAGCTAAATATAAACTATTTATTGTTTACTAACCATATATTTGGATTATTGAAAATATTCAAATCAGTAACAGAGAATAAATCGTTTCACAAAGCATGAGTGCATATTTATCTCACTTATAAATACATAATTCACAACAACGGATTCCGATGCATACATGTTAATAAACAAAAGCACTCGCAGTTTGCTTTGTTTTCAGTCAACCACGAATAGATAAACAAAAGTACCTTCAAGATTATAAAGTTTAAGTCCAACAGACATTAAATTGTTTCGTGTTTAATGTACATTATCTAGTTACGTTATTTCAAACGATAATATTTGTTATCTGGTATTATTTTTAACTTACGCTTGTGCAGTCGTTACTACATAGTTATTAGGTTCAGCTTAATACGAAGGTAAATATATTATATAACTAGTTTTTTTCCGTGGCTTCTCCTATGTGGATTTTTATTAAGGTTTTTGGATTTTTATTAGTGAGACACATCGTAGTACATCGTAGTACCCATTTATATTATCAAATAACTAGAACTGGAATTGAAAGGTTCTCAAAAATCAATAATAAATTTGAAGTAATATTTTCTTTTAAAAAATAGTAATAAGCACTACAAATTCAAAAAATTTCCTTCGAAAATTTGTTTTTTTCCATTTATTTGTAGCTTTTTCAAGACGATAAAAGATAAAATGTACCAAAAATTAACTAAAAAATTTAATTATTTATTTATATTAAAAAAACATTATTTTCACAATAAAGTTTCAGGCGTTTTATTGAATTCACTTTTGGTAATGATGGAAATTCTTAACAGCGAACTAAAATACACCTAAAGACTCGCACAGGATTTCCCAGAATATATATTTAAAGAATGAATTAATCGGTCTTGTACTTTAACTGTTTTTTTTTGTAATTGGTTTCAATTGAAGCTATAAACAAAAGTTTTATCATTAATATTGAATTGCAATTATCTCTATTTTGAGTTAAGCAGAAATAATAAGATACCTACTTACGAGATAAGTATCGATGTAATACTGCTTATTTGGTTTAAAACTCCTCTATCATCGGCTAAGACATAAAATAAGATAGCTCATATGCTATTCCTGAATAAAATATAATTTAAAGTATGCCTATTCCGTATCTCGTTACAGTTATAACTATTGGCAAACAGACATATAATTTTATACGTGACGTTTTTTTGTAACAAATACATTAAATGATATAATAAGAAACTCTGATTTAGAGCATATGGTTCTAAAACAAAACTAGAGTTTACATTGACGTTTGCTCATAATTAGGTTTTACGAATTTAATACTATGTTTTGTAAGAATTAGTTGTTGGTATTTTATATTTTACTTTGGAGCTTTAAAGATGAGAATTGAACAGCTATTTTTTTTAATTATCATAAACGTTTACGTTAATATAAACTATATTCGTTGCGAAAAAATTGAAGAACATAAATAATTTATGAAAAAATAAGAGGAATTACGATTTACATACAATCTGTGTGTATTTAATATTAAATATTGCAATAAGACTTATTTAAATAGTAATTTAAATTATTTCTAACTTTAGTGGAAGGTTTCCCGTTATTCATCCAGTATACTGAGATTTTCATGGGATAACAGTGTACTGCGCCGGTTCGAGAATTTATATGGTGGCACTTTGTTATCTTTAATTAATTAATACAAGGCTGGCGTTTGCCATTTCAAAATTAGTTCTTCCAACGGCTTCGATATTGCCTTTCACTTTGTTGTCATTCTCATAAATGTGGCTATGAATTATTAAGTGGTTCGCAATCTGCTACACTCGTGTGGTTTAAGTAGCTACTATTAAATTAATATAATTTTTATATCAAAGCTATTTATTCACTAAACAATTTATTACATCAATTATTTTTTCTTCTTTTTCTATTTTATTAATTATTCATTCAAAGTATTATTTCATCGAATATATTCAAATTTAAGGACTCAAGTTAAAATTAATAAGCAAAGATCTTTGTTTATGATTTTGTATAGTTATATAGTACATAGATAGTATCGTTAGTAGTCTGGTTTATGATTTTGTATATTATGTCTATGCACAAGTGAGATTAATTCATTAAATAATTTATTACATCAATGATTTTGAGATAGAATATTAATCGGCGCAGATGGTAATCTGTTTCTGTAAAATATAACTCATGTTACTATCAGAATTCGCCCTCTGCCATAAATTTAAATTTGCTTTATTCATCATCTGTTGGTATTGGGTCCATCTAAAGGTGTTTTCAAAGGGAACAGGAGAACCAAAGAAGTGACGCCTTTCCCAAATCCCTCTGACGTTTACATGTGGACACTAATGTAAATGAGGTTTTAAAGGATCAGTAAATAAATGAATACTAGTATATAATCTGAAACTTTTAAGTGCTCCTCTCTGTTAGTTTATAAACAATTCATCACACTACCCCCATCAAACAGCACCACAGCGAGACAGGTAGAGATCAGAGTAGGCATTACTATAGACCATACAGTGTATTGTGGCTTATTTTCGGCAAAGGTAATTATATCCCCGTAAGCACCTTAGTTTTGCGCAGTGAGAATTATAATTATTTTCCAAATTGAGTTACAAAATCTCAGTTTAACGACACGCACGTGACTCGGCTCCGCGAGCGCCGACGCTCTGCGATAGTGAGTGATAATTTGTTATTAAACCTACGAATTTATAACTTAGCCATTGTGCTCGTTGTAAAAGTATTTTATGATGTAATCGGTTACAATTATTTTCCATTAATGAAGATAAATGAGATAAGAAACCCACATTAATTAAGTTATTTAAAATTTAATTAAGATATTGCTATTTACCATCAATACGTTGTATTTCGCTTATACAGCGTTTATACTCGCGCAACTTTTTATTTGTTCATCGCTATATATTTCTTCTATTCATTTGAAACTTTAACACGCGCTAGCATTATTCTAGCTGAGTTGCTTTTTATTAAGACAGCCGAATAGGCTTCTGAGGAAATGGGACTATTACAACATCTCTCTATAAATAAAGTGTGTGGAATCTGCGAAATGAAAATGTTTAATTGTGGAAAAATAATTTACAAGTAGTATTTTTATATATTATTTTTAATAATTTACAAATAGTTTATCTTTTTATATATTGTAGTATTCCAATTCATTTCTTAAGTCAATCAAATTTAATTTAAAAAAATAAAAAAAAACACGCAATATGAACTAAAAAATCAACAATTAGCCTTAAATATTATATTATAAATAAACAATTATCTAAAATTGGTCAACGGCGAACGAATATCTCTATCCATCTTAAAATAACAATAAAGTAATTGAAAAAAAAATAACTGTAATATACAATAAAGCGTGGTGTGCAATTTACTACAAGTAATATACTTAACTTATTTATTTTGTCAATTATTTTATTCTTATTTTAAGCTTATTAAATAAATTTAGTTGTACTTTTTATATTTAAAGATATTTTTTATTTTTTACTTCATATTGTAACGTAAGCGTATTTTTTATTTTTTTAAACCACACTTTTATTTCTTTGAGGCTAAAGAAGGTTTTTTTATTATAATTTTATCAGTTTAATCTTTAAATCATTACATTTGAAATTTTCGTTTTAAATGAAACAAAGTTTTTTGTTTTTTTACTGCAATTTTGTTTTTTTTAATATAATTTTTTTTTAAATGTTATTATTCGGTTCTTGATGTGTGTAAAAGTTTTAAATAATTCTGTAAGTGGGTGAAAATTTAATTGAAAGATTCCGTTATATTCATACATACATACATTAGTCTAGAGTGACAAACATTCAAACATCCAAACACAAGTGATCAGTCAGGCTAGTTGTACCAAAGCTAAATTTAGTAAAGATTCGTTGTTTCGTTGCAGAGTTTTTAGGAAAAGACGAAAAAATAAAATTTATGTTTTATTTATTCCTACCAATTATTTTCTTTTTATATCCGATGAAGTGATACGGAATACCGTATCGCTACATAATAATGCATTCGTAGTTTGATGTCGTGCAGTAATTGTGAAACCATAGCATATAAATATATTATTCCATATCCTTTTATTAGATTTCGATGTATCAAAATATGCTGATAGGTTTTTTGAAAACATTTATCATATTGAATTATGAGGAGATACGTTTTAAAAAGACTATATTCGTAATGTATTACAAGGAGGGATAACAGAATAGAAGTAACATTAGGAAAATGGTAACTGTCAATGTGTTATGTTGATGCTTTAGAAATATCGCACCTATCAATGTACTATATTGGTGTTTTAGGAATGTTGTATCTACCAATGCATTATACAGATATTTTAGGGATATCGTACATATCAATGTAGTTTGTTACATACATCGTACCTATCGATGTATTATATTGGTATTTTAGAACTCGGACTTAAAGTAGTAATAGTTATTTTCAACATGTGAAAGATGTTACGTCAGAATTAGTTGGAAATTATTGTTCATATGTTTCATGATGATAAGTTCCTTTTACGATTTGAGAATCAACATTATTATTGTATATTTTTATTGTTGCTAATAATAATTGACCTAACAAAACTTTATGATGTGTTGTCTAATGGTCCAATTCGCGTGGAAATGGTAAATAATATAAATACATCATATAAAACCTGTATTATGGCAAATAATACACTTCTGCTTCTATTTACGTTTAAGATAATTTATAATGCCACCTCCAGATGGTATATAATGGAATTATCAATAAAAATGGTTATTAAAGTATAAAGCAAATATTTAATGTCAGCAAAAGAGAAATCATTTAACACGATGGTAATTGATAGGTAACTAGAAGATATTTGTGAGAATCGGAATAAAATATATAAAAGAAAAAGTAAAAAAATGTGAATATATTGCAAAAGACCTGTCAAGAGAGTCTGATTTATATTAAATTAAAACTTCCCTGAGGAGCGGCCTTACAATGTAAACAGGTAAACTGTGATACATACGTTGCCAATTAGACCTGAAAGATAAATAAACACAACACGACAATATGTCACTTAAACATAATACAGTTTCAATGAAAAGAAAATTTTCGTTCTCGGTATACTTTTACATTTTCACGTTCCAAAACTGTCACGTTAGAGGGGCGAAATGGACGAAAATGAGGGTAAACAAATTACGTAAACATTTCTTTTAAAACTTCCGTGGAGCTCGCAAGTGTGACGAACTGACAGCGAAGTGTTTGTATTTTTTTTCGCCACGTTGCTGATTGCTTCGTATTATATCGAAGTGTGAGCTCCATTTTGCTGTGAGCTTACGAATTTAATCTCTAATTAATGTTTGTATTAAATTTTCGGCTGTACTTTGAGATAAAAAGAATAAAAAATATAACGATTTTTTTACGTTAACGTTGTCAGTTCGTTAAAGTTGGCAGGACGTTGAAGATGAAATGCTGCAAAATTTAAGCAAGTAGGGCTTTATTTTCTCATCATCTATAAATATATTTTAAAATTTGGTGTTTCAGAGTGGTATATTTAAGGCTATGAATATTTATATGTGCTCTTTTAAAATTCGTATGAAGACCTGTATTTGCACAATCATATAATTTCATTATTTTTCTATTCTATGATAATTCTCTGTAAAAATCTTTTATTATTACATTTTTTTGATCTTAACTGTTTATTTTATTATCAAATATTTCGTAAGTTAATTAATTAAAAACAAAGTGAAACGAAGAAGCAAAAAATAATTATTGTTTAAAAAATTTTATAAAATATAGTATTATTTAAAATGATGTATGGATATATATAAATATATATATGTATATATATATATATATATATATATATATACACACGTATATATGTATAGTTTTCCTTATTCAACTTGACTAGCTTTCTAACATTGAAACTGGTTTTCTTAATTTAAAACAAAAATGAGTGGATGATGTTGAAAAATTTTAATATACAAATTAACCACAAATGAAATCGATAATGAAATATATATGTAAGGAAAGGGTAGTAAAAAAAGAAATTTTTTCACATTCAATAAACAATTCATAACTTCTATTCTATGAGTTTAAACTTCTAACTTAAATTGAAATACTTTGGAAAAGTTAGTAAATGAACCGCAGATACTAAAAGAAAAAATGTTTATTTAGAAGTGATATTGAAAATATTAACTAATATTCGTAATTTCGTAAATTAAAATTATTCAAAAGTACTTCCTAACGGCGAAACGAAAATTTTGAGTAGTCCAATTAATATCAGTGAAGCAATAGTTTACGATACTATTTTACATGATATTAATTATTAATATCATATTTTTTATTTATTAAACTATATTACATGATATTAATTTAAATTAAATTATATTCACGTAAATGTTAAATAAAAAAACATTTTTTACTTTTTAATCTTCACTAAGGTTTTAGGGTCTAGAGGCAATTCGTGAAATTAGAAGAATTCACTATATATATGAATCTATATATGTTTTCCGATTAAAAATATAAGAAACTGTGGATTTCAATTTTTAGCTAAAATATTTTATCGACTTTTTCTAAACTTGCATATTTATTTAAAGTCAAATAGTTTTTTTTGGATTTAAAAAGACGTATTCTAAGTTTAATTTTGTATGAAAAAAACCGCGTATATTACTTGGGTTTCCTGTATCATCTTTTGCAAAATCAAAACTTGGATATTGTATACCAAGTTAGAAAAATAACTTAATCCCGAGGCTTTCTCGATTAACCTCATAAGAACAGCTACAGAAATTATCAAAATGGCGTAGCTTCTTATCCCTAGGCGTATTGAATAGAGAATTATTGTAATGTAGACTTATATATTGGATTCACGTAGTTCAGCATTTATATTCTAAAATAATTTTTGAAACAAATCACATAAGTTTTTGATAGTCCAACTCACATAGAAATGTTAACTAATATATATACATGTCGTAGAAAAATGTTAATGGGATGAATAATGCATTCCTTCTTCTGTTCACGTTTAAGATAATTTTTAATGGAGGTGGCATATGCTGAGATTATTAACGAAAATTATTATCAAAGGAATGAAAATAAAAAATCAGAATGGAAATTGAATAGATTGAAATAAATTTTAATATTGAATATATTTTGCGTTAATTTTGTAGAAATTCATTATTTACAATTAAATGAAACTACGTGATGTAGTATTATTTCTGCTTTCTTTATTTCTTCTTAGCCCACCTGAAGATGTTGTAATACAACGAAACCTAGGTCGTAGTAAAGAAATTAAAGAAAGTAGAATTAATACTATATCACGTAGTTTCATTTAATTGTGGATAAATTTTAATAACAAAAGAAATGAAATATTACTAAAGTCACAAATATGGGGATGGTTCGAAGAAATAAAATAAATAAATCTGTAAAGTTTAGGTAGTCGACCTATTATTACATACATATATATATATATATATATATATATATATATATATATATATATATATATATATATAAAAATGTATATATGATATATATATATGTATATATATATATATATAATGCATTCAACATTTAAGGGTATATAGTTTTTTTCATTAAACTATTTGCATATATTAATTTAATTTTTCACCATGTTAATATTTGGCCTGGTATGTCTCTTAAATACATAAAAATGTCGTAACTTCTCGAATATTTAGTTTTATTATTTATAATTTTTTACTAATTACAATTCGGCTTTTTATACGACAGATCCATTCGTCTACATGTTTGTCAGATGCTTTTAACTTGTAAATTAAATATGATAGTAATTTTAAATTCACATGTAATGTGTAGTTCCTTGGTATGAAACTAGAAATTATATTTAAAAAGACTTAAAATTATGACTTTACAAGGTAGCCAAACCAATGTCCCGAATATGTATAAGGTAGCCAAACCAATGTTTTTTTTAATAGACATGAGGATAACATTGAAGTTTTAAATTTTTGTTCACTGGAAAAAAATTACAACCATTCAAGTTAACCATAGACTTGCTTGTAAATTAATATAAACAGACTTTTATATTTTTGATACCTTGTATTTAAACAATTGGTACTAAGTTATGCATTATAGGATCTACGTATTTTTGAGAAATTTACTATATATTTATTCCTATGAATGAATTACTCAAAAATATGTTTACACACTAAAAATGGAATAAATATTTGAAAATAATGTAATAAAGGTGCTATGTATCCCAAAATGTTTATTTTTTATGTACACTTATGTATGCACTAAACTCTACTAGACACACTAGTAAATAAATAAAGGGTTTTTCCCAAATGATTGCTTTCTTTCCAAGCTATTAACTTAAAATTGCCACCTGTTTTCATATTATATTATTGTAGGGGTATTTTGTTTAGGGAAAAAAATTTTTTAAATTTTTATTGAGGATAACTATTTAAAATGCTTTATGGAAAAAGAACATTATTTTTTATCTTTTTAATTGAATTTTTCCATATTAATCTTACACACTACAATGCTTCATAGACATCCTCAAACGTTAATAGAAAATTGGATAGTATTTCGTTAGACATCTAAAGGTCTATATTTTGATAGATAATTCAAAAAACATTCCTACGTCTTCATCGATCTCCCCAATATACGTAGCGTAGCCTGAAATAGGATCCGTAGAGTCGTAGAGGCAAGGAAGGAAAATTATGGTCGAACATTTGAATCACCCCATTGGAGGAGTCGAGATTAGGCTTATCGGGCAGATGGACGTATTGATTCACAACCGTAACGGGTCGTAGAACGATGGCCGCTCACAACTCCGTTGTCGGTTCATTTGTTCTGGCCGTGAAATCTGTCGTCCGCCGTTCACAGATTTTCTCTAGTATTTTGCGCACTGGTGAAGGATAGAAGTAGAATTTTCACTTGGTAGATTTATGATGTCTTGTGCGTTTTGCTATAAGCAGGAGAAAGAAGATGCGATGATGATAATACATTAGACATTAATTTGATAAAGGTTGACTTAATTATAATGGCAAGTATTTTCTATATTATATTGTATCCTTGTAACTTAAACATTTCTTTAGTAATAAACTCAACACATTCTGTTTCTATGCTCTCATGTGCATGCTATTAGTTATTTTTGAGGAATTTCTCCATTTGTTGATCTAGGACACGAAACTTTTTCAGAAAAACCCCATCGAGAGGAGAATCATATAAAAATTCTAAATGAACTTAAAATATTTAGTAATCATTTTTATTTAAACACTTAATTTGATCTAAACGTATATGCTATGTACATGATTTGAATTAAGATGTGATTTTTATTTTGCCAAATTGAAATGAGAAACTGTGATATTTTTTAGTAATAAACTTATTTATTGTAATATTCTATTTCCAAAATGTTATTTTTGATTTCTCTTAATTATTTTCGAGGAAACTCTCCATATGTTGAGCTACGAGATGAAGCTTTTTTACAAAAGCTCAATCAAGAGAGGTGACGGTTAAAACACCTTTAAAATGCAATTAAAAATATTTAGTAATAATTTAAATTTTTTATTTCATTATTTATTTTTATCTGAACGTAACGTACATTTACACAGTACGTTTGTGCGACAGTTGATGTCGTAGTAGTGCTTATCCTATGATGTCACAATTGACAGCGCTTATCATGTGCTTCAACAACTGTCCGACATACTGACCCCGTATAAACGTATCTTTACTCGCAAGACACGAGATTCTAAAACATTTTTAACGTACTATTCCCTCCGACTTTTTAATAACGTATTTTAAAAATGAAAAAAAACAGTGCTTTGACGCTTAGTGGGTACATTCATATAAATTCTGAAAACATTACTGAATATGTATAAAAAGTTCTAAATAAGTAAAAATGAATGTTCCATTTTTCATAGTTAAATAGAAATATGATATGTCGTTAAACTTATTAACTTATGTACATACATAAGTAAGCAAGCAAACGTTGTAATGCAAGTTTTTTACTCGTGAATAACAGTTTCATTTAATATTATCTTATGTTTAAATACTAGTTCTATAATAGATTGGTTGCCTAGTAACTTCTTTAGCTGGCTACGTTTGCACCTAAAGAAATAATTCATGTAACAGTAGCGTAACACGACTGAGATCGAAATGTACATTTTTAGTAATTTAGGGATGCTAAACACTATTTCTTTTAGAGCGAAGTATACATAGGCTAATTTTGTATTAAGTAAATTTCAGACTTTTTGGTTAAATCGCTTACAAAATGTATTTTATGATTGACTTGGTACTCTACGTTATGTAAACTATTGCTTATAGAAAATTCTATATATTTAGGATATTAAAAATACTCAAATCAATAACAAAATAAATCATTTTATAAAGCATGAGGACATATTTATATCACGGGTAAATACTTATTCATAACAACGGATTTCGATGTAAACATCTTAAAAATAGAGCACTTGTAGTTTTGCTGTATTCTCTTTTGTTTCCAGCCAAAAACATGAACAGATAAACAAAAGTCATTTCAAGATTTCAAATAGTAAGTTCAACATAAATAGTTTTGTTTTCAATGTAGCGCCTCATTAGTATAGTATAGTTCTATATAGTATCTTTCATGCCGTTATTCCATGCTATAATACGAGCATATAGTATTATTTTAGTCTATATTTGTACGGTCATCACTAAGTGGTAAGTGGTAGCTTATATAACCAGCTTTCACCTGTAGCTTCATCCCCGTGAATTTTTGACTAAGGTACCGGGACTCTAGATGGTGCTATTTATTTCTTTTTCTCACTCAAGTAATACTGTGATATATCAATAGTTGTCAAATATCACGAAAAATATGAAATAAAATATCCCTCAAACATAGTTTTAAAACAAGTAGAATTATCATATTTGGTCTTCACAAATTAAAGAAAGGCTTCTTTTATGAAGTTTCAGATGTTTTATTGCGTTCATCTTTGGTAACGATGGATATTCCAAATGTGAGAAAAACATTGGTGAAGGCTCGCCAGAAACTTGCAAAATATTAGTTGAGAAATAAAATACCACGCATATTGTATTATAAATGTGTTTTTTTTAATTTGTTTATACTTAAAACACCAAACAAAAGTGTTTTTTTCAACTTTTAATTATAATCATTGAGTTTTGAGATATGTTTAAAGTCCCGCTTTCTTGGGATGAGACAAAAAAACAAAATTAATCCCTCCGCTAATTCTGAATAAAATAAAATTGAAAACAAATCTTATGTCCTATATATCATTAGAGGAATAATTATTTACAAGAAGAGATGTCATTTTAATGTAATGATATTTTGTAACAAAGATTTTAAATACTATTAGAAAAACTCCAGGTTTATTTTATATGGCGTTCACATTGTAGTTTAAAGATTTTAATAATTTCATTTAATGTTTCGAAAGAATTAGCACTGGTACTTGCTATATAAATACTATTTCTGTCTTGGGTTTTTTTTTATACTTTGGAGCATTAAAAATAGGGGTGGGTTAATTTTCTTTCAGATATCAGGGATGCTTACCTGAATGTAGTCGCTTGAGTGAAACTTAGTCAGAAGCAGAAATTTCTTAATTTGTAACTATGAAATATAAATAATTTGTCAAAAAATAAGGGAAAATACAAGTTTACCTATCACCTGTATAAAATTAATATAATAGAGTATTGTAAGGCATATTTTATGGTAATTTAAATGTTTTGTTCATAAATGAAACCTTTGTAGAATGACAGAACACTGCATCGATTCGAAAATTCAAAAAAAATGGCGACGCTTTGTTCTTGCTGATTACTGGTTTTACGTTTGCCCTTTTAAAACAAGTTTCTCCGACGACCTTCCACTTAGTTATCATTCTCATAAATGGGACGAGGAATTATTAAGTGGTTCACAATCTGTTACATTTATGTGATTTAAAAATAACTACCTTTAATTTGTTATAATGTTTGGTGAAATTAATTAAATAATTGGGTTATCTAAATAATTTTGATAAGTAAATAAGTTTGTCATATAGACATGAATCACTTTCAGATAACGATTTCATCGAATACTGAATAGGAAGTTAAAAACTGAATCATAAGAAACGTATTTACAATTAAAATAAAAAAAAATGAGAGAAATTAGCGGCGTAACTCCATGTTGAAACTTGTTTGGGGATTGTTAATTTTTTCTTTTTGACTTCATTAATCAATAAATAAACAAATTCTCGATTGAAAGATATGCTTTGAATTAAAACACAATTACAAGTGTGGTTTAACAATAACGATTAAATTCTTATTTTAAAGATTAATTCAACGTTGAAAGTTGTGTCACTATAGCAAAAGTGCTTTTTTCGATTTAATTAATCATTAATCAACAAATCTCTTAAAGGATAAGTTTCGATAATCGGTCGAAAATAACCAATAAATTCTAATTCTGATGAACAAAGAGTATTTTATATTGAAAATAGCGGCACATTTGTTAATGACCTTGTTGACGTGAGTAACTTTTTGATTTATTAATCAATCAACAAAATTTCGATAAAAAGATAATTTTCAACTTAAAGCTCAATTCTAAATGTCGTTTCGAACAAAACGACTTAATTTTAATATTAAAAACTAATTTACGTTGAGAGTTGTGGTACAATTCACTTTCTTCGTTCGATTGTATTAATCGATAAATTAATAGTTCTCAAACAATTAGTTTTGATTTAATGAGCGATTGTAAATGTCGTTTGAAAATTTTTGCATTACTCCAACATAACCTATCTTTTACAATTCATATTATTCATCGAAATTCGCCCTTCACCATAAATATTTTCCCGGCCGTAGGAAGAAAATTCGTTTTAATACATCGTTATAGCCATTAACGATTATAACGTCGTAAATCAGAACACATTTAATGCTAGGTCGTTGCTCTTATATTATGGTTTTGGATGACTTTATGAACGACTAGTAGCGGTACGTTTCCCTATTCCTCTGAAAAAAAAACTCACCGTATTGCATATATAGTATAATTTGTTCAAGATTGAAGATAGAAAATTTTAAAACCTGAAAAGGAATATCTTATGCGTGTCGAAACATACAATACAATACAATACAATACAATACAATACGGTTCAGTAGTTATTTGTATCTCTTAAAATGGTTGATGAAAACAAACTGAAATCATTTTAATTGAAGTTTCGAAAGAAAATTGTCAATTTATGATGTTTTCAGATTTTTAGGGTTATTATTTAAAAATTAGAGAGGGCAATATATATATATATATATATATATATACATAAACACATATATACATTTATATACACTCATAAGTATACTTACATATGTGTGTGTGTGTGTGTGCGTATAGTTATATAGTTAGACGCGAGGATACTTCTCTTACCTCGAATGATTTTTTCATTTATTTTCTATATTATTAAAATATGAATATTCGTAAATGTCAGTACAATTTAAGGTTCAGACTGGAGTTTTGAATTAATATAAAGAGATCGTAAGCGAAACACAAAAGGAATGCCACATGATTTATTTATATTTTTTATTTAATTTAAATACATGAATTAGCCGAGTAATTCAAACGAAATCATTGCAACGAAACATTCAATATTTTTATTTGATACACAAATATACTAATCTAAAATTATAGAACTTGAACTATGTTTTGTTGTTCTGAATATCAGAGCTGTAAGCAATCATCCACAAAATTAAAAAAATCAATATATCCGAGACATTCATAAACACCGTCTGATTTTTTTAGTCTATGTTACCATATTTTTCACTGGAAGTATATTCTTATTGCCAATCAGATAGTACTAAGTTATAAATAAAAACGTTTTTATGGCACATATATTTAAAAAAAAATTAACACTGCATTCCAAAGTTCATCGTTTCCAACAAATTGTTTGTAGACAGTGATAAAAAATACGTATCAGTTTCATTTAGGTGGTTGAAATGTGCTTTTGAACCAGTCCGATAATATTTCTTAGTTGAGTAAATTGAAATGCCCTGAATAACAACTACTGTAACTGTTTTGTATCAATATCAATTAAAATGTAAATGGCATTGCTGTTCTCAAAGCTTCATCTCTGTATTTTAGAAACTTCTGCTTCATGTTCATTGTCGTTTACCATCTGCGTACAGTAAATAGCTTAGAGCAGTGTATTCCCGTTACGTAGACTTTGTTTGAACTTAGTAATTTATTTGACAAAGTTAGTGGAAAACGACATTAAGGCCAATTCATATGTAAAGGAGCTGATTTAACGTCAACGCTCCCTTTATAGGATTTAATCAAACACTGTTTTGTTTAATTAGTTTTCAGAACCATTTAACGAAAATATTAGAGCTTGTGCAGAAATATATTCGTTAAATTGCGAAAGCTTCCTTAGGTAACTTTGAATAGTAGTTCAGAGTGTCTTATTTTGTTCTTACTACTTTTTTCACAACATCATAAAATCTCAATTGGTTTAAATGTATATGCAGATGAAATAACTTTAAAATATTCGCTTTTTTTCTAAAATTATTTCGCAAAAACTCGTGATGATCTGTGAAACGTAGATAATACCATTCAAAATAATTAAATTGTTATATTAAATGTTTATCTAATTCGTTTAATTTCCAGTTATAGTAGTATATATTTTTAAAGTTAAGAAATAGGAATAATTTCTATAATTGACGCATATTTGTATATTAGCTTATAATTTGATATCATAGATATAATGTACTAAAGGCAATTATCACAGAAGGGTCAAATCGGGGCCCCGAAGCTATAATTCCTATAAAATTATATGTAATTTTATAACTTTTTCATATTACTGAGATCCCAAAATATTTCAATTTTTCATATCACTGCGCACCCAAAATTTTTGGATAACATTTACTGATAGTGAATAAAAAAATATTTGATTTTATCACTTCTGACTGCTGTTCTCAAAGCAGAATATTAAAACATTAACTTGTGATAAATTATTTTTTCCTTAATTATGAGTCTGTACTCATAATTATCACATTTTTCATCACCACACATTTTTGTTAATGTTGACCACACATTTTTGTTAATCAATCACATTTTTGTTAATGGTAGTGCAATGATTCATTTTATTGTGAAGAATAATTTATGTTACTATTTCAATTATTTTTAAGTTCTACCGTTTAACAGTCAATAGGTAAAATATTATTTGGTCAATTTTGCTGAAATTTTATATAAAAAAAAAGAAATAATTTATTGCAATCCAATATGTTACCAAAATTAACTTACCTATAAGTAAAATTAAATTTTTTGGAAATAATGCTTAATAATCGACGAAAATATCCCATACTATTATAAATTGTATGTACTAAATGGTTATTTCGAACAAGTATAATACATATAATTATGAGAGTCCTAGCCACACGGGTTTGTTATTAGTAATTACTAAGCCGTGGCTTGTTATTAACAAACACATGTCAGTGAAAGTTGGCACGATAAATCAGTTCGCAAAGACGTTAGCCCAACCGTTTTGTTTATGATCGGCGCAACATGTTACGCTTGCTTATGTTATATCTAAACCCTTGGAAGTTTAACGCTATCGTTAAGTTTCTAAAGTTGCCTCGACAATGTACTGAATAATCGATAATTGTGATAAGTGTGAATATACATTGGGGCATATAATCAAGAGCTTTTCGAGAATTTAAAGCTTTTCGACATGGTTTAAGTACCCATTTGGTGTTTGTGAATTAGTCTTATTCTCGCTGATATGCCCACGTTGTTGTTTTACGTGTTGAAGCTTTTGACATATTATTTTATATTTTAATTTGTGTCGAATTTTTCATAGTTATAAAATGATATTTATTCTAAGTATAAATATTTTCCAAGTCTCTTTCTCTCGCAATATTAACACTAAACCCTAACATATTCCTGGAATAAGTTAACAAGTTTTTTAGATTCTTTTAAAATGTGTGAGGCGAAAACATTTTTTATATGATATTATATTTATATAATATATATATATATATATATATATATATATATATATATATATATATATGATATTATATTTAAAAGAGTTTTCAAATTCCAATAAAGAGGTTATTCGTAAACGTAGCGTCGTATTGCGTCCTATCATTCAGATGCCGCACGTTGCGACGTGTGCGGTGCATTGCACTCTATGACTCTTAAATTTAAATAGCGTTTCTTGAAAACAGGATAAGCTACAAGAAAATTTTATCTATTATAATTTCAGAAACCCGGGTTAATATATATATGTACACATACATGATATATTATACATGTACATATATATGTGTATATATATATATATATATATATATATATATATATATATATATATATATATGCACATACATAAATACACATCTCTAACCAAAACCAGTTTTATAATGAATTGAATCTCAGAAATGAGTATTAACTTTTCAGTGTTGTGTACTATTTTTTCCTCCTTTACATCGACTTATGCATTCAGAAACAATATTTAAAAAAATCTTATACGTTCATTCCTCCTTAGAAACCAATACGCTGATAAAGAAAGTTGATAATTTAATTGGATTTATGCAGAACTAACAATAAAATGTCAAATATTTTTCCTAGCTTTAGAGCAACGTTATGAAATCGGATCCGAAAAGGTTTGGTGAGCTTTTCAAAGTTCATGCAGTGTAGAGTATTGTTCGTGGCTTATTTTTCGCAAAAAGTTTTTCCATTCAAACGCCGCTCGGAGTTGAATAATGCGGTAATAAGTCTGCTGTAAAGTTTCGTTACAGGAACGGTAATGTTTTATTGAAGTTTTTATTGGATTATACGGTTTAATGTTTTATTTTTATTTATGTTTTGTGGGTTTACGGAGAGAATAAATTATTTAGTGAAACCCAATGTTTCCTATATATTTACAGGTAGCTAATTCTTCTAGCAAAGAAACTACCGGCAATCTGCATTATTGTATACACATTTCACATAGGTTTACTTTAAAATGTAAGTTATAAAAGCTTGGGCTCAAAATATTATGAAAGTTTTTATATTATAAAAACTTGGCGATGTTTACAGAACGATGATATTAAACACACTTTTAATTATTTTACCTATCACGTAATTAGTTTCTCTTGGACAATCCACGCCATTTTGCACAAAAAAACTTATGATGCTAAAGTAATAAAAAAAATTATCTCAAATTTCATTTTTTGAAAAAAAATTGCGTCAATTTTACAGAATGCTGTAGAGCAATGAAGATAAGAAGATGAGGAGCTTCGCTGCGAAGGTGCGACGAAAATCAGTGTGCAATGATGCAATAATTAGTACCTTATTAAGTTAAAACTAAATGAAACAGTATTATCAGATATCTAAATATAAACATAAATATAATCAAGCAAAAGTATCCGGTCTCCGATAACACATCAAGTTATGATAGTGTTTTATATTAATAAAATTCACACCTTCATATCTTTACAGTAGGATCATATAAGTTTGTCACCTGTTTGTCGTGTATTATAAAATAAGAGAAAACTGTGACTAAATACAAATATATCATACAATTCTCTGTCCTTACCATATTTTGGTGAAAAATAATATTTACTAATAGATAGGTTTTTTCAATTTCCTTGATGCTTCGGAGATTTGTGCGATAATTGGAAAATATGAAACTGAAGAAAACAACACCCAATAAGTCCGTTTGTATATCAGTGATTGTTTCATATCAATGGCTAATATTTATAATAGTTATGCAATATTAGCACCGAATTAAACATACTTGTGCAAAAATGTATCATCTTAAAAATTCTACCGTGTTTTTTGGTAATTTTAGACGGCCTAATTAGTAAGTAATTCCTGTTGTGGTTCTAGATCCTTGCATTAGGTGTCAAAGAAAAATGATTAAGATGTGATAACCAAAAATATTAAATGAATTTTTTTTGCAAAAATATCTTGAATAAAATTTTTAAAAAACTCTTTGAAGAGTACAAATTAAAAATGAATACTGCAAAGTAAATTCACCAGTAAAATTAATTATGGGCATACTCGCATTTGACGGGTTTTTTCATCGGCAAAATAACATCTTGCAGCGAGTTTTAAATTTACTTATTTTTTTCGTATTTAAGAAAAGGTCAAAATAGCAATTTAATAATTTTAGGACTAGAGGCGTTATTTTAGAAAAAGAAATTATAATAAAAATATTATTTTGCATAAGTTTATTGCACGTTTTTACAAACAAATGAAAATATATAAAAATTCTAAGGTATTTTCCTATGACAAATGAACAAATTAAAGATAGAGTGAAGACGTTTTGAATGTATTTTCGCGAAATTACAATGTTGCAATGCAAGCTTAGTGGTCAAACGGCAATTCAATGATATCTCAAAATAAAAATCCATATCAATGTTCAAACTCTAAGGTAATATAAAATATTCCACAAGCCTAACACCGAAAATAATTAACTTTCTTTGCTTTATGTTTGATAAGAAGAGGCAAGTGCCAGAATTAGACACCCTTTCCTTTTTATTTCGCTTTGATTTAATTGAGGAACGCACGTGTTTGATTCAACCGTGAAACCGAAAGAAACGAACCTAGTAGTTGAAATTTAGTACATAAATATATATATATATATATATATATATATATATATATTATACATATTATATTTGTATATTAGCAGATTTACGTTCGTCGCATTCCCTATTAGAAAAGCAACAAAGTTACATGTGATTAATTGTGCACTGGGTAAAAAAATGGCGAAAAAACTTTATTAAAATTATAAAATCTCATACAATATAAAAAAAATAATTTGAAAAGTATAGGCTAAGGAGATTAATAATCAACTATAAAAAGAATCAATTATTTTTTAATTTTATCTGTATTTGCATGCATTAAACAAAAATTACAAATTTTGAGGAAACAACATACAAATAATCTTAATAAAACAACGAAAAGTTAAGATATAATGTGTTTTATTTTCACAATTTAAATGAAACTACGTGATGTAGTATTACTTCTACTTTTAAAAGTAGAAATAATACTACATCACGTAGTTTGATTTAAATTGTGAATAATGCATTTCTACAAAATTAACGCCAAATATATTCAATAAGTGTTTTATTTTATTATTTGAAGACTGTTTTCTGCTAGAAAATAAAATAAAGGGTATTTTGTTTATTATGTAATAAAGCAAATTTATCAAGTTTCAAAATACAGAAGGAAAATCAGACTTTTGACTCAACTAAACGTTTACTACCATCGCTGAAAACCAGGTAAACAAGGAACTTTGTATGAGCTAGGTCATAGGTAACGAGCTGACTGGAAAGGAATATATAAATCTCGTTACTTAATCTAATTGAAACGAATACCTAAATGAATGGGGATTCCTCGTTAATGTCTCTTCGTGTTTGTTTTATCATTGGAAGGTTTCTACAGGTACTTCACATGTGTTCGAAAGTAAACAAGAAATAGCAAATACATTATCGCAGAAAATGAAAACAATGTTCGTTTATTTTCGGATTGCTGAAGAGTTTATGTAGTCGTAGTTTATAGTATTGCTTGTCGTTCGAGCTGAAGTAGTGACGTGATCTAATATAAAATAATATATATTTTCTTTTTCGATAGTTAATGCGCAGTTTTAATTGCAAGTTTACGATTAACCACAAAACAACATTAGTAAAATATGTAAATTTTAATTTGTGATAACCATGAAATGTTATTATTTTTTGCAGGGAAATTTTACTTGCAGTATTAGTGACATCACCGATCTGGCTGAAATTCTGCTGAATATAAAAGGTTTATTTAAGCAATGTGCGAATAATCCTAAATGGTCATAATTTATTACTAAGTCAATCAACCTCGTAGTATGCCACAAATGTGGTCGCAGATTTTGCATCAAGAGCAGCAGAGTTATTCGAATTATAAAAGCAAAACCTGTGGAATTTGAGTTGTTAAATAACGTAACCGTAGCTACGGCCTTAACGCAGCAGACATTTTCCTCTGCTTCATGCATATAAATTGTCTGTATGTTTCTAATGTATGAAAAAAATTTAATTTTTTGCCTTTATATCTGGAAATATTTACTATTGCTAAAGATTGTAGGCACCATCTATGAATTAGTAAGAATAACCAGAATTTGTCCATTTATAATCCAGGTAGTTCTCTTTTCAGGGGTATAATTCGAGGATAAAACGAATTTTCGATCTCAGAAATTGAATAAAAAAATAATTAATCAGTCGAACATTTCCGTTAGAGATCATAAGCCTTTGGAAGGATATATGCGAACATACATACAATGATACACATCCATAAATTAATCGTGATTAGTGCATTAACTAAGTTTCCTTTGAAAACAAACATTTTGTTGCCCGATGAATGTAAGACTTCTCCCAAACGCTAACGCAGGCATCTTTTAATGAAAGTATAAATAAATTTACAACAGTACGTAAAAAGAGAAATTTGTTTATTGCTTTTTGTACATGTAGACTTTACAATTAAATGAAACTACGTGATGTAGTATTACTTCTACTATCTTTAGGTTCTTTACTACGACGTTGGTTTCGTTGTATTACAACATCTTCAGGTGAGCTATTAGCAAAGATTAACTCATAGGAACATCCAACAGCATTTATATGTTTCAGATGTTTGAAACCTATCTTTCTTTTGTAAAATAAACCGTAAAGAAACACCATAATAAGCGGTGAAATAAATATTTTACTATTATAGCAATTAACACAGGGAAACTCACTATTTTAGGGTCTTATATTATCTAATGAAGAAACGACCGGCGTTTAAGTAATAAACGTTTTAAAAAAAATATTTAAAAAAAAAAATATCTGAAATTTTCGAGAAACTGAGAGTATTCTACGGTCGATTGTATGTTAACAGTTCGCCACTTTCTTTAACGCCATTTATAGCTTTGACTGTTGATAAGTCAACACCAAGAAAATATAGACGACATTGAAACTCACGTGTATTGCTGCTTGATTATGATTGTCAATTGCCATTTTGCAGTTGTATCCCCACTCAGCATATATCACAGAGTAACTCTCGATGTTGTCTCTGAAGGCTATAATAGCAGCGACTTCAGAATGCGAGTGCACATTAAAGGACCAACCCAGTTCTGGCTGACTGCTTGATTTGGTAATTAATACATTAAAATCCCTAAACGAAGGAGATCTCAGACTTTTAACGTTGGCTTTGACTTCTTGCCATGAATGCCGTCACGATACAGCAGAGAAACGTTTACATGAGTTTGGCGAAGTCTAGATATATAATTTTTGGATATCCCATGAGCTGAAATATGTTTGTATGTTATGTATACAAATTTTATCTTTTCGAAGTATCTTTAACTGGTTGAAAAATCAATTAATTGGGAAGTGAGTTGTATATATGTATAATATCCCTTAACGCTAGTTAACCTAGTTAAAAGGAATTAAGCAAACCGATGTTAAAAAAATTATGTTGTTTATTTAATGACATATTTATGGAATTATGTATTGGATAACATAATAACCATCACACTGTATGACAGTCAGCAGTATTTAGGTCACTTAATATTTTTTTAAACGAAAACCAACTTTATATCGTATTTTTTAGTAAAAAACCTGCAAGTTTATATTGCGATGTTAGCGGTCGTATTAGATGGAAATTATATCCGAATCTTAATTATATTTTTTTGAAGCGCTCAATAGTTATTATTCAATCCAATAATTTATTCGGCGTCACAAAATAATTTTTTTAATAAAAAAATTATGGTGTACATTATATTTATACTAGCCAGTTTATTACTTCCTACCTACTTTAAATGACTGATACTAATTTGCTACTAATATACTTGATACTAATATACTAATTTGCAAAGAACGCGGTGACCCGGTTCAGCCCGCTATATTTTTAATACTTTACCGAATTGGTGAACGCGTAAATTTATTTAGGTGGAAATTTTTTGTAGTTATCGCGCAGTATTTCTTACTTAGTAAGAAATACTACGCGATACCAGACTACGCGATACTACAGCTCAATAGGTTTATGTATATGTAATGTTAGCTGTGTAATATGAACAAAAGGCATGCCGATACTTAAATTATTATATATATACACACACACACACATATATATATATATATATATATATATATATATATATATATATATATACTATAGACACTAGTTTTCATCTTCAACTTCAAAAAGAAGAACAGAAAGAAAACAAAGGAATAAACAATAGATTTTATTTTCAAAATAGAAACAGATAAAAGCAAGAAAAAAATCCAAACCTATTTGTGAATCAAGCATTAATTAATGTATCCAAGTACAGAAAACAGGAAAGACACGTCCCATACAAAACAGCTCAATACCAAACTGTATATATTAGATGTTTGCGTAGAATTGCGCATATTACCTCGAGGTCAAATATGTCGCTTCCGGAATTTAATAATTTGAAATAACGTCTGTGGATTTATCCACAGACGTTATTCTGTTGTCAACTGCAACTAATATTCTGTTGTCAACTGAATTTCTATTCAATCTATTAAAATTTGATATTATACCTCAAACATTTTAGTAAACATATTATTGTCAAATAAGTTTCGAAGTCGATATTTTATTCAGTATCCTTCTGCGTTAAATGCGATTCTGTATTCAAATATCATTCTTTCAAAATGACATTTTCCCTGACATTTTCCTACCTTTTTTAAAATCGTACCAAAATGAAGAATAACTTTGAATATCACTTGGATTCCAATATGATTTTGGATGGAAACCCTATCAAAATCCACTTAGCAGTTTTAAAATTATTATATTCAAATAGACAGACAGAATGACGAAAATCCCAGTAACCCTTACATTTTGTTTTACAACTTTCTTATGGCCCTTGAACTCATATTTTGTAAAAACTATTGCCGAGACTGTTTGGACTTCCCTGTTTTTCTTATATGCATAGATTGATTGTTTAATAAAAAAAGTCCCTTGAGTTTCAGAACGGAGTTTAAAATTAATTAGTTGATAGTTTAAATTAAAAATTGAAATATTAAACATTTTGGCACATTAGATAAATCTTGATGTATTATAATATAACAAGGTTAGATAAAAGCGAGCTTTTGAAAATCAGCAAAAAATTTCCCAAAACTCGTATTTCCTTGAAAATTAATTTCCTCAAAACTCACTTTTTTGATGAACTGAAAGCTCGTCTTTTCGTCACGTCTCTCATTATAGTGACCAGACATCATATTTAGGGCAATTATTACTGTATATAATTAATGCTGAAAAATGTCGCGTCTCCATTTTAACTTGATATAGTTAATTTATGGATTTGCATCTTAATTCGTTCTTGTACTAATTATAAGAGTTTGGATCCCATTTTTTCAAGTTTAATATGTTACTCTGGTTTAAGTTTATGTAGATAACAGCCTCCTTAATTTTTATATACAAACAAAGCACTGCCAATACTTTCCTCGTTTTCAAGTATAATATTCAAGAATAATACTGGAAAATTTATTTAAAATAGATATATCAATCTGTCAAGTAACTGAAAAAAAACTACCAAAAATCATATGATATATTGGCAAATAAGTCATTCATTTTAAATTTGACTTATACTACAGATTTACACCCAAGGTAACGAGTATATCGTGTGACTTCACAGACGATAAATACTGCTTATGACCATTCTTCTTATTAAATACATGGACGAGTACCGAGAAGAACCCGCACTGATTACAAGACAGCCACAATTTGTATATTCAAAGTCAAAATAAAGCAGTTTCCCCAAAATTCGGTGTCTTGCAAACAAATTTTGAAAGATTCGGGACCATTGATCGATGAAAACCTTACATGACAAATTTAAATAAATAGTGTTAGTAGTTTTTTCTCAAAAGGATACATCTTTAAAATTTTGTACATATTGAAAATAAAGCAGACATCTGTCAAATATTCTTATCGTCTTTGCTTGACTATGAAGTAAACTATTTGGATTTTACTGAAGATCAACTGAATTAACAACTTTAAGATACATGTATCGTTTATGTTCTTAATCTCAATGAAAACAATCATATTTTTAGTACAGTGCTTAGAGAGAAGAACGATAAATGGATAAAAAGTATTTACGTTATTTTGTAAAATTAAAGCTTACTGGTGTAAATAAGGCAAATAATAGTATGAGGCTACGTTTTGAAAACCTGCACGAATATAGTTTAAGGAGCAGACACGCATATACATTATCTGAAATTACTCTGTCTTGCTTAAACCACTCTGTGTTCTTTGTTTGAGCTGAAAACTTTTTAAATCAACAAGATTCTGTCGCCAGAAACTCTATAAAGGTTTTCAAGGATGTCGCCTGATAAATTTTACCTTTCATAATCTCTAACTGTCTTAGCTCCATTTAGTTCTTTTTTTGACCCTACCATATTACTTAATTAATAGTATTTGAATTTTTTTTGTATTTATTTTTATTCATTCCATAAATAAAGGAATCCTGAAACAAGGATTCATTATAATTTTGTTACATTTTTCTGTTCGTTGGCCTATCTATTGTTTCGTCCGTCCGCCTATCAAAGCTTATATGTGCCTACAGTTTAAGATCTATGTACATGACTTCATATTTTCTTATATGAAGGTTAAATATATGCTTCATAATTCATATCCTAATTAATGTTCATATCAATTCAAATTTGGACAAGTGTTAAAATTTGTTTTAGTGCGTCACGTAAAAATCACGCCCACTTTGGGCGTGATTTTTTTTCTTTGACTGAATGCAGTGTCATTAGATAGGTCTTTAAATTTAAATTAGGTTTTCATTTACCTTTCTAATTCATTCACCATGGGCTTCAAAGATCTGAACAATCCATACATACCATAGAATTGTAACTGAGTGAATTGTGTACATGGAAAATATTAAAAAAAAATGATTGATTTAGCATAAAGAATGATAGTAGAAGCCAGAAAACCTTTTTTTAGAAATTTGCCATTTTGTATGGCCAAATTGTATGGTAATAAATAGTTCCCTCGAGCAACATATACAACACTTTATATCTGGATATTAAAATTTTTTGTATACCTACTTCCACATAAACCAAGTCGCATCGGCATAGCTAGTTTTAAATAATAGCATTTGACAAAAATTTTAAATTACAGAGTTTTGGTTAATTGCGTCAAAAATAAGGATTCACCAACGTCCTCAATATCACAAAGCATTCCAGTAATTGAAGTTCTAATATAATTAAACTTAAGTAATGAAATATTTTTGACCTTGAAGAAGATTTCCATTATCTTTAAGCATCCAGCACGCTCGACAAGGTTAATAAAGCGAGACATGAAATATTTTCAAGCCAATATCAATGAGTCGTTTTAAGTGATATTATTAAATCTAAGTTGTTTTCCATCGTACGTTGACGTACTGGCAGCAAGATTTTGGTTTGATTTGAATAATTGAAATACAGAATATAATATCGTGGTTAAAATATTTTATTGTAATTTTTATATTTTCATTTTTATATTATTTGGTTAAATCAATATTATTGGAGTTACATGTTGAGTTTGTGGAGTGTCCATATTTTTTTGTTAAGGCAAGCAGTAGTAATTACTAATTTGTTGTCTTTTTGATTCCCCGTTTGTTTATAATAGTATAATGCAAAAACTATTAAACTGATTAGAATTTAATATTTACAACAATGGTGTTTGGACTTCAGATCAAAATTTAAACTGCCTTTTGTTTAAATCGATCTTAGGAGATTTAAACTCAGTTATTGGCGCTCACTTAGTAATAACTACATAAAACGATGTGGCATTCACTGTAATTTCTATTCAGATTACAAATTAATGAACAAAAATAGCAGCGATTGTTATGGGGCTTCTAATTTAAATTCAAGCTAAGATATAATTTTATGTTATCACAACCTTGTAACGTTGCTACTGGCAGAGTTTAATTTAGATGTACTACTCTGTTTCTTTACTCACTTTGTACTGTGTTTCTTTTTTCAATAGTAATGACAAAATACTTCAAAATGCTTATTATCAAGTGCAAGTAAATAGAAAATGGTCAAGCAAAATAAAAGTGCAAGTGAAATGTACGTTTCAATTATATTAATGGTACCTTTTACTGCTGTTCTATCCTTGAACTCATGTTTGATTTTGCGAAACAACATTGATTTGTAATAGTTAGACAAAGGGAACAAAAATGAAGATGTAACGAATACAAGGCTTTATCAATATTAATCTTTCTTAAATTTTCAATTTCCATTGTGTTGCGAAAATGATGACGATCATAATGATTGCAAATTAAACCTTAAACTTTATACGAATTGATGGCTTATTTTTGTTATTAAAACATATAATAAAATTGTAACAGAGTGAATTCCGTACACTGATAATATTTTAAAAAGAGTTATTGATTTAGCATGTAGAATAGCAGTCTGTATGTTACTTTGAGCGAGTATTACACAAAATGTACTGGACTGGTTTTAATAAAATTTGTACGGTAATAGTATATACGTCTAATAGGAACAACATATGAGAGAAAAATACTTTTTTCCTAATTGTCCGCGAGCGAAGTCTTAGACACGACTAGTCTTATATTAACCTCAGCATGTAGAACCTGTTAAAGTAAAGTATTTAGTTAGAAAATAATAGAACACTATTACTGGACACAACAAAAAATTATTGACATGGACTTGCACACTACATACTATAATGATGAGATAAATAATTACTCAATGTTACTACTATTTTATTTAGTAGATGATAATGGTGGATAAGCCTAGGAAATATATTTCGATAATACTCCATAATAAAATACTACTTACTATCTATAGCAACTAACTCTTGATCAGTAACAAAAATACTATGAGCATAGTGCAGAATTTGGACCTAAAACGATTTGTATTACTTATCAAAAGGTTCCATCAGACCGCATATCAGAGTGAGGGAGGGAGGTGTTGGCCCACATTTTATTTACAGTGTAGGGCAATCCCAACGCGCTTCAAATGAGGGAGATAATGCTTATCACACGGAAAGGGCATTGATTCAGGAGCGTGCCGGTGCTATGGGCGACAGCGGCTCGGGACAGAGCAGTCGCCCCATTTGTTTCAGCCAAAATTTCCGTCGTCTGTTTGTACCCGCTCCGCTTTATCTGTGGGGTCACACGTCGTTGAGGATAATCGAGGACTGGCTGGAGGTAGATAAATTTATCATGTGTTGTACGTTCGATTATGGATTGCGTGAGGTTCAAACAAAGAAATGAAGCTATATTTTCCAGTCGTTCTCAGCACAATGCTTTATTTTAAGGTTCTGTTGTTGTCTGCTGCATTGTCGTAGTTTCCACAGTTTTAAACCTATGTGAATAAAATTACAGAGTATATGTTTCAGAAATTTTTTTTAATAAACATATATTAAAACATATTTTAAAGTATTTTTAAAGTACTATATTAAGAAGTAGGTATGAAAATATTTTTCGTGTACCTCACTGTGTTTGGTATTGTAGAATGGTCTTTTAGCTTGGGTTCGATTTGTTACCTTTAATTTTAATTCTAATAGTATCAAAATTACCGGAAATGTACATCACCGCTCCCTCCTTTTCTCACAAGACTGTGTATCATTCTAGAAAACAATTCTTAAATAGATTTTTTTACGAGTACTTTTAAATTAAAATATTTTGAACAATTCAACTTTATTAGTATTAGATGTACAAAACAATCTTAAGTACGCAAAAATAAGTCAGATGGAAATAACAGAACAGATTTTGCTGTTGTGCTTAAAATAAATTAGTAAAACATATTTTGTAATACATAGTTTAAAAAATGCAGAGCATGTCAAGATTGACACAAACATTACACTACGATGAATGTACAAGTTACAAGGAGTGGAGGAAAAATCTAGGTCATATATACATTTGAGAGGAATAAATACGTGTTGATATAAAATTTATAAATAAATGATAGATTATTTCATTTAAATAAAAATAATATAAATAATTAGGTCTATGAAATGGTACATATGAAATTCTAGCTTTAGTGCAATAATAACAAGAAACCACTCAAAATCTTTGGAATGTCCACAGAATTCGTTAAATGATAATTTACTTTAGAAAAAATTATGACTTTAGAAAAATCAGCCTATGAAGACGATTGGAAGAAATTGTTTAAAAATACAGATAATATGCTTGAGACGTATCTTTATCAACATCGATGAATAATATATATTGTCATTATAATAGATGCATACTATTATAACATTATAAACATTATTTGTTTATTTTAAACGGAACTTGTAATTAGAATACATATTTGACCTTATCGCTTAGTTCCCTTTGAATTTTATTTTTATTAAAAATATATTTTATCACTATGCGTAGAATTGAAAAAAATTACTTTAAATTTCAAGAACGGTGCAACTCGCTTACGAGCAGTTTACCGGAAATGAGGCTTTTAGATGTTATGAAGCTTGTAGACGAAATGTTAGCGAACCTAATTTTTTTGTAATGTTGGTAGGTTTATTTAATACGAAGGGATTTATTTTACGCTGACGCGTAGTATTTGATATAATACGAAATCGGCTACAAACGGCGATATAGGAATAATTAAAATTTGGTAGGGCACGTAGTTTTAAAATAACGTTTAATATTTAGACTATGGTAGATCTATTTTACAAGCAAAGTTATCTTTCATTAGAAAAATGAAATAAAGTATCTACGTTGTTTCCATAACCAAAACTTTTTATTCTATATACAACTAAAAAGATAATGAAAATATTGCGCAATCGTGGAGAAGAAGATTTTAAGCCTATTCACTAATCCATAATCCTAATCTAGTTTCAAAAAAATATTTCAATAAAGATATTAAAATTAAATTTAAAAATTTATTATTTTTGTAACTTTTTGGATTAAAAAAAATTCCTTAATATATATTTTTCACATGGTTTAAACCGCCTTAGTTCGTTATTAACTAGTAGACGGTAGCCAGTAGACGATAATAAACCCTAATTGAATCATTACTTTGGGTATTTCACCTTATCACGAATATTGTCATTAAGTTACCATTTTAAGTCACTTGATTTTAATATTGGTTTAAAATAAAATGTAGACTATCACTTATAAAAAAGACTGTTTCAATATTTTCTCACTCATTCCATCGAAATATCATTGAAATACTGTCAAAACAAGTTTAACCGGTGAGAATTTCACATTCTTTAATTTGTACTTATTTTGAAGAATTATTTTTATAGATGAACTGTCAAATGCAAATCAAGTGACTTAAAATGGTAACAAGACTCAAGACCAAATCTATAATTTTTTATAATTTTTTATAATTTTTTAATAATTCCTCTAAAATAGTAAAGAAATCATGTTGGTCATTTCGACAAAAATTTGAGTACAACAGCAAATTCTACTTTATTACTTAATCATTTAATTTTATTTACATTTGTTTATGTTACGGAATTCTTACATTCCGTCGTACATATATTAATATTGGCTTTGACGAAGGGCGAAAATACAAATGACGAAATAATTAACTTTAAATTAAACTGATTGAATTCAAGATTGATGAATTCATTAAAACATTATGATATCTGCCTTTTACGTCAGACTACCGCCTGAAAGTTTTAGTCGCAATTTACACCAGTTTAATTTAATCAATAAATCCTTATTTACTTATAGATAATAAACCATCAATGCTGAAATTGTTATTATATTTAATGAAGCGAGAAATTAAATCTAGAAATATCGGAGTAATTGTTTAGGAAGTATTTCATCCAATGTTTTTCGAAAATTAGTCCAACATTATTAAAATATTGATAGCAAGTTCTTTCACTCTGGGCCAGAGAAAAGAATCTCCATAAGCCTTCTCCATTACATACGATGTTACACCAGATTTTTTACTTCCGGTCAGTCCTTCTTTGTTTCGTTGTTCTGCGACAATGTGAGTCTCCATGTTGTTCCGGAGATGTCTCCCCATTGGTGTTCTTCGTGGTTCCGTTCAAGAAAATTATGACAAGAACAAAATTATGTCGGATAATTCTTCCAGGGAGTGTGCCCTACCCACTACCAGCGTTGCTCTCGCAGCATGTCTACGATGGTTTTCTGCCTGCATATGTACTACAGTTCTTTATGGAGACTATGTCTTGCCATCACCTTTGTCAACTGTTATGAAAGCAGGGTTAATTAAGGTTTACAATTTATGTGTAGGTTTTTGGGTTATTTTTTAGATTTAGCAGGCGTAGAGTGAAGCGAACACGTTACTTTGGAAGATAACTCAGTTCCACTCCCTTTGATATATCCCTGTACTGTGCAGTTTCTTGCCTTTGTTGATCCTTGCAGAGATATCCCGCTCCACTCCGCTGTTTTTCGCCACGATGCTATCCAGATAGATGAAGTGTTCCACGTTATCAATGTTCGTGCCTCCAAGCGACATGCTCTTTTACTGTATGGCGTTTTTTTAACCCTGGATAGCTTAATTTTGAGTCCAACTTCCCATCCCAATTCGTCCAGGCAAAAGTTGCTTTACAACGTTCAATGGATGTCCAAATATTTTTCTGATAAATAATCATTTGCTTATATCAAAATAGGTAAAAGACGATTATATTTTTTTATGTTTCTCCAAAAACAACATGGAACCCTTACAAGCTAACTCAATTGTCCATTTACTTGTCTTTCATCGAATAGTAACTTATGAACTGTGAATTTGAACTAGCAAAAAAATAAAAATAGTACCAGTTAATGAAAAGTTTAAAAATTATATGCCTTTATATAAATAAGCATAAATGATTACTATATTTTACAAAACAAGTAAAACACAAGGCATTTTTTATTATCACGTGATCTGAAATATTTATAGTATTACATAGAGGAATATGCTATAGTAAAGAGAGAGTTTGTAGAAGTTTATAGAAGAGTGTGTAAAAGAGTGTGTACTTTTACAAAAAAAAACTTTACCTGGAAAGAGATCACAATATTCAAATGGAGATTGGAAATAGTGGAATTTTGATAATCGGTCCGCCTATCGCGGCCTCGTGAAATTATAAATTTATGCCGTGTCGAATGAATGTTGCATAGCTCGGTACTTGCACATTCCGCGACTTCGTGATGGTTTGTTCAGTGTTGCTGTGCGTTCTGGATAGCAAGAGCTGAGAAATCGAAACTATAGAAAAAGCAATAATCGTAATAATATATGACACGTTATTGTTGAATTGTTTTCAATGAAGAAAAGTAGGGAATCCAAAAGAAGAGAGTTGTTCGTATTTGCACGAATTTCTTCTCATATGTATCAATTTCGATGATGATGTCAATGCAAAAAGTTATAACCGGTGATGATGTCAATAACTGACAGAGTCTTACAAAAAATCATAAAGAAATTGCTGCATTAACCGAATTTTTAATTCAATAATTTTCAGTTTTCTAACTTCTTTTCTTTAGTAGCCCACGTAAGTATATTTAGAAAATTGTTTGTATTTGACAGCAATTTTAACAAAATTAGTGAAGCATGATGTTTAAATTAGCAGTCAGAAACTTAGAATTTTTTATTTTTGTTGTTATGTCCTTTTTTATTTTAGATATTTGGTGATTAACCACAGTCCTTATAGAGCAATAGGATATTATACTGCCAATCTTTATGGAAAAAGTTATTTCCACTAGTCGTTTTTCGTTAGATATTTTAAAAATTTAAATGGTTTGGTAAGTAAACTGGAGAAATATTACGTACCCATGGTACCAGATCTGGCAGGTATTGTCTAAGTCATCATCCAGAATCTCTTACAGTTTATAATAACAATGGAATTCGAAGCGAACTGCAAAATTTGAGAGTTGTGAAAATGTAACCACTGTAACAATAAAGTTCTTAAATGTAAATAGAATAAATAATTATTTTAAATAGTTCATATTTACAAAAATAAAATTGAATTTGATATGCAGGGAGGTAAAATGAAGAAGAACGAGATACGAAGGAACCAAGATATGAACGAAAAGGTAATAAGGCGAGTGAAGTTACAAGGGTTTTGTTATTTTCAGGCGAGTTTTAAAAATGCATGCATGATTATGCAATGATTAACGGTATGTAATTTTATGTGTATTCAACAATCACAGTACTGTTTCCGCCGTCGAATTGTGATCCGTTCAGATGATAAAAAAATGCAGGAGATTTTTCTTCATGTAGTATACTTCAGTGTAGTTCTTTATTTATCTACCTTAATTTATCTAACTGATATATACGGCGGACTTATTGCTACCAGAGCAATATCGTACAGCCAACCAGAACACCAGTCCCGCCTCGCTTGGCGGGAATCGAATCCGGGTCCTCGCGGTACGTCGTGTCAATAAAGGCCTTGCGACTAACTCAACACACTATGGCGACGGCAACGATCAATCGATGCTCTAAGGAACTTGTCTAAATGAATTTATTTACATCTTTTAATGCACAAATTTAAATAAAATACTTAGAAGGTTTTAATTATACATTTATCAAATATGGAGCAGTATGAGAAAGAAAAAAATACACTTTTTCATTAGCAGGAAAATTGGGAAATATTTTTTTGATTTCATAATCCATAAATGTGGTTATAGTATAATGAATAACGTGGCTTTTCAAGCTACCAAACCTGAAGAAGAAAGCACGAGTTTTAATTTTCCGACGATTAAATTTACAAAATAACGGCCACAACTGACTGTGTTTTCATCTGCTGAATTCCAAAGTAACGGTATTATTGATTCAGGTCTATATTCCTTGTGAAACATGTTTATATATATATGTGTATATATATATGTATATATATATATATGTATATATATATATATATATATATATATATATATATTTACATAATGTTGTTCCTGTATATATTGTTACAAAAACAAGGTTTGTGAATCGCGATGTTTCTGGCGAGCTATTTTTTACACAAATTCTAAAAATTTAATTTTTTTGTTCATCGTTAACCGAAGAAACTTTGCTATTTGCTGGTGTTGGAAATTATGCAAATAGAATATGGTGTTGGAATTTTTGTTCGAAGTGACGATCTGATCTTTGTCTCTCATGCCGCGTTAATTGAAATTTCCTTCTGAACGAAAAGTTTTTTTGCAGATTCGACAGTAGACATTCTTTTCGTCATGTATAACCACATGTATGACATTATATTTAAAAACTGTTCATCACAAAATAAACCATCTAAACTCGTACGTGTCACAGTGTTCCGTCCGTATATAGACATTACGTCAATTAAACTCGCTCATATTTTGTTTCCACAAAAGTGGGGGCAGGTGCATTGCGGGGAGATACTTGTATGTTATATCAATAAATTTTCAACAACATACACTAAAAGCGCTAAAATACCTTTCTAGACTAACAGAATTTCAAGAGAATGTGTTAAACATACTATTTAGAGATATGCTGAATGACAAAATTTGCTAAAAGTGCTAAAACACGGAATGTTTGTATGTACATTTGCTATAATAGATTTGCATAAAATCCACTCTCTTAACTGTTCTTCGCCGGTAAATATATGGGCATATATGTGTGTGTATATATATATATATATATATATATGTGTGTGTGTGTGATTGAAATTTTATCTTTGACTCCTTTTCAAGGGAAAGTATGTAATTTTATTTTCAGAACAGATCCGAATGTAAACACTGTTTTAAAACAATATTGAGCGTATCGATAAATGAAAAAGTGAAACATTATAGAGATTTAGTGGTGGCTTCTTTTCTGTCAGGAGTTCTGTCAGAATGGAATTTTGTATTTTGGTTACTCTGTGAAATATGTAGATTGACTGTAGTTTTAATCTTCTGGTGCACTTTTAAAAGATGCAAACACATTACAACGTACAGCGATTTCATGAAACACATACTTGAGGATATCCTGGCATCTGGCAGGGTTAATAAAAAACAATTTTTCAACATAACTGATCCGTAAACACAAGATTCATAAAACAATCGAAGTCGTGAACACAGTCTTTATAAAACTATCAGAAATCATTAGAATCAATGCCCAGAGATTCAATTAAGAAATCAATGATTATTGATTATTCAAATACGGAATGATTTTTATCTACTAGACCCAGCGAACCGTTTCTTTGATCATTATGTTTATATACGCATTTTTGTATTCCAAAACCAAATCAATTATAAACGAATGGATGAACTTTAAAGACTTAAATAACTAAATATCATGAGAAATATGTTGCTTTCATAAACAGAGTAAAGATTCAATGAACTTACCTATCTTGCCGTCTTACAAAATACACTTTCGTTAATAACCAGACTTACGGTAGTCAAACAAAAATTTCTTCAACATTATTGATAAGGTGGTTTTAATTTTTTTCTACATGTTTATATACGAGTATGCCATACGAGGTAATAATAATTCATTTTGTAATAAATTTGATATTAAAAATTTATGTAAAATTTAGAATTATAATCGATAACTGAGGGTTTTTCAACAAAGTAATTATTCTAAATCAATTTAAATATTATTTTAATGTCATCTAAAATAAACAAATTGTGAATGTACATGAACAAGTCAATGAAGTAATTCTAGGTTGAAATAATTTATTAATTAAAAAATTTACAAACCTTCTAAATCCATGTTATGGGATCGATAAGCTTATGGGATGGTGTTCCATATTTTTTACTACTTTCATTTTTTAAGTATGAAATGTATGTATTTACGTAACCGTTGAAGCAAATTTTTACATAATAAATGTATTTACGTACTCACCTAAATTTTACGTCCAAACACACTTTCTCAGTTGATGATAATCTAAGGGCTTCGTCGGTATTATATTAATGTTTGGCTTAGATTAATACCAAATCAAAATGATAACTTTCATTAAAAGAAGGAAGATATTCTTATTGATTTTACTCACGCAAGGACCTAATAATATTTTATAATTATTGCAAACGTTTGCTAATGCGTGATCTGTAGTATACTCGAGCTTTCAAAATGCAAATATTATATTATACGTGATAATTAACCAATAAAAACGTTTAATTTACCCAAATAAATTCAAATATTCTGATTCAATTGTTTTTGACAATCATCTAATTTAGGCTTCCTAATATTGACTGTTCTTTTAGTTAATCGTTATAGTATTTCGTATTTCATACTAAGAATTGCTTTTACGAGAAAGCCACTGTTTATTTTGCATTTTTTTCTTTTTAACCATCAATATTATTTTAGGGTGAAATGTGTGAATATCTGAAAAGTGTATATTACATAGAAATATTTTTACCGATTGTTTTTGTCATAATTTTCATTAACATAAATTGTAAGTAATATTTTTAGCTGCAGGTTAATTCGTGAGGCTTTCGTCAAAAGTAAGAGTTTTAGTTACAACATTATTTTATTACATATTTCAATCAATTTAGAAACTACTAATTTTATGAATCAAGGCACGAGTAATTGACAAATGACACTTAAATTTCATAAAATAAAAATTCACAATTAAATTAAACTAATTAATTTGATACAATACGTTGTATTACAACATCTTCAGGTGGGCTATTAGCAAAGATCTTTGCTAATAGCCCACCTGAAGATGTTGTAATACAACGAAACCTAGGTCGTGGTAAAGAACTTAAAGAAAGTAGAAATAATACTACATCACGTAGTTTCATTTAATTGTGAATAATACATTTTTACAATATTAACGCCAAGTATATTCAATAAATAAGAATTCCCTAATTTTTAACATTTATAAACATTTGGTAGTACATAATATTCCTACTTTACAAAATTTTATGTCTATCACAACTATGCCTTTCAGAGGTAAATATTTAATAAATATATTTTTTACAATTATCAATTATCGATTTTTGCTTTGATATTACTTTCAATTTGATACTTCATTATATAATACTTTCAATTTGATATTACATTCAATTTGATATGCACGCGTTTCTGAGAATAGATAGACCGATCAACTGACAACGAAATGATATTATAAGGGTTCCTTTTTTCTTTTTGAGATACGGAATCCTAAAAAAGAACTAAAAAACGATTTCAGTGTTCATATCCATGTGGACACGAGTGATACACAATTATTTGGTTAGTTATTATTTTATAAAGAAATAATCAAAAACTATTTGTGTAACGACTGCATCTGCCCATCAGCATATTAATAAAATTGCCACACTTTTTTTTAAAAATGTTAAATAAGCAACAGTATATTATGTATATTATGCATAGATAAGAATCTATGCATAATATACAAACACTTGTATATTATTTCATTTGTAAACATTTTTTACGTTTCACACGTCTCGCGGGACTCAAACAGTACTGATTAACCAATAAATTGCAGGCCGCAATACTATAATAATTTAAATTGTAATTTCGTCGAAAGCCGCAACTGAATAGTAATGAAACTACTATTGATATTATTATAAACTTTCATAGGTGATACCAACTTAAATTTCAGTCTTTTTAGATAAGTTTATCGATCATAAACTCAAATTTTTGGTACTTAAAATTTAAGCCGTTTCCGGGTTGCGATATAATTTATGGCCCGTAATGATTTTTCTTAAAAATTTTAATTAAGAAACGCAATTTTTCTTGCTTTCATAAAATAAATTTAAACAATCACTCCCTTGGTTAATTTCATGCGGTTGCGACGAATTTTCTTTAATGTTATTATGTTTTCTATTTTCTTCTGCTTTTGTATATTTCTTTTAAATTTCAAACAGAAGCATTATTTTTTCACCACGCCTATATCTCATGCGCCCCCAGTCTGTAAATATTTTACACAGTTACACATTTTATAATCTATTTTTTACTATTTCATGACTGTTCTTAAGATTTGGTAATTGTACGTACAAGAATAAAATTTGACACTTGATAATTATAATCAAAAACTGAAATACACTCAGACCATGAATAACAAAAGTCCTCCGTTATTGTTAATTATTATATCGTTGTACATATAATAATTAACAATAACGGAAGATTTTTCGTTATTCATGGTCTGAGTGTACTTCAGTTTTTGATTATAATTTAAGAATTCAAAGTGATTGCGGAAACATTACGAAAGAATTTTGATTGAAATTCAAATATTTCTAAAAACGATATTAAAATCATTTTATTTTAGATACAGAAAAAGATTTTGGTTTGTGAGATATTACAAAATATCTTTAAATTTATAAGACGCATGGTACAGGAAAGAAGCAAAGAATGTTGACAAAATAGTGCGAGTTATTTATTCCGTTCAATAGTTTATTAGCTATTTTAATTTACTTTCATTTTATAAGATGTGTGGTTTTCCAATTTTTTTTAATTATCTCAGTAGTTTTTCAGTTCAAATATACCCTAGAATAGATTATGTAAGTCTATATGCCGCTACGGAAAATTTCTCAATAGCTTCATAACCTTCAGACCAGTTTAGATTCTTGTTAGCCTATCTCACTGATACGTTTTATTAATTACTTTGAACTTTTAGTCAATCAATTAAGTATTAAATTTTTTTAAATATCCAGTGTTTATTTAAAGCTTGTTTATAATTTAATATAAGTAACCTCATGTGTGTTCATTCCATGTACAAAGATAAACTCAATTTTGTCATTTTCAATTCTTCTCCTTACGCAAGCACTTAAAAATAGAGTCAAAATAATCCTCTTAAAAGTATTCAAAGCCTAATAACAACCAAAAGTGAACATTGTGTCTTGGTAATGTTTCGTAATATATTCCTATATCTATTTGTAATACACATGGTGCTGTGTTCAATTTATTAACCCCCTTTGTTTATTATGCGCCCATGATAACGCCAATTGAGGATATCTCTTCCTTCCAAGACTTCATTTCGCTTTTCTTGTGACTGTATAATTACATTTCGATAATATCTATGTCAGTTTCCCAGTTTAAATATATCCTCGGGAAGGTTATAAGAGTATGAACGCAGTTCCTGGATGGATTATTAGCCGAGTTGGTGGAAGAGCTGCGGCTTAAATCGGGTTGATGAAGCGGTTTTGTGATTTGGAACGACGCATGAACTCGTCTGTTGAAAAATTGTCGCTTGTGAATAAATTATCCTTATGAATAAATTTGTAAATGGGATCGTTATAACTTGCCCTGATAATAAATTTGGGTTGGGATTACGGAAAATTGTACCTTTTGAATTAAAAATAAAAATATATATATTACCTGAACACTGGATGAGTATGCAAGCTTTATAATGGTGTATTGTTGTAAGGTTATTGTGATTATTTCGATAATAAATATTACAGATATTTAACATCGCCTATGATTAAAAGTAATCTTGAACTTAATCTTAATATTATAATATGAAATTTTATGAGTATGGTTTAATTGTGATTTAATTATGAAGTGTTTACGTATTATTAATAAACTATGTTTCAATCCATTGTAACTTTTGAAAGCGGTTATTGCAGAATTTCATACTAAAAATTAAGTTTTAATGAAATTAATGATTATTTTTATTTATTAAATTAAAAAAAAACTCAGTATGCAGCTGGATGTATAATATGGATCTCCATAATACGGATTCCGTTGGATCGAATTTTAGAAAGGAACTCAGTAGGGGAAAGCTCCAGGAAAACTGTCTGTTCTAACCGCAGGATGAGTTTTTAGTCAAATAGGCTACATTCAAGAAAATTTATATTGTGGCTTAGCAATTATTTAAAAGCTTACAAGCTATTAACATTTACGGATAAGGTAGGATATTAAATTCTGGTTCACAATTAAATGAAACCACGTGATTTAATATTATTTCCACTTTCTTTAAGTTCCTTACTACGACCTAGGTTTCGTTGTATTATACCATATTCAGGTGGGCTATTAGTAAAGATCTTTGCTAGTATTATTTCTACTTTCTTTAACTTCTTTATCACGACCTCGGTTTCATTGTATTACAACATCTTCAGATGGGCTATTAGCAAAGATCTTTGCTAATAGCCCACCTGAAGATGTAATATAACCAAACCTAGGTCGTGGTAAGGAACTGAAAGAAAGTAGAAATAATATTTCATCACGTTATTTTATTTAATTGTGAACCATTAATTTCTACAAAATTAACCCCAAATATATTCAATATTTAAATTCTTCTATTGTCTTGAAACGTTTATCAAATTTTACCCGCCTATAAAAATTTTAAAAGGAGGGAAAAATGAAAATATTGATATACGCGAGGATATTGGCTTAATAGAACACTTCTTAAGTATCCTGTAAGTACCGAAGCACTTTTCAGGTCATTGTAGATTTAATATAATAATGAAATTTTGAATATGAAATTTAATATATAATGACATTTTTGATATTATAAACAAAGTATTATAAGATAATTCAAAAATTGAAATCGGAGGTAATAAATTAAGCATATTTATTATCCTGCATATGTTGCGATAATAGAGAGAAAGAATGGCTGATGTGGTTCTGTGGTAACAATGAAATATTTCTCTTTCTTCAACTTTGGAAATCATTCCAGTATTGCAATAACTATAGCTTGACTATGAGCTGACTTATATCTTAATCATTATGCATTCTTCTTCAATTAAAATTCGAATACCATCCAAACATAAGGATTCTAAAAACATAAAGAACTGAAGATGTTATTTATATTGTAATAAATAAGATATGTAATTTATGTATATATGATGGTTTCAAATATATTGAAATAAACGTATCCCCCTTTTTTTGGTTCTAATTGCAACTATATATTACGGTGTAATGGAAATATCCTATCAATTGTAATTCGATATAATTATAAAACATAAAAACAAATGTTGAACAAAATATGCATTAACGATGAATACGATAAAGATATTTGTCCTTCAAAATTCAACAAAATAAGAGAGACAGATACCCGTAAGCTGTCTGAATTTTAATTGAATTATTAAAACTAGCTGGAGTATCTAAGATAACGTATATAGCCTTTATAGACTTAATTTTTATTAAAGAAATAACAAATATTTTATTCAAGTAATAAATCACACAGTGAAGTTATTACTCAAAATAGTTTAGTGTGTAATTTCAAAAACTAAAGGGTATCGAAAATATATTGTTCGAGGCAATATCTTTGAATTACGGCTTTGTTCCCGTCGAAAAGGGAAAAGTTTTAAAGTAATTAAAAAAAATGTTTTTGTGGAAAAATTTGATCTTGGCATAGGAAATAACTAAATAATTTGAAATGAACTTAGTCAAAGTAATGGCGCGAAAGAAAAGAGTTTTTAATATGTGCGGTCATTGAATATTGAATATATTTGGCGTTAATTTTGTAGAAATTCATTATTCACAATTAAATGAAACTAAGTGTTGTAGTGTTATTTCTACTTTCTTTAATTTCTTTACCACGACCTAGGTTTCGTTGTAATACAACACCTTCAGGTGGGATATTATCAAAGAATCCCACCTGAAGATGTTGTAATATATATAATAAAAACACTACAACACTTAGTTTCATTTAATTATAAATGTGCAGTCATGTTATTACTTATGTTGTCGCTTTTATTCCTAATAAATATCACCTTTTAATAACAAACAAAAAGAGAGGTGTCGTGGGACATCAGGTTGGAACAAAGTTCCTTTCGCTATATACTATGTATTAAATAACAATGAAATAAGTTAACAACATTCTTGAGTAATTAAATGAAAAAGTAAAAGAAATAAATGAAGGAATCACAATCTTCTTAAACCTTCACATGTTGTTTTTTTAATTTATAAATGGTGTATGGGTCGTCGATCCTCACTTAGTTTGCTATTAAAATGAAATATTAATAAATGGATATATTATCCACGGGAACATAAATATTTCAGCACAATGAAACATTTTTAATTGTAAGATATGACAAAAATGATAATGGCAATGTAACGATCCGAGCAACATCTTTAATGAAACAGAACTGGCATAATACGTGAACAGTATTATATGATTTACTTTGAATATCAGTTAATAAATGCGTAAGCTTTTGTCGATGAAAATAAAAGATGATACTAAAATTTAAGTTTAAAATAAATAATCCACTTAAGACTTTAAGACTGGTACTTACCTGACTTTACCATCACCATCCTCAACTTCCACTGAATAATTTTCACAATTCACCATTTACTGATAACTATAACATGAGTGTGAAAATAGCGAAGAGAGGTCATGATTGTTATGGGCCGCACGTATTGCTAAATACAAACTCTTAAACGAATACAGCTGATGCCCATGTCACACGTCTATATTGTAGTGATATACCTATGCCTTGACATATGCTTGTAAACACACAAACGCTTATACTGTAGCAAAGGTGTCGGCCAAAATCTTACCCTTTTATGCTATAGCAAAAGCGTTGGTCGAAATTTTACACTCTTTTCGGTCTATGCGTCACAAATAAAAACAGATGTATTAATTTGGATATAATATTTTTCGTTTTTATAAAAGAACGTAGTGCAGAAAATATCGCATATAGAGTGGTAGCTCCTTACTCGGTTTCAATTTTTTTCCATAGGGGACTATATACAAAATCGTGTGCCTTTAAAATCAATTTTATAATACACTTTAATCAATAGATAAGAAAATTAAAAGGGAATTTATTTCGTATTTTACATATTTTCGTGCATAACTTTCGAGGTTACATACGTGTAATGTAATGAGGTATCTATATAATGATCTCTATAAAGGCATGCATTATTACATTTAAATTTAGTGAAATCTTATAGATTTAACACATAATATTACCACCAAAGTATATGAAAGAAAAACGTACCACGTTAAAAGAATATTCACAAGACGATTTAGTTCAATTAATCCGTTAATTTACTTCAAATTAACCCTCATAGATTGACCCAAAATGCTGCAAATATGGTTGTTTTTTACTTACCGATAACAAGTTATTACGTGTGTATCGGAAAACCAATCGTAAAGGGAAGTACCTACTCTTAGACTATATCCGTCATTTTCAACTCGGAATATCCAAGGGCATTCATAGATAAGAGACATGACTAAAATTATAACTCTATTGATTACACATATCACTCAGATTAGTCCGTGTGGAAAATTTGTTTTACATAGAATATTAGCAAGTAAATAAATAAAATGTATGACATACCCTAAATATTCAGACAAAGAGATAGGATAATTGTTGTATTAAAATGTAACCATTTTTATTTATTTCGCTGCAAATTTTTGATATAACACTTAACGAGTCTTACTATTCAAATTATCCTAAATGGTAAAGTTAGTAGTATTATGGATATACATTAATATATGTGGGTGCTAATGTGTATTGATTATAGGCGACTTGGTAGATATCCAGATTTGATTGAACATTATTGGCATGGAAATAAACGAATTTCTGTATAAAAATTAGGTACTTGTGTTTTTCTAAGCGATTAAATATTTAATATAATTATCTCGTAGTGGCAAACACCAAATAAATTTCATAATGACTTAGTTTCAATATTACAATAGCGAATATTGCATTTCATTTCATTGGTCTTTATGATCATTCCCAATTTTCTTGCGTTTCGATACATAAAAACTTTGTTAAATAATTGTGCATTAAAAGAACTCGAGTTTCTGCTAATTTAATCTTTCTCCATAAATTTAAGATTTACGTTGTAGGCTATATGCTTATCTAATACTAAATCACAAACGATCATGAATTGATACTTTTGACACTGGTATTCAAACAGCATAACAACACTATTTAAGGGGATAGAGAATTTGTTTACAGTCTTCCTAACCGTCCATTTGTTAACATAGCTCGAAATAGATATGACCGATTATGAATACTAATAAGCGTTATTTTGATAAGAGAGTTTCATAACAGCAAATCTTTTGTAAACATTAACATCAAAGGAAGGTTGTAAAACTAAATTAAAAATTGATTATTTGAAAAGTTTTACGTTAATAAAGTTCAGTGTAATAAAATTCACTAAGTTGTATTATCCACCAATTATGAATAGTTCGAAATGGACAAAACCGAAGAAATGACATGAAAAGAAATAATCTAGTACCTTATAATAGTTAATCGTAGACTGGCATGTGACCGTGATGTGTTTTTACATTCTTATATTTATACACTTTCTTCTGACGCGATGATTTTCAATTAGTAAATAATAAATTTTACTTTGGAACAATTTTGTCTCTTATATTTATCTCCATAACTTCGGTAATATACAGACAAACTTTTTGGGAAATTAGTTGAGTAGTTGAGGCGTGAAAGTAGAACAAATAAACGAACTGAATTTTGAATTCGGGACATTAGTTAAGATTAAAATAAACGAAATTGAGTTTCTGCTTCTTACACAGAATTTGATGTGAAATTATATCTGACTCTGATATCGTTATTAAAATTCGACTGGAAAGCCATAATAGAGACAATAGTTCGCGTAAGATAACCAGATGATAGATTATTTAATTTTCATTACCTGTAACAATTTCCCTTACTATAGTATGAAGCGTGTCCAGGTTGTTAAAAAAAATTATGTCATTATTTTTATGAGAGCGATAGAAGTTTAACTTTGACAGCATGCCTTACTTTTAATTTAAAACTCTCCATGTTTGTCGTATCTTTTTCATTTCGAAGGTGCAGTTTCCATTAAAACAAGTGTCTGAACATAAATTATGTGCTCTTTGTACAGATATTTTCTTGTTGCCAATTTATTTAAGAACAGTAAACAACTAAGAAATATTTTATTAAACTCAAAACCTACCAGCGAATTTAAAGTAATGTTTGCCTGTCGGTTTGTTCCTGTATTTATCTATTTGCTACGAGGTAATGCAAAAAGTATTTCATCAATTCGAACGCGTCTTTCATTGGGTGCAAATTAAAATCTAAGCCACGTTTGGTCGCAATTTAATATTTTACAGAGGTTTTTAAATAGGTTTATTATCGCTCATGCGGTAAGAACAAAGTACGGTTAAGAATTAATGAATAGATACTGTAAAGGTTGTTGCAGAAATTTCTGTCAAAATTCAAGATTTTAATTATTTTTATCTTGAAAAATTATGTTCTTGAGATTGAAGAAAACTTCCACTGAATTAATCAAAATCTGTAGTAACGAAACCACAGTTAAAAATATATTATACTGAAAAAATAAGGCATACTATATCTCATAATTGTTTTTATTATTGCTTTTAAAAAAAATGTTACGTTATCGATTTCTAATTATTAGAAAAATAAATTCTAAGTTTTATGATATGCTTATCTTTAATTTATTCTAAACATTTATTTAATAATGCGTTAATCTATTTTAAAATTGAGTTGCATAGAAATTGCTTTAAGTGTTAACTAGTACCTATTGTTTTATAACATTTGCTTACAAATATTATGCTAATTTAATTTCTTGCGACATGCTCAGTGGATTTGAAAATAGAGTTGTTTCAGTTAAATCGTTAATGAAAGAAAAAAAACTGTGATATGCGTATATCACAAACAGAAAATTGTTTGTGATAATTTCATTTTATATCATTAAACGTATTTAAAAACGTAAGACATAATAAAATAATTTATACGTGCAGTGATAACTCTTCCTATTTTTGACCATTATTGCAGTATCTTTTTTCGTCCATATTTCGGCATTTAATCATTCAATACACTTAAAAAATTTACTATAATTTTATTAAATGTCCATTGGATTGCAAAATCAAATATATATATATATATATATATATATATATATATATATATATATATATATATATATATATTATATATATATATATATATATACATATATATACACATACATATATAACAAAGTTCAAACTTTATAATGTAGGGAAACGTTCGTTTCCTGAAAACATTATTATGGATATTTGCAGGTGTAAGTGGATATATGGTATTAGATGCCGGGAAACACTATGGATTTACACATTTGTAGTTTATCCGTTAATATAGAAGTTTTATTAAAAAGAAAAAAACAGGTTTATGTGGAAATGAATTAAAAGATTTTGATACAATTTGTTTTATATTTTACATACATTCGGCAAAGTAATCTATTTAGAGTAATTTTTAACTGTGCGCCGTTTTCCACCTAAGCGGGCCAAGCAATGATTTTAGCTTGCTATAGTCGTAGGTACACATAACTCATTTTTAATGTACGGTTGTCAATTGTTATAGTTTCCCGCAAAACAGTTATTTAGAAATTACAACTTAAATAGCATAAGTTAAGTAATATTCTCTTTACATAGTTTAATCGAGGTTAACATTTTCAATTATGGTTAAATAATAAGCGTTAAAAATGTATTTATTTTACTAAATAGATTTTTCTTAACACTTATTAAAAAATACGCTTTTATATTGTGTACATCACTTGATTCTGTAATCTCGTATTATATTTCTCAAACCTTTCTCTATAAAAATATTAACATCAATACTATAATAAAACAATTTTTTTTAAATAACTCCAACATTACAAAATAGCATTAGGGGCAACTATTATTAATAATAGTAATTAAATTAACGATGATCCGATCATCTTACCCAAGGTCTTGTAATCATTATCGCTCTGGGCGGATTTTAATGACCATGCCGGGGACCCATTCGTTGCCGTCACGCTTTTACGGAAAGCTCTAACGAGGAAACGGAAATAGAAATTTTTAATTGTCGAATGGGTAATTAATTGTAAGTTGGAAAGCGTACTTCGCAGCGCGTTTGCATTTTGTTGACTTTTATTAAAACGTAGGTTTTTACCTCGTTTGTAGAATTTGATTTTGAATTATTGTTTAGTAATAACCACTTAAATTGTATTATGACGATATAATCTTTATAATCCAAAATAGTCAGGGGGATAAAATTTAATGCCATTCATTACTCATTTTCAAAGGGTGGATGTAAAAACATCATAATTGAATATCCTGTATAACAGAACTTTACACATTTGTACAAATTTTCATTTAGTTTCAAAATTAAGCTCAAATGGACTGGTGTCTATTGATACTTACGTGCGTATGGAAATACTGTATCGGTAGCAATTCTTGTGGTTCTTATTCTTGGATGCATACATATTTTTATTTACTTCTTTCTTCATAGAATTATAACCTAAATTACAATAAATGTATCAGCATTTGTTAATATACGATACCAACATTTCTTGAAACATTTATTTTTGAATTTTTAGGAAATAGGTGTATTAATAAAATAAAACGATCGAAAACAAATAACTGTTAGTGAAATAATTTTTTATCAGTTTTCATTGAATTTTTCCAATTTTCTCCTCCTCTGTGTCCTCTGTGACCCGAGAATGCCAATTGAGATCAAAGGGGACATCTAGAAAAGATTTCTCTTTCATATGGCTCGTGATACTGGGCGTTGCGCAAATCAGACGAACAGAACTTTAATGTAACCGAAATGAAAATGTTACGCTGGTCAGGGAGACGTTAAAAGGTGCGGTAAAAGTTGCCAATATAATAGACAAATTGCAGTAGAACAGCCACCGCTGGTATGGCCATGTTATGCGTAGAGAAATTGATAATATGACTAGAAAAATTTTAGAAATAGCTGAACCAAAAAGGAATCCGGGACGCCAGCCAACGATCTGGATGGGGAAAATAAAGAATGATATGAGGACCAAGGGACTCCAACCAGTTGACACAACTATGCTCAGAGTAGATAAATAGGATTAGGAGGGCCGACCCCAAAAGAAATGGGTCCTAACTGCACGGGGAGAAGATTGAAATATTCAAATTTATTCTATCACGAATTATTTGAAGATGCCATAAGTTATATTACTTCATGACATTTTATTATTGACCTACAAAGCTGAATATATCAATAGATATTTATTGCGAGTGTTGAATGTATTGGGAGTACTTAAATTTAATAACAAAATAACAGTCTCTATGTCAGATCCACTAAACGAATCCTTGTTTTCATTCAAAGTTTTTCATCCTGTTCTCATCAAAAAATTATGAAGAACAGGATGAAAAACTAAAACATGACCAAAACATGAAAAATAACTGAATTGCACAAAATACATAACCTGTGAAATTCAAAATGTTATATAACCTTAGAAAACCCTCTGGGTCAAGACAAATCTAATGACACTTCATTGGTTGAAATTACTTTAGTTGTTTAGTCTATACGAGGGAACACATTTACTTACATTCATACATAGTCTACGAAATTCATATCCCTTCCTAAACCCCTACGCCCTAACGATTTTTCCTCCAGCAGCTTTTCAATGGTAGGTACCATTAGAAAAATGTAAAACAAAATTTTTGTTTTTTTGTAGATATTATTTTGAACATAATTTAGCATGTTTAATTGAACAAAGCTATTTTTAAAAATTAAATTGATAGTGGTATATTAAATATTTTGTGAGCGAGCATAATTATTCTGAAGTTTTTTTCATTATTGTGCTTACATAAATGGTAGTGTAATTATACGTAACCTATTACTTAATATAGGTTATATATTATATACATGCTATTTTATCGAAATCTGTTAAACCGTTAAAGTGTAAAAGGAAAACAAAGAAACAAACGAACAAACATTTATTTTTGTCACATTAGCAAAGATTAATTTAATAACATCGTTGCATGAATAATAAAGGATTCTTCATGGTGTACTGTACTCTGTTGATGGATCAGTAGTGTTTTTGTGCTTTGGAACGTAATTCAAATCCATTTTCTGGCTATCATTGGAATCTACTATAGATCGGGGGCATGCAGAAGTGCATAATATACAATTGTATATAATATGAAATATAAAAGTGCAAAGAATATTTACATAGTAATATTTATATAGCATATAATAAATAGTGTTTTTCTTGCATTTCGATTAATAACCTTTTTATTAGGTACTAAAAATCGCTAAAACCGAATCGCTTGAATTATTTTTAAATTTACGAAATCGCTATAATAAGTTTATAGTTCTTAAAATTTTCATATTTATTTATTAAATAATTTTTTTGAGAATTCACTATTGATGAATTATATTAAATCTAAAACATATATGAATGATGGGCACAAAGTCTTAGAAAAAGTTTTGATGTTATTTTGGAATTTATTTTTTTATAATTTTTCGGATATTTAAAAATATTTTTTCAATATTAACATTAACCAGTTAATTGGGCTATATAACATTGCGAATATTTTTCAATGTAAAACTTTGAAATGATTTTTTTAATAAGGCGGGAAAGAATATAAAATCTCGAAAACAGAATTTCTTTGGAACTTACTAAAACTTCAACTCAAGGGTTACTAAAACTTTGAAGGTTAAACTTTCTATAGACTAAAGGTAATTTTTGAAAAATAAATGAATATGGGAGACTATGAATAAACTAAAGAAAATAAATTGAAATTTCTAATTGTTTTCTCTCTATCGGTCTTTTTGTTTATGCGTGCATCGTACAAAAGCTATTAAACGTTTGATAATGTTTTCAATATAGCTTATTTTACATTTCCAGTGCGGGAAAACTAGATAAAAAAGCTTGCATAAAATGTATGAGAAATAATAACTTAAAATTCAGCAATCATTTAAGTTTATAGAATTATATTTGAGCTAATTCTGTGGTAAGTGAATTGTATGAAAATTTATATTTATATAAAATTGATTGGGCCTTAAAGGATTTTTATTATTTTTAACATAACACATATTTATTATTTTATAATGGAATGTATTTTTTCTCCCTTGATTTATATTGGAAGGTAATTTAACAGAATACTCATACAAACACCACACACCCATATTTATAAATATATATATATATATATATATATATATATATATATATATATATATATATATATATAATTGTTTCATAAAAAAACGAAATGAACCGTGATACTTGTTTTGCGATTAATTTTTTCAGACACGGATTCCTCAAACAAACTCGCATTCTGCACATCGATTCGTATGAATTTATCAATTCTTTTTTATATTAGGTACTGATTTATAACGAAATTGTTTTTTAATACATAATATCATAAACGTAAAATATCAAAAAACTAAATCAGGCCTTTTAAAATTTCAAGATAAAAAGTAAATCTATATTGTATATAATAAAGCAGAGTATTAACCGCATCACTAAATTTATAAGGTTTATAAGCATAAGGAGTGCAGAATCTATTTATATAAATCATCTATATGTTTGGTGTTAATTCGCCGCACGTTAAAGCATAAACCCGAGTCGGCGCCGCCCATCGAAAACAAGTGAATTAGGCGCATAATTACGACAGTGTGGTCGAGGCCCGTTTACGCTTCCCAGAACGACGTTATTCTTGGATATCCGCGCCGCTATCATTGCTTGGCGAGCTATAAAACTGAAGCTGTAAATCTTCTTAATCTAGTCGGTAAACTCCTTCCCACGGAGTTGTGTACTGGGTTCAAGGTGCCTGTCTTCTTCGAGAAGCTAAGATCTCGTCGCGAAACTTTTTTTAAAAGATTTGAATCTGTATTTAGCTGATAAATTTAGAAACTTTAGGTCATTGATTTCTATTGTTTTGAAACGTGCGAATCGATTTTGATAGGAAATTGACCACATTGACAAGAATATTTATTATTTGCCATTAATATTAACAAATGAATGTAATTAAAATGCAAATATTTATTCAGTTACCAGATGACTGGTGTTTTTATTTCTCTTTTTTATATTTAAAAAAAAATACTGACTGATGGAATATCTGTTCGCTATTCACAAAATCGGCATTAGGATCATTTATCTAAAATGCCGTGAAAGAGGAACTTGCGTATATACAATCTCCTCGTGTGTTCGAGTACACAGCTATTATTTTAGAACCTACTGTATTCTAATTATTTGGCAACATTTAAAGAATAAAAACAAATTCTTATTCCTACCGGTTGTAAAGAGTTTTAAACTTCCTGGGATCACAGACATTCGTTGATAAAGTTACGGACTTCTTCTACGATTTTTCAAAGGAAGTAAGATTTTTAAAATATTTGAGTTTTGCCATTAAATCAATCGCTTTATTTGATAACTGTACGAACTTATCATCGTGCCCTTATTGTTCTTCATACTAATAAAGTTGAACCTGATATTGAATTCGAAACCTATTCTAAACGGGGAAAGATATAATATTTCAAGTAAAAAATATTATAACCTATGTATTTGACATAAATGATGATATTCGTAACGTAATTAATGAAACAAAAGCATTTTATTAACCACATAATTTTCTAACTTGTCGCCTTTCATACTGTTTCCGATATTCAATTCTGCTATTTATCCTTATCTTGATAAAATATTATCCCTATCTTGTTAAAGTAGCATTCCGTGTCAACACAGTTTGCTTTACAATTGCAAATAACCCATTTTCCTTTATCGTAAGTTTGTTTGACTGTTACTTAAAAATATTTCTGAAACATCAAAACGAACACTTTTAGTGCTTAATCGGACAGAGTTATCAGAATAAAATGACAGTGGTTTTAAGAAGCACCCGCTTTTTTACTTTTTCAGCTAAGTGAAAGTTAATCAGATATTAAGACCAAGTTTAGTCAAATTCTACAGCAAGTAAGGGAATTGGTGTATTCTGCATTGACTAGCGATTTAAATATTGATAAACGCATCCAATAATAAAATAAAATGAGAAAATGATAACAGCATATAAAATTATGGAGAGTATATTCATTGTGGAAAGATTTCGTCAGCATATAAACACTATTGACTAATAAAATAACTATGAGCCAAATAGGGAAAACGGTATCTTATTACAACAAAAGTAAATCGTTAAACAGAACTCTAAAAAGGCTACAACCCATATTTAAAAAGAATTTATCAACTAGTGCGCTAGCCCCGAGTTTTGCCAAGAGAAGTAACTACATATACACTTGTTTTAAAAAATTATACAATTTTTCATTTTTTTAAATATTTCTAATGATCTAAATTTGTCTTTGAAAAACGATACGCGTTACCGTCCGATGATATATACGAATATACGTATTCCTATTTGTATCGATTGATTGACTTTGTAATTTTCAAAACGATTGTATATGGATTTTCACAATGATTTGTCAAATAATTTAATTTTTATAAACAATTTTCTGCAAGAACCCATTTTTCTTGCTGGACGAGTGTTCTTAGCTCCGTTTTGTGCGGATTTCCTTTCCCCTTCTCTCGGCTCCGTTTTGTATATATCTGTAATTCTTTTTTTGGTTAGGTATATGACTAAAGTAATGACTAGGTTTTCAATTAATTTTTGCCTGATTATTTGTGATATTTAGCTAATATAGACTTCTTTTGTTACTTAGGTATATCAATATGAGAACAAAACATTCAATTTTAAAATAGCACTAACACAATGTAAAAAAATACGGATGTACACTTTTGATTTTGCTTACAGTATATCACTCATTAGATCGTTAAAAGCGTCTCTGTAAAATGGAATTTCATTTTGATAAATTTACTTTTTATAATTTATATATTTGACTTTATAATTTAAGTCTTAATCAAAAATGCTGATTAGTAAATAATTCAGTATTACATTGAATTTTGTCACATGCGGCGTAAATAGTAACGCCGCCTTGCATAACGTCATATCACTAAGTTTCTACTAGAAGTCAATTAAATGGGCGTAGGTTATTTCTAAGAAATCTAGAAGTATTGAATTCTCTGTCATGAATTTTTTCCGAAGTAGCGAGTGCTAATTCATTATAAATATAGTAAAATATTTTACGTATACAATATGCAATGTGTTCAATACTTATAAGTATATGTAATGTATATTGTTAATATATAAATACTAGCATAAAGAGAAGTCAATAAAAAAAATAGCTTTTTATTCACAATTAAATGAAACTACGTGATGTAGTATTATTTCTACTTTCTTTAATTTCTTTACCACGACCTAGGTTTCGTTGTATTACAACATCTTCAGGTGGGATATTAGCAAAGATAAAAATAATGAAAGTAGAAATAATACTACATCACGTAGTTTCATTTAATTGCGAATAATGAATTTTTACAAAATTAACGCCAAATATATTCCATAGTTGTTTATTATTTATAGCAATATTTTTAACTGACTCAGTTTTTAAATAAGAAAAAAATATATCATTCAGTTATTAACACGAGACAATAAGAATGAGCCTGCTATTTATAATGATTATAATTAATTAATTCTTTTAGCATTAAATTAATTAAACAATGCATTTTAAGAAGTTAGAAAAAAGACTTCAAATATTGTATAATTAATGTACCTTATTCAATTATGTACTACGAATTATGGTTTACAAAATTAGTGGTCTAATTGCAATTTTCCACCATAAGAAAACAGCACGCAACATAGAAACATGGAAGCTGTAGTGAATTTGCATGCTTGGATAGGGTTCATGGAATGGGCTTCTGTTTATGTGTTTGTTGAAATTGCAATTTTGAATATGATTTTTCCTCTGGAACGATTGAGAATATATATATATATATATATATATATATATATATATATATATATATATATATATATATATATATGTATATGTATATTGTATATTTAAATAATTATCAAGAAAATATTAAAAAATGTAACCTTCCTAAAATCATCGTTTATTTTTTAAAATTTCTTCTGAGGAAATGATGCCATTGCTGTCTCGTGAGAGTATCTCCACTGATTATGCATATAAAAACTCGAACTCGAAATATAGACGATTGATAGTTAAAATATTGATGTTGATGTATTGTTATAAAGACGATTGATCGATTATAAATATGGTTCGTTGGAGATTAAGCTTTTTCAAAATTTGTTTCATAATTATTTTAATTATACAATACAATTTTGATGTAATTAGTAAGGACCTTCCTTGCTTTCACAGATGAAAAAAAATAATAGTATGAAAAAATACCAAACTTTGTACTAAACTTTGTTGTAGATGGTTAACAACACATTTTAGAATTGTTAGCGGTAACAATGCACAACAATGCTAAAGTAAAACCCTAAGAAATTCTTTGCACTCTCTCCCCAATATTAAGATTTTTTTAAACTTTGTTTAGTGTTTATTTCGCCATTTTTATCAGTCGCTCATTTATCAATCTGGAAAATTATCTCGTATTTTGAAGTAAAGAAGCTTTATCTTGAAATATATTAATGTCTTATGAGTGGTAACTAATATCGTTCACTTAAATCACTCAATTTCTTGGCTCCGAGTCTGAGCTGTTGAATGCACTCGTAATTTATTTCTGTACTCAATCCATAAATGTCACAGCTGAGGTCGAACGGATACTGTAGAAACCCATCATTTTAACCACCAAAACGGCGCAATAAACTTTAACATAAATATATTTATTAGGGTCGTTAAATTTTTATAATCTTACCTTGATTTTGAGAGTTAAATTATATTTTCCGGCTAGAACAAAATTTCATTATTAGGCACAACTTAAAATTTCATTATCTTGTATGATACTACAGTTTTAATTTTAGAATTTCTATGCTCGAGGAAATTTTTATATTAGTATTAATATGCCATACGATCTACAAACTTGAAATTTAAATCCATTATTCATTTTCAAGGAATTTTCCTATATTCGGTTTTAAAGGATTTCTTTTACAGCAGACTTATTTTTTTTCACAAAATTTTATCTATTTAAAGTTTGAAAAGAAGAGGATATTCAATACGCAAATATTGTCATTTTTGTCTGAAAGTGTATTTAAAACAATTTAATAAAAATAGTTTAGTTTTATAAAGCAATTATATTATGACATAAATAAGTAAAAATTAATGCTCATTTGAAGAGGTAATATGAATTATTTCATAATACTCTCATTTGTATTCAACATTAGTGACTGACGTATTAGAGTTGGATTTATTAAACGACTTTTAATTTAAATATTTCTTTCATATAAATTTGAATGGTAAAATTGAAACAGAAACCAAAAAGTGCAATTCTTTCAAACAATATAAAGTGAAAAGTCCATTGAATGAAATTCAGAACAAGTACAATACTTTACGATATGAAAGCGACTTAATCAAGAGACCTTATAGAATTAAATTCAATTATTTCGATATTTAACAATAAAGCAGGTACAAGCTAGTACAATAGAAATGAAGAAGTTATCTATAATACAATCGCATGTAAAACAATAGGGTATTCTTAAGGTTTGTGACGAAATCAGTTCCGTTTAATTATATAAGATATTGTTTATTCGCATTTGAAATTTTTGTTCTTTGGTCATAAATAGATGTTGAAACAATATTAATTAATGTCAGTATCGCTTTATTCCCAATTGGATTTTGAACTCGTGTCGGTTGTTAGGGTTTCATAGCTCAAAAAAACGAACATTCATAATATCACTTTTGTGTCCGTTCGTCTGCACGTCGGTCACAGCCTTTTTTCTCCGAAATCCTTTCACATAGAAACATGAAATTGGGAAAAATTATAAACCATTTTAAAACGTTTATATTTCAATACTAATACTCACAAATACAGATATTTAAATTTTTGAGGAGGAAATAAATTATTTGCATTTTTTTATTTATCTGGTATTTGAAGACTGGGAGATTGTGTTAGGATATAAATAATGCTTATGTAATTCTCCTGATCCAAGGATGAAACTAATTTGAAGGGTTACGTTAAAAATAACTTTTTGTATGACGCTTGGAATTACAATGTTTGAACGAGTTTTTGATATCTATATTCGTTTTTGAATTAATTATATTCGGATATATCCATTACATATTACCATCAATTCAAATTGGAACCCTCGTTAAAAAGGTGATCTTAATTTTAAACTCTTAATGTAATAGATTTACGACTGTTCAGATGCTTTCATTTCATTTATAATCACGAATTCCTTAAACTCTATCTTTAATTTCATTGTGTTTACTTTGATAGATTCCAAAAGGTAAGGGAGATCACTGGATGAACTTTTATTAAATTTTGCTCCTAAATTTTCTTTAAAAACCCTGCATTTGAATTACTTAGTGATTGCTTACCTTGAATAACCGAAGAGATTGTCAACCTCTTCGATACTTCAAGGTTAGCCACCAAAATTTGATTATTATTATATACACAAGATAAATGCTTAATTCCTTGCTAATGTTAGTTAAAATTTTTCCGATTGTGAATATAAATTCCGATTGTAATATAAAGCCTTACTACACCTAGACAAATGCTGTAATCAAATAATAAAATACCATCTATAGTCAAGTACCACAGACATTATCGATATTAAGAAGTAAATATGAATAAGCTTTTATTAAAATTATAATTAAAACTGTATACGTTATTCACAAATGATTTTATTTGTCGCCGGTTTTCAAATGGTACGTGTTTACATATTTTGTGTCAGCCATGCATTGAATATATTATATACAAAATTGCCACTAAAAATAATTGCATCATGTGTCGTGATCCTGTTTCTTCTTTGATTGTATTTGAGTTTAAAGCCAAAATTTTAATTTAATTAACATAATAACGATTAATTATGTGACTAGTTTGATATATAAAACATGTATTTAAAAAGTAAGCAGGCTAGTTGCCAATCAAAAGTGATTAGTGACACTTTGGTCTGCGAAGAAAAGTGGGTTAATAGTTTTGGTGAGGTAATTTTTAAAACCTTATAGAGGTTATTACAGTCTTTTGATTAATAATATTTTGCTTGTTTTTTCAGTCCATTACCAGTTCATTGAAAAACCACATCGCCTTTCTTCGAAGGAGACAGGAGTTTAAAAAAAATATTATTTAAATATAATAAAAAACAAAATTACAAAACTATTTATGATTTAGATTGCCGGTTACTATAAATAAATATTATATTTCATAAGCAGTTTTATTTATGAACTATTTGTAAATACAAAGACAGGAAATACCTTTAGTAGTAGGATTACGATGAACAATTAAACGCAGATCGCTAAAACTGGAATTAAAGAAGAATTATATTTATGAATTCAGATTTTGTATCATAACTTTTCTGTGTCCTAATGATATATCCTTTGCAATCTCACAAGGTTAAAAATACTGTGCCCGTATATCATATTTATTATTTGAGTTCATGTTTATATATTATACGATGCACCTCGGTTGCAAACTGATCTACTTATGTATAGCCTACTGTGATCTTGTAGAAAATCATAACATTAGTTTCCAAGAAACCCCGCATGTGATTTGTTAGGAGCAAATTAGTATAACCATGTTTTATAACGCTTCGATCCAAAAATATTTTTTGTTTGTCATCTTTTATATACATTCTGAACTTAATATTAAATTAAAGACAAAATTTAGTTCAAATAATTTTCTTTATGATCATAACAAGAATTTATTGTGCAATTTGTCAATGCGTATTTTTTATTACTCATGCGTATAATTTTCTTAATAAAAAAACATTATTGCTACATTAAATCTTATCATATGAGTTAATGTAAAAAAATATGTACGTGTATATTTGTTTTTTTATGATAATTTTTAATGTTAATTATACGCGAAAGAATAAATTTAAAATATTACGATTAACAATTGCATCCAAATCGGATATGCGATTGTAAATATTTTAAAAGAGAAATTAAATTTCTCTAGGTATTTCTAGCATAGAAAATATCACGAGCTTAAGGTTCATTTCAAGAGAACGAAAAGTTCAATCATTACGTGAAAATCTTCAACCGAAATAATCGGAAAAACCTTCAATCCAAGAAATCCAATCCGACAATATTATTAACCGCTTATGACATTGATTAAGCATCGTAAAATGTACCTACAATAAACGTTCGAGTATAAATTCGAAGCGAGCATAAAGTGAATGCCCGAATTTCAATTTCGTCTTTAGAAATTCAATTAGGAAAAGCGCGATCGCCTGTTTAGCTCCATCGTTCGAGTGTGCGATGGCGAATTTAACGATAATTAAGTATTAGAGACGTCAGGGGAAGAATAACATTTTCGGGATTACAGCTTAATATTGACAAGTTATTATCTGGGTAATTCAAAATATAAAATTTAACATATAAGAAAGCTATAGAGAGAATGATTGGTACTCTCTAAAGTATTTCAAAGTGTAGCTTTGATCAGAGCTTTTAAAATGGTGGTTGTATTTATGTTATCTTGTTGGATAATTAGGTTAATATTGGTGTTATACTCCTTAATTTCCTCTACATGTGTAGATTATTTCAAATGTGTAATTAGTTTCAAATCGCAAAAATTATTTTTAGTTACGTAGGAAAGTGTACGCAAAAGTTCACTTTATTAATATGTTAGTACCTTTGAAACGATATGCAGTCGTTGTACTCAAAAGTTACTTCAAACTTTAACCAAACATGTCATATATCTATTCATGTATTTCACAGTTTTCTTTTTAAAATAGAAGAAATTATTTATTAAAATTTTAAAAATTAATGGAAGAAAACATACCTCATACATAGGCGTGAAGTATGTTTGAAAGTGATGTTCCATTTTCAGCGAAACATTAAATTGAGATATGATTTTAAAACATTAACACTGTTTGTTACCCTTTCATTAGAATTAAATGCCATCAGCCTCCTAACTTTTCGTAATTTTAATAAAAAACACGAAATATAAAAACAACGTGAACAATGACATACCAGAAAACTATGATATATTTTTATCTTCAATAAAAATTGAAGACAAAAAAGAAACAATATTTATCACGTCGGGTTTGCGACTACTGATAATTAATCTCATAGTGGAAGGCCTTTACTAATTTAAGAAAATCGTGCAAAGGGTTGCTTTTAATATGGAACAAAATAAACTTCCTAAGTTACTTTGCTAATTATTTACAGATTATTCAAATATTTATTAATAAAACTTTATCAAAGCTATCCTAAAATTTCCTTCATAGTATTATAATAATTGAATATAAGTACAATTAGCTCCTACTGTAAATATTAGTAAATCTGTAAATATTGAATATATTTGGCGTTAATTTTATAGAAATTCATTATTCACAATTAAATGAAACTATGTTATATAGCATTATTTCTACTTTTTTAAGTTCTTTACCATGACTTTATTGTATTACAACATCTTCATATAGGCTATTAGCAAAGATCTTTCTAATGGATAATCTTTGCTAATAGCCCAATTGAAGATGGTGTAATACAACGAAATCTAGGTCGTGGTAAAGAACTTAAAGAAAGTTGAAATAATACTACATCATGTAGTTTAATTTAATTGTGTATATTATTGTATATATATATATATATATATATATATATATATATAATTATCAATTAAAGTTAAATGTTATTTGTTACATATCAATCCTTAGTTGTATAGGAAATGTTTTAGATGCATTTATTAAGTGTGGCTTGTGTTAACGTAAGGAAAGAAAATTTAATTTAGAAAAAACAACTACTGATCAAATGTTACTTTTGTTAATTATTTTTGAAAATATTTTCAATATCTGATATTTGATGTTGCAAATATTATGAATATGACAAAAATAAGCATTTATATGGGATACAAATCAATTCTATACACATCGGTGAAAAAAAGGGTGTTAATTTTCCCCGCAAAGAAAAACTATTTTTCCTAAACTCATTTATACAGACTGTCGAAAGAAATTTATCTTAAGAACTTTCCTTTCATTTAATCGATAGAAAATGTTTTGGGGTTTAAGTAAGTAACTAATTGTTGCTTATGGACTTTTTTCACGTAGATTTTGAATAATGTAAAGATGTTTTTCTACGGTAATAATGTTTGTATACCAAAAAAACATTTAACCAAGACAAAAGTAAATTATGTCTTAACTTGAACATTAAGTAGTATATCTGTGGCAGTCTTAATGACTTATATTCCTTAGTCTTTAAGCGCGCACTCGTTAATAACTGAATGTTAGCGCTACAAAAATTTCTCTATTAGAAGATTATTCTATCAAAATCTGAAATTCTAAATGTTTATTTGAGTCATTATTCTAAAGAAGTAATCAAAAAAATTACGACAGCATTTGTATATCATCATGGGTTTAGGAATATTTGTGTGATATTTACGTGTTGCTCTATCAGACAGGCAAGCAGATAATAGTTCTAAATAAAGTATTTATTAGAACTATTATAATGTTTTAGTTTCTCTCTATCACAGAAATAACAAATCCCATAACGAATTTTGTTACAAAATTTGTTACAAAATATCCAATGTGCGGAGTTAAGAAAGTTTATCTATGTAAGTATGTACATACATGCATAAGTGCATGTGAATGGGTGTAAAGAGGAGTATTTTTCCATACGAAATATTTTCATAGTGCTAATAGTTATATAATTCATACCTTTCCGAAACACTCGTTTCTAAAGTATAAAATTAACAAAAAAATTACTTAACAAATACTGATTAATCTGTTCAATAACTTTTTTAAATGAAATCCTACTACCTCCAGACTGACAAAGTTTAAAAAATATTTGACAACCTTTTTTCGAAATTAAATATCACTAATGAGATCAGCTGATGATCGGCGAAGTGTTGTCATGACGTTTTTTTCATAACTTTTTTTATATATATATGTATCATCACAGTATTCAGAATAGAAATAAAACCTGCCAAGTATGAGTAGAACTAATAGTTCGAGGCATAAGGAATATATTTTTAAATATACAATTACAAGTTAGCAACATAGTTTATAATATATAATAACTCAATATATCATAACACAATAATACCAAAAGAATACCCAACGTGATTATAAATCGAAAAAAAATTAATGTACTAATTATTTATCCCCCCTTTAATTCTTATATGAATATTTTTAAAAAGTTAACTTTAATATGTGGGTTAAAGATTTGAATAACTATTTCAAATTTCAAGTTTATACGTCTCATAGCTTCTGAAAAAATCGGCTCTGACCGACAAATAGACGGACCAGTGAATTATTTTATAAGGATTCTGTTTATCCTTTTTGAAGTACAGAACAACTGAAAATTTAAATTGTTAAAACAATTCACAGCTTTCATTTTTTCTTTTCTTTTAATTATTCAAAATTTTTGAGTATCAGCTTATGACTATATGTCGTAAACCTTATGACATAAAGAATACTACACTTTTATATTATAAGGTAAACTTAATTTTAACCTTAATTAGTGTTTAGTGTTCAAGATGAGGTTGAAGAAATCGTGCGGCATACAAAGGTACGCTTTTCGCAAAATCGATTTAATTGATGACGTAATCCTGTAAAAGACGATTGTAATAATATTGAAGCCGAAGCAAACAGTAACTACGATATCCGTACAATAAAGATAAAACATATCATTTGACAGTTAAGAGAGTGTTTGAAGAAGTGAAGACGACTTTAAACGTCTATAAACGTCAAGTCATTGTTAAGACGACGAAAATTGTGGACTTTGAACTCCAATCACTTAAGGATCGTAAGGCGAAGATACATTGTCGAACTGATTTTTTTCTTCGATTCATTTTTCCAGGACTTTCCTCCCCAATTTGCTGTATTTTTATAGGAATGAAAGCACTTTCACATTACAAAATAATAAAAGATATACCTTGGTAGGTGAGATAGTAATATGAAAGACCAAGAAAAAGTTATTACTCTAATTTGAGTAATAAAATTGTTTTTTGAAATATAAACTAAATTTTGCGAAGATAATTGTCTCAACATGGTTTTCCATATTGTATGAAAGTTATCTAACTGTATCTATAACCTTCATGCAATAAAGCAATAAAAAAAATTACCCTAAGTTCCAGATTGCATAAAAGTAACGATTAGGTTTTACTATGGCTTCTCTCGCATTGATGTTGAAATCTGACAATGAAATTTTGGACAAGGAAAAATACAAAACTATTATCGAGATTAAAACTATATTATACTTTAATCAAGATCTAAGTTGGTAACTTTGTAAAGTCATTACTGTGTGATTGAATAATAGACATAAAAGATAAAATTTTGTATTTTGTATATAGTCTTTTTATATATTCTGACTAAATATAATCACTTCGATATTTTAAAAAATCAAGGGCATTTTGTTGGTTTATATAAAACTTTGGAAAATAAAAATTGGATTGGAAATTTTTTTGAACCAGTTATGAAATACGATAATAGAAAAAATAGATATTTTCCTTGTTATAAATCAATTACATTTTGGTCCGGTAAGAAAATCATATAACTTGGTTATGACATGATTGTTATATATGGATATAACAAAATAACGCCGATTATACGAAGGCAACAAACTATTGATTTTGTTTAGAATACAATAAAAAAACAGTAAATATTAAATTACTTATCATAAAATTTTCTAAATTATGTAAGAGAGAATAACAAGTTAAGATAAAGGAAGTGTCTGACTAATTTATATAAGCTTACCGGTGAAGTGAAACTTTTTGTGTTGGTTAACAATTTATAATATTCTCTAGTTATCAAAAACAATTTTTCCTTAAATTCAGTCAGTAATTTATACTTAATACATTTTTACTCTATATTATTGTCCACACTTAAATGAAACTACGTGATGTAGTATAATTTCTACTTTCTTTAATTTCTTTACCACGACCTAGGTTTCGTTGTATTACAACATCTTCAGGTGGGATATTAGCAAAGATTCTTGCTAATATCCCACCTGAAGATCTTTGCTAATATCCCACCTGAAGATGTTGTAATACAACGAAACCTAGGTCGTGGTAAAAAATGAAAGAAAGTAGAAATAATACTACATCACGTAGTTTCATTTAAGTGTGAATAATTAATTTATTTATTAAGAAGTAATCGTCTTTGTCAAGATGATACAAATTTAGCCTATTTATGTCCTTGTAAAAATAAGTTCATTGTAAATTATAATGTTCACTGTAAATTATACGTAAAACAATGATTATTTCATAACATCATGTTTTGTAAACCTTGCACAGAAGTTCTTGTAATAAAATTAATTTTTAGGGTAGTTTAAAAATTATTACGTTTATAATTTGAAAATATGGTTCTAACTATTTTCAAATTATAAACGAAACGAGGTTTCATCTATCATCAAAAAACAATATTAACTTATGTTATTATTTTTCAAGTTAATATTGATTTATGTTATGGGTTAAAGCCAAGAAATATTATTGAGTTATTTCACATCAAAAGATGTATATTTTCATACTTATCCCTACTAACGTAATAACCTTCTCTTTTTATTTTTTTGTTTGTCTTTCAAACTTTAACCATTCGATAGATTGAATTGAAATGTTGCTCTTAAATAACACTTATTCTAGGGTAAAAGATAAATCATATATAATTGTGCTATCATTTATAGCAACATAGCAGTGAACACAAAGACTAAAAAATGTCCGCTCACAAAAAATTATGATGGGCTGCCCAAGCTAAAGAAAAAATATGCATTTTATTGTCTGATATAGTATTAACGTTAACAATAGTATCCACGAATGTTTGCTGTAAAAACGTAAAAAAAACCTCATGTAAATCAGTTTCACTATTGTCAAGTAAATATATTTAACTACATTTCCTTTGATACTTATAACTTATAAGCTTATCGTTTACAGTTTGCTATAAAGGTAATAATTTATCCTTGCGGACATTTACCCTGTACGTATTTTTGCTGGGCGGGGAACTCTGGCAGATAGAGAGAGCTTTTGCCTCTGTATATGAGGTGAAGAGAGAGGGGATACTCTGGGAGTACTGTCACATGGCGGTCTACATTTTTCTAATATCACACGATCAAAGCTGTGGGCTAAAGCTAATATTATATAAATATAAATATAGTTCATTCAAGTTTGAGTTTATATTTTATGAAGGAAATATTATCTAAAATAAATTATAATTTTTTTAATTATCATTATTCCCATAAGTAATTCGAACTTATAAAATTACTAACTGGCATATTCGCCACAATTTAATTACGTACGTCTATTTAACTTAAAACAAAGACTGCGATTTGCGCAAAATGACATTAAAGTAATCACCTCCTAACATACAGTCGTGATCTTTCCACATTCCTCACACCGCATAATTTACATCATTAGTCACGACAACAATAAGTTATTATAAACCTGTTCCGTTAAAGTAGTTAGGAGAACCGTAAACGTTCATCGATTTTCCAACTTTTCATTCCATATAAACATCGGTCAATGACAGGAAGATGTGATTTATGTTTGGAAGATGGAAGTGGAAGTCTATACATAATGGTCGTTTTATCGTTTCACGTGTGAGGTGAGTTTGGATGAATTATGGACCATTTAGGAAAATTTATATTCATTTTCATTTCCGGGTACTTTTCTGGATGTTATTTAGTACACTCATGGAAGATTTACGTTAACAAAACTTAAAAAAAATTGGTTCATGGAAATTATTGAATGGAGTAAATGAGAGACCTGCATAAATTACAATTAACCTATTTATATATCGTAATCGTGCAAGTTTGATCATATGAAATCGAGAGAAGAACCGTAAATGAGAAGAACCGTGTTGTGCGATTTAAAATAATTGTGGAATCAAAGACACTTTACAGGTTAAACGTGTCGTTTGTAGATATGAAGTGGAAAAACAAAGGATCATTTTCCAAAGGAAATAAAGGAAAATCGAGATGGAATTACATAGTATGTAACAAAATCATTGACAATGTATTATTTACATTTTCCATTTCCGAGACTAGAAAATACATGCAAAATTGCAAAATGCTTTGTCACAATACGCAACCTTTAGTTTTGAATTTTCCGCCGGCAAGAATAGTTTGAATAAGTTAAAACTTTAAAAAATATGAATTAAATGCTATGGGCTAATATATATTTAACAAAGCAATTCCCTAAAGTTAATGAATATCTATTTAGAAAAGTATTGAAAGTTTTATTAACTGCAGTCTTCATAATACCATGATTTACTATTATTATAACTGATAAGTATTTTGTATTTTTATTTCTTTTTTTTTGCGCCATGAGGATTGAATGAAATAATGCTATAATTCAAAAAAATTATTTTAATTTGGGATGGCAATCTATTATAAGGCCTTAACAAATTTCAAAAGAATGCGAAATTAAAAAACAAATGCATGTTTTGATACAGGTGCTAACCTTAACTATCTCTATCAACCTAATCGATGGGACGAATCTAATAATTTATTTCAATTATAGATTTCAAATAATATATGATAACTTGAAAAATTTCATTAAATTAATTTATATACTAAATTGAAGTAATGCAGTTAGCGTTAGTTAAGTCAAAAATATAGGAATGAAGCGGACGTGTCCAGCGCTGCAATGATTAGTGTTTTATGAGCTCGCCCTATAAAGTATTTTATTTTATGTGTCTGCCAATAAAATAAAATATTAAAATTTTACATTATAAAACCTATGTATTAAATACCTTTTTGCGAGAAAATATATGCAATTTTTTTTGTAAAATTGTACCCGTTGTACATCAAACCATGAAAAACTGACAAAAATACAATTGTATGGATTTACTTTATACACATGTATACATACATACATACATATATATATATATATATATATATATATGTATGTATGTATGTGTGTGTGTATACATAGTCTTAAATATAAAATATATAAAATGACATTGTTATTTTTTAAAATTTAAGTAAAAGTAATATAAATTATATTGCTAGGAACCATATTAGGAAAGGTTCCGAAAGAGAGACTAATAAAGCGGATTTAAGGAAAAAAGACATTGTTTAAAATTAATAAGTCAAAAGCTATCGAAAGATATGCTTCTGAAATTTATTCTTCTGATATGTTTCTGAAATTTATAGGAATAACAATATGCAAACAATTATTCCTAATGGTAGTGTAAAACGTCTTAATACAGTATGTTCTCTTTACTCAGTAAAAGTGTATTATAGGATAAAATGAAATACAGATATTTTACATTAAATGGTCCCATCATGATACTTGTATATATATATACACATATATATATATATATATATATATATATATATATATATATATATATATATATATATATATAAAATTTGATACTTGTTGTAGGGGAAGTCCTTTCTTATTAAAGAATCTTTTTTATTTTGAATCAAAAAAGATCTTCAAAAATAAACAAAATTTACTGGCGGAAATTTTATTTTTAGATCATATTTTAAATCTAGATAATTAAACACCAATCTGACGATATTCACTTTTATTACCTTCCGCTATAAAGAGCATAAAGACCTTATAAATAAATAAGATGAATTTGTTAATATCGTCCGTATTAAAATAATATATTCCACGAGGTGGTATTAACAATGATCACTGAAAAAAACTTAGAATAAACACAGCTTCCAATAGATAAAGAAATGAGGAAAATTCAATATACTAACTTGTGATAAATCGTTCTGAAAATTTATGAAGTAAGTTCCAATGCTAAGCTAAATACCGTCTGAAAATTTGTAAGAATTATTGATGACTAAGTTATAAGAAGACGATCGGCGTAAGCCAATCAGGCTCTAAACCAAAGAGAATGGAAAAATCTCTATATCGGAAAATTCTGAATAAGAATTAGATTTTCCACCGTATTTGCCAACCAACCTAACGAAAAAAATTTGGATAATGACTTTGGTATTGTTTTGAAATAAAATTATTATGCAAATTAGACTGAGGTGTTTTAATTTTTTGTTCTATTGCAATACGTCATTTTAGAAAGACGGTCGTATTTCAATTTTATCATTCGTAACTTAATTCGGTTACATTATCAAAAATGGTATTTTCTTAGAATTCAGATTTGTATGACTATAAAAACAAAACAAGTACATCATACTTGATGTTATGCACTATATTAAAATAAATTTAAAAAAATAAAACGCGTTTTAATAATTGTTTTACTATAATATAATCCCACTGAAGGGAATACCGACTTATTTCCTTATATAATCTTACCTTCTTTCTCTGTTATGTTCAGCATTTCAAAAATACTTCTTTTTCTATGAAAATTATTGACATTTCTCTTTCAGTTATCGTGAATTTGATGCAACAATATATTATCAGATATTCCACATATTTATTTCAAAAATAGAAAATAAATAAACATGTAAACAAATAAACAAAAAAGAGACAAAACAAAACTTAAGTGAATTTTGAATTTCAATTAAATTAAATTTACAGTTTATTTTGGTATGATAAAAAAACAAGTGCACAGAAATTCTCAAAAACGGGTTTCGGATTTAATGTGCATTTATGTACTGTATATTTATCTCAGTTACAATATTGTAATAATGTAGATTTTATATTCAATTTTTTTGCTCCAATTTTCAATAAGTTTGGCTCTTTTTTCTTTCACTGTATGATTACTTTAAAACCCAAATCTCTTACTATTTTTGTAGAATTCTATTATATATTCCTGTACATAATTTATTTTCTTACTTAGGTTTCAAGGAGCACAGTTGATTCATCGATCTTTATTTTCGTGTAACATAACTTTGTCCATTGCAGGACTTACGTGGTGCTTGATTTATAAAATATAAAGTGTTTATGACTTTAGTATTATCCTTAAAATTTTCCTTTCAAAATAATGATTATTTTCCATTTATTTTATTTTGAATATTTTTACCGCGAACGACTCAATTTTTTTTATATCCTACTTATTTTTACGAACGGCTATCAGAGCTGAGCGTGCTCTTTGCACGCTCTCATCGACGTGATGAAGGCAACGTTTTTGCTCGAGATATTTTTTCAAACCAACAGGTACGTAATTGTTATCCATGTTAAATATCCGGTAACTGCTATTTTAATTTCCAAAACATTGTTTTTACAATAACCCATCTGTCCGAAGAACGTCACTCCGACCTATCTCCACCTAAATAGTATACTCTTCACAAGGAATCATCCACTACACAACTAACTTTTTATTTTAGGTTCATAACAGTATATCCAGCTTTCATCACTCATGACTATACATTTTTGACAATGCGATTACGCGGATGCGAATGTAGTACTTGAGTGGCCTTCGTCGAACTTTTTAACATTTCTCGACACCACGGTGTTTTTGAACTTCGGTCATATCAAGTCATTTACCTAGCAGAAACTTTTCTGATGACGAAATGTCCGCGTAGATTTTTCTACGATTAATCTGCTGATAGGTCTTAGCTTTTTTTGCCATGATACGAATAGCATTGATGTTATCTTCATTTGTCCCTCGTGCAGATCATCAATGAGATTTTTACTACCATGTTTGAACTTATTAAACTAATCATAAAAAAAGTAGCGAGGAATGAGGTTTTATCACAGAATGTCAATTGAAGTCGATGGTAACTTTACTGTTGATTGAGATTACAACATTATTTATAAGCATTGCTATATTTGGCATTCTTCGATATTTTTTTTATAACCTTATTTACTTTGTGCTAATAACTATGAATAACAGTCGTTCAGTTGAACAACAGTCAAATTTAGCACATAATATATTCACGTGCCCACAAAAATTCGAAAATTGGTTAATGTTGAAAGGACTTAGAAATTAAATACGAAGTCCGGGGGCGCTCCATTTGTGAACTAAACAAAAACAAGATTACATTAAAATACAAGCGTTTTTTGATATTTGCCTTTAGGCAAATCGTGTTACGTGTATAAATTGGAGAGTTCAATAAACGGTCGCTGTCAATATTTGTGAAATTTAGTAGTCGAATATGTACACATGTAATTTGAAATCGTCATGTTGTCATATAATTCGCTGATATTTGTTATTATGTAAATAACATTATTTATTTTAGATTTTTCGAATAGTTTTCTTTGCTTTCATTATATTTTATTGATATTGTCTGTACAGTCATAAATTAAAAGTTATTTTATACGATTCGGCAAAAGTTTAAGACGAAATGCGTTTTAATACAGTTTAAGTGAAGATGTAAATCATCTAAAAATAATGTAATTTTATCTTAATACGTACTGTAGAATACAATATGCTACTTGTAATTGTAAACTATGATGTTGGAAAGTGACATACAAAAGATTTTTTGAGATTTACTATGAAAACTTTTCACTATAGAATGTAAGTACATTTGTTTGTGTGTATGCGCGCACGCGTGCGAATATATTTGGTGTACGGTCGCGTGTACATTTTCTAATAAGAGTGTGAATCTGCTTGGATGTGTTCGTGCGTGCATACGGAGGTACACTAGTGTTCAAAATGTTCCGTTAATGTACTTGTTAATACACGCTGATATCGTCTCAAAACGCCTTACTTTAGAAAACCTCATACTACATTTTATCTTTACTTTTATTTCATTCCTCTTATCTGTCCCCGAGAAACATTTGTGTAAAACAAATTATGTGTATGCGTACGTACCGATGTTATTCTGAAACATTTAGCTCTAAACATCTTGAGTACTAATTACAAAAACATTAAGTTTATGTTTTATTCTAATTATAGACAAAGGGATACAATAAAAGGAAACAAGTGAAATCGAATATCTATAGTACTGTGAATAGAGAGGCGGTCGAAAGGAACTGACGAGATTACAAAGGGTTCCATTTTTGCTACCTGGGTACAGAGTCTTACAGATGTGGGATTGATATTATCAATGAAAAATAAGGTGTCTTAATTGGTAATAATTACGTAAAATTTTAATATAAAATAATAATTTTAAATAATTGGAAATAATTACGTAAAATTTTAATATAAAATAATAATTTTATTAAAATATTACAGGAGATAATGAAATAATTATTTAAAATGGCCAAATAAATTCTTTCTGTAAATACAGTAATGTAACTACTGAAGATTTTATGATAACCAACTGTATAATAATAAACGTCAATTTATTTTGAGGTTGTAAAATCCAAGCGTAAATTAAAAATTTACTGAGATTGTAAAAGATAATTTTAGTTTGTGTTTGTAAAATATTCTTTTTAAGTGAAATGACATTAGAACAAAATTATCTAAAAAGAAACAAAAAAATTAAATTGCTTGTTTTTATTTAAACTTAATTAAAACTTAAACTTTTCAACTTCTTTTTTTTAAGTTTTACTTAAAGTAAGCAGTTCTATTAAACAATTAATGAACTGATTGTATCGAAACGTGTTATCAATAAATGAGCTGACAAATAATTAAACATTATATTAATACTTTTAGGAATCCGTACCTCAAAAAGAAGACAAACCCGTCGGTAACAGCCGTTTTTCTGAAAAATGGCTTGAGATAAAAACATGAAACTTGGCACATTAATAAAAATTATTAATCCGTACGTATCTGAATACTTAATACTCAGAAATATTTACACTGAAATTTCAGGTGGGCAAATTAAATCATAGAAACTGTTTTTTTAAAATTTCATATATAGTATGGGGTATTGTTTGAAAGGTCCAGTTATGGGGTTTTCAAATTTTATTTTCATAATTTAAGTATAGTTTCAGTGATATACTCAAAAATCTACAAAAAGTATATCAACCACCGTTCCTTTTTCCCAAACCTGGCTGTCTAAAATCAGGAAAAAATAATTTTTTTAGTAGCTTCGATTTTCTCGGAAAACTAAAATAATAAATCTAGATGTCATCATTTTTAGGATTCCGAACCTCAAAATGAAAAATGGATCTTATAGAAGCACTTCGTTTTCCGTCTCTATGTCTGTCTCTCTGTCAAGACTTTTTTTCTAAGGAACGCGTGGAGGTATCAAGTTGAAATTAATATCAAATACTTAGATCTATGGTCCTTTGGAGTTATAAGAAAATCAAGCTTCTAAGTTAACGTAATAAAGAAATTGTTAAAATACGGCCATTTATGCCGCATATTTTGACACTCGCAAGTAAATCATAACCTTTCTAGTTCCCATTGACCTAGGTTCATAAAAAATCATGCAAAAAGCAAGGTCTCCCATCACAAGTAAAGGAAAAAGTTAAAATTCGGAAAAAAGTAATGAAAATCGTTAATTTGTAGTTATATTTTGAAATATGCCCGATGTTTTACGCCTGTGAAGTATCTGTTAGGCTATATATTATGTTGTGTAAAATTAATATTTGTAAACAGTGTAATAGGAACATTATGTACCTTTGTTTGATGATGTTTGTAAGTACCTGCATTTGTGCGGCACCCACGTAATGTGAGTTCTAATCGTACTTGAGGGGTTTGTAAGTATACACCTTGTTTTTACGCCTGTGATGTATCTGTTAGGCTATATATTATGTTGTGTAAAATTAATATTTCTAAATACTGTAAAAGGAACATTATGTACCTATAAATGTTTGTAAGTACCTGCATGTGTGCGGCACCCACGTACTCGTAATGTGAGTTGTGATCGTACTTGAGAGGTTTTTAAGTATACATATTGTTTTTACGCCTGTGAAATATTCAGCAGGCAACATATTTACATTGCAAAAAACAAATACCTTTAATTAGTTTAATAGAAATACTATGTATCTTTAAATATTTATAAGAGCTTAAATATGTAAGAAAACCTCGTAGCAATCACGAGTTCTACATCCTCATAGCCATTTTCTTTATTAACTTTGATTTCTCCCAAAGTCAACCGTCATCAAAAGTACGGGTATATATCAATTATTTGATCGTAATCAATGCACTGACAATTTCCTATTAAACATCAAAGTTTCAATCTCGAGTTACATTAACTCTAGACGCGATAAGCAAACTTTGTAATGAAGGAAGTTTAATTATTATCAAATTCATCTTCGAACAAAGACTTCGCGATCTAACCGCAAGATAATCGTCGATCTCATATAAATAGCCGGGCGGTCGTCTGCATATGTAAATATTGGCGCGGCGTTTCAGCTACCACGTACTTAAAGATTTGTTACTCCAGGGAAATTTACGTGGTTACTGTTATGTTTTTACTGTCTTAGTGAGCTTCGAGTAAACTTTTTAAATTTAATTCGAGAAAAATTTTTAATTTATGCACGCTCAAGGAGTAATAAATCCGTCAATGATGGGAAGAATTCACAGTGCGTACATTTCGTACAGAAGTGTGTACAAAACGCACGGAAATATGTGCATACTTTAATATATATATATATAAATTTATATATATATATATATATATATATATATATATATATATATATATATATATTTATATATGCATGGGGATTGAAACTGTCCTGATAATTATTATCAAATGGAAGCACAGAGGTAGAGCGATGCTAACGCAGTTTGACGTTAATTACAGACGATGAAAAATTGTCACTAAAAGAATATATTAAGCAGATTCCACGTAAAATAGATGAGTAGAGAGAATAGCAAATATATTATGAATTAAAAGTAGACGACGTAAACAGAAAACTAGATATGTGTATTTATGGATACATTTTGAGAGATGAAATAAGAAATAAGTGTGTAAAAATGTCATAAAAAATTAGAAAAAAAAGATAGGTCATTAAGCGGATTACACGTAAAAGACAAATTGACAGAGGAAATAATGAATATAATTTTAATACAAGTGGCTGACGTAAATTTGAAGCAGATAACTAGATATGCGTAAATGTGGTAGTATTGTTTAAGAATATAGTAAGAAATAAGATTGTGAAAATACGTGGTGTAAAAAATTGTAATAAACTTACAAAAGAATACATTAAGCGCATTATATGTAAAATACAAATGAACAGTGAGGAAATCAAGAACGTGACTTGAATATAAAATTGTTTATCTGAATGCGAGAGAAAACTATATAAATCAGCTATAGCAATTTTGCAAGGATTTTAATTTTTATACTTACCATAGTTATTTTAACGTCTCATTGATAGGTTACTAATGCTTAATATAATTCTAATTAAATATTATTAAATAGATATTAAAAAAGACCGTCATATTTATTTCTCAAAAAGTCCGTCCTTATGAACATTTTTTCATCACTTTATTTTCTTACTGTATCAATTTTTTTATTGGGCTTTTTAAGTTTTTGTATAATTTTATTATCCTCTAAAAATCGTGGATATAAATATTCCTTACTTTTATTTATTTTTTTTAAATTATATAGTGCTTTCTTCGATTTCAAAACTAAGTTCCATTCAATCAGGTTTCATATTATTGGTGGGCGATAAGAAATTATTTGTAAAATAGAAACATATCCTGATAAGACATTCTATTAATCGGTTACGAAATTAGAAGTTGAGTGATCTTTGCAATACGATTAATAATAGTTTTTAATAATTTCAAATCCAGGTCATCTAGCATACATTATATCAACCTATATTAATTCAGAAGATAAACATTTGATGCGAAGCTGCAAAATGTTCTTTAAGCATTTGTGCAAAAGAATAATATTCATTCACTTTCATTCAATACTGTATTGTTTAGTTCAGTTAGGTTGGTAGTATATATATTCATCAACTATCGTCAATAATATTCATCCACACTTATCCATGGGTACTATATCTCGTTTACTTAAGTTGGTACAACATATGTTCATCCACGCTCATCAGTAAAATATATACACACCCATTCCAGTGCTGATATGTTTAGTTCGTTTCTTTTGGTAAAATATATTTTTACCCATGCTCATCTATAATATTCATCTACATTTATCAATAGTATATATCGATACTCATCCTGTTGCTATGTTAAGTTCACTTAGAGTTAGATCAAGCATTCGTTATCATTCAATCGTTCATATTTTAACTTACTATTAATAGCAGCTTATGATGTTAATCCAGATATCTTAAGATATTTTTACAATCGAATTATAATATTATTATTACTTAAAATCGCCCATGGCTGCTTCACCCAAGGTATATAGAAAATGGCATTTGCCCAGTAAAACAACTATTGTAAATAAAATTGTACATTAAAACTAAATTTAAATTCCAAATAATCCAAGTTTTCCCATTCGACTTATATAGAAATATCCTCCAACGAAAATATCACTTTAATACGATACAATAACAAGACAACTAAATTAAATTTGAAATTCCTAGTAAATTGATATCCGTCGTCCTAAAATATTTCATACTGACCTTGCATGCCAGTTACTTACGGTTAAATGACCATTACTTTACAGACTTTCACTCACGTCTTCCGAACATTAATCATATTTCCCTGCCGGCCGCCAATGTTTACAGCAAAAATATAACGGGAAAATCGACGCCTGGTATAGAGGAGTAGGCGGCCCACCATGATAGTTCTGTCAGAGTTATAAATTTTATGAAGCGTGAAATTCAAAGGTGGCCGCTTTGAGGTCGCACTGCGATCACGAGCGAAGCGTAGTCTTCGTTCGAGGATAAATGTGAGCGAGATTTAACTTCCATAATTATGAAGTTGGTCTGTAATTTGTATTTGAGTAAGTTTGTATTTGAGTTTCGAGTTAAAGTGGTGAAGTGAATTATTAGTTAACAATAGAATGCGATGGTTTATTAACTTTGGAAATATGTAAATCGTTATAATAACGCAGAATTAATTATAATAATTTAGTTAAAGATAACTAAAATCGTATTACAATAATTTTAAGGTCAAATCTCATCCTTATATTATCAAAAGACAAGTCAAGACAAAAGCTTATTTCCTAAAAAAACATATTTTGTTTCCCCTTAATAAAACAAAGAGACAAAAAAGAGTCAAACTAAAAATTATTAATACACGTGAATATTTAGGTTGAATTACACTTAATGTAAATTTATGGTTAAAAAAAATTAATTATTCTAAAAAGTATTACCGTGAAAATAATTTTTTGTTTTAAATACAATGACATTTCAAGAATTATTTTGATTACTGAAATTAATGCTAATTACTGAATTACTGAATAAAACCTAATAAATGTTTAGTTTATGATATATGATTGAATAATGACGTAAAAAATTATTTAATATACATATATGGAAAAGCATTTTTACACACATATTAAGACACATAATTCAATAACGTTATTTAAAAAAGAAAAAAATATACAAAAGGAACTCTAACACTGTGAATAACATAGATAATTTTTCATATATATATATATATATATATATATATATATGTGTGTGTGTGTATATATAACATCTACTGCTCTGACACCAGACTGGCCATCTGGCACGCGCAGCGGCCTCCATGCACGTATGTATATATATATATATATATATATATATATATATATATATATGTAAATTAACCACGTGGAAAAATCAATGTGTGTATGCTGTGCATTGTTTAAATTGTATTTTAATTTGATTATTATTTTAATTGTTTGATTATATGAGAGCACTGTGCAGAACAACAGTGAGTATTAAATATGTTAATATTTTTATATAGAAAAATGAATAACCAAAACAAAGTACTTATTTTCAAATATTTCCAATATTTGTATCAATATTTGCGATTAAACATTTGATATCATTTATTTTTTATTTTTTTAATGTTGTGACCTCTGCAATACATCATGTAATAAATATCTCATAATGGTTTAGGAGTTATCATACTACCGTGGTAAAACAGATTTCTAGTTGGTCGACAATATTTTTGTCGCGGATTTTAAAATTACAAATTCTATGAAATTTTATAAAATCATTGTTATTTCATAGTTTTAAGTTTTCATTTTTGTTGGCAGTCGCCATGACTGTATGTTTTTGTTAATGAGTAATTGTGGCCTGAACTCAGCTCTACCAAATTCTTTCATTTATTTTACTTAATATGACAATTTCTTTTGAATGTAATTTTTTACTCTGTTAAGTTAGCAATTAAAATTTAAGCAAACTCAGCACCAATAATCGCATTAAATTTTCATCTAGACATCATCCGTAATAACTTTTTAAATTTTAAATCTGAAAGGAAATTATTTTATACATTTAGGATAGAGTCGGCTAACTATACTGATCGATTATCGATTATCTACTGAACGATTTGATCGATTATCTACAAAATAAATCTGTAAACCACTATGGGTTTCTAATAAAAATAATCAAGTGTGTTCAACAAAGTTTTGAAGACATTCTTTAAAGTAAAATTGTTAATTCGACCTGCGCAAAATAATGTTATATTACCCACTAAGTTTACTTTCATCATATTTATTTTTCTTTTTTTTGCAGTAGTAAAATATACGGGTTTCACTTTAAATAATTCCGTAGCCTATTATTGTAGCATAAAAATATTGGCTTCTTCGTAGAAGTTATATATTTAATTTTATACTGATAATTATTGTCTCTTAGCTTTAAACAGTTTTTCCCCAAGTTTTTTCCTTGGTTATGAAAATTATAATTTAATATAGTCTGCAATTACTCTATTACAGTTGATAAATATTTAATATCGGCTTGTTACACAGAAAATGTATCCCGTTCAGACAATTTCTCTTTTAGTTTGTAATAAACCAGCTTTTGTCTGTAGCCACGACATTGAACTTTAGTGATTTTCATACTCGCATATAGATAAGGGAATGAATAAAAGACTATTTTATTATTACCCTGTTGAAAAGAATATAATTTAAAACTCTAATTATAGATTAAACTTAATAATTTTTCGATCCAGAATTCAGGTAAGTTTTTTATGCAAAAAATGCAAGTTTTGTTTGTTTTCAAAAGTTTGTTTATCACAAGCTAGAAGATAAATTTTCTGATCAGAATATACTTTCTGTGTATTAAAACCAGTAGTAAATAGTTTTTATTTATATTATATTAACTGCAGACTATTCAGACGTACAAAATATAAATTTTCAAGTGAAAAAAATTTGGCGAAAATGTATCAAAAATGAAGAAACAAATATTACAGCAAGCATACTTTTTCACAATTCGGCAGTTAAGGCTGTTTACACTTATCATTTCTTTACGTCTGTCCGTTATTTTTTCGTAGTATATTTTTGCCATCATTTCCCCGTGAAAATTTGTAGAGAGATAAATGGTTCCGGTGGATATCTCGATTAATAGGGGCAAAATTTATGGAAACAATTTTGTCGTGTCTTTTCATACTTGTACGGGGATTGTAAATATTTTTTATGCAATTTATCTTTTCGAAGCCTTTTTGTTTAAAAGATAATAAGGTAAGGAATTGTTTATATTGTGCTCTTTAATTTTTACTAATGCAAAAAAAAGAAAAATATTAAAAGTGGAACTTAGTGAGTAACTTGAAATTATTTTGCGTGTGTCTCATTAATAATTTTACTTTAGGGAATGTTGAATATATTTGGCGTTAATTTTGTAGCAATTCATTATTCACAATTAAATGAAACTGCGTGATGTAGTATTATTTCTACTTTCTTTAAGTTCTTTACCACGACCTAGGTTTTGTTGTATTACAACATCTTCAGGTGGGATATTAGCAAAGATCTTTATTAGCAAGAATCTTTGCTAATATCCCATCTGAAGATGTTGTAATACAGCGAAACCTAGGTCGTGGTAAAGAAATTAAAGAAAGTAGAAATAATACTACATCACGTAGTTTCATTTAATTTAGGGAATGTCTTCAAAACTTTTTGTCGGACACACTTTTTAAATGAAAATTATTAGACATCTATGATGCTTTATCCGTTCATTTAATCGAAAATTGATCAAAACCAATATAGTTAGCTTGTTATCTCTGGTTTTATACTTGTATATGTTGGATATACTTGGCGTTAATTTCACAATTAAATGAAACTACGTAATGTAGTATTATTTCTACTTTCTTTAAATTCTTTACTACGACCCAGGTTTCGTTGTATTACACCATCTTCAGGTGGGCTATTACCAAAGTTATGATAAAAGTCAATTTATCAAGTTATCAGAAAATAATGAAGTATCAGAAATAATTTTTGGAAGATCTTTGTACTGAATGCCAAAAATGATTTTTCCAGTAACACTTTTTTAGAATAAGTAATTCTTTTTGAAGTGAAACCTTCTTTAGGCGCGTTGAGCGATTTTTCGTAAAAGAAAATCTAATGGGTTCGCGTCACCGATATACAGATGTTATCACCGATATTACCAGTATATACAACTATATATATATATATATATATATATATATATATATATATATATATACATATATACATAGATATATATATACATACATATATATATATATATATATACGTCAGACTCCGTGATGTGTGCGTTGAGCGATTTTCGGTTTGGTAATATCTTATAAGTTCGTGCCACCGACATGTTGTAATGGTAGCATATTTGTGGCCATATGGGTGACGTGTTGTGCAACTTTACTGCTGTATATACCTATACAAGTAAAGTTAAATCGACTACTTGGAAAGTTTAAAGTGTGTATATATTGCATTGTTAACTGTGTTTAATTTGATTATTATTTTAATTATTCAATCACCGTGCAATAAAACAGTGAGTGCTAAATATGTTAAAAGTATATTTTTATATAGAAAAATTAATAAAAAAAACAAAGAATTTATTGTAAAATATTTACAATATTCGTAACAATATCTGCGTTTAAAAATTTGATGTTATTTTTATTTTTAATGATTGACCTCTGAATCTCGTAAGAACAATTAAATCTCGCTTCAAAAAATTTATAACTATCACGATAAACCACTTTAATGTACCTCCATTAAAAGCGGACAGCGGAATCAGTACTCCGCAAAGCTGTGCCATGCGTCGATATTCCTGTACACTGTAAACAGGCGGCAGCTGGCAGGGAAATATGATTAATATTCGGAATATGTGAGTAAAAAACTGTAAAGTAATGGTCATTTAACCTTATGTAATTGGCACGCGGGGTCAGTTTTAATGATTTACGAGGTCGGATGTGGATTTTTCGTATTTCATTCACTTGCGTTATGAGTGATTTGTTATTTATTATATCAAATTAAAGTAACATTTATATTGAAGGATATTTCTATACAAGTCAAATGGGCGAATTAGCTTTATTTCGAATTATAGCCTAGTTTTTAATGTATTTTTGTTATTTTCTATAATATAAAATTTACATAAAATAGTAGTGGGCAATTTTAAGTAATATTAATGTGATCTTTTGATAATGAAAATATCTTAATACCCCTTATAGTATTTTGTATGAAAGTCATACTAGCCACTTTTTATGCAGGTCGTATATTTGTTATTTCCTTTCTATTCATTTGTATTATACATACAATCTACTTAAGGTGCTTTTTCACATTAAAGTACATTTTTACGTCACGTCGACTTTAAACTTTTATTTTCTTAATCTACTCCTTAATATGCTTTTCAAAACTTTCTTTCTGCAACAATTGCTTTCCTACAATTAAACATTCCTAAACACAATCCGTGATTAACTTTTATTTTGATCCATGAAATATGAAAAGAAAAAAATATAATTGATTACGTATAAGCTATGGCTAAGCACGAACTCTGATAGCTGGTAATAGACTCACTGTCCCTTCAGCCTGGCTTACGCTGATCGGCTCCGCTTATGCACCGATCAGTATTCCCTCAAGTAACTCCTTATCTTGTATTAGCCTTTAATGAGAATAGTGTCATACCTGGGCGTTTAACACTTATCATTAGTTTGTAGAGCGTCCGGTGCTGTGTAAGCGTTTGGTGTTGTGTAAGTGGCTTGGATAGCTATCTAACTAGTACCTAATTACATTTAATTTATATATATCTAGATATATTTATTTCAACATATATTTTTTTATTTATTCCTCTATAGCATTACACCCAAGTTTTTAATATAATATTAATCGGTTTTTTAAACACCTTAATTCAATTCTTATTAATACGTCGAAATGGTCGGAAAAACTAAAAGTGCACATTTTGCATTTTTTCATTGTTTATTAAATAAGAAAGCAAAGCAGGGAGCAGAGTAAATGATCCAGAAGACCTGCACAAAACGGAGACAGGAAATAGAATTAGCCGAGCTTAAAAAAAGTTAATTTTTCTAAATTAAAAAAAAGAATTAATTAATTTAACAAATAATTTTGAAAATAAATGTGCTCTTATTTTAACCTATTGTAATTGGATAGTTAACCAATTGATAAAGAAAGTATCACCAAAATCGGTCCAGAATTGCGACCTGTAACATATTCTCATACGATACACGCACGTGCATGCTGAGAGACTAATGACGGAGACATGTGTAATGTTTCAAAAGTATGTTTAGCTTGTATATTGTGGCGGATCGATGTTTATTGAAATATCGCAAGCTATCTTATATAGAGAGATATAACTTATAGTAAGTATAAAATATTGAAGTTATTTTAAATTAACCTAGCAACCGAAATTCAGGTATCGCTTAACTTCTATAAGTTGGTGTACAAAAAGAGAGAGAAGCAATACAGTAGTCGAATTCGGTGATATCTACCATTGATATGTATCTACGATTGAAGTCCAAGATTTATTTAATATAAATCGTATAGTAATTGTTATAAAATAGGTTTTAATATTGGTAATAAGGGAAATTTAAATATTTATATTCACAGACATGGAGGACAAAATATGGAGGCTATATTACCAAATATTTTACCTTAAAAATATAATTATATCCGCTCCAGAAGATTTTAATATATGGAGAATTTTTCTATACAATTTTTCTTCACGAAGTGGTAATTTGAACCCTGACATTGAAAGACCATCGCAAAATCAATGCACTAGAAATGTGGTGCCGGAGGCGCATACTAAAAATTTCTTGGATCGTTTTTCACACCATTATCTCTGTTACAAAGTCGCTGAGAGTCAAAGAAAGAATTTCGTCGACTGTACAGTTGAGAATTATTAAATTTTTCGGACATATCTCCAGAAAACAAATTTCGATGGAGCAGTGACAGGTTGAAAGGCGGTCCAGCGGTGCAGAGACAGGTTGAAGGCAAAAGAACTCGAGGGTGATTTTCAATTCGATGAATGTATCTGATCAAGATGGCGACAGAAACCAACATCACAAAGTGTTTTAGAAATACTACCAATTGGCTCCCGTGTCGAGGGGAACGAGGACGAAAACTAACCATGTACATCATTGCCAAGACTGCGACCCTCCTGACAAGAGTTTGACAACTAGAGAGAGAGAGAGGGAGAGAGACTCCAGATAATATTAGCATAAAAAAGTTTCATTTCAAATTATTTTCAGACCAATTTAAGGGAATGTATTAAAAAGGAATTCTAATAATTTAAAAAAATCAATGTCAATTAATTTAAAGATTTGTTGACCAATAATCGCTATTTACAAACAAAAAAATTATGAATATGTTTAATGTATTATACATCATACTATTAAACAAGGAAATAGGATGTTGAACTTAGGAAAGCCATAACAATCTGCAAGATTAAAACTGCTAGGAACGATAAAATATTTAAACAAATGAAGATATCTTTCGTCCGGTAACTAATCACAAGTCATAATTATGATGGCAAACTATGTGTATTTATAATTTCAATCATCAAATGTTTTTACTTTACAGTTACATTTGCGTATTGATTTTCTTTGCCAGTTTTGTTTCTCTAATGGATGGAAATTGAATAAATTGATTATTCGATATCCATCCCGTCTAGAAAACTTAAATATTGTAAATGAAATATGACGTTTTGTTTATAACATCAATTTTCTGTTGGATTTTGTTTCCATCGAGTGTAGATTGAAAGGCATAGATATGAATTGCATTCTTGTTTTATTTATCTGATAGCATAACATTATTTTACATAAGATGTTAACCAAAGAAATTTCTCCAACATCAGTGAAATATCACTTTCAATAATATTTAATTTTAATACTGTCTAATAATACTGAGATATGTCGGGTGTTCTTCAAAATACAATACCATTAGTATTGTTAAAATAACATTTAATTTAATCAAGCGTTAATCCTGCAAAAAGCACAATGTAATGATTTGCCTGTATATTTTCATTGTAATTGGCACCAGGTCTCTAAAGTTTAGTTGAACAAGAGAACCAACATAATTTGCAATTTAAGTCTAGTTTCTAATTTATCATTGTGATTCCCAAAATAATATTTATTTTGAACACATTGAATTGAAATGAGGGGAAGAAAATGAGGCGAAAGTTTGTCATTTTATAAAAAAAATTTAAAGCGATGAAGGTTCCTAATAAGACCTAGCGTAATATGATTGAATGAGATATAAATCGTTTTAGGCGGAAGATATATAGAGTTTAACAAAGAATGCGTCTCTTATTCTTACAGAGGTTTGGAAAAGTCTATGAAGTATGTAAAAATGTTCAACTATCTCGAAAAAATACTATCAAAGTTGCAATTTCAATGAAAATTATTTATAATTTTTATAAAAAAAGTACGCCAAATAAACTAATTTTTTATGCATAGAATTGTCTGTACAAACATATACATTGTTTGTTATATACTGCAGATTTTACAGTATCTAAATTAAAGTAATATTTTCGTTGGTAAACATTTCAATACAGATTCTTCACCCCAGTATTGAATATTATATTTAATTGAAACTTAGAATTTTATTCATCGTTATCATCATACGATAAAGAAATGAGAATAAAAACTATTTGAATTAAGTTATAGGAAGACGCAGATGTAAGGAAATCATTATCAAAAATAATCACAAACAACAGTTTGTCATCTGAAGTTGTAAAAATAAAAACAGGATATAAAAAAATTACTTAGAAAGTAAAATATATAGAAAGATGCAATACAGACATCAAAATGGAAAATAAACGATAAAATATTTAAGAAATGAAGATTATTCCTGAAGTATAACAAGAAGCTACTCATTATTACGAGAACTCATGGAAGTGACTTTCAACCCAATTACTTAACTTTTTTAAAATTTAGTTTTCTTTATTCAGGTATCGATTTCTACATAATTTTTGAGATTCTTATTTCATTTTATGTGACTTATATAGCGCCTGAAAAATTATATGTATCAAAGTAACTAAAACAAATATTTTTATTTATAGTATCTATTATCAACTATAATTTATCTTTCAGAATAAGGACCAGAGAATCCTATTCTCAAATATAAATTATAGTAGGTAACAGAAATTACAATCAATAGAAATGCCCCTTTTAATAAAAGGGAGTGGAGTGGCCACATTGCTTATAACCACATTTCGGAAAATTTTAAAAACAAGTTTATTTAAATTACCAATATATTTATTTTATTATTTAGTAAAAAATACATATACAGTTTCAAAACTCGATTATTTCAGTAATTAGGAAAGAATTTGTTCATTTACTAGTTACTTCTGCAAAGAGTTTCTAAAGTAATTATCAATTTTATTGTTACCATTAAACTCGTACGTATATGTAACTATTTAAAGGTACTAACTACCATATCCGGTTTATGGAAATACCATATCCGGAATTATGTAAGTAAATTTAATGGATAAATAATCTTCGTAACCGGATTGTGAAATTACGCCAATCATTTTGAAATATAAATGCGATTCACACTGATATCGAAAAACAATCACATGGCGCTTATATTTCAATAAATAGACGTTATCCTTCTATAAACTTATCAACAGAGTAAAATAAGGAAGTTTTGTAAGTCCAATTGTCAATGAAAACAGGAATGAGAAATCAGGAAAACTAACGCCTAGTGCGTTATACAAAGTACATCTGAACAACGTTAGATGTTTTTACCTTTGGATATTGCTACACAAAATACGGGGACCAACAAATTTTAAAGATCTCAAGACTATTGACGGTTATCTATGCAAGACGTATGAAGAGTAGCATGCCGATGCTTAGGAATATTGAAAAACGACAATCACTGGGAATTAACACTAAAAGAAGCCTCACTCACAGCCTCAACTGCCCAAATCCGGCACTTATTTGCCATAATACTAACAACATGTAACTCATCGAATCCAAAACAGCTATGGGACTCCTTCAGAGAGAGTATGGTGATGACATACTGAGCCAAACACGACAAGCTCATTCAGAACTGATCATCAAATTCAACGACGACATCTTCAATGAAACATTTATTCGCCTACAAGATAAATGTTTAAAAATAAAAACCAGACCTTATAAAAACTTCGAATGCTAGCACCAGGACAAAATGCTTTCAGTGTGCTAAGCTTTGAAATTACAGAGGAAAAATGATACAATATCAACAAACGACTTTAACATATTGCTCACAATAAACCATTCCTCCATTGCCGCCACACTTATGGAAGGAGGGCGAACTGCCCATTCCGCCCCAAACTACCTTTGAATATAGCCAAAGAACAATTCCCAGTATATAAAATCTCAAGAATATCTTGGTGGAGTGAACTTCTAAAATAAGTTAAAATTATCTTCTGGAATGAATGCACAATGGCACACAAAACTCGCTCAAAGCTATGGACCGAACATTACAAAACTTGCGAGGAAACTCTGAAATTATTGGACGAGCTCTACTCATCCTCTCAGGAGATTTTCGATAAACACTTCCAGTTATCCCAAAGTCAACGCAAGTAGAAGAAATCAATGCATGCTTAACAAATCACATCATTGGATACATATAAAAATACTGCAACTAACAAAAAATATGAGAGTTGAACTATCAAAAGACAAAACAACAGCACAAAAGCTTATACAAATAGGTAAAGACACATATCCTACTGACCAGACGACCGGCCTCATTGAACTCAACAGTGATTTTTGCAATATAGCTACTACTGGGAACCAACTCATCAACCAAATTTATCCAAACAGTGTTCACAACTATATTAATCCATAGTGGCTATTTTAGAAGGCATTTTCATCACCATCAACTTTAGTATGGAAAAGAAAATTCCCGGTGAAGACATAATATACAAACCAATCGACGGGATGGTTACGAAAACGTTGAAAAAAGCGTCAACTTCCATGCACAATTTTAAATACTTTGCAAGTACCAGGAATGCCATTACACTGTCTTCTCCGATCATACTACTCAGAAATCTCAACTCACCAAAACTATGAAATGAAACAAGGATGATCGTCAAACAGCTATCAAATAACGTCAGCAAAGCCGGAAAGGACAAAGAATACGCAGTATTTATTCCCAGAATAAAAATGATCTGTACTTTCATTCATACCAATGATCCGTAATGCCATTCCAAATTAAAAGACTGCAATTTCCAATCAAATTAGCCCATAGTTTCATAACTAACAAACCGCAAGGACAAACTTAAAGACATTGCGGTATTGACCTCAAACAATCCAGCTTTCCTCATGGTCTACTATACATAGCTTGCTCTCGCGTAGAAAATTCGAAAAATTTGTACATATATACTCCAGATAACAAAATGAAAAATGTTGTTTACAAACAAGTATTGTAAATATTTAGAATATGTTTTCAATAAAATTTGTTTACCTCTTATATTTTAAAGTTTTTCCTTTTATTCCAGCTACCACACAATCTCATATCAACTCCCTGAACGAAGCCGGGTAACCCTAGCTGGGTTAACAATAAATCACTTTTGTTGTTTAGTATTAAGTAATAATTTCAGAAGTCGATATTAAACTTATGTGCAAATAAAAACTTGGTATAAATAGAGCTTATAAAAAATAAGGAAATGAGGGAAATTCACTATCAGCTGTAACATTAATTTATGATAAATAATTTTGAAAGTTTACATTAGCCACCTATAAACCGTCCAAAAATTTGTATGTGATAAGCTATTGCCGACTAAGCTATAAGCAGACGATCAGTGTAATTATATTGCGGTCTAAATCAACGAAATGCAAAAATAACTTCACCATATTGGAAAATTATAAATTGAATAAGATTTTCCTCTGTATTCGGCCACTTTTACGTATCCGTCAACTCATACGAAGAAAAATGATTGGATAATAATATTGGTATTGCTGTGGAACAAAATTATTTTGCAATGCATGGCTCACGTTTTTGTTGTAACATTATATCATCTCAGGAAGATATTTGTCAATTAATCTTATCATTCGTAAGATAATCTTGTTATATTACCAAATTGTATTTTATTTGATTTTAGGTTATTATGACTAAAAATAAGTATATTATATCGCACTTAGTAAGATTATTACATTTTATTCAAATTCAATTAATTTAAAAACTGTCAATACGTATTTATTGACCGTATTTAAATTAAATAAATTTCAATAAAATCCATGTTTAGCTATTTTTACTACATTATTCTCATGTGAGTTCCATCTTATATTCTTATTTCTGTGTTATCTAGATTACCAAAGAGATGTCTAGACAATTAAAAATATTCACTAATACCATTTGAGAGGTATTAATGAATATTTTTAATTGCGAAAGAAATCTACCCTAAGTTTCTATAAATTGACTAAACGTATAAACCTGCAGAACATGTTTAATCATAAAATATTTAAAAATATCATAACTACTGCCCTATGATGTATATAGGGAAAACGGGCGGATAAACATGATAAAATAATAAGGTTCCCAGTTTGCTACCGAACTTCAAAATAGTAATTCCTAAACTTCTATCGCTGTGAAATTGCATTCAATAAAACTAATCCCAATTAATTTCATAGAAAAAATATCGATAAGTTGATCTGACACTATTTTAAAGACCAAATATATTTACACGAAAACACAGTAAATCATGAATTTTAACGTATACCTTTATTTTACTGATTATATTTACTTAGGTATGTTATTCTGTAAATTGTCATTATGAAATAGTCATTTTTGTGGGAATTTTTGAAAATTATTGTAAAAAGTACGGTATGAATTCTTTACAAATTACCTGTGAACTGTTAATTTACCTGGATTGTTTTGATGCGTAGTGGTGTAATCAATAAAAGATGTTACCCTTGTTCTAAACACACTTTTCGACGATACAATACAGGACAAATGAATAATCGCCAAAAAACCGTCGACGTCCTGCGTTGTAAAAAATCGGTCTAACAATTTTTATTTCACTATCTCTCTTTTCCATATTACATCGCTATTATAAATTAAGGCGCTCTCTCAATCCTTTTTTCACCTATCTTTTATAAGTCTATGATATCCATCTAGCATAACGCTTCTTGACGTTAAAATATTGTAGAATTTTTTGTATCTGACCCATACCACTGACTAAACTCTTCTAAACCTAATGATAGATTACTCTATTGTCAGTAGTAGTCTTTATTATGAGCCGTACGTATTGATGTTACAATCAGTTGTCCCTGTTGAGGAACCTCTATCACGCAGTTCATCACAGAGTTTGGTCTGACCACGTTTGTACTTGACAAACTAGATGAAAATGTGATGTGGGATGAGATTTCATTATAAAATTCCAACTAAGGTTGATTGTAACTCTATTGTTGAAGGAGACTACAGGACAAATTCATTAAAGTCCCCAAATCACCAAAAAGTTCAATTTTGGAACTGGGAATTCTGAATTTCATTTTTCAGTTCTAAGAACTTTTAGTGTTATCCTCGTATTTACTATTATTCTATAACGTTACTGTGTAACAAAATTTAATTCATATTCTTTAAAAAATTCATCCAAGAACTCTGGTTTCAAATTATCTATGCATTTTTAATTCATCGCGCTGGGCGATTAAGGACACCTCATCAATGTTCAAAAGTACCGGATGTACAATAGACAAATTAAATTCATTAACTTGCTTTGTATTAATACTGTTATACAAATCAATATTTATTATTGTTCCGGAAACTTTTTCCCGATATTTCTATTAATTTACATTGTTTATTTATTAAATGAAAAACCTAAATCAATATCTGTTTCAAATTTTATTTTTTTTATTATTGATTTTTTGCGAGTGTTGATATATAACGTGAAGTAACATCACGTGCTATAAACATTTTATAATCCAGTGATATCAATCGAACGTAATAATAAAATACAAGGACCGTATATTTCATTTGTCAGCGGAGCGAACTGTAGAGGTTACATTGAAACGTTTTTCGATATATGCCTTTCGGCAAATTGTTTTACGTGGATAAGTTGGAGACTTGCACAATCGATCGCTATGCTAATTGCATTCTGAAATTTAGATAAAATGTAATACATAATTCCTTCATGTGCTACGAAAAGATGAGGCCCTTCTTTATAGACATCAAGGAGTTACTTACATTTCTGATCTCACGTATGAAGCAATTAACACTGGTTCTAATACGTATGACGTAGGAATTTGATATATGAAGAGCTTTTGAGATGTCTGTAAAACTTTGAACTGTAGAATTTGCGCACTTATTTGTGTGTGCGTACGTGTGTGTAATGTACAGTCGGGTGTAAGTTTTCGAGTAAATGTGCATGTAGGTACGTACGTGTCTATATGGGCGTGTGCCTGCGTGTGATATACTAATACACAAATTGCTCCGACTATTTACCTATTTTAACACTGTATATATCATTTGACTATTTTTTTTGATTTCATACCAAATTTCATTCCCCAGTTATATTAACTTAAGACGATATAAGTAAACTTTGTAATAAAGGAAGCTTTATTATTAGGAAACTCGTTTTTGATGCGAAGACTTCTCAGTCTAACCGATTGTCCGCATATGTAAATATTGGCGCGAGGTTTTAGATACCATGCACTTAAAATATTTATTACTGAAGAAAAATTTAAGCGTTCGAATTTTCTGAGTGAGGTTTGAGTATATTTTTAAACTTAATCCAGGAAACATTTTTAATTTCAATCCGTCTGCGAGGAAAATTCATAGTGCGTGCGTTTCATGTATAAGTACAGTATTATTAGACGCATATTAGACTCATAAAAATATGTTTATATATTTTTCTATTTATGTACTTTAATGTATCTAATTAAAACATATGGTAGACTTAATGCTAATAGAGAAATCGCCAATCAGAACATCAGATCAGCCCCGTTTAATGAGCGGTCGGGAATCGATCTCGGATCCCCACGGTATACTGCGTCGTCAAAGACCGTATGCCTTATGATCAACACAACACACTACGACGATGATGATTATTTATCATAGATTTATTATAAATATGGGTATTATATCTCACTACTTAAATACACTGCTCAGTAAATTTCAGGCGTAAAATAAATACCTTGTTTGCCTACGTGCAAATTGTTTTATTGCGCAATTTGATCAAAATAATTTTAAAAATTTTGCATTGAAAATTACGTTATTCTATTTTCTCTTCCCTTCCTTGTCATACGTGGTTAAAAGGTTTGGTGGGTGGGGGAAAAGGGGACTACAAAGTACCTTATAGCTGTATCAAAACTTATTACAAAATATTTTTGAATGAATGTCAAAAACCTCTTTAACGGTACTCCATTTGACAGGGTCTGTAAAACAGATATTTTATTCTCAAGTTCTATGTATTAGTAGTTACTTAAAAATAATGAGAAATATTTTTTGTTCATTTCTATATACTCACAACATTTGACTATGTCTTCATCCAACCAATCTATCTTAAAAAGATATATCTGTAGTATTTTTCCAGGCGGTACAGTTAACAGTAAATATTTAGTAAGGTGACTACAGAGATACACAAAATATATAGAAAAATTAATTTTTACGCCAAAAAGAACTTGGAGGAAATGTAACTAAATCTAAGAGACAATAATTACCAGAATAAAATGAAAAGCAAATTTTACAGCATCTATATTTTTTACGGTTCCGTAGTTATATTGTTTTCCCTTATCATTTCCTTACGCCTGTCCGTTCTTTATCGCACTTTCTCTAATTTAGTAGCTTCTCCATGAAATTTTGTGTTTTGGATGCATATCACAATCAACAGGGGTATTGGATGCATATCACAATCATGATGACATGATGTTTTGGATGCATATCACAATCAACAGGGGTAAAATTTTTGAAAGTTATTTTGTTATCATACTTTTATGTAGACATTAATAAGTAGAATATTTGCCGTATTTGTGATGCGAATTATCTTTCTGCACCACATTTTTCAAAGATTATAAACTGCGGAATCATCTAAACTGTGATCCATAATTTTTACTAATGCCAAAACAAGCGAAATGAAAAATAACAAAAGTAATATTTAGCAAGTAACTTAAAATTATTTTGGGTGTGTTATCAATGGTGCTAGTTTACGGAATGACGTAGAAACTTTGCTTTATCCGTTGCACGCACTTGAATATTTCAATAAAAAATTATTAGACATCAGTGCTGCATTATCGGTTCGTTTATTAGTTAGTCCTTTCACTGATACCAGTAATGGTAACCTAGTGCAGTTAGTTAGCTCCCGCTTTATACCTTTAAAGATAATTTTTTAATAGACTTGAAATTTAACAAAATAAATATTGATGACGTTTACGTGCAAAGTTAATATATTTACTGACTATGCATTTTTTTAAATTTCTATTGTTAAAAAAAATGCTGTAATATTTTAAAAGATTTAAGAAAGTAAAGACACTAAGAGAACAAAAAATTATTTAGGTAATTTTTATGCAATTAAACGAAGAACTTGGGAACGTTGCCTTTAGATTAAAATGGATTATTTAAAAAAAAATTGTCGCATTTGACGTCCTAGTTACTAATGAATATCTAATGAAGCCAGTTCTCACATATTTCAAAAACTCTCGATATTCACGTCAGTGTTGAAAGTACCTAATGTTAATTTTATCTTTACACGAATTTTTGTTCTTTGAATAATATTTATTAAATTGCGTGTTTTAATACATAAGTTGAGTAAATCCTAAATAATAAGTCGTAAACATTTTGATAATTAAAACCATTCTTGAAGGGTTATTGTACTAAACAAGAAAAATGGTTTACTCAACAATAAATACTACTTAATTCAAAATGTTTTTTATTTTCTAATTATCAATGGATAATGAATCTGAGCTAAGTATTCAAATTATATATTTAATAGTATAATTTATCAATATGTATTGAAATTGAATCTCCATTTTTGCTCTTTAATCTTTCTAGTACCAATACTGTAGTTTCAGATTTAGTATACACAAGAGTTTATATTTAATTTATGCAAAGAACAATGTATTTTATAGAAAAAAAGGTTCAAAAATATATTTCAATAATTTATATATTTTCTCATTCAATACCTCACATATTAATACGTCGGAAATCAAAACCAATAATTAACTAACTCCTTTAACTCGAAACTCAAATACAAACTTCAAGGATATACAAACTTTGTAATTAAATAAGTTAAGTCTCATTGACATTCAACGAAGATTGCACTTCGCTCTTAATCGCAGAGCGACCTTAAAGGGATCAGCTTCGAATCTCTTGCTTCATACAATTTAAAACTCTACCAGAACTATCACTGTGAGCCATCTTAACGCTCCTCCGAAAAGCGAAAAGCGGAACCATTATTTCACGAAACTGTGCCATGCGTCGATTTTCCTGTTTTATTTACATTGTAAATAGTGGAAGCTGGCAACGAAATATGAGTAATGTTCGGAAAAGTGAAAATCTTTAAAACAATAATCATTTAACCGTATGTATTGGCAAGGTCAGTTTGAATGATTTTAAGAAAACGTATCTCCGAATTTTATTTAGTTACTTTGTGAGTGATTTGTTATTATATAGAATTCAAGTAGCGCTTTCGTTTAAAGATATTTCTATGCAGGTTGAATGGGAGAACTAGAATTATTTGGAATTTAAGCCTACTTTCCAATGTATTGTTACTTCCTCTAAAATAAAATTTATATGAAATGGCGGTTACAAAAATCATCTGATTATCAAGATATCTCAAGACGTTTTGATTAACATCATTAACAATCATCAATTATTAATGTAAAAATAAAAACCCTTTAATGACAGCGAATATTTAATAGTCTACTAACTTATGGAAATTAAACTTAACAGCACCGGATGGACGTGGATGAATATCATTGATGAGTGTGGACATTCTACCAACTAAAGTGAACTAAATATACGCAGTACTGGTTGAGTGTTGATGAATATAAATTCTACCAAACTAAGTTAACTATACACAGTAGAAATGGATATGGGTCAATGAATATTATAATTTACAGAAGCGCTTAAATAGAATTTAACGGCTTTGGTCTAAATTTTAAGCTGCTAAATGAATGCAATTTGATTTAATGAGTGCCAGACGACTTGGACTTACAATTAACAATAACTATTATTATTTATATGTTTATGAGAATCATTCGACTACTAATATTTTTATCTCATAATTGTCCAGCTAATATCACACGTAATCGAATGAAACGATGAGAAAAATTAGCGTTATAAGATTTAGAAGAAATCGTAAAATAATTATTGAGAGCGATAAACGTTTGTAATCATGATAAAACTAAAAAGAAAACCACAGATAATATGTAGAAAGCAGTTATGAAGTTTGACTTAAAATGTTTGGTACATAAACTTATTGTTTTATACGTGTTTATTAACATTTTTCAAAGCCTTCATATTATTTCTCATGATTCAGTAACTATACAAATTTAAATTTTTGCAGAATTTATATTAAATGAATTATGGTTTTTATATCTATTATATTGCAAAGTATGTTGTTCAGGTGAATAATCATCATACTTGATGATACATCACAGTTGAGGATGTGCTGTTTTTTAATTAGTATTTTGGACGTCACTCAGAGACTCTGCCATTGAAGTAACAGTTTCAACTCCTTAGTCTTGAAAAAGTGGACAGCAGAACTGTTACTCTGCACAACCACGCCGTGCGTCAATTTTTCTATTTAATTTTACTGTATACCGCGTAAGGCAATATGTACTCATAAGGAAATATGATTATCCCGTAATCATATTTTCCTATCTGCTTATTGAGGGAATTGAGGATCTGCTGTTTTTAAATTAGTATCGTATACATCAAACAGATAATCTGTCAGTGAATTCTGTGTTAAATTCTTCAATCCTGATGCTGCAGAGATCCTGCCTATTTAACTATGAGATTTAAGGATCTGCTGTTTTTAAATCAGTATTTTGAGTTTCATACAGAGTTTCTGCTTATAAACTCCGTGTTCTAACTCTTAAGTCATGATTCGTTGGGGGTAAAGCTTACCTAAATCAGAAGACTTGGTTACCTATTTTTTAAGGTAGCATCGTGAAACTCAAGCACTGATAATGTCATTGAACTCCATGATTATCAGACTTTGAGCTGTGGTCGTTTTGTCTGTTTAAATGGTAGAACTTGAGCATCAGCCGTTTTTAAATTAATTATAAAATAATAAAAATAATAAGTATTGTGGATCTCAAGCAGATAATTTGTCAGTAAATTTCGGATTCCAATTCCTCACCTTTATGCTGCAGTGGTACGGACTGTTTTATGTACGATAACTCCAACCTCCTCCATTAACCAATAAATTTGAATGATACTTTTCCATCCGACTGGTGTCAGGTTCAAAAATTGTTAATTTGAATGAACTTGAATTTGACCACTGAAATAGAAGATAGATCATAGAATTGGTGAGGACCAATAAAGAGCATAAATGCATGAATTCGAGTGATAATATTCAAATGATAACCTAATTAAAAAATGTCTGCAATTTTGACATAATTATGAGCAGCATAAATATGTTCTTTAGCAAAATCAAGGTACAATAGTGATCTTCATTGGTGAGGTGTAAACTAATCGAGTTTGGACTAGTTTCACTTGTTTTAACGTAAGCATGAAATGACAAACTAAAGAAACGTTATATTTCACATAAACGAAACGTCATATTTCACTTGCGATATTTAAGTTTTCCAATCGGGATGGGAATCGTGTAAATTGAAATGTTGGATAAATAAAACTGACACTGAAAATCAATACGCCAATTTAACTCCACTTTACAAATTTTTGATGAGTGAAATTCAAAATACACAAAGTTCGCCATCATAACAAGTATTTGCAAATACGGCTCGAAATATATCTTCATTTCTTCTAAATTTTATTATTTTGAGTGTTTTTCTCCTTGAACAACAACAATCCTATTGTTGTAGCTTTCATAATAAGTGTCATGTACATTATATAAAATCCAGAAATGTATGTTCGTATATGACGATTGTTGATCAATAGGATGAAATTTATAACCCTCAAAAACTTACCTCTTTTAAATGGACTGTAATCTTTTACTTACTATTTTTTTAATTTTAATATATTCTTTTAAAGTTTTCCAACAATTATTGTAAACAAAATATAAAAAAAATAAATATGAACTTCTAAAAACCAAAAAAATAATTAAATTGGAGAACAAAATATGGCATTATTTGGAGTATATACAATTAACAATTATGGGTAAATTTCATTGTCACATGGAAGCTAAGTATTTAGAAGAAAATATCTTGTTATCGGGATGAAAACTTATAATTTTGAAATAATTATTTACAATCGATACTGAATATATATTTAAGACGTAATAACCAAGTACATATTAAATAAAGAGAAGATATTTTTTGTTGTCTAGCAAATAATTTATCTCCTTGACTACGTACATGCACACCCACAGTACTACATTTCACTTGGCAATGGGTTAGTTTTGTCATGCTTTTGTATATATTTGTATATACGTGCTTACCTGCCTCCCAATAATCTAGTTGCTATATCTCTTCGCAAATACCTTTATTTACTGACTTATCAATCTATCTATATACTATTGTTCACTTCGTGTATAATCCTATGATAAAACAATCAGAATGAAATTTATTTAAATGAATTTATCTAAAACATAGACTTGAAGAAAAATTTCCAAAAATCATGGAATCGTAAAGTACAATGGTTTATAATGATGAATTGTACGAAAAAAATATAAAAAAAATACTTGGAAGAAAATATATGAAACTACGCAAAATCGTCATCAAAGAGTACAATGACCGTATAAAAACAAAGAAAGAATAGATAATAAAATATTTAAAGAAGTGAAGACGATTTTCAAAGCAAAAAAGATGATGGTCATAATTACGAAGATGCACAGATTTTGTTAAAAAGATGCTCATGGGGTTGTAACCGTTTTTCGTAGATCTTGAAAATTCTCTTATTTAATATAATATTTTATACATTTAGTTATTCGAAATGAATACAGAATTTTAAGAAAAGATTTCAATTTATTCTTTCAATGTTTTCCGTAATGAGATTTATAAAGTAACTCATGTTTTATATCATAAAATGCTTTAAAACCATAAAATCACGACAAATTTCTATATTTAACATATGATCCATTTTTCAACTCTTTTTTGTTAGAACCGCGTCATGATTAATGTTTCAAATACGTGAGTAAACATTTGTAAAGTAACGGTCATTTAATTTTACTTTGTCAGGTCGGACGAGTTGTATACGAATTTACAGACGAATTGCTATTTTATTTACATTTTTCAGTGTATTATTTAGTTGAATTTCCGATGAAGTGATATTTTGTTAACTCGAATATATATTCCATTAAAATGATTATTTTCATAATTTGAATAAGCGAGCCAACCTAAATGTAAGTTTGGATTTTTAATATTTATATTCGTTTTAATATATAACTATAAAGAATAACAAAAATTGAAATACAAAGCTTTTGATTTTGAATATATTTTAATAGCCGATATCCGTGACTACCTCGTCGTAAAAGCACAATATTTTTTTTTATTCTTCGCCTGCATTCTCCGTCCTTCACGATATTAATCTTATAGGAACTCTATTTGCAGAACATGGACTTCGTAGTTTTTTTTTTAGCTGGGAATTATCTAGCACCCAGATGAGCTGAATCTTGAGCAGGCCACCTGTAAGTGATCATGGGAAAAAAAACACTCTTCAGGTTCACACTAGTCAATTTCAAACATTTTCCCTGTACCTTATTTATAATCATAACGTAATAAAAGTTTATAAGAAATTTCAAGAGCTTGAACTCAAAGTGGTAGTTTTAAAGGATAAGAGGAATTCGGGAGATGAAAACAGTTTCACCTTAATTGATGCTTATGATAATCTTGGCTTCGATGATGTATACATCGCTTTACAGTTTAAATGCGATAATAAATTTAATTAATGCCAAGAAAAGAAGAATTAGTGTGTTGTTTGATAATGTGAACATATTTTAGATCATCCCCTTTTCGACCCCTCGAGAAATCAATTTGGAAAATCGGTAAAAGAGTTATTCATTTGTTTGTAACGGAGAGTCTACATATGAATTCATACAACTCTAACTTTAAAATAAAGAAATTTCCGGTATTAATTTTCTTGTTTTTCACTGTTAGGGCCTGAATTTAAAAACTTTTTAGTAGAGGTCTACGACATATAAAAAATCTATTTATCAAATTTAAAGTTTATAGACTTTATGGTTCCAGAAATTCCGTGATAAGTATGTCAGAGGTATTTCGCTTCCATGTGCACAGATTAAAAATCAAAATACCAAGTTATATTTTTTAAGAAGGTAGATAATACCTAGTCCTCTTTTAAAAAGGATAATTTTTTATAATGTTGATATCTAAAATAATTTAATTGCATTATTTTGATTTTGGTTTTTGAATTAATTATCAACAGAAACATAATTAATAACTGACCATTGGGAATAAAAGAACAAGTAGTCATTAAAATTATTTCACAATTTTTCCGTATTAACCTTATTTAATTGGATACTTGCAAGATAAAATTCATAACAACTAAAGTGCATGGATAAATTTTACCGCTTACCCAGAACAATCATTACATGAAAAAAAAGATAATACTAATTTTTGTTTCGTAATCAAATTTCTGATTAATTTTTACTAATTTAACTTTGAAATGTAATTAGATATAAATATTTGATTAAAAGCGAAATAAACTTTTGGTTCTAATCGACGAGGTAATTTTGTCTCATGGTTATATCTAAGTTACGCTGAAAATTTATAAATCTTATTTATATATGCTATTATTAATTTGTTTCAAATCATCTTACTTATTTGTTGATGTAATTATCAAGAGAAAATTCTGGTTAAAATAACTTCAAAAATAAATCGTTCCGCAGAAATAAGTCTCGATTACTAATAAGGTATTTGCCAATTATTAACATTGACAAAAATAAATCCTCCTCTTACAGTTTTTACTAGCTGTTCCGACTCGACTTCATTCGCGTGGAACTTAGTAGAAGAATTTTTTTGTTATTTTCTCCCAGAAATCTATGATCATAACGTTTAATAAGAAAGTTAAAAGATGAAGTTAGTAGTACCATATCGTAATATATCTATAAGTATAAAGTTTCCTAAAATGCTAGTAGATGGTGTGGAAATTACCGAAATCGTAATATTCACGAAGTCAGTGTGTTTTTTTTATATTTTTGATATCCACATAAAAAATATCCTATATGTTGCTCGAGGGTTTAAACTATACAAACCGTTTATCTATAGAAATAATTCATTGGAAATCCTTGTTAGGGTGATTACCCACCAGCGTGCGCTGCAATAAACATTTTGTTTCAAAAGAATGTTCTCATTTATCTCTCAGACCGTTTCATCCATTTAGATACGATTTTCTGCAAAATATTTAGAACTAATCGGCAATGGTTCTTAGATAGGTATTATTGTGATTACTTACCAGTTGGCGTCGCAATAAATATTTTGCAAACGAATGTTCCCATTTACTTCCAAAATTGTTTGACCGATTTAGACACGGTTTTCTGTAAAATATTTCTGACTAATCGGCGATAGTTATTTCTAAAATGGTGTGACTGATTTAGACACGATTTTCCGCTTTCCATTTGGGATTAATCGACATTGGTTCTGAGGTAGGTGTTAGCTTAGCAGCCAGCGGATGGGTCTTTGGTGTTATGGTGTTACATTGCCAGGGGGCGCTGCAACATATTGTTGCAACCGAATGCGGTTTTAACAGAAAATAAATTTGCGATTTAACAACGAACTCATACCATTTGTTTCATTCCTCGATTATAATACAACCTTCAAGCTATTAGAGCTCCGTAGTCAAGTATGGAACCCTCATAATTTAGTCGTATGTCCGTCCAACCGTCATACATTCGTGGTTTCTATAGTTTCAGATGTATGAAATTTTGAAAGTATACGAGAACTCTTGAGATAAAAAATATCAATTAATAGGTAATAATAGAAAAAGAGTCCATGTTTTTTTTATTTGTTTTATCCAACTTATTAAAAAGAGCTAAGTGAAAAAAATTAGCATTAATCTGTAAAATATATTTATGTTTTAACTAAATATAAAAAAACTCAGTAGGAGGTATTTTATTACTTATTTTTCAAATTTTTAAATTAATATGAGTTAATATCCGTGTATTAATCCAATAAAATATAATTTTCATACAAAACTTTTTAATAACTTTTTATATGCAACTATATATGTTTTCCACATCTTTTTAATGCTTTAATCATCTGTATAGATATAATAGTATTTTATCGGAACAAAGCATCCGCAAAGATCCGCAAAAAACAATTACGGTGAACGCGGATCCCAATAAATCTAGTCAATCTTCCCCAGGGATAAGAGCACGTGTGGGGCGTGTTACAGGACTTACCTGGAGGACTGAAAAATCCCAATTGAACTGATTGAATTGAACTGATTTCCAAAAAAAATACACAGAAAAAACAATTGTAGCTTAATGAAAATCCTCGTTTTTCTGCTATCGCATAGATTCGCTTTAAGCTAGTTGAAAAGCAATTAATATTGTTTATTGATTTTGTGGTCATATTTCAAGAAAAATAAGATAAAACCAATATTATAGAATAGTAGTATTAACGTTAATTTTCTCTAAATTAAGGTTATATTAATTTGTAATAAATTCCACCAACATGCGAATTAAAATCTTTTTGATATGTACAAATTAGATTTGTCTCTAAATAAATATTTCAATATCCGCCGTAATCATAATATTTATACATTATTTTTAAAAAAAATTCAAGGTAGAATAATAAATATTTAGTGATTTTGATCGTATATATAGTCACATAATTTCGCCTAGACTTAAAGACACCCAGATATTGTGGAGAGCTATAAAATATCGAGATAATAAACCTTTGAAATTAACTCGGTCCGACTGATGACCTCCATTTTAATGTTTAAAGAAAAATTCTGTTCGAAGTCTATTTTAAAGCGAATTCTTGATCTAAATTTGCAGTCGTAAAAAAAGCCGTTAAATAGAAATAGTAGTTTTGCGCCAAAATGTGCCAAAATATATCGAGAGACAGATAGAAAGATAGCAAAAGAGTTTACTATTTATAGGTTTTTTTTCTATTTTACATACAATATGTACTCTTACAGTTATGAATGATGAAAACTATCAGATACCAGACATATTCGTTAATCGAATCTAAATGTGAAATTGAAGAGCACTATATTAGAAGCGATTACTTTCATATATATAATATCGTAATATTTTTTTATATCAGACATTTTTAAAATAATGAAAAACCGAATAAAAAGAATTAAAACATTGTCGACTATTTTAACTTCTTTTCCAAATCTGTTATTTCATAACTCATTCTAATGCAGGCGTTCATCCAACTTTCATGTAAAGTTGCTTAATATCTCGTTAACTTGGGGATAATTGGCTAAACCACTTTGCAAGTTCGGCTGGTAATATCTTAAAAGCGACCCTCATCTGGGTACAACTTAATTAGTTAAAGCGAAGTTTCCCGAAGGTGCAGCGCAAAGTCTTAGGCGTTATTGTGGGGTCAACGTAAAATGTTGCGATTTGATTTGATTACCGAATATTGATTTTGAAAAAGAAACAATAATTTAAATTTAATAAATTTTAAGTGAACTAATATTTTATGAATATTTTACTTATTTGGAAAAATGATTTTCAGTCGTCCAATTGGTTTTAATGCAAAAAATGTACGAAATTATTGCAGGTTGCTTAAATGTATTGTTTTAAATTTTCATCTACCTTTCTTGAATCATATTTTATAAAATATAGTTTTCCTAAAGATATACAGGAGGAAAATATTGCTAATTTAGATTATAATGCTGCACAATATAATTGATATGCCATGAAAGATTTTGGCCGCACCAAAGTAAAACAATTTTGTGATTTACGGTAGCTACGAAGAAAATTTTTATTTGTTTTAATATTTCGTAACATGAATTTATTATGTATTTTCGGTCACACACTATGCCGGTTTGTCACACATTATGCCGTACCTTGCAAATATGAAATATTTAGAGTGCTATCAACGGCTTATAAACTGAAAAATAAAAGTGTAATTTCAGATCAATTAATTACTTACTCAACCTTACTATTAAAGCAATAAATCAACATACTTATCGTAACAAAAAAATATCTAATCTTCTTAGCAATTAAGTTAAGATTACAAACTGATTCCCAGTTACACAATTTTATACGTGCTAAGGTGGATAAGGATGTGCAACTATATTATTTGAACATACCACAACCCTGCACATTTGTTGCATTCGATACAGTTTCCTTCTATTGGCTCCTTATACCTTATTTTTCTTATCATTAGTCTTTGGTTTTTTATATACTTCTTTGTCTTTATTGGGTTCGGTTCATGTTTTGGTTTATGTTTTTGTTCGTTTTCTTTGTCTAGTTGATTCTTAAATGGTGAACTACTAATCGTATTTTTTATGCTTCCATTAAAACATGTTTTTTATGCTTCTCATTAGAACTCCTATTTTGTGAATATTTTGGAAATGGAATTAGGTCCGATGACAGTGGTCAAATTATTTGAAGACTTGACCTGGCTTCAACAGTAGGTGATACCTTCTGAGATACAAAGGCAGGCGTTAGTCTTTTCTGAAGGACGCAAAAAGATTGGTTGTGAGCGGGATGGCCCAAGTTGTGGTAGATCAATTTCAACGATCTCATTAGACACGCCTGCTGCTTGTATTCAAGAGATAACCGTACATTGTACAGACGCATAAAAGGAATTTGCTGCAGAAATTGACAAGTTATGAGATTCAAATCGAGTATTTTCTCCTGGGACTTCTCTTTCGGCAACATTGCTTATCAGAATGTCAGCGTCAGTAAATATGTCAGGATTCGACGGGATAATAGCAGTGCATTTGAAGAGTTCTACTCCTCGACCAGTTGTTGCAGCTTAATTAAAGGCAGGTTTAAAATAGCAGCCCTTTGATAGACAGTTATAGATCTCCCCGGGTGATTACAAAGCCATTTTTCACATTCGCTGTAATAAAATTTCTTCAGAACTGCATGGAAATCTTGATTAACAGCTTTTATTGTGCAATGTGACACGCGGTTGTCTAAAATCAGTAGGATAGGCTGATCTTTCGTGGGCTTTGCGTGATCTCTGAAGTGAGCTATCCAATTGAGATAAAAATCTGAGTTTATAAAACTGGAGTTGAAGACCATACAAACAGATCCTAGTGGTGCAGCGTCTAAGAGTTCTGCCTTCATTCTTTTCACTCCAAAAATAAACGCAGGTGGAATAAATTTCCAGTCGCAGATACAGCATTGACAACAATCACATTTATGCCTTGCTCTGCGCTGGGATATTTTATTAACAGGGCGCTTATCCCTTCTAGACAATATTTTAGGCTTTTTATTAGGAACGGTGGACATATCAGTTTTATCCATATTATATGTAGACTTAGGCCGAAAGCCATGTTTGTCCATTAGAGCAGATAAATTTATGTTAAATTTCTCCACCTGTGGTCTATTGAATCCTACTGCCTTTGCAATATTTATGGAAGTTGGCTACCTCAGAGAAATATCAGGGTATCGCTTCAAAAAGCACGAAACCACTCTTTCCCTGCAATTTTAGTTTCTAAACCTTAAACCATAAGACATTTAGTCTAAAATCTTCAGGTGACTGCAAAAATCTTTTTCTACCTCAATCGGAAATGTTGTATCAAATCTGCCTACCTTTGTTGCACATTGTAGTTGCTGCAAACGGAATCATAATGTAGACTCTGCCATTCTAAAAGATGAGGCAACTGCTCTTTTGCTTTCGCCAGTACCGATTCTCGGTAATAATCGGTTTTCCTTTCTCTCCTAGGCATTTCGAAATAAAATAAAAATGCCTCATAAATTACTCCATGTAATGAAAATATTGTAAACATGTTCTAAATTGACAATTATCAAATAAAGTATATACGGAATTTAAAAAAAATATGTCGCGTAAGATCGCGCGCGCGACCCTACATGCACGCATGGTGCGCAATTTCACACACTTCGGTACTATTGCAAACATTGGAACACCACTGACATCTTTTCGAAATTATTCGAACTACTCGCATTAGGTCGAAACTTGATTAATGCTGCCGTGCAAAAATCTTAGTAAACCTATAAAACACCTTATGTATTTTTTATAGTAATACAATCATTTTGTCGAAAAATAAGATAAAATGCCAATAAAAACTTTGTACTCACCTATTATTTGTGTTTTTCAATGATTCCCGTTTTTTTATCGGAAGTACAATCCGGCTTTGATAGGAAACAAACCGCAACTGAAGTTGGTTACGAAGTTCATTTCGTTGTCCTATTATGACGTGTGCGCAATTTTATCGACCACGCAATTTTATCGAATCGTGCACCATCCTACCCTATGCATATAATAAAAAGAGAGTGAATTCCGTGCAATGAAAATATGTAAATAAAGTGATTGATTTTGTGTTTACAATGATAATAGAAGCCAGATAACTTATTTTGAATTTTTGTCTGTCTGTCTTGTCGTGTCAAAATCTATTGGACGGATTTTGATAAAATTTGATTTGGTAATACTATATAGCCGGGCACAACATAAAAGAAAAAAAGAACAAATTTTTTTCTAATTATACGCGAAAGAGGTTATAGGCACAGGTAGTATATAATAATATTAAAAAAGAATAATTTTGAAACTATCGATTAAAGTTTGTCCTATAAATGTACATAGAAGCTATTCAAGTTTCAAAAATCAGGAGCTTATATTTGAAATATCGGGGCTAGATAAAAATTTTAGTTACATTTGGCCATTTATTGAATATATTTGGCGTTAATTTTGTAGAAATTCATTATTCACAATTAAATGAAACTACGTGATGTAGTATTATTTCTACTTTTTAAAATTTCTCTACCACGACCTATGTTTCGTTGTATTACAACATCTTCAGGTGGGATACTAGCAAAGATTTTACTAATATCTCACCATCTTTGCTAATACAACGAAATACAACGAAACCTAGGTCGTGGTAAAGAAATTTAAAAAAGTAGAAATAATACTACATCACATAGTTTCATTTAATTGTGTTACATTTGGCCCTTAAATTTACCACTAAAATTTGTGTTTTATGCGAATCCCTTGTCGAAGGAAATTAATATTATATACAGTAAAATTAATATTAGTATTAAGTGAAAAAAGAAAGAGAGGAATATAGCACCAATATTAGAGGTTAAGATAGATTATACAACACAAACATGTTGTATAATATATCTGTTACAGTTGTAGAAACGTCGCAAACTTTTCAAAACTTATGATATTTAGAATCGTTGCTGCAATTTTCCGGCAAGCTTGCAGTAACCGTGTTACTAAAAATTTGCTCTTAATTATGAATTTAATAGTTCGGGAGATAGATGGCATATTATATTTTTGTGGACGTTTGAAATTTTTAATTAATTTTCAATTATTTTGAGTTATTTTATTTAAAATTATAAAATAAATGGTTCTAATATTTTTATGACTTGCTGAATCAATTGATATACTAGGCGATATATGAAATTATACACAATTTTTTTAGTTACATCCTTAGACCGCTCTGAATTTTTTATGTAAATATTTTTGAATATCGTACACATATTAATATATTTTATTACAATGTTTATCTGTATGTCCTCTAAAAACCCTTTATAAATGTTTGAGTGTTAACTATTAAAATATTATATAGGTTAAAAAGGTTCATAAACATTCCTTTCAAGTTTCTACATTAAACGGTTTCTACGATAGATGGACGGTTATGTGAGTTATCTTATGATGGTTTCGAATTATTTTCCTTTTGAGGTCAGGAAACCTAAAAGATATTAGTGTTATAACAAAGATTTAAATGTTTTAAATAAGCGCCATTTCATTAGGAAGTGGCCAGCCAATATATCACCTACGTTGTTAAATTGAAATTACGTAGTAAACTCGTGTTATAAGTTTAAAGGTCTCACAGAGGAATATAGGTATTCCTTAATATATTCAGGGTCCGTATTGTCCAAAGTACAGTATATTTGAGATATTTAACCAATAATTTCATGCTTTCATAAAACTTATTTCAGAATAATTCTGCACTTGTAGTGGAATATTATATTTGACGGTTCTGCCTAAAAACATATCAGGATAACTAAATTAAAAGAATAAATTTTAAATAGAATATTAATTTACTTTTCCTCTTTTTAATAAAGAAGTATTTCCAATCAACATCAAAACCGCTGGCTCGACCATGCATGTACAACCGCAAGTAGATACTACGAATTTCCATTAGGATACAGCTATTTTCCCTTCTCTCGTTTTCCACACGCTCGCTATGTGGGTATTTTCCTGTCGACTAATGCTTTTATTGCTACCCCACGTGAGCCGAACGTCCAGCATTGAACGGATTTATATTCACTCTAATTGTTTTTTTCAAATAAATTTAGATTCAATTCAAAGTGGAATATTGTTACAGTGAAATACAGACCAAATCTATAGGTTGCAACCGGATTATAAAATATGTCTTTTTAAATAGCGCTTAGGGGCTTCACAAATTGAGGTTATTTTCATAAAGGTTAAAGGACATCAAGCTGCATTACAAAATGTGTAAATCAGAAAACGCCAAATGTTTATGATATTTTTTGTTCTAGAATGCGGATAGATAAATATACCATTATATCACACGGCGCAAATCCAACTGTTAAAGTGAATGACACAACTATTGAAGAACTTTCTTGGTGGGATTAGGAATTGGAGAAACTTTGTCAACATTTTCAATCGGAAGTGATTAGAAAAAGGCCGGGTATTATTTTCAAGTGGTATGTACATATGTCCAATATAAGGTCATTTATCCATAACTTGAAAATATATCTGCAAGTGCTTAGTCCTTTTAAACATTCGAGATAATGTACTTTCAGAAACAATACTTTAACTGATAATTTAAAATTTAACACAGGACATTCCATTATGTCAGTTAGAGGAACTGCCTATGGGTTTAGAATATGAGACTATACTTTCGTTGCCTATAAGAATACCAAACCTAACTGTCGAGTATAAAATAGATTTTGATAAACGCGATTTTATTTTATGGGTAAATTTTAAGATAAATTAAACCCTCAAAGCAGCATCAAAATATGTGTTAATAGTGACTCGTAAGTTCTTCATCAATATACGAGTATTTTTTACTAGTTTACTAGTTTTTTACTTTTGGATAATATTTTAAGAGTAACACACTTTACGCCATCTAGTATATTGATAATAAAGGTGAACTTTTCTAAATTAAGTGCACTTTGCATAAAAGTATCAATTTATCATATTTTCTTTTCAGTTGGAAAATTGGAATGAAACATAACCAATAGATATTTATCTCACACCCAATAGAAACCACCAGAGAAAATGTTATTGAAATCCCTTTACTTTTCTGGACCAATGCGTGAACTAATAAATGGACTCCCAGACAGAGACAGAAACTCCTGCAACAATATTTTTGCATCCTATTGTTTTCAATACGTCACTAACAAGTAAGCTCAATCGAATACATACAATATAGGAAAATTTTATTTAAACAAGACGAATAACATGGAGGTCTACCCTTATAGATTTACTAGCCTTCGAGTGGCTCTTTCAAGCACCAACTCCTCCCATACTACCCCTTACTTCACCTCTAGTTATACTAATTTATCAAAATATAACCGCATGGAAAACTTCATTGCGCGATTTAAATTTCACGTAGTGCAATCTATTGATATATAAATGTACGTTAAACATTTATCTAAGTAAAACAAGTTACGGATAATTTATATATTTAATAGTAATTCAAGTAACTACACAAATTTTGATTAATCTCATATGTTCGTTCAGTAAAAATTATAATGTTACTTGAATTTTTACAATTTTCGATTCGCTCATGAGTTTCTCACAATTCCGAAAATAATCATTTTGTTTCAATCTATAAAACAGCATCTTAATTGATATCGAGACAATGACTTTTAAAGATTTTCAACCAGTATTTCCTTATCTCACGTGCCATCATATTTATTGTTCCACACATATCATCGCGAAAGACTTTTATAGACTTATCCATTAAATATGGGTAGTGAAACTATAATCCCGCAAATATGGCCCATGCATCACTTTTCCTGCTCGTTGTCGGTACAAGTGGCGTCCGCTATCCAGGAAATATGTTCAAGAAATATCTCTCAATGATTTGTTATTGTGATTAAAAGGAAAGTAAATCTTTCCTAAGGTCAAAATCCACGAGGTATGGATTACATCGGAGTTAGTATTCAGTATGTTTTATTTGTCGTAATGAATAGTAATTTTTTTAATAAAACGCTTGGAAACTTAAATGGTTATCTTCTCTTCTTCTCAGTCATGTCGCTCTTGACAGAGCTGTCGTGGACATAATGAGGCTACATCACCATGGTTGATGTGACCTTCCTCACAATTTCTCGCCATCTTAACCTATGGGCCGACATCTTAGTGCATTTATGTAGAGGGTCTCCAACTGCTGATTTTACTTGATCAGCCTATCGCATGGATGAACTGCCACGCGGTCTGTTTCCTTTCACCCTTCCCTGGATCACTTAACGCTCTATTTAGTCGGTGTTTCGCCTCGAGATATGACCAAAGAACTTCAAAATTCAAGACCGTACTTGGGTTGACAGACGCTGCGTGATACTAAATGGTTATAGTGATATTTACGTCAGAAAGAGAGCATATAAGTGCAAAAATATATGTTTAAAAATTTAACAAATAAATATTTAAAGGTGATTTACGTATATAATTATGGTAATTATGTACTATAAATTTATGTTTTGACATATCGTTTTGAATTTATCCTTTTCTACAATAATGACTTTAAATTTTTCAGTATTTAAGGATAATTATTTCAGATAATCGACACTTCCGTGCAAGAAGATATATACACACGCACACAACCATATTAATAACCTCGTCGAAGAAATTTTATTTCCCCTATGTTTAATTTGGAACAAAAATCAATTTTCCCGCAGACGAAATACGTAAATTTTCTGATTCAGGTGCCTGTAGAATATGAATAAATGAGAAATATTTTAATATATCTGGGAAATACGAAAACAAGGTAATAAGGGTCTGAGAGCTACTGGTTTGCCTGACTTCTCATGGAAAAATGGGTACCAGAGTCTCAAGGAGGTTGTACTTCTGCCTCTTGATCCGCGGGAGGTATTTCATTTCCCTTCTACCATCTATGGAAACCCACGGGAAGTGTTCCCCGATCCGCCACCTGGGGACGGGCCCTCTAGGGTTTACAGGCTACCCCGAGGGATTGCTACATTCACTACAGCAAGTTGAATGATATTTTTGGTCATAATGAGAACTACTGAAAATACCAATCGCACCAGTATGCGAGAATATGAAGAATTATTATATCAATTCAAAATGAAATCTAACTAACATGTACGAGTATATTCAGCAATAGTAATTTTTTATAGTATATAATTAAAAAAAAGTATATAATTTCACATAGGCTGAATGACAAAATTTATATATTTTATGAGCGGGGAGAATTCTTTCTTTCTTAAAGTTTGGACACCATGTGTTGATAACTGACAAACCTGTTATTTCACTTCATAAATTTTTTTAGATATAATTAAAAAGAAAATTTTCAATTTATGAGCATAATTTAATATTATGTCGTCTATCGTTTGTCATCAGCATATTCGACGAAACAATTGGGTAACTTCACTCTTTCGATGGAATGCGTCATCTTTTTTAATTTATTATCGCGTAAATATTAAAATAGCAAGCGAAATATATGACAGTCGGGGGCGAAAATGATGGGAACTCAGTTCTCCATCCCAGTTGAAAGATTAAAATTAAAATTAAATTTCTCATTGTTTACTATTTCAAAGCAGTGCAAAACTAGCAGTACAGCCAACCAAACTACAGTAATAGAATTTAACGATAGTTTCATTTTATTTTATTAAAACTAATAAAATATTAGATCTAACGAAACAGGTTTAATATTATATGGGATTATGACCGTATTTTTACGTAATCGTCATTTCAATATTATCTCTACAGCCTTGTACTCTAGTACATTTGCTTAAAATAATTGTAATTTGAATGTCATTACACATTCAAATATAATTTGATTAATTATGGATAGTTACTATTAAAATATACATACGTCCATGTGTTTTACATAACTTCTATATTTTATCGTGCGTTTGTTCTTTGAGAATATTATTGTTAACATTTTTCTGAATAGATCGAGCTATAATGTTAGGATAATTATATTTGCGAGTGAAACGAAATTATTGTTTCACATAAAAAATATGAAAAACTTTCACTTAGTACTAAATACACAAATGTGTTTAGTGTACTGAAACCCAAAGGAATATTTCATTTAGACTTAATAAATTTATAGCCAATAAGATAGGCAAAGTTGGTACGACTCGTTCGTAAGTTAATAATTAAAAGTTCAGCTTGCAGCAGTGAATATAGCAATCTTTATCCTTATACGGAAAATTCGCTTATCTCGTTGAATATAAATTTGTTAGGTCTAAATAAAACACACACTAGTGTTTTATTATAATTTTATTTGGTAGTAATAAATGTGTACTTTTTTAAATATTATTTTTCATAATAATGTTGTCTACAAAAGTGCTTGGAGTGATAAATTTATTTCCGTTTTCATTTGAAAAGTTATTGTTTATGAGCATCAGGTCGAAATATAATTAAGAAACTAATTTTAAATGACTTTTTTTCTTTTCTGGTGGCGACAGTATTTTGACAGCTTGAGATTTAGCCAAGAGGTATGACAACAATTATACTAGTTCATTATGTACGCTTAAATATTAATTAGGAATTCAATAAACCCTTAGAAAATTTTGCAACAAAAAATTACTCCTAATTTTCTTATTATTCTTTCCTTCGTTTTTTAACTTATCTTATCCACAAAAAACATCGAATAAAATGAATTTATGGTGTAAATTACTTGAAATTAATTAGTAAACAAATGGATTTGATAGTAGCAAGAGACTAAGTAAATTTAATTCAAGATTGAAAAATTATTTATATTCGATATGGAATAAAACTTATATCTTGAAGATATTTAGTAGTCCGTGCTATGAAAATAAAAGATATAACAGAATTAACCACGCAAAAAAAGTGCAGAAAAAACTTAGTAATAACGAGATTTCAGATATTGTGTTTTAACCATTGTCATAAAGGGTAGATGTATTTCTTGAAACAGAAAATACGTTCATTGCTATCATTTTATGTATTAACTAGTATGCTGATCATCCATTAAGTTACAGTGGCTTTTCTTCTCTTCGTTTTATAGGTACCTCTTAATACCTCAAGAGAGATACGATCACATGTGCTTCTACCTCTTCCAGTCCCAGCAAAGTAATGGTTAGATTGATTAGAGTTTATGTTTACAGTAACTATTTCTTTCTAATGTACATTTTAGTTCACTCCAACAACTTTATTTTTCTTCTCTATCACAACTTTATTACTAAAGGTGGCACAAGTCTTGAAGTGTGTTGTTAGAAGGACTGATTAGCTGCTTCCACACTGTCCCATGTTCAGCTTATCTCTGAGGGTGGCTACGAGAAAATTGCACTATAATTTCGATCCTGACTTTTTAAATATCTCAAATAATATCTAGATATATGGTCAAATAGTCATATATTGGGATACAATTTTAAATTCGTAAATTAAAAGTACTCACTCTGCATTTTTAAATTTATTTTTATTTTATTACATTTATGGCGACAATATACCCGCATGTGTAAACGTGGTAGGAAGTTTTAAATCATTTATAAGACTTCTAGTAGATCTTACTATTTAATAAATAAATGATTAAAGTACATAAACCAACACTTCTTAAACCATTCCCAAATTTTTTATATGCTGACATAAATGAATTTTTATGTGACACTACATATTCGCAGGGAAAGCAATTTCACCATCTTAAGTAATTAATTTACTTGAAACCTATTCAATATTAAAAGCGATAAACAAATTTCATAATTAAATATTTTGAGTTGCGTCCCGTATCAATCTGCGAACAAAGACTGCAAGTTCAACCTCGAGACAACAGTAAAATTCGGACCTATGTCAAAGTAGTTGACTTTATTTAAAGCAACAATGTTCCACTCGCTATAATTTATACATTATACTGAAATTATCATATTTCGGTTTTTATAGAACTTATTATTAAAATAGCTATACGTAAAATTGTAATTTCTATAAAAAAACAATTGTAAACGTGATATTATAAATTTGACATAAGATTAACAGACAAAAATTATGTGTCATACCAGGCGGTTTTGGTATTTACTTCTGCGATATATTTCTGAATTTAAGTTATGTGAACACTATTAAACAATAAGTAAGTAACTAGTAAAATCGCCCTATCGGCTTACCAGGGTTAATTCATTTAATAGACAAACATAGTATTTTTGTTTCTCCACATACCCCAAAAATATGTAGTTGTTTTTCTGTCGCATTTTAAAATGAGGGTAGCTCAGCTATATAACACGAACTTAAGCTGACACCTGTTTCTTCAGTACTTTTAAATGTTTGTTAATTTAAAATAGGAGTTCGCCTCAAAGGAGGATTATCGTAAAAGTCAAAGTTTTCGTAATCAATGCTTGGCTGTATGATAGGAGGCACATTCACCTGTCGTTGTACATATATTGCATTTTGAGATTCGCCCTAAGGGAATTCATAAAATGGGGCACTGTAAATTATCTTCAAGAAATTTCAATAGTTTTTTTTATTCTTTACTTGCTGATTGCTCACTAAACTCAGTTGGTAACTGAATAAAAGTTCGAACGCTGCGCTCTTCATATATCTTACCAGATGTATTTGAGGAATTTCATTAACATTTCAGTAGTCGCTTGAGCGATCAGTTTATTAGTTGCCAACTTAAAACTGTTTTGCAATAACAAATAGGTACCCCGGGCTAATTTTATGAATTGCAAATTTAACTGTGTTTATAGGCTCATAATTTGCAAAGTTATTGAATAGTGAATTCATTATAGTTGAACGATTATCATCATTTGAAAGCTATATATAAGCTAAATTATTGACTTTGAGAATCTGAACCACCAATGCGGGGACAATATTCAATGTGGAAAATTAGAATGAGTAAATAGGTATGCATCACTAATAGCGTAAATAACGATGAGTTTGAAACCAACAACTTACTTAGAACTTAATACGAAACAAAGACATAATTTTCAGATACTTCATATGGATTTCCCAATTAAATATTCTGTGAAATATTATTTCTTTTAATATAATGCCTTATCCATGGATATACATTTTCTTTTCAAAATTGAAGTGAAAAGACATATATACCATTTTTACTATGCAGTCCTGTTTGCAAAATATTAAGCATCAGAATAAAGTTACATTTTACCGACTTTTATAACACAGTTTTTAAAAAGGTGAAGCAATTCTGGACGCTAACATCTCATTGAAACTTCCGAATGAAATTATTTCGGTTTAAATGCATGAAACATTTTAAGATATATATATATATATATATATATATATATATATATATATATATAATAAGAAAATTCTATTTTGCGCGTGTCTGAAGAGGAACTAGTAATTTTTAGAGTTCCGTAATTTAAAGGGAAAAAACAGAAGTCTTTTAAGATTACTCACGTGTTCGCTATCCGTCTGTCAAAGCCATTTTTTTCCGAAACCGAAGAAGAAATTTCAAGTTTGGTACAGTGAGAAAGTATATTACTCCGCCAATATCCCATTATAAAACTTAAAAATATTTAAATAGAAATTTTAGAACAAGCAAATGAAATACTTTAAAAAATTTCACTTTTACTGTAGTGTATAATTTAAAACGGCTAATTAAAACTTTATGCCTTTATGTCTCAAATAAATGTTTCTTCTTTCCCTCCCTTTTTACTATTTTCAAATCTATTGTACCTTAAAAACGGAGTTTTTAGAAAACTACGCAAATACCATAGGAAAACTATGACGATGATTCAAAATGTCATAATTTTATATATTCACCATAATAAATTCCTCCCACTACTTAATTACATTGCGTATTATAAAATATTAATTATTTGCAATACAAATTAAATATTAAATGAATATTAAATAATAATTATGCTAAGAAGTTAATATTAGTGACGACTTATGATAAATAATGGAATTTAACTCCATGTTTGGAGTTAAATTCCGTTATTTATCATAAGTCACACAGAATTCCAAATATCGAAGCCAAACTTACACTTAACTGTTTTAGTAATTGAAGTACTTATATTCTACCGTATATAGTGTTTTTACGTACGGACTATGTATCTATCCAAATTTTAGAGACAAAACAAATTAAAATGGCAAGCTTCTATCAGTTAACAGTTTGATTGGTTGGTTTTCAGGTATAAAGTAATTTCATGAAGAATTATTTATCGATATGAAACTGAGACTAGAGCAAAGTCAAAATCTTCAAAAAGGGAATCATGAAAATTATATTACCAGTCACAGCAGATCCAGATTCCGTAGTTGCTAACGTAGGAACTTGTCTGTGTGGCAAATTAAATATTTATGCTATTTTGGTATTGGATAATTGCTCTTCCTGGGTGTTGAGCAGACCATCTATCACATTCCAAAAAATAAGTTCCCTTTAATGTGTCGAATCAAAACAATAGTATTTATAATTTTTTTAACAATCGTTTATTTTCTATGTAACTTATTGTAAAATTTCCATCCTTACTAAACATTTTATATTATATTGCTGTCTGATTTCGATTCCCAATTACATGAACACTTAACAAAAATAATTTTGGAAGTCGGAATAAAGTTAATTGTTAGTAATAATAGTAGCTTTTCAAATTTACACTTACTGTACAATTTTGTTTTTAGCACCTTTGTGACGTTTTAATCGGTACAGAATTAAAATTTTACGTTTACAAAATTATGATATCTTAAGATAGTTTTCAAGGCCATTGAACATTGAACAGTTTTTATGTAAATTAAACTAAACTTAACAAAAAATTATAAAACAATGATACAATCTAGTAGTAAATTTCAAATCATGATAATTTTTTTAAGATTAAACCGTTTTTATGTAAATTAATCTAGTAGTAAATTTAAAATCTGTACATTACATGCTAGATATGTGTTCTTTACTTCCATATCAAATTTCATTGGATTTAGTGGAATAGTATCTAGCCGACTAGAATGGTTCATGTGACTAAATCGGGTAATTTCCAGAAGAAAATAAAAGAAAATATAACTTCTAATCTATTGGTTTCCCCGGAACTAATGTTATTTTAAAATGATTTGTTACGTCGTGACCGTTCCCTACACAAAAACAAATTGGAACCACTCTAAATGGGCAGCTCTGTAAATATATATATATATATATATATGTGTGTGTGTGTGTGTGTGTGTGTGTGAGTGTGTGTGTGTGTGTATGTATATGTATATCCTAACATCAAACATTAATACTACGTACTGGCCCGTTTAACACTGAATTAGATAACCTATTAAAAAGGTACAAAGAGAAATTTTAAGATTATGTTCTTTCATTAACTGGTATTATTTCCTATTCCTTATTCTGTAATCATAAATATTTTTTCTTTACAAATATTTTTTGTTTTCTAAAAATAACGCAAAATATTTTACATAAATTTGTAAACTTATTGTTTAGTTTTGTAAAAAACGAAATGCCTACATCGGAAAATAAGTTTCATTCACAGTGGTTAAGCGACCATTTGATACCCTTAATGATTACTAAGCCTTAGATATTAGGTTAGTCGAAGGAAATCAAAAGGAAGATAAAAAATTAAAAAATTATATTTTTTAAAAATTATAAATTATAATATAATAATTTAAAAATTATACTTTAAACCACCCTAGTTTATACTTTAATAGTTAAGATCATTTTATTGTTTTGGGGTTAATTTATATTTGTGTCTAAATAAAGTACATAACTTTTTTTTAATTTATGTCTTTTATTCTTTTATCCAAGTCGACATCAAATTCTTATAAATATGTTTAGTGACTTTGATGCTTAATTGTTCGACGACATGTCAATTTCTTTTCCTCTCTATGCATATATAATATATATCATTTATTTTAATTATAATTATGTATCATCATTCTACATTAGCAAACAAGTATACATATAAATATCGCTCGCTTATATTATGAAATTGCAAATTTCATTTTTACGTCCTAAAATCATCGAAGCTTGAACCAAAGATTATTATCTCGCTTATCCACTGCTTAAAAACAGGGTTGATGTGTGACCTATCGATTTCGTCATTAACCCAAGTGGGCGCTTAGTTACACATAATTTATGTCTACAATTTAACTATTTAAGTTATACACGGCTCCTTAGATACGCAACCAAGGTTTTGCGCTTCCTAAAAAGATAAGTTCCACGGGGATGAGAAATTGATCTCATTATTGGTTTTTTTTTCGTAGCAACTTTGCTCACAAAGCACATCAATAATTTTTCAAGCACAATGATCTGTATATGAATTTGTATACTCTATATTAATATAAAATACGAGTATTACAAGTATGTTACATTATGATAGATAAAATTTCTTTTTAAAGAACTTTCCATATGCCGAGGAGTTAAAAAAATGGGGCTCATAATTTTTTTTCCTTTCCTTTATATGCAAGGGAGCCGCTCTGATACAGAAAAATAATTCCCTTCCAATATCAAAACCACAATACTGATTTAGCTTGCAGCACCACAAGTATATATGTTGATATTACGTGTTTCTATTACGATACAACTGTTTTATTTTCCTTTATTTTTGATAAATGCGTTACGTGAGAATTTTTTTATCATCCGGGTAATATCCGCATTGCTGCCACATCTGCGTTCTATATCCAAAATTGGCAAGATTTAAAAAGATTTATTTTCATCTTAACTGTTTTCGGGAATAAATAACGATTCCATGCAAACTGAATGCTCTTATAGTGAAGTGAAGATTGAATCTGTATGTTGATTGTGACTTCAAGCTGAATTAAATTAATTATTTCTTATAAGTATTATTTTCTGGTCGCGTTTGTGATTTTTGCAGTGCAGACGTCCGGCAATATTTGGTCAGACAATAGTAGGATATAACATAAATTATAATATTTGATACTTTAATGCACACGTTCTAAAAACCAACCATTCCTATCACGCTTGTTTAATCATATAGGTTATAGACAAAATGGATTTGTTTTGTAAATGCCGTGTAACCCTTATTTAATCGAAGGCTATAATTAACCTACTTAGATTGTACTCGACTCTTCGGTTCGTTTCGTAAGCTTTAACGCTTTTCTTACATAATAAATATTGTCGATGAGAAATTAATTGCAGTACTAGAGCTTTTCTCGAAGCTTAATGACACAGAAGATAATTAGGTAAACTCGAGACGATAGTTGCTTTTTGCTACGATACATACTCGAACATGTAGAAGTAATAGAATAAAAACACTTATTACTATTTGAGCTACTATGATTATATGAATTAAGCAATGGTTATTGACCACTAATAATTAGCAGAGATCAACTTTTATCAGAACATTTTATTTAGATCGAAACTTTATATTTATTGTCGGATTACACTGAAATTGAATCCAATCAACAACTAAGTTTTATAAATACAGATAAAGAGATTGTATTTATGTGTTGCCAAAGGTGTGGTACCTACTTGCGTGTGGTACCTACTTGTGTGGTACCTATAGCCGAATTACGATATTCTTTTATTTACTTGTACATAAATAAATTAATTTAATGCAGAATTCGTTCATTCGCTCCATTCCTAACATATCTTAAATTATTTGGGAGAAACTAAATAGTTTAAATAAAAAATATAAAAATTAGATTAGGATATAAAGATCTAGGTCTGAATATTGAAATGATAAACGATTTGCATGCCATAGGTCGTTTATTTACGTATAAACTCCAATTGCGGTACTTTTTTTCTTTATCTGTGAAATAATTAAATACTTAAGGTTCAAATTCAGTTCGTGCCGTTCGGTTTTAGCAATTTAATATTAATCATGAAAAACTAAAATAGATTATGAATAAATCTAAAAAGCGATTTTCCTCTCTGCATTTTTTATTAAATCTCTTTTTTTAAACGAGAAAACTCTTATAGATAAAAGATTTATATAATATTAGTTTTTATTACATATTTTTTTTTAATTAACATATATTTTATACTTGTTTATGAAACGAATTACATTAGAATGAATAATAAATAGGCATGGTGATATATTCGACAATGACGTGTTTTTAATTAGAGATTATATCTATGTGCGGTTTGAACCGTGATAAATAACATACAATCTTTAATAGATCCTTTTGCTTATTTAGATACAACGAAACATCTGTCTGTCTGACTTCCTGGCTGTTCCCATATAACCAGCGCATTATTGCATTGATTTTGATATATTATTGCCATTGTGGAGGTTATTTACCTTGGAAAGTTTTTATGTGTTACATAATAGTGTAGGTATTACATTTATTGAGCTATGTTAATATTTATGGGATCTGTGTTAGAGTAAGGAATAGAAGGAATATCTATGCATGAAGTAGTCGTTCCACCACTAAATTTTCCCATCAAAATTTCTAAGCGAGCAGATCTGCGGGAAAAACTAGTTGTAAAGTAAATGTAAGTCCCGAAACACCATAAATATATATTTTAAAAGATTTTTTTATATCCTGGCCAATATAATGTCTTTGCTTTTCTATGGGGTTCCCCTACCTTTTCAATTTTTATCTCAATGTTTTTAAATTAATTAAAACCTTCCATTATGATTATGACATGGAATATATTTAATTTCATTGATGTGTATTTAATCGTTTACGAAGACATTCGCAATCTTCGAGATAACGTAATAAACTAGCCTATTAATACGAGCAGAATTCGCACTATATATATATATATATATATATATATATATAGAAATTAGCAAAAAAGTGCCAACAACTATGGGCGATCGAGGTAGATCAACGTTTTTGGTAAACTCGAGTAAAGCAATGCCCTGCACTTCCCACTAATCGTTCCCGAAAGAGGCCTGTCGTATCGCATTACGTTCTTTCCCACCCGTCAACGCTACGTCACCCTATGACGTAACATTAAAGTTCACAATTAACAAACAATTATATCGTTAGTAACCTGGACACTATTTGAAAAGTCAGTGACCAAAAACTTCGTACTTTGTGCCACACTTCGATATTCTATGTTAACGGGAAATAGCCTATTGATTTGGATGAGCGAGTCAGAGTCAGTTCCGTTTTTCTTCTTGTTTAGAGCAAAGAAACCACAAAAAAGACAATCTTTTTAAATAGAAGTGAGTAAAATAATTAAGCATTTCAAAAGAGCACGTTAATATATGTAAGTCGAATCCAAAAATAAAATTAAACCTAGATTTAATAACATGTATTTATACGTCACAAAACTGTAGGTGTATTCTGTGGTTTAACCTAAGTTTTAATCGCTATTTTTCATTTGGAGCGTTGCCTAATTATGCTTCAACGCGTTTTTGTTTATTTCCCTCAAGCGCATCTCCAAAAAAGGGAAAGCAAGTCATCCGAAAGCAATGAGGGTACTTATCTCTTTATTTTGTGGGATGAAAATAATTTCCGAGCTGAATTAATTTAATTAAGATAGTTTTCGTTCTATAGATCAGTATGAGTCCAATAAAAAAATGATCAAATATTTATTACAGCTAACTTTAGTTGATCTTGACTATTAACAACGTTTTTCATAAGAAGCTATTTACAAATGTTAATAGTATTTTTATCTAGTAAACATCTAATATGTTTCTTACTGGCGTGAAACTATTGAAAATTGCTCAAAAACTAGAGGTTTAAAAACATTGTTACAGTTTTTCTATAGACTTTTGGTAACGCTATTTTTTAAACCTTTCCAAGGACATTCCTTAAACTAGTTTACAAAAAAACTTAACGAACTTGTCATATATTATGTTTGTTATATATTTTTATCTTAAATTAATGTAACACACGGCATTTTTTTATTACTTTATCTGCCTCCTCTAAAATTTCTATAGAGATAGTTTTGGGTATTAACCATTGAGATGTTTACGGTTTAACGTGCTTAATAACTATGATAAATTCAAAGCTTTTAAATGAATGATTTAAAAAAAAAAGCTGTTCGGAAATTTCCATAAATAACTATAGAGTTACATAAACTTGTGAAAAACACAGTTTTTATTCTTCATAATTCAAACACTATCAATTGATGCATACACAAAGTATATTACTAGTACTGTACTATTTATATAATTTTATTATCTATTGAATCTTAATTATTAGATTACATACAGACAAATATGTTTTATCAAAAGTTCTCGGTCTTCTACGTGAAACGGTTTCTGCAACAGATAGGACGAATATGTGGCTTATCTTATAAAGGTTTGGGTTAGTTTAGGGTTAGTATATGATACTGAAAATATTACAATATTAACAGGTTCATTGAAATGTTTAAAAAAAAGTGTAAGTGTAATAAAATGTTAATTTACTAGAAGTATAATATTAAATTTCTTTGCTGTTTTTGGCTAAAAAAGTGTTTCCAAACAGTATCAAAAATCACTGGTTCGATCGGGCATTTTAAATCGCAAATAGATTCTACGAATTACCATTAGGAGACGCCATTTTGTTTCCCTCATTTTTCACACGCCCGTTACGTGGATATTTTCCTGTCGGCTAAGCTATGCCCGTATTGCTACCCCACGTGAACTAAACTTCCAACTTTGACCGCATTTATTAGAATTTATTTCCACTGTAATTGTTTTTTCGAATACGTTTATACTCAATACAAAGTGGAGTGGCGTTGCAGTGAAATACGGACTAAATCAATAGGTTGCCAGCGAATTGTACATACCGTTTTTTTGCCTAGGCGCTTCACAATACGTGCTGTTTTCTGCAAATACTAAGTGGCCTTAAGATGCACCGCAAAATATGTGAATTAAAATACACCTTTTAAATGGGGAAGACCAGGTCGCCGTTTTATTACTCGGTGCAATACCAATTACCAAAGTAAATAATAAAGCTGTTAAATATTTTTCAGGTTGGAATTGCGATTTTCGAAAGCTACTGCCTCCCTAAGCTTTCAACCGACCTTTTACCACTTTCAATCGACCTTGTATTCCACTTAGAAATATACATACAAGTGGTTAATTTCCTCAAACATTCTAAACTACGCCAGAACTAATATTTTAATTAATTAATTAATTTGGGTTCAATATATGAACTTAATAATTATTCCATTATCTCCAACGTATGAATAAACATGTGTTTAGAAATTGCGTTTAGAAAATGAGACTTAATTTTCCTGGTTTATGAGGACACCAAACGCTGTTTTCGGTTTTTGATAAATGGTATTTCATGTAATGGGTGAATTGTTAGTTAAATAAAACTTCCCTGATATCATAAAAAATGCGTTAAAAATATCTGCTTATATATATATATATATATATATATATATATATATATATACATATACACATATATGTTTGTTCGTCATATTTCTTCTTCCCTCAGCTATTTTTTGTTAGATTATATTAGGAAACAAAAAGAAAAAAAAAACAAATTGACTATCACTTGTATGTAACAGAAGCGAATGGTAGAAGTGACGGTTCTCTATAAGTTCATGTAGATATATTAGAATTAAAACTAAAATTGAGCACTAGCAAAGATCTTTGCTAATAGCCCACCTGAAGATGTTGTAATACAATGAAACCTAGGTCGTGGTGAAGAACTTAACGAAAGTACAAATAATACTACATCACGTAGTTTAATTTAATTGCGAATAATGAGTTTCTACAAAATTAACGTCAAATATATTCAATACTAAAATTGGGGTTAAGCGTAGCTCGATAAATATAAATACCTACGATGAAACTTTTACGCTTTTCCCATTTACTCAAACTGATAACATTCAAATTGGCATTTGTCTTTGAAGCTTTGTATGATTCTGCTTTATCGCGTTTTTGTTATTTCCCCCAAGCGCAACGTGAATATATAATAGAAAGAACGCTAAGTGTTTGAAAACAATGAGGGTACTTGTCTCTTTATAAAAAGCCGCGCTTTGAGGTGACAAGGCGAAGGAATTTTAATTAAAAATGCTTTCCTCTCTGTAATGGGATTTTGCATTTATTAAATAAGTTATTATATTGATATTATATCATCACATATACAACATGTGATGATTAATATGAAATTCGCATGGTCAAATGATCAGAGGAGCATTGATTATAATATTTATTAGAATTAAAACATGGCTCGATCACTTTCCTGTGTAAATGGTTATTCAACTGATAATCAATTAATTTGATACGTCTCCTTTGCGACTCAATTAATTATGTCTATTGTATCATCTCATAGACTTTCAGAACTTAAAGAAGTTATATGGGTAAAATTTCTCACAGCCACTTTTTCCCAGAAAACATGTGATTTGGAAGCTTGAAATAAAAATAGTTGTGTAGCGCATTAACGTGTATATATTTCAATAATTACGAGTGGCAACTAAAAATATTCATAAGGAAATTTTAGTATTTTTAAATTTTATTAAAAGTCAATCGTAAATCAAATTTGACTTCTCTAAGTCGATAATGATGATAAGTCAACTCGAGCGCGCGCTTGATGAAAGCTTATGTTCGAATATTTGGTTCAGTTTAATTGGAACCTTATATTCGAGAATACCATTGTTATCTGGTTTTATCAACTCGTAATCTACCATATTTTTCACTTTTTGCAAATAGTAGGCGGTGTTTGGTTATACCAGAAGAGTAAATATTATATAAGATAGCCACATTATTTACCAGAATATTGATCAGTAAACGTCAAATATTGGAACTTAATCCGGCGAAATAATGATCGAATAAAAACTGAAATATTATAATTATGCTTTTTGTCCATAATATACAAAAAGAAAATAATATAATGATAAAAGGGGGAATCCGGTTTTGTAAAAATATTTTAATACGATGTTATTATCCACAATGCAAAATATTCATAATTTATACCCATAACGGCGTTAAACGGCTCTTTGGCTATTTATTTCTCCCATAATCCATCTTCATGATTTGACATAAAATGAATATGCTCTCCTTACTAGTTGTGTATTAGATATATAGTTGTTTGATATTAGAGGAGTTCATTCATCGGCTGGCGAATGATTGATGATGCTAAATTATGCCGTCGATATTGGTGGAAAAACCAGCGCCAGGTCGTTGTTACATACAAAGATGGATGGTAAATAACTTACGTAATATATCTTAACCGATAAGGAAAAAAAAAACTGTTTATCCAAGGCAATTGATTCTCCGCTCGTATGCAAACATATGGTTTTTGATACTCATAGACTTAAGAAAACATATTTTTTTGCAACTCTTATTAAAAATGTGTGTAATTAAAAATATGTGGAATAAATCAATATTAACGTATACATGAAGTTAATTATCTTGTCGCTGATATTTGCATAACATTTCCTTGTGTAGGGTATTTTTCCAACTATTCTTCTTTTCATTAATTTGTATTGTGAGTTCTTGATCCATTTTTTAGAAAACTAGATAAAAAATATATTATACTATACTATTTTCTCTAACGAAGACTTTTGCCTATTTGTTAGCGTTATTAACTTATTATTAATTTACTAGCGTGACCCGTGCGAAGTCTTCGCATTATTTATTCCATTATGAAGCTCAGATGACAGATCAAACAAATATTTTACTAAAATTGACATATAGAGGCGCAAGTATCAAAAGCATTGAGCTAAAGCGCCACTTTATTTATACGTGAGTGGATTTGAAATTAAACACAATTTTTACCGACCGTCAATCATATTGACGTTGAGCCGTTAGATGGCAGCATTGCTGTTTTGTGTATATAATTCTAATAATTAATTAATTTGCAAAAACAATGGCAATAATACATTTTTTTAGTTGAGAATGCCGGTAGAGCAAGCAATTATTGATAAAATGATATATAATTTATGTGGATTAGTTGTGAGGTTTTTTCTAAAAAGGGAGTGTAACATCTTAACCTTAGCGTATTAATAAATATGATGATGATATGATGATGATGATGATGATGATGATGATGATGATGATGATGATGATGATGATTAAAGATTTAAAAGCGTACATATATTTACATACACACACACATACACTCACACACATATATGTATGTATGCAAATGGCTGGAAAAATTCTCAATGATAACAATTTCTTTCATTTTTATGCAACGATATTAAGTATATACTTAATATACCTAATATAGTTGCATATATTCATTGAGAATATTGAGTTATAATAGAAGAGATATAGAATAGAATAGGTGGCAAAGGATAAGCATTCAAGGGATGCTTTATTTTTTATATCATAAAACGGAAATTAACCACCATATGTAGCGGAAATATTAGTTAGATTTATTGTTTTATATTTAATACAACATATTTGTACATTGTACTTATCATGACAATAGCATTTTTTTTATATCGACCGCAGTTTAGAAATATAAGTTCCGAGGTGAATTACCAGAGACCGTATTAATTATACCATTGTAAAAAATGCTGGTAATTAAATAATGAATACTTACAAAAAAAAATAATGCCTTAGGTCTGGTATATTTGGAAGAAAAAGGAAAACCATACGGTATGAAAGAAAAGAACATATGAACTTAGGAAGTTTGTTGGGAACGAAGTTAGGAGAAAACGTACGTGGATCATAAAAATCTATTGAGAGAACAGAAAGAGAATATTTATAGTGAAGAGCATACGTAGATGTCCTAAATGTACATTTTGGCTGTAGACACATTAGTCCGTTAATCTCGTTCCAACGCAGTTATTAAATTATCTATCTCCTTCATACAACGACCAAATAAATATCCCAATCAACAAAAGAACTGCAAGAAATATTAAATTTAAAAAAATGGGGTATTAAATTAATCCAGGTATACTGATAAACATTTGTCTTTCAAGAAAATATATCTACTTCCCTTATTTATTAATTAAAGAATTATCACCTACGTTAATACAGAAACGTATATAGGAATGAATCTAGGTGTCAAATTAAAATGGAACGAATATATGAAAAAGAAGGGGATACAATATAAAACACAAACAATTTCACCAATTGCCAGTATGAAACTCTGAACTTTGGTTCGATAATAAAACAAAAGTTTATAACAAAATTTTGAAACCGATCCTGACGTATAGCACTCAAATTTGGGGATGTTGTCGGGAAAGCATTCAGCAAATATATATCTCCAAAAATAAAGTACTACGGAGAATTATCAATGGTACATTTGAAACAGTGGTCTACACATTGAAACAGTTCCACAAGAAAGCAAAAAGTGTGCTACGAAAAACATCATGCAGTGGCAGAATTAAAAAAAACTCTGAGATATGACTGGTTTGCAATATGGCGGATGTATGACAACATCTCTTGAGATGTTGTCATCTCTTGGAGTTATAATGAATCAATGGTCTAGAACTTGACACGATGGCAATCCTATGGTAAGTGCTTCACCCAAATGATAATAAAAAAATGAAATAAGTTACTAGTCGGTGTACTTCAGACAGATCGAGACTGAGATGGTATTTTTAGGAGTTAAAAACACATATCTACTCAACTGGGTGTTTTATGCAAATTTTTTACCTTTTATTAAAACTGAAAATATTAGTTCACCCTTAGTGAATCACCTTTAACGAATATGGGCTATGGTTTTAAAAAAAAGAAATGAAAAGAAACCACATTAATACAAAATGTATTTTCCTGACAAGTTTTTTTGACGTTACGGAATGATGCACGATCAATTTTTTGAAAAAATTCTTGAACAATTTTTATGAATAAATCCAACAATTTGGCAAAAAGTATTTCTCAGTGATCAACTTGAGTAACAATTTTACTTTTATACTAAAAGAAGTGAGTTAACAGGTGTATTTCAAAATGGCTAAACCCATAACGGAGAAATAAAGGCTTAATCTTTCCTGACCGAAAACCTTATTAAGACAGAGAGAGAGAGCAGATTTTGTCCAAAAACGGTCTCAGTCTCGGCACTAATGTGTTAAGTGTAGCAATTAACACAGCCTCCCATCTTGTGCTTTCCAATTGCATTACTCGGCCTCGGAGATGGATTATAATTAGATAAGAATAGGGTTAGCATGTAGAGAAAATTTGTCCCGAGGAAAAGGGTGGTGTTGTAAGTTGAATAATAAAATTAAAGTAAAACCATTTGTTACAATATTTTGAAAGTTAAATTACAATATAAAGAGAAGAGATTACCCTTGTTAAGAAAAACTATTTAAAACTTACTGTAACATATACTATTAACAAAACATATTTGCATAGTTATTTTATATATCTGTATATTTCTTATTATATGTTAGTTATAATTGGTTACTATATATAATTCAAAAAACTACACTTAAGTCTTCTTCATCCGAATTCGTGAGTAGGTATTTCCTCTAAATAGGTACCATGTAGTGCATCATCATGATTATTAGAGGCAAAATTTCCAAATTATTGTCCCGTCAACATTAGTAACGTAATTTTTTTATGACCGCATTGAAATATATGCAGATCAATAATCGAGGAAACAATATTTTATATTGATACCTTAATTCACAAGTCATAAATTAATTCACAAATTTTACAGGAGACACTTCAAACGAAATTATTTCAAAATTATGACGAATTTCGCATAAATTGAAATCCATTTGGTAGATAGAATGTAATGACATATAATTTATATAGTTTTACAGTTTTAAATTTAATTAATCTAGTTGAAAAGTTTTTGGAGTTATCCGTTTGATATAATATATAAAATGAACAAAAAGGGAGTTGCATGATTTTATATAGATAGGTAATAATAATCGTACGCTCTAATAAAATAACAATTTAGTTCATAAAGTATGTTTGTTAATCTAGGGGTATAAAGTTTTTGAATTGTTTAAGGTCTAAATATTTCTTTTTGTAATATTTCTTGGGTGTTGTACAGATTCGACATGGTTTCTAAGGGGGTAGCTGTAACCTTAGGATTCTTTCTTTGGCTCAACAATTTGAATTCTTCAGAAAATTTCAGCTTAAAATAAATTTCGCCAATGAAAACGTGTTTAAGGACCCGTATATCTGTGACCTGAAAATAAAATCAAAATATTAGTGGAGTTTAAAAAAGTGTATTACGTAGATAAGTAAATTTTTATGAGTTTCGAAATATGAACTAATTATTATGTTAGTGATTGCACCTTTGGATCTCCTTTTAATTTTCCTGGTCTGATGGACTTATGGAACGTTATATCTTTAATATTTTTGAAATATTTATAGTTTAGATGTTCAACGTTGTAAGACTTGTTCTTTTTTGGCTTTTTTCATCGGTTATATATTCAGCAGGAACGTTAATGACTTGGTTTTTTAGTTTTTTCTCTGTCATTGTATGCATACTATCCGCTTCCATCTGAGTGTGTCCAAGTTTTAAATATTTGTCATCTACATTTACGTTATTTAACATAGAAATATTTAAAAAAACGTTAGACAACACTGAATTTTGGTTTTTGTAAGTACATCCATCAGCTTAAAAAATGATACGTCCATTTTGCTCTTCTAACTTGGGTATACTCAAGTTTGTGGATAATATTAACTTTTTGGATAATATAGTATGACATGATAGTTACAAATTAATTGAAATTCAAACCAGCCTCATTTTATTAAAAGCAATATCTACAGCCAGTTTTCGATTATAGGTACACCAATTGTGGACACAGTGTTTAGTTTTGCAGCAATTGGTAGGAACATTTGATCTCGATGCTAAAAGGACTGCTTGTAAATCTTCAGTGAATACAAAATGCTTACTGATCTTATTCGACTCTTTTTCCGCTATTGTTTCATTTATTTTGTCAACATGATCTCTATATTTTTTCTCTGAAACTCACCTTAATTTGTATCCGTTACCAATTTTGCAGAAATCTTTTTTTGGTTTGAATAAAGAGATTTTATTTATTGTCAGTTGATTCGAGAAAGTTGCTATTGACAGTGGTTTTAAGTTTTTGGTTGTACGATATTCGGAATATAAATCACAAAGGTATCGTTTCGATTAAATATCTGCACATATATGAGATGATTGCACACAGCAATTGTGAGATAGTATTTTTGGTATACCATCTAGAAAGTCCTGTAATATTTTGAGTTCTGTATCAAATGGCTTTAAGATAATAATTGGAACTTTATTGGTCTCAGTTAATGTATATGGCGCTTTATTTCCCATCTTTCAGCTAAACGCTAGTTTTAAAAAAAACGCTAGTTTTTCCAACACAAAATATATTTAAAAATGAAGTTACTCTTATCATTTGGTCATCCTTCTTTAAGTATTATACCAAAGTGTTAGACCTATTTGATGTACTTGGATGCTTGTGATCTCTTGGTCTTTTCGTATATATAATTTTCACCAAACTGCCCATATACACGTGTCCAAAATCTTTCAAAGAGTAGTTTTCTCTCACTTTCCGTTATTGGGTAACATTTAATACCCCCGTTCTTTTTTTACTTGCATCCAAATCGCTGCTTCATTACTTTCACTGGCTTTTTATATATTTCTTCCATGTACCTTCGATCCCTATTCTTTTTAATAATTTTGCTTGCCCATTCTTACTTATTTGACAGCGTTTTTTTTCTTTTTGGAAGAGGTTGTGTGGACTCACTATCAGAACTACTGTATTCAACTAGCTCGGCTTGAATATCAGATTATAAAGAATTATTTGGTTGAACTAGTGTTGACCGTAAGAGCTCTTGTGGCGTATTACATTTGTTTGGTTAGCAATCTTCCAAAACACTATTTTGGATGGATCACTACCATTAATATCAAAGCGGTTATAATTTGATTAAGATCTAATAAACTTGGAGAAAAGGGGCTTCTAATTTCAGGTTCTGATATCTCTTCAATTATAATATTCTCAACTATCTCGTATTCTGTCACTATAGTATTGGTATATGAAGTAGACAGTATAGGAGATAAATCAATTCAATCCATCAGGAATGAAAGCTTGTACGTGTAATTTGATGTTTATTGTACTTAAAATATTATGATCGTCTTTAATCACAAGTTTGTTTTTTTTATAAGTAGTTTTTAAACGGACTAAGGTTCTGCAGTCATGCATTGAAGTATCATATGATCTTGGAAAGCAGTTGTTTTTAAATCAAATAGCGGCAGGATTTGTGATTTCGTCAACATGCGGCTATTTTTTACGCATATGGAAAAATTTTTTATCAAGAGACATTGCCAACTACAACAAATGAAACAAGAAAAAGCAGAAAGCACATGATTATAAAACTAAAAAGTTAATAAAAATTCAATGTTGAGAGATCACAGTTTGTTAGTTATATTATTTGATAAAATAGTATCACTAATATTAACATTCCTATATCAAAAATACGTGTACTAAATTGTATAGCTTAGGTAGGTGCTAACATTTTTGCAAATATTAGGTTATTTACGTTAAAAAAAGTACTTATTTTTGATACAGCAATGCAAACATTCGGGACAAAATATTGTTTTGCAATATTAAACAATTATTTGTTTAATATTATAAAAAAACACTAAAAATATGATGCACAATGCGCACACGCCTAACACGCCAAAAAATGGCCGTGTTTATGGAGTTAGCTGTCAAAATCATAACATTTTATTTCGCGTGGAGTTGTTTGATTTTCTTGAGGCTATTTATTCAACAACTATGAAATTAGGGCAGTTGTTACTTTTTACAAACGGGCGGAAACGTCATTAATTAAAGTCTATATCACAAACTATAATTCGACAAAAAGTGGACATAGCCGGATTGCGAACTAAGGCATCGATATGAAACTTTACTTATAAATTTAAATGTATTTTCTAGTTAAAACAAATAAATAATAAAATCTCGCAAGACACATTTCAAACATGATTCGAAAGTACTTTTTTGGTAAAATTACTACAAGTAACTTACATTACTTTCACCGATGGATATGACTTGGGATAATCAAGGCCATGGGATTTAGTGACATAAGTACTGTACTACATCTTTCTTTGTATTAATAATTTAAAACAATGAAATCTTTTCGGTGAGCAAATATTTAAATACGCAATAATTAATAATTAACCGTGGTTTTGTATTTTTCTGTATTTTCAGCGCAAAATATATTATCAGTTAAGAGATTAACACTCATTTAAAAATGCGGACATGTTTATTGTGTATAAAATTACATCATGTTGGTTAACGTAATGTAAAATAAGATGTTCAAGAGGATTTTGAAAGCAATTGTCCTGCTTCTTCTTATCGTATCTTATTTCCAAAAAGACCAAAGATGCTATTCGACTAAAATGTTACCTCTTTGATGCTCATATTCCATCTCTCGTACTCGTAAACAACGTTGATGTTTCCAGCAATCGCATTTTAGATAAAACGATTAATAAATAAAAAAAGATTTTATTCTTTTGTTCAAGGAGGCTTTAATAAATTTCTACATCCCCAAAGGATAAATGCGAGCTTATCAAGATGAACGTTGTTACTAAACCCATGGAAAATATTTTAATATTATGTATTTGACATTAACATCCACCAATTAAAAAAAAATAATTAATGTTTCCACAAAATAAAATATTTTATATACAAATAAGTAAAGCATAGCGCAGAATTCCCGAAACCGTGAAGACACATTTGTTCCTTTTTGTTTTTTAGGGGTTCCACTTCTATAGAAAAACCTTTTAAAAACTTTATTAATATATTATTACAAAATATATCCCCCAAAATTTAACGTTCCTGAGACCAGTTGTTATGTCTGGCGGTTAATGTATTAATAAATCAGTCATTCAGTTACGTGTGTTTACATATGAATATAGATATGATATCACACTATGGATCTGACGCAATAAAACAAATATGAATTTTATAAGTAATAAATGTACTAACATCTTTTAAATTGCCTTGTCCACAGAGAGAAGCAAAGGTGGGGCGTCGCGCGCGGCGCGGGGCGCGGTGATGCCGGCTCGCAAGGGGCTGCTGGCGCCCCAAAACACCTTTCTAGACACTATCGCCACTCGCTTCGACGGCACACGTAAGTTTACTATAACTTTTTATGTCTTAACCAATGTATTGAATCCTTTTTTACACACATAATAACACTGTTGAATTAGCCCATATGTACATTGAAAATATTTGCAAAAAAAATATTCAGCTGCACATGATAAAAGTAATAGCACATGAAAATATTATTTTTGAAACTTTTCTCTTTGTCTATTTGTGTGCTTGTTTGAACAAACATCGTGTAGAAACAAAGAGTAAATTCTGATAGATTTTTTTTTAAAAACATAGAGATTGCACTACATATTCAGTTTTTATTGCATGGGAATCGGTTCACTCGATCAAATATGCGAATATAATATTTTCAAAAAATCGTATAGTGTTATCTATATAGATCAATAAACGACGCTACGTGTATTTTGCTACTGTTTCCACTAATAGGCGTGGATAGAGGTGAATCATGGAATGTTGCGGGTGGGGTAAATGTTTAGGCAATCGATCGAATGCAGGCAGACGAATGAAGGTAGCCGTCGTTGTTGGTCGTTTTTCGCACATTAAATTTTTACGAAATTGTACATATTCGACTAAGTTTTTTTTGTTTTGAGATTTCTATGCATGTACAAAATCTGTAGAATTAGTCTGCTTCTTTATTGAAGATGTTACCATAAAACGGTATATAGAAAAATGTTTCTTGTTCTTAAATTTAGTGTTCCTTCAAGTATACGTTAAGATCTCATGGATTGCATTAACATTGAAGTCACTTAAAATGAAATGATCTTTATTTCCCTTCTTTTATTATTAATCTCCGCGTGCAAAATTGTATGGGAATTGGAGTGAATACAAATGAAAATTAAAAGAAAATGTAAATTTCTCTCAATTCCAAAATATAGACAACCACATTAATCTACATTATGCGAGTTTCGAATCATTTTTAGTGTTCCAAAATCAAACATTCCACGTTTTGACTGTGTGCTTATAATTTCGTCATGTTAAGAAATGTTTAAAGTAATATTTGAGATAAAGAATTTAGTTAATATATGCCAAAAACTTTTCCTATTCTTCAAGGTGTCTACCCTTATTAGGTAGTAGAGAATGGAAAACAATTATCGTATTTTGTGCATATTCCCAAATTACTAGTTTAATTAACAAATCAATATGACAGATTTTATCATATATACATATGTACATATACACACACACACACACACATATATATTTATATATATATATATATATATATATATATTGATATTTTGTGAAGTGGAAATCGACTATGCGATGTGTGATATGATAGGCTACAGAGAAGTAGTTTTCTTTTAATTAAAAATTTATTCTTTTTTAAAACATATTGTATCCAGAAAGATGTTTGTTTTTGTAATATTTCTGAAACAAAACCTTTGAAGGACAGAAATTGCTCAAATCATTGAACGACAACGGTATTTAGATTTATAACGGTAATTCAGTACTTTACGATTGTTCTAAATAATTCATTGATGTGTGTCTAAATTGTGTTTAAATTTTATTTTATAGGACCTTTAAAGTAAAAACCGGAAGCTTTATAAAATCACTCACGTGCATAATAATAAATCATGTTAACCCGCATGTATCTCAATGGCAAACATTGAATATATTTGGCGTTAATTTTGTAGAAATTCATTATCCACAATTAAATGAAACTACGTGATGTAGTATTATTTCTACTTTCTTTAATTTCTTTACCACGACCTAGGTTTCGTTGTATTACAACATCTTCAGGTGCTAATATCCCACTTGAAGATGTTGCAATACAACGAAACTAGGTTGTGGTAAAGAAATTAAAGAAAGTAGAAATAATACTACATCACGTAGTTTCATTTAATTGTGATCAATGGCAAACATTGAAACATACTTGAGTGAAAATTTTAGAAGGGTTAAATTAAGTATTCGCTTAAAATGTTTGATATATTGTTCTTCCCGTTTGTTTATATTAGGTATTGTTAAATATTTATTGCCTTGGAAAGTCCACATTATAAATAATTAACTAACTTCTCTTCAAAACCGATAGAAGAAGAAAATTAAATAAAAGGGTGGGTAAATGAAACGATGCAATAAATTGTATTGATTTTTGATCACAGCGACACAAGACCTGCCTTACCTACTGTCACCATGTGATTACATCGAAACAAAAGTGTAGACGATAAATATTATTGGTGACTGTTTTTATTTCTTATATTTCCTGATCCTTTTAACTTCGATTTTATAAGTAGCTTTAATAAAGATTCTATACTTTGTCTTCCATAGGATCTACTCTTTCTGACAGAATCTCCTTCATCTGTCGTAAATAGGTTTTGTTAAGCTCTAGTGTTTATACGTTATTCAAATATATTTTTATTTTACGTTTCATTATATCATATTTTCACTATTTCATCTTTTTACCCTGACAACGTATTTATGAATATTTCTAAATTATACAATATCTCCTGAATTTTACCGTCTTCTTATTTTAGTATATAGATGATATTGCCCCAGCCTTCTTATTGTGGTATAATAAAATTACGTGCACACGGATATTTATTTCTAAATTTATCTTTTATAGAATATATTTCTGCCACTTTTTGCATAATTAATAATGTCGTTAGTAATAAAGTTTTTAGTTATATTTTTTATAAATATCGGTTTGTGGCTAAGACGAACAGAGTCCATATAGCAATCACGCTTGAAGACTCGTTTCAGCGTTATAATATTTTTAATTTAAATATGGAATCGAAATATTCTCACTTAATTGCAATTTTAGTTACCGTTTAGAGTTCGTTTGAAACTTTAAGTCCCACAAATTTAAACTAGCAAGTTTTTATAAAGAATACTTTTGATTGATGAGACCAACGTGAAGTCTTGGTAAAAATTATGAGATACTCATTCCTGTACATTTCCTAAGGGAAGCGAAGATTTATTAAATATAATCTAACAGATACAGATCATAAGGGTAAATTGAACTTTTCGTAACATTTATACATTTGAAGAATAAATGATATTAAAAAGGTAAAAAAACTACTTTACATTCGCAAAAATGAAATGGAAAGGAAAATCGAATTGATCGCTTTTGTAATTTAAATAATTGATTTAAATAAAGGTTATGGAAACTTATGTAAATTGAAACCAGAGAATTCACATTTCAGTTACTAGGTATTATGAATAGAATCTCTATGCGAGTGCTGTAGTGTTTGCCTGTTTACTTTGGTAAGTGCAGAATCGCAGGTACTTTTTCTACAATTCAAGCAAGTAAATAATTCTTAAAATATGTTCAATAATGTATATCGTAATAAATATTAATATAGTGATTAGGACCATACATAAGATTTTATTGACATTCTTAAAATGTCAAATTTTCTACTAAATTAGATAGTTATGAGAGCTAATGTGTAGGTCTAATCTTCATCTGGATTATAATAATAAATAGCCTATAAATATAGATGGAATTGGAAGACTAAGAAATAATCATTTAAAAGTAGTTCGCTTATACTAGGTTAGGTTTTTTAGCATTATCGCTAAAAAAATTTTCTTAATTACAAACCAGTGAAAGTGTTACAATCGCAAGTTTATGTACGCGCGATAATAACATTCATTATATTTTTTTAATTTATATTGTGAGTGGAGCATAGTTTTAAAATGTTTATCCATTGGATATCTTCAATATTCAGTAAGGTAACATTTTACTGTATATCTTTGTGTAGCGGATCTAAGCCGTATGTAACCCTTAAAGTTTATTTTAAAGAATTGTTTCAATTGAATTATTTGAGAAATCAAAACCACTGCGAAGCATCACAATTCGTTTTTCGAGCTATTTTTCTCCGCTGAAACAATATTCTTTTTTATTATTACGTTACATTTAATTATAGGTTATCCCGTAATATAAATTAATCAAAATAAAAACTCACAAAGATGTATATCACGAAATATAATCGTATCATATTTTTCAGTAAACTTCGAACAGTTTCAATCATGACTTAAAAAAATTGCTATTGATACCGTTTTCTCCGTTTAATTATTTCAAATACTCCTTACCTATCAACGTTTTAAGTAGTGAAACTTTTATTTGCGCTGTATTGTAAAATTTAGGAACTTAGGAGTTGGAATGGATATAAAAATTAATTTGAAGTTTAATTTTGTCATATTATTCATTATATTGTAATAACCTTTTTTCTATAAATTATTTACAGTAAACAAATAAAGTGACAATCAGATCAGCAAAAAGAAAATACTTTTAAGGCTCTTACATATCTAGAATTTTTATTAAAACTGAAATTTTATAACTTTTATTCAAATACAAATTGTGTCCCCATGTGTCTCCAGTGTTAGCTACTGAGTTGTATAAGAATTACCCTAGCAAGGGCTACACTGGCTGCAGGATTTGTGATGATCGCAACAAAATGTTTTATTTTCTGGACATATAGAGCTAGCGACTCATTATTCCAATACAAGCAGTTAATTAAAAGGATAAAATTTATTTAAGATATTAGTTGTGTGAAAGCACACATGTTGAGAAAAAAAAGAAAATGTGACATATACTATTGGATATTTAACAGCTGTTTAACTGAATATATAGAACAGTCAGTAATTTTGAAATTAATATTAATTGAAATTCAGCCAGATCTTAAGTGAAATATATCAATTTTGCAAATATCATTGTTTAAACTGATTATCTGAGCATAAACTTATATTCAAATATGAACTCGAAGAAAGTTTCCTAAAGATAACACATTTATAAGTGGTGCAGACTAATTTATTTATAGAAATTAACATGTTCCACTTATTTAGTTTCACGCAAATATATGTATTATACAATAATTTCCATAACAGATTTATAGTACTCTATAACTTTAAACTGTTATAATTAAACCTTATTAGAAACTGGGGATTATACGAGTATTACAGCTTATTTATCGAGAGCTTGCAATACCGCATCAGTTAATAAGTTTTTTGAATATGGTTGTTGATAAAATACAAACAAATGAATATGCGCGCGACTGACCAGACGTACTCCTATTACAAAATTTGCAGTAACGTTTTGTTATTCTATGACCCATTGCCTAACCCTGTCAATTATGACGAGGCGTGGAGCAGTAATTACTAATTTTTATAACAATTATATAACTTTATCACTTCAATTCTACACATCTTGCTTACAAGTTATTGTTGCAAAATGCATCTAAAAGAGTATTAAAATACTTTATATCCCTGGTTCAAATTAATTATTTTATCGCTATTAATTCCACGTTGCTACACATAAGCACAAAGTGTATTCTGTACTATTTTATGTCATGATATTAAAATATCTCATCAGAGTTTGGTTTCATTAGGGTCATAATTTAATCTTTACTTTGTGAATGACATCATATTATGTCATAGCTTTTTTTATATTGTAGCTCGGCATATCGCTATTACATTTTTATATAGATGATCATAAAATAAATTTGCTATATGAGATTAATGAATGTTATCACGGGTAAGGTTTTGAATATACTCATAACATCGATATAAATCGTCAACTTATTAAATAAAATAATATCCAATAAAAATACCAATTATTAATGAAATTTGTAAGCAATAAATCTTTATGAATTAAGTTAAAATTTATGTTATTTATAAATTACTTAATTTTTTAAATTATGTAAATATGTAAATGGATTCGATCGCTTTATTTATTTTCAAAAGGACGGCGGTCTTAAATAAAAAAACAAATAATAGAAGCAGTAAGCGACTAACAGGCGAATGTGATTCGTTATTTGAAAAGGCTTTTTAAACCCTACAATTAAATATGTTTTTTAAAAATTTTAAGAAAAAATTATGACATTCCATAAACTAAAAATGGGTTTTTATTTAGTTAATTTCCTTCATGTCGCACTCGTACGCCGTCGTCGTCGTCGCTTGGGCAACTATAATTAAATGTAACAAGAAATTTTCACAACAAAATGAACAAAAATAAAAAAAAAACTAATTCTTTTTTTTCATTGTTTGTATTATTAAATAATTATATAAACAAAAGAACGTTAAATCAATATGTGTATACTTTTTAATTTGTGAAGAAGATGTTTTCGAAAAACTAGACAATTTGGAGGTTCATGGATACCGATTTTTTTTTTAATTCGTTTATGCGTTTATGCGTGTCGCATGTTTGCATTGATATATAGCGTTACGCAAAAATTATTTAGTATATTTATGTAATTTTTTTTTAAGTTTTAACCGTAAGAAAACTATATCCAAACTTAAAAACTGAGATGTCTGCCATTACGATTTGCTACATCACGCAATTCCTGAATGAGATTTTGCGAAGTTTGAATATAATGGTTTAATGTAGTTATTATTTTAATATAAAAGGATTCATGTACGCTTTACACTTTGAGTAAAAATTAACTGTGGTCTAATTTAATGATATAAAAATATAGAGATTTAAGATTTAAAGCTTTAAAAAAAAACATATTAACCTCGTAAATGTTATAAATATTCTGCGGTAGCGGCTCGCCCAGAGTACGTAGTTTTGAATTTATTATTAAGGGGTTTTATATTTATTTTTCCTTTCAAATATGCAATTTTTCTTTTTTTAACTCAGAATACCACCAACAATCAGATTAGCCTTGCATCGTATACCATAATTAAACATATGCCATCAAAATTAAATAATTTAAATTAGGTTTTTTTAAAAGATTGCATTTTGTCCGAATTTTAAATTAATTTGCTAGGCAAAATATTTCTATTCCAAATATATGAAAGTATTCTCTGCATAAATCTACACCACCCAATTAAAGTTTTGATGTTGGGATCAAATCAAAATAAAAATTATTTAACAAATAACAGAAATTGAAATAAATTAATAGCTGAAAATATCCAATGAAATATCTAGTTACAATTTACCACAAAACTACTACACTAGATGTCCTAAGTATTGAAATAATAAACTAATATGCACTTAAGCAACATTTTAAAATGACGTTTGCCCTTTTTAGTCAATTTAAAAACTATATCCACATTGCGAGAGTAGGAAAGAAATAGCAAAAAAATAAAATCTATGAATAAAAATAACTAGAGAAAGACTTAAACAACGCAATCAAATTGATTTACGGACGCATTATCAACGTGATCATATACGCCTAATTAATTATTCTGGAATACAGTAAGGTAATTTATCAATTATTTGATGAGGTTGCCGCGACACACATTATATTTCCACGTCCAGTGTGCCAGTTTCCATTCTCCGCTTACCCCGTCTGTGTGCTAATACTTGGCACCGGATGTCACCAAAATGCAAATTTCTGCTTGTGTTAACATTTAGAATTATTTTAATTTGTCGTTAAATACTAATTCAATTTATAACAAAGACCAGCAACTTTTTTTCCAACTACATTGACATTATTAACTATATTTCAATAATTATACAAAAAAAAAAAAAAAAAATATATATATATATATATATATATATACATACACACACACACACACACATATATATATATATATACATATATACACGTATGTATGTATATATAGACTGAGGTAAACCGAATAACTACTGAAAAACTTTAAGTAAAAACTATAACTTGTATGTCAATCGAATTAGTAGTTTTTGTGTGAATTAAAAAAAAAGTTGTAGATTTATAATAGGCTTATAAGTACTATTTATATGACGAATATAAATAAATATTTTTTATTACATGGACCACTATCAAATTCCAAATACTAAAGAATATTATTTAAAAGCACAGAGATAAATTACATTTGTATGCAATAAATGTGTTGCGTATTTTCAAATCATTAGATGCGTTTAAATACGTATTTAATGATAAACTTCACCCTGTAAATTTTTGTTGCATTTTCCTACCAATTTTTACTGTATCGTGCGTGCGCATCGTAAAATTTCATGCTCATAAATTTTTCATAACACGCCTAAAGAAATAAAACTTAAAAAAAAAATTAATACAAAACACTAAAAGCTTCAGAATATTTGGTACAGAAAACTAAATATAAATAAAAATTGTCAGATATATGTATATCAAATTATTATAAAAATAGAACATTCCTACGTAGTTAACGTTATTGATATTTAAACTGTTACAATATTATTTATAGTATATATTACTATTATAAGGCGCAAGATTATTAAATAAAATTAGAATATTGAATATATTTGGCGTTAATTTTGTAGAAATTCATTATTCGCAATTAAATGAAACTACGTGATGTAGTATTATTTCTACTATCTTTAATTTCTTTACCACGACCTAGGTTTCGTTGTATTACAACATCTTCAGGTGGGATATTAGCAAAGATTCAGGTGGGATATTAGCAGAAGATATCTTTGCTAATATCCCACCTGAAGATGTTGTAATACAACGAAACCTAGGTCGTGGTAAAGAAATTAAAGATAGTAGAAATAATACTACATCACGTAGTTTCATTTAATTGCAAATAAAATTAGATTACCTTTTTTATAAACAAAGTTGCAGAGGTAGGTTATTGTCACGAATAAGAGTTCAATTGCCTTTTCACCTTGCAATTTTAATCGTAACATGTGATAAGATTATACAAGCACAGCAGTGCTAAAAATATGAGTGATTAGTAATATTATTCACAATTGTATTCGCGAATAGCATCTTACCCAGTTCGAAATAGTGTAGAAAACACTATGTTATTTCGCTATACTAATTATTCCTGCAAAAGAGTAATGTACAGAGAAAGTCCAATATACGAGGGGACGTTTTTAGTTCGCGGAATCAAGGATAAGGAGTGAGAATAAAAATACAAAATTATTTTTCTTTTTCAATATATTCACCCGCTACCCTAATACATTTTTCAGATCCTTCATAAAAAATGTTTCGTCTTTGGCCGAAAAATAAGCTGAAACTGCGTCCTTCACTTCTTCATCGCTTGGAAACTTCTTTCCACGAAGTTCTTTTTTATAATCACTGCGAGCCAGGTTAGAACTGTAGGGTGGGTGTTCCAAAATATTGAAGCCCACCTTGTGCAGGGCGGCCAGTGTAACGCGGCTCGTGTGATCGGGCGCGTTGTCTGGCAAAAGCAGGGCACCTTTGGTCAATTTTCCCCTTCTTTTTTCTTTAATTGCTTCTTTCAACCTCTCTAGAATTTACGCATAGTATTTTCCGGTTATGGAAACACATTTATCTTTATAATCCGTCAACAAGATCCCTTCTGATTCCCAAAAGACCGTCGCCATGATTTTCACCGTAATAATTTAAACTCATTCTTGAAACGTATTGAATATTCCCCCATGAAATCTTTCAATATTACAAAACGAAATGTAATTTCCTGCCTAATAGCACGTTTATACGTATAATACAGAACAAACTCATTTCTGATGTAGCATTTTAAGACCAAATTTTAATATACATATTTAAAATTGTGAAAAACCAAAATAATTTTATATTCCTTTCAAATATCGTACATATTTTTATTGGTTTTCCATATTTTTACTACTATATTTTATATTATTAAATAATGGACAAATTATAATAATTTTCTACTTTCAATACCTATCAAGAAATTTAATGTAATTTTCTAGTTTAGCAATTTCATGGACTGCAATAGATTACTCACGTGGTTCTAACTTAGTATAATACTAATTGTAATAAAGTTCCTTAAGAAAGCTTTAATACGAAACAGGCTTTTTGAGACATTAAGCTGGAAACTTAATTTTAGGAAGATGTTAGAGATAAAATGTATCGTGAGTAGAGATAGTTGGTTTCACCTAAGACTTTACGAGGTGCTAGAAAACGCTATTTCTAAATTGAGATTCTTGAAATATTCATCTTGTTAACAAAATGTTGACGCATACACGAAAAGCTTGAAAATGACCGAAATAATTGCAAGACTTTGAAAAAACATTTGAATATTCGATCACAATTTCATGCGGTCAGAAGAAATGAAAATAATTTCCAAATGATTAATTCATTCAATTTTCCGGACGATATAAATAAAATATTACTCTTCTACACAATTATATTTCGATAGAATTTATTTTCCATATTCCGTAACAAACTTTTCTGCACTGTTGCTTTCTTTCTAGTGCCAATTTAATTTAATTTAATGTTATTTATTTTCTTGTGTCACTAACCGGACTTTGTATCCAGCTTTACAAACTGGCTTCGTTTGTATAATATTTCAAACTGATATTTTTATTTTTATTCAAGTCTGTAAAAGTATTTACGACTAGAGAATCAAAAATGTTCGTTATTTTAACTCAATCTATTACATTTCTAGTCAACGAATTCTCTCTTATACTCTGTATAGTTAAATATTCGATTTACAAACTAAGTACATTTAGCAAAATAACATTTTCCATTCCATGTAGACATTTGATAAATATCCTACATCCGGTTCTGAAAGATAATTTACGAGGGTTAGAGTAGTGTTTACATTTACAAATTGTACTAACTCACTTAGTCATTTCCTTTTCTATGTCACAAATATTGTAGAAGTTATAGGCCACATTGTAGGAAAACCTCTAGTATCATCTGATATTATGCTCGAAAGGAAAAGTAGTGTAATTGAAAAGTTCATTTCAATTTTTCATGAAAATTGTTAGTAGATTTTCAGAAAAAACATTACTTACGCGATATCATTACTCAACTATACTCGACCTTGAATATATTCGTCAAGTAGCATCCCTATTTTTCCGCGCTTATTTCAGGTCTAACAACTTAGATCTTAAAAATATACTGCCACTTGAACCCCGACTTGATACTTAAACTAGTTTTTAGTACATTCACGTAATTCAGTAAGTAACAGAAGAATCTTTCTGAGTAATTTTCATTATATTACATTACTTTACGAGGTATTTTCTATACCATGCGCCATAATTATGTAAAATTTTCTGATATCAATTATAAAAATAAATTCGGGAAACTTTACAGCATCAACATGATTAAATGTCGACGTCATCACATTTACAAATTCATCTCTTAGCAAATTCATCTGTGTATACAATCTTTCAAAATATATTCCAATTTATTTCATATAATCCTAACTAAAGTAATAACTTACATTAATAACAAGAATAACTACGTTGATACAAAAGGATTTAGTCACCCAGAAAGACTGTGTCTGGCACACAAATATGTTTATTGTTTTCCTAATGGGAATACTTAGATACGAGTAGATGACACTAGCCAAATAGAAAGCCTTTAGCCTACAGATTAGGATTGAGTATGCCTTTATACGTATAAACTCTATGTCGTTATTACTATGTACTTCGTATTAATATTGAGTAGTTATCAGTGACAAGTATGTGATAAAACAAAGATACAAAAATACTGGAATATTTTATTTGTTTCTTTAGAGACTTTATTTGCTTATTTTATAAGTGAAAATGTACTTACACATTTTAAGACATATATGAGGCTTTTAAGTGAGGAGGTGATGATGCTTTAAATATTTTTATTAAACATTAGTAGCAAATACCCGTTTCGCGAGGTTTTCTGGCCGTATATTTATTCATATCTCAGACATTTTTTTTTGTATAAAAACATGTGTTAAAAACTTTTTTTATTACTTTTTATATTTTATAAACAAATATCTTATAAACAAAAATGTCTGTTGAAATAAACTTTTAACTATAAATTTTAGAAGTCGTGCTTTTAGTAAAAATTACGGTTATAGTAAAGAATCTACCGCTGTCAATGTTATGTTATCCATTTTTTATCAGTAGCGTACAGTGCTGTTTGGGAAGGGCAAGCTGTAAAGGGACTGACATATAAAAAATTATGTAGATATACACAAAGGCGTGCAAGCGTCCGTCGACCGCATTGAAAACGGCATTGAAGTTGTAATAGATTGAAAATTTTGTCTCAATAATTGAATCATAGGCAATCAAAGTCAATAACGTAATTCTCGGACTTATCGAACTATGCTCTTAATTGTAACCATGAAAAGATAATTCTTATTACTTAAAAACAAATTTAATTTAACAAAATATTTTAATTGAAATGCAATTTCTGATTAGCCACCAAAACGTTTTTCGTTTTGAATGAAAATACATAAAAAACGAGGTTTAAAAAGAATAAAGGTTTGGACACTATTACTTCATTAAAAAAATTTATTTATAAAATATTTTTCTATGAGGAAACGGTTGACTGTCAAACATAAATTTTATAACCTCCCTTTTTGCGATCTATTTGCAAAATTTCATATTTTTATTTCGTTCTTTATTTTTTGTTTAATATCAATTCCTCTTTTTATTTGAAAACTCTTTCTCTAGTGTTACTAAAATGGCAAATGAGTCGAAAAACTTAATACTAAAAGTTCCCTGGCAAAGTTTAGTTTTGTATGGGAACTTTTTGAAAATCATTTTCTTTAATAAAATAATCGCAACCGAGTCCTACTTTCGGTTATTACTTCGTTCTTTAAGCATTCTAAAAAAACTGGAAATTCACATTTTTGCTAAACTGAACTTGTTCCACAAATACTAATCATGAAAATTACTATCAAAATGCCGTACACCTGATTTATTACGAACGTATAATTTCAAAATTAACTTTTATGTAAAATACTCAATTATGCTTTTTTTAACTCTACTATATATATATTCTGATAATAGCTCAATCCAGAATAGCGATGTTATCGATTTTTATATCGTTATTTATTTTCAAAGGCAAGTTTTTCCACGAGTGAAACATATAATATATACGATTATACCAACCAAATGTTCCGATAAGGAAAGGATAATGAGGGTAAGAGTGTATAAACGAGATTGATTTTGTCGCTAAACACATAAGCGGATGAAGCCTTTGATTACTATTGTTCACGTAGCTGAAGTCTTAAAGTGATAAAGCAGGCTGATCGCGTAGCTATTATTTGTGAACCATTTGTCATTTCGTAATTAATAGATAATTAAAGAAATATAATTTATATCGTTATAAGTATTGAATATATTTGTCGTTAATTTTGTAGAAATTCATTATTCAAAATTAAATGAAACTACGTGATGTAGTATTATTTCTACTATCTTTAATTTCTTTACCACGACCTAGGTTTCGTTGTATTACAACATCTTCAGGTAGAATATTAGCAAATATCTAACGAACAAGAACAATCTTTGCTAATATCCCACCTGAAGATGTTGTAATACAACGAAACCTAGGTCGTGGTAAAGAAATTAAAGATAGTAGAAATAATACTACATCACGTAGTTTCATTTAATTGTGGATCGTTATAAGTATTTTTACAGTATCACGTAGATGTAAATAAGGAAGATATTTAGAGGTAATTACCGTATAAATTTCCTTACTTTAGAGAAACTATTTTTTAGTAATAAATAGCGTCAGCCTTGAGTACTGATTACCAATAAAAAGTAACTAGTACCCATAAAATTAGATGTATTGCTTTCAATTTCAGTTACTGTCATCCGGTACTTACTTTTATACTCTAAAATTTCAACATTATATACCTGACCATCAAGAAACATTGAATTCCTATTTATTTCCAGTTAAGACCTAACTAACATGTATATTTTTTCTAATACGTAGATTGAAAATATTCATGTTACTATAAAACACTATTTAAGTGATTGGTCAGAAATTGTGCATACGGAAAGACGGTATGGTATTTTTAGGAAAATTATTTTCACGTACGGTTCCAAAAAAAAATAGTAAAGAAAATAGTCACGCAGTGTCTGCTAGGCTTGTGCGCCATTATAAAACGTGTCAATGTGTTGTAACATTTATTTGATACCCACATGATAATTTTGAGCAAAGTTTTCTCTGTTTGTTTCGTATAATTATGAAGGGTAGTACGTTATTAAATTTCTATAATAAATATATAGTTAGAAATATACTATGTGTATGACTATGTAAAATTTACGTACATAGCTTTAGCTGGTTTTAATAAATTGCCAGTTTTGTAGGCAGACTAACAGTTGCACGGAGAGCGGACTAACATTTTTATGCATAATTCTGAAATTTTCTATGCCGTCTGCCATGTTTAGTGATTATTGTTTTTTTTTTTTAATTGAGATTGGATAATTTTATAATCGCACTTTAAATTAATTATAATCAGTTTATTCCACTGACTAGACAATATCGAGCAAAATGCGTGTTTTATCTATTCTCTACTGCGGAAACAAAACGTTATAATATTCATGTAATGAATGTTTGTATTTATTTTTGTTTACCGATACTAATGTACAAAATAAATGTCTACAATAGTGACATCGAGTAAAAAACATCATGCTGACTGATGTTTTTTTTATCAAAGCAAAAGTTAATACGCCTCGATTTTAAGTATCAAATACGCAGTTCATCTCCATGGAATATCGCATAAATGTTGTCACTCTTAAGGAGCTGGATTTAATTTATTTTTCGTAATTCGAAACATAAATTAAATAAAATTATGGATTATTTTTTTAAATACTTAACAATTTTTCGTTTTTGATGAAAGCGTAAATGTAAGTTAGGGGTTGAAAATTGGAAAATGAAAATTGAAACAGAAAATTAGATTTGTCAAATCACGGCAACGTGCCACGACAAAGCTCATATAATCATATTTCATTCTATTTCTTCCATTCTAGGCATATCAAACTGCTTCCGATGCTAAGATATAAAATTTTCATGAGGAAATATTTATTGATTACGTATCATTTATTCACTTTTTCACACGGGCAAAGCAGCCGGTCAAAGACATTTTGTTTGTAAAAGTATTGAAAATACCGTAAAAAGTACTAACTTGAACGTTAAAATGTTGAAATATTAATACAAAATGAACTTATCTAAAGTGTTAGAAAAATTAAATATATAGAAAAAATCACATCAAATGTTATGGAATTTTAAGATAGTTCGGCAAAAGTGATATGTAAAAAGTCATACATCTTGCTAACGACGAATCGCTAATTTGAAAAAAAAAATTACCCCTAGACATTCATAATGAGTTTGTTGGTGGCGAATAAACGCTGAAAGCTATATAGTGTTAACGTAAAATGGTAATTTTAAAGAAATCTTTGCCCTTAACTATTCTGTAATAAAACTCAGATTTTTAAACTTTTTTCTTTTTTCTAAATGGCTATTTCTTTTAAGTAAGTGAAAGTAATATTACACACCTATTAGGTGTGTAATATGAAAAATTATGCCATTGTCTTCATTATACCTGTCACTGTCACTGAGGACTTTTTCCGTAATTTATTAATGTAACAGGTTTGTTGTAAATATTACCAACAGCGATTTTATTAATAAAGTACAGGTGTAGCAAAGAATATGTTGGTTATTTTAATAGGTAATTTTGGGCCGAGTACAGTTGAAATACGTTTTTCTACAAAAATGTAATTTTTTTTCTGCTCGAGTCCCAACTCAGGGACTAATGTTTAAGAAACAGTTGAGAATTTCCATAAAGTTTCTTAACATTATCAACTCAACTTGAAGCATTAACCATCTGTATGAATAATAAATACATTTTTTGTTACGCCATATACGATTCTCTGTTTTTTTGTAAATTAACTAACTCACTGGATAGGAACTCTGCCCGTTGTGCTTATTCTGTAACCATCGAAGAGGTCAAGTACCCAGCAAAAGCGATTTCTGTCTTAATATCGTACACTGTGCAATGTCGCTTTACAGAATTTCTCATTTCCGTTGACAGGAAATTTTCACCGCAAGCTTTCTGTGCTCGACTTTCGTCTAACACATTAATGTCTACGATGATGGACCGTGCACTTTCTTTTGATACTTGGTTTCCGGCCATCTTGTCGTTGGATATGTTAGAAAAAAGCAAATAAAAGAAAGCTGAAGAGATTATTGTCCTATTCTTTTTATAGATAGCACGTATTATATAAAATAGTCTGTTTTGCAACATATAGGTGAAATGACAATATTTAATTATCATTAGATTGTTACAATACTAGCGACTTATTTTATTAAGACGCTCACAAAAAATGAATTTTATAACATAGATTTTGTATACATTATGTCTATTAAAATGGAGTCGACTGTTTGAATGCCAAGAGTAAAGTGTCGTTTACAAATTTTGTTAGATTTATAAAAAAAACGTCGGTGTTTAAGACAAATTATCTTCTTGGCTAAAATCTCTTAAAGTATCGTGGTGAGGAGACTACTTGGCCAGCCTTTGGAATGCTTTGGAATCACTTTTATTGCACCTAATGAATAGCAAAACCAGCGAAGACAATACATGATGTAAGACAATACGTGTTTACGGCGGCCTTTCGGTCTATACAGATATTAGGCGCTCTGGGGTTTTCCCACTTCTTCATAATTATTTTTCTTCAATGTGAAATGGCTCACAATAGTCGATTTTAGTATTTAAAAATGGTGAAGTTTGTGTGACTCTACTACTCGGAAGATTGCCCATGGGCAGTCAGAGAGGTTTGCTTTAAAACAAGTTATGCATTTTCATTACATGGGCCAGTAATTTAATCTCACTACATTCATAGTTGTTTGTACTTTGGTATGTAAATGTATAAGGTTTTATTCTAGAGATCTAACATAAATGCATGTTCTACATGTCTTTTCACTAGTGTCACAAAATCCATAAATATCGGCGCGCTGAGCATTCGCTATTATAATGTTTATTGAATATGCGATTTTACGTAAGATCGATAATTGTTATTGAATCGTTATCCAAGAGATCCGTATGTTTTCAGGTAAAGATCATCCCATCCAGAATTGCATTGCCACAATTTTTGCATAAGCATTTTGGCACAAAATGTTATCGGGTCTCTTAGGATCATAAATCCGTGCAATGTTTGATAAGATGCGACGTTTAGTGAATTTTAAATTTGTCTCATAATTCTCTTTGTACGTGATTTTGTCGTTTATTCGGTTCCATTGAATGTCAGATGCTTTTGTTTGAGATATATTCTTAGTAAATAAATTGATGTCAGCATGTTCTTCATCTACAGTCTCTACAATCTCAAAGTTGTTCGATGTCCATTTTCTAAAAGTAAATCCCATCCCCGCATTCGTCAGCGCAATGAGTTCCTTGTATAAGTTTTTTGCGTCTTTGATAGTATCTGTTCCCGTCACTACTTCGTCTCCGTAGTAGTCGCGTTTCAGAATTTCAAAGCTCGTTGAAAATCTTTAACGTCCATCCTCGGTTAGTGAGTTAAGTATGCGTGTAGCCAAATGTGGTGCCGAATCAGCCGAATAAGACTATCGGGATTGTGAATATTTTTAACTTGTCGTTTTTACGATTTTCTTAACAATAAATACAGTGATCAATTTTTTGTGTACTTGTCAATGCTTGTTTCTTTATGCAAATGACCAGCTTTGTTTGTGTTTTTAATCTGTACTTACGGCTGTTATTCTCAATATTTTATTTTTGCCATTCTGTGTGGGTGTTTGATCGATTCTGGATGTGAGAATGCTAATAAATAATGAGTACCATTTCTCAACGGGTTCGCCTAATGATTTTAAAAATCGTATGTAAGTAAAAATATTATCTGCAAACTTTCCTAATTCGACAGCAGTTTCCTTAATTATCGTTGGTAATTTGAGTAATGTAAAATTGTGAGTTTGTATGATTACGCATTTATTATTGAAACGAGCTTTCAGCGATTCTCAAGCAGCTAAATAATTATCCTCGGATATTTCCAATGCTTCAATTACATCTACCGCCTCGTTTATTAAAAACTAGATGTTAAATATTGAAATTTGTGTAATTTAGAGAGCCACGGTTGGTTATGAATGAAACCTTTAAAAGTTGTATGGAAATCTACTCATTAGCAGTTTTATACGTTGCGGCCGTGTCGTATTTAAATTTTTTATTTCTTTTGAGCTTGCAATAGGTTGTGCTGATGTGGACAGCACTGGATTCATTTTATGTATTATAAAATGGGCGTAATTGATTTGCGCATAATACATTGTTTCAAATTCATCAAATCATATTTCTTTGGATTTTTTCAAATTGATCTAGTATACTGCTTATATTTTTTAAACGTAATTTTATTTCCGTATGGTTATTATGGTTTTCTTCATTGTGAACATAATTGATAAATTTTGTCAATTTCGTTTTAAGTACTGCCCCTTGCTTTTTTAGTTTAATTAATATTGCACTATCTGGCATTTTGGTAATTAATTTATCTATTTTACAGAAAAATTTAAAGAGTTGTATGACAATTCGATGGTTTTCAAGGGTAATGTGGTGGATTATTATACAGAAAAGGGAAGAGGTTTATTCACTTATCTTTGTCGTTGCTATGTTGACCATTTTGGCTGGACCCGTGTTGACTATATTCGCTGTAGACGAGTTAGCAACAATGTTGGTGACGAGGACAGTCCGTAGGCTCTGGACGAATGACGTCTGCGTTGTTTTGCTCACGCTTTTTGGCTCTCGGCTGCTGATTTTCCTCGAGTATTAATAAATGTTGATGGAAGGCTTTCACGTTACCGATTTCTATGCACTTTGTATTTAACAATCGTTAGATACATCATACTAAATGTTCAAATTTTTATTTGAATGAGTTTAATAATTTTTAGCAACAAGTCACTGTTCTAAATACAAGTGAAAACCAAAAAACGCAAGTTTAATTTTGTGGTTTTTCTCTGCATCCCTTGTTTGTAACTTTCTGTACCCTGATCATCTCGTAAGTCTGGGGACTTTCATTATCTATGCCTTTTTCTGCCGTTGGGCATTGGGCATTCCACCGTTGGGCGTTCTTTGGAATAAAAGAAGCACAAATTAAAAAAATAAGTTCCATAAGTTTGCTTGTCTACCCCCTTTTTATAGGGTAATAAAGCAATTTATTATTAAATTAAAAACTTTTATGTCATGCTGGCGACTTGTTCTATTTACACATGTCATTTTATGCTGCAGATATAAAACGTTATGCATGAAGAACAATAAAATATTTTATTATTGCAAGTACACATTTTGATCGCCTATAACTTATTCATTCATTGCGAATATTATATATACATATATATATATATATATATATATATATATATATATATATATATATATATATATATGTATATATAATATTCGCAATGAATGAATAAGTTATAGGCGATCAAAATGTGTACTTGCAATAATAAAATATTTTATTGTTCTTCATGCATAACGTTTTATATCTGCAGCATAAAATGACATGTGTAAATAGAACAAGTCGCCAGCATGACATAAAAGTTTTTAATTTAATAATAAATTGCTTTATTACCCTATAAAAAGGGGGTAGACAAGCAAACTTATGGAACTTATTTTTTTAATTCGGCTCTAACGGTTTTGCTGAAATTTGGTATATTTATTACTTGGTGATTATTATAAATAATTTTGAAGATGAACTTTGTCGGTTAATTATTTTGGAAATAGCAGCCATTTAAAATTTTCAAAATTACTATGAACACTGTTATTAAGATTTAAATGGAAAAACATAGGAGAGAACAGCTTGGCGCAGGGAGAGAGAGAGGGGAAGGGAAAGGGGAGGGGAGGAGGAGAGGTGCGTGAAGGGAGAGGGATTGGGTAGGCGAGGGGATGGGGTGGGAGAGGGGAGTGGTAGGACGATTGTAAGAGGAGGGGGAGGATGATTGGAATGGGAGGGGAAGTGGAATGGGAAGGGGAGGGGAGGGGGAAGTGCATTCACCACTCAACGTTCATCAAGTTTCTCAGAGGGAGTTGTGAAACCCGGAATGCTGAATTTTTTGATAAGTAAAAACGCCACCAAAGCACAAGATGTAAGCGATGAAAATAAATAGCAATCAATTACAAGGTCTCTTTCAAAAACCAAAACAAAAAAAAACATAAAACACACGAAACTCAAAACAATAAACATCTCCCAATACGGCTGGTCGACCAAAACCCTCCAAAGAAAAACAAAGAAAGGAAAAAGAAAAACATTTTCAATATTTGTACCTATAATGTAAAATCATTATCTACCGAACCTAAACTAATGGAGCTCAAAACAGTACTACAAGACATTAACCACGACATACTAGGATTAAGTGGAGTTCGCCGGCTGGGTGAAAAAATTACCGAAGATGCCCATTACATAATGTATCACCTTGGTCAAACCAAAGACCTGTATGGTGTGGGTTTCTTAGTTAAGAAAAAATATAAAGAAAATATAAAGAGATTTATTGGTATATCAGAGAGAGTTTGTGCATTAGAAATAGAGTTGGAGAATACGAGATAGAGTTGGAGAATACGAAATATAAGTGTATACACCTAGAAATAGAGTTGGAGAATACGAAATATAAGTGTATGCACCTACCGAAAGTTCATCTCAAGATGAGATTGATAAATTTTACGGGGACTTAGAAAAAGTACACGACACTGTCTCCACGAAGTTTGTTATATCTATGGGCGACTACAATGCACAAATCGGTGTACCCAAGGTCCATGAACAGTCAGTTCTCGGTAAATACGGTCACGGTAGCAGGAGTATCCGCGGGAAAAGACTCCTTCAATGTGCACAAGAGTACAACTTGAAAGTAATAAATACTATGTACAAGCTAAAGCCAAAGAACAGATGGACATGGATCTCTCCTGATAAAAATACAAAAAACGAAATCGATTATATTATGACCACAAAACCCAACTTATTTACAAACTACAAAGTACTAACGTCATTCCACTTTGGTTCTGACCATAGGTTATCAAGAGCCTCAATTCACTTGAAACCTGAAATAAATAATCACCTGAATAATAGATCAGCTAAAAAAGCCTACAAAGAATTAAATACATCTAAACCATGGATTCCATCACTGCAGCCCGGCTCTACAAAAATTATGTCTCGAGAGGAAATCATAAATACAGCCACGGAGTTTTATGCAAAACTATATAGTCAACCAGACTCACAAAACCAAATAATTTCTGTTGACCAACACAATGAAGTTCTCCCAGTGCCAGAGTTCACAGAGCCTAAAATTCTGATACAAATAAAGAGGCTGAAGGCAGAAAAAAGTCCAGGACCAGACGGGATCACAAATGAATGCATCAAGTTTGCAAGGACTCTACTATTAACTCCTATCACTCTACTATGGAATAAAATATTACAAGAGGAAACTGTGCCACAGATATGGACGGAATCTGAGATTATGTTACTATATAAGAAAGGCGACCCGGCTGACATAAGCAATTATCGTCCAATAAGCCTCATGCCCAGCCTATATAAGCTGTTCGCCTCCTGCTTGCTGAATAGAATGACCTCAGATATCGACGAACACCAGCCAATAGAACAAGTCGGTTTTAAAAGCGGTTTCAGTACAGTTGACCACATTCAAGTTATTGATCAGGTGATAGAGAAATATCAAGAATTCCGTAGACCCTTATACGTAGCTTTTATAGATTATAAAAAAGCATTTGACTCTATATCACAAAACAGCATCTGGGAAGGGCTGAGGTCACAGAACATTTACGAAAAATATATAAAAATACTGAAAAATATTTATGCGAACAGTAAAAGTAGAGTCAAACTAGATAGAGTAGGAAGAACAATTACATATATATAAACAGAGGCGTGAGACAAGGCGACCCAATCTCTCCAAAACTATTTATAGCTGTCCTACAGTACATATTGAAGGACTTACCATCGTCTACGAAAGGCATCAGTGTAGAAGGTTAGTTTCTAAGCCACCTCAGATTTGCCGACGACATTATTCTTTTTTCAGAGTCTACACACCAATTAAACAGTAATATGTTAGATCTCCAGCAGGCGAGCATTAAAGTTGGTTTGGAAATGAATCTAGACAAAACTAAAGTCATGACTAACTACCTCAAGACACCCATAACTGTAATTGATATGCCAATTGAATATGTAGAAAAATACATCTACCTAGGGAAACAGATTTCCTTCAGTAAAGAAAGGAACACTGAAGAAGTTGACCGGAGAGTAGCAATCACCTGGAAAAAATACTAGGCTCATAAAGGCATATTCAAGTCGCACCTACCACTGCCTACCAAGAAGACAGTTATGGACTCGGAGATTCTACCGTGTCTCACCTACGGCTGCCAAACCTGGACGTTTGACCTTAAGACTAGTAGCAAAATCCAGACCACTCAGAGAAGGATGGAGAGAAGCCACTTAGGTATCAAATTAAAAGATAAAATAAGAAATAAAGCCATCCGCAAAAAAACGGGTATAACAGATGCACTCACCTACTCTCTTCAAAGAAAATGGAGATGGGCGGGTCACGTGGCGAGTTACACTGATAATAGGTGGACACGAAAAATCATCCAATGGACGGGCCACAAGGTACCAGAGCGAGAGGCAGATCCAATGCCAGATGGGCTGACGAGATCGTGGCTACAGCAGGTTGCGAGTGGCTCCAAACAGCCAAAGATAAAGACGAATGGCAAGCTTTGGAGGCGGCTTTTTTTACCCTAAGGGGGTCCATATAAATTTAATAAATAATATAAAAATCGTATATAATAATTGTCAATGTAAATTATCATGAGAATTAATTAATAATAATGTTATTTATAATTTTTTTTTATTGCATGTGCATGTATGTAACTTTTTGTATGGAATTTAATAAAGCTTTATTATTATATATATATATATATATATATATATATATATATATATATATATATATATATGTATATATATATATATATATATATATATATATATATGTATATATATATATATATGTATATATATATATATATATATATATATATATATACATATATATACAGATACACACAACCCACAAGGAACAAAAAATTCCAGACATTCATTACTTACATTCTGTTATGAAAATTTACAAAAGAATTCATTTACTCGTAATATATGCTGGCTCGTGTACCTTTGACGATGAACCTGCAAGTATTTATATATTCGTGATATAACACACATTCTGAATATTATATATGAAGATTAAAAATTGAAAATAATTCAAAGATTTGAGATCGAACTACTGCCGCAATATCATCAACGTGCACTTTCCCATAAAAATACTTTACCTAATTATGATAACAACGTTTTAGGGTAGAAAATGTAAATAACCGTAAGATCTAACTAAATTATTACTAAAAATAATAAAAAAATTTTCACATCACAGGTCTACAAAGTTTAACTTTTATTTTCCCTTCTTGGATTTGATAGCTGATCTTATGGTATTTTGGTGCGCTGATTACGAATATGTGCTGAGATTTTTCATTTTTTTTATGAAATTACAAAAGAAATCAACTTTATTAAGTAAAAAAATTATATTACAATAAAACAATTACTTGACTTCAAAATATTATAAATACATTTAAATGACGTTAATAAATAAATTAGAAATAATGAATATTTTGTGGTATCATACTTTGTTCACCGAAGCTCCGATTCGAGATTTTTCCTTAAAAGTCCGACTTCGATCATCTCGCTTTAGCAACCAACAATAGTCTGTCATCAAACTTTTATTCCACATTCTCTGATAGCGACATTCTATCTCTTTCAAGTCCAGATGAAATATTTAGCCTGGCTCTTCACTTATAGTCTCCAAGTTATCAGGAAAATAGTACAAGTGAGATTTACGGAAGTGCCCACTCTTTCTTCGTCCAATGCTGTCCTCTGTCTCCACTATTCCATTCGCAGAGAAAGCAACTGTATTTTGTGTAGCCACCTTGTTGACCGAGCAGCATACTTATAACTTTGAAATCTCCACAGACCACCCAACCGTATTCGACGTACTTTATTTTATCCAACATATTTTCCAAACTGTCGTAACATTCTTTTAAATGTAACAAATAGAAGACTAGCAGTGAAACATAATTATTGTCATTATGCAAAAAGACTGCTTTCAAACTTCGCTTTGATGAATCTTTGAACAATCTCGAATCGTTCGTATCATATTCGATGTTAAACATTTTCACTAAGCCAGGAATATATTTGCAATACACTAGATCACGATCTTTAGCAAAATATGATACAAAGTCTTTTTCTCAGTTGCGATACCAAGAAAATGAGATGCCAGGATCAAGTATATTCTTTCCGATAGTCTTGATCCAAAGAGTTCAGGTGCATCTTTCGGCAGGCTTAGATCTCTAGTTATGTCGTTCAGTTCTGACTCTGAAAATAACTGTCTTCCACACGCACTTGGCTCAAATTAAGCTACATATTGAGATACCTCTTCGACCTCACTGCTCATGTTTTCAGCTTGCACTGATTCCAATTATGCAGTTGATGGCGGTGCAATGTTCGGGTCGGAATGCACCGTATGCGTTACCAATTGCACGGTTGGATATAACAAGTCCTTTTTCATTTTAGAATTGTAGTCTGTAGTCGTGCCACAGCAAAAATAACAGTCTGATCGATCGATGTGATTTTGAGATTCTTTCATAACATTGGCGATTGTAAATCAAAGGTATTGTTCTGCCCTTTTGACCCATTTCGAAGTTCACGAACCCACAAACTTTATGTGGGACCCATTGTTTTTCGTGGTTAGTGATCGCTAGGCCGAAATACATATTATAAACGTTACATATGAATTCGGTAACTTTATGTTGATATTTAGTCAGTATAAATGGCCCACAAATATAACAAAAATAATCTTGTGAGTTTAAACACATTAGCGATGACATCTTTTAAGTGAGCGTTCCGAATTGCACGGAAGTACTTATTTTGTAAATATAATGATGTTACTATTTATGCTAAAATCTATTAATCTACCCGCATTAAGTTGTCTGCTGCAACCATTCGGTGTATTTAGTTGTTTAATAAGAAATAATTAAAATAAAATATCGGTTCCTGAGCAGGTAGGTCCAAGTACTTTTGGTAAAAAAACTATGCCAAATAATTTAAAACCCTGACGTGATGGAATGTATTAGTATATTTCCATTAATCAGAAATCTGAGGGGGGAAACCATTATCGATCTGTTTTTATTAGTCAACTTTGTCAACTTTAGTGTTTATTACGTTACTAAAAACACTTTCAAATACTTTTATAGACCAAAAAAAGACGACGAAAAAAAGTTTTGTCTTCCTATTAATGTGTAAGTATTTTGATTTAGAACAAAAAGGTGATCAGATTAGTTTATCTATACAAATATTTTATTATCACAAACATATCATGTTATAATACCAAAAAGACTTGAAATTTCAACATTACAGAGAGCTCAATTTAAATGGCATAAATTTTCTGAGCAATACCTTAGACTAAACTAAAATAAACGACCATTCCATTTCATTGGTGGTTCGAATACAAAGCTGTGTTTTCAATTCAAAGTTCAGTCGACATTATTTTACTAATTCAAATCATAGGAATTGGAAGGTAATACTCTTTCATTTAGTTTTGTGCTACATGATGAATGTCGATGATAATACTGTTCTTACATTAGGTTTCGTTTTTATTAATATCTACACACGATAAGCGCTATATAGTTCATCGCAGTTGAGGAAACCCATGATTGTGAAAGTGTTTGGACTTAGCACTAAGAAATTCTAAAAAAACAAGGATCCATTCAATTACATTTAAAACTTTTAAATTCAAGACGTGGAAAATGTAGAAAGTTTAAATCAAAGCCGACAACATCACAAAATTATTCACTACGAATGAATAGTAAAACGGAACAGCGTAAGTATATAAACGAGTAAATGGCAGCAGAGCTTTTAACTTTTCATTGCTATGTTTACCACACTGCTGAGCTCTTCTACAACCTGATGAAGACCAACGTATTAAACTTCACGTTTTCTTCCGGGTTTAAAAGCAATTCTTAATGTTAAAATGTACGCATAATTGTCGATTATAGAAGTTGCCGAGTTTTGATTTATAAATTTTTCACTTATTGTTAGCTTAACATTAATCAATTATACATGTCATTGAACCACTAGAGGTAAGGGAGGAAATTTTTTTACTAATTTTTTTGTAATTAAGTTTTTCTTTACTTCCCTTGTCTATCTATATTATTGTGGAACTAGACGACCCATCTTTGTACATTAATTCTTTTTTGAAAAGAAAACTAGTGAAATATGCCACAGAGGGATTTTTTGAACCTAGAAAACGTTTTTTTAGAATTGTTGTCTGCTTTTATGTCCGTCTGTTTCTTTTTTATTACCTATGTAAGAGTATTTAAGCAAATTTCTTCTCTTTACTTACAACTCCAAAACCAATTTATTCTCGATAAAATTATTACGAGCAGTAAGGACAAAATTATTGACAGCAGAAAAATAATATTTTACCAGTAGTTCAGGTAATAGTATCAAGTGCAGAATTAAAACGGGAGGCTAGAAATTTGAAGGCGTGGCGATTTGGATTAAAATTCAAGCTATGATATGAAATACTTTCATCCCAGTAAAGGGTATTTTTGAGATAAAAATGCTATTTAAGGTGAGCTATAAGTTATTATGGGTTGAATTTTGTAAAGTGCTACCTGAATTGAGAAATGAAATGGTTTATTCCACCAACGGCACCACTCTCCCCCTTTGCGGGTAAGTAGTATTTGAGAAAATTAATATATATATATATATATATATATATATATAAATATATATATATATATATATATATATATATGTATATATATATGTATATATATATTAAGGTGTCCCTTATATCACCGATTTTTTTTTCTTTTAAATATTGTAACGCATACCCTCTAATTCTTTTTATAGTACTAAAGGCTACCTTCGTGCAAAATTTCATCGTCACATGACAATGGCAACCCGTGCCGATAAGGCATCATCGTTTTTCTAAACAACGGTTTTAGAAGACTTAGTTGCATGTAAGCTATATTATGATCAAAATACATATTTTATAATAGAAAACAGTGGAAGATTCATTTAGGTTATGTATTTATTTATAAAATTGAAAAAGATATATAATTCAGGATTCAGGATACTTTTTTTTTTAAGTATCTTTCTTGCAATCTGGGTACAACTTTCTGTGTTTTTGTACACAACGTAACAAGAACTGTTTTTGTTCTTCTGCAGCAGTTATTAATCCATGAAAATCTTGCATGAGCTTCACGCCTCTCTCTGCTGTATCATTGACTGCCTTCAAGTGCATAACTTTTTTTTTAGCTTCCTGAAAGGAAGGGATTTGTTCCCATGAAGAGACGTCTTCTTGGAGAAAAGCGTTATAAATTTTTAACCGCGATAATAAATTTGTGCTCTTGATGGTCACGAAATCACTCAAACGTTTTCCTGAAACAATAAAAGAAATATATTAACAAAATTATCACATTTTCTAATGATAAAATGAAAAAAAACACTTATTCAACTCACCGTACAAAGAAGCAGATATTTCTTCCTTCGATGGAATATATCTCTTCCCAATGCATGGCGCCAGGTGGTCTGATTTTAAATTTCTTTTCATTATCTCCACCCAAAAATACTATACACAGTTCAATCAACTCCCGATAATCGTCACGTATAATAGATTTCAGTAGTTCTTTTTTATAATAATTAATAAGTTCGATAATCATCGTTTCACAAAAATATTTCTTTACAAAATCAGTACATGTTTCGGTAGCAGTTGCATTAACGTTCTTCCAATTGTCTCTAATTTGTTTAAATAACGGGATATCGGGACTGCTAATAACTTGATGGATCTTTGATTTAAACACACATTTCAGTACTATTTCATACATATGATGGCGGCAAGCAAAAAGTAACAATTCCCTAATTCTAATTTTTGCTCCAAGAGCACGCAAGTCCCATTTAAGCGGCCTGTATTAGAAGCCGTTGTGTCGCAGCACATAATCTGAACCTTGTCATTGAGATCCCAATCAGAAAGGGCATTTAAAACAGCTTCAGCTTGATCTTTGCCAGTAGAACTATCGAGTTTTGGCACTGCTAGAAGTTGGTCTTTTTCTCCGAATGAAATGAGAATTGGCAGGAGTTCTTCTTTTGAACCTGTCACATTTAAACCTATTGCCCGGTTCTTCATCTTCGTTGCTTTCCATCCCAATGAATAGTTACAATTTCAGGCACGTTGTTCTGAAAATCAGTTTTTATCGATTCTGCTCTCTCTTTTCTCATTTAGGTCCGAATTCGTTGAATAGAAGACTTGTTGATAGGAAAGTCTTCACAACTGAGACCAAGTGCTTCTACAACAGCCTGAAGTATGTAAACAGAATCCCTTACACTTAGTTGACATCTATATAAAGCTGCAACTAGTTTAAGGGTAATAAAACACGTCCTTCCTCTTTTTGTAGCAGATAGCGAAGTCACGGATTGCGATTGCGAGGTGGAAGGTAAATTTTCTTTCAAACTTTCGTCGGAACTGGTAGACTGTTCGTGAAGATGGGATAGAGGTGTCTGTTATGTGGATAGAGGTGACTTTTTCCCAAAATATGATGCACTCAGGAATCACAAGATTTGCACTTTCATTAACAGTCAATTTTACCTCGCGAATATTAAAAAACAGAGAGAACTTGACGATTAGACGGCAACTTTGCACCCGTTATTTGGTGATTTATCTCACCAACCAAGAAAATATTTTTCTTATTACTTCTAAGTTCTACTGACATCTTAAAAATAAACTATTATGCACGTTAATTAAGCGATACGCCGGTGAAAACTCGGAAACAAATGACTACCGGTCATCCGCGTTACTTGTATGAACATGTTTCGCGCTCAACTCGGCACGGGTTGAGGTGCTTCAAATAAGATAAATATTTATTTTCGAGTGTTTTATGGCCAAATAAAAAAAATTAGAAAGTATGCGTTACAAAATAGAAACTTTGAAAAATAAGGGACACCCTAATATATATATATATATATATATATATATATATATATATATATATATATATATATATATATATGTGTGTGTGTGTGTAAGACACTTTTTTGACCTGATAGGAAAGAGTAATAAGGTGAAAATGGCTAAGAACTATGTTTTTTCCATATGTCACGTGAGAACTTATTTTCATAAAATAACTTTTGTTTGGTGAAGCAAGATTAGGTTAGGTTGAATTTGGTTATTTCATGTGGGTTAGGTCAGGTTAGTTTAGAAGTTTTCGACATGAAGGGACGAATTTTTCCCAGACTGGGTTAAATCGTCAGATCTGAAGGTCAACTACCCGTTTAAAGTGCTATACACGGGCATTTTTTTATTTTTTTTTTTCAATTCAGGTATAGGTTGGGTTCTAATGGGTTAGGATGAGTAACGTTGAGTTAAGGTCATTCATTCATAGATTGGGTTAGCTTTGTGTAGTTATCGATTATAGTAATATTTCGAATATATTATTGTATCAACCATATTATATTATACACGTCTCTAAAAGGTGCGGTTTATGCCAGAGAAAATAGCGTCTAACTTGGATAGAACGTTCCTAAATTTTACCATTTTTTCATTCCGTAATTTTAACATTAAGACATTATTATTGCAGGAAAATGGATCCACAGCAAGGATAAAAGTACATGTGAGAAAAGCGACGAGAAAAACTAACATTTGTTTTAAAGTTGCTCATCGAGAAGTGAATAAGAAAATTGCCGTAATTTTCGTAAGGTATTTTTTTGATGGACAGTTCACTTGTCACAAAACGGCAACCATTAAGTGAAGATATAAATAAGCAGATACATAAGTCGGGGAGTATATAACAATAATACTTTTTAGTGAAGTTTAACTTTTTATGGCGTCCCTCAGCGTAAACGCGAATAAATAGGCGAGGGCGACACAGCAGAGCGTCTGAAAATTTTTCTTTTATATTATGAGCGTAGTTGAAGGGAATGATTAATGTTGGTTTAAACGGGCTTTAGAATATCAGACTGATAAATCAATAATTCTTTTGTTTTTGCAAAAAATATCAACATGAATATCAAAATATCAATATGATATTGTGGTTTTCAATAGTTTCTTAATTTGTTGTTATCGCTATTGTTTAGTGTGGAAGCGCTGGTTTCGAGTCGCTTTTTTATTGTTATCGGTCCGTGAGACCAGCGCGAGTATGTGTGCTACTATTTTAGGTAAGTTAAAATTTTTTTATTTTAGAATATTACTCAATGAAGGGTATTAATTGATTTTATATGCGCATAATATTTATTTTGTATAATGTATAACATCATTTTATAACCGTTTTTATTTGTTATTAGTAATTTTTGTCGCCACAGTGGATAAAGAAATGATGATGGCGCTGTTAGAATGTAAAGATTCTGATTTAAATTATGATGAGAGAAGTGATAGTGAGGCGGAGGAGTCTTTAGAAGTACAAGAGAAAAATACAGATACTGTGCAGGAGTCAGATAAAGATACAGATACTGTGTCAGACGAATTTGAAGAGGTTTCGAATATATTTGCCAACTACTATGTTGGTAAGGATAAAAATAGTAGAATTAACATAAATAGTCCTTCTAATGTCACAATAAGGTCTCAAAGTATTGTTATGTAACTTCCTGGTATAAAGAGAAAAAGAGAAAATACGAAAGATCCGGGTGAGATTAGGAAATAATTTTTTCCGATAAAGTAATCCATCTAATTACGAAGTACACTAAACAGCATATTGAGCGACTTTCACCTGAATTCAAACAAGTTAGTGTCTGTCGACTTGACTTGACTGTCAACTGAGGAAGAGGAAATTAAAGCATTAATTGGTCTTCTTTTCTTTGTTGGTGTTAGGAGAAATGATCGGCTGAATGCTGAAAATCTGTACAGAATTAATGGTTCATCTCCACAGATTTTTGAATTGATAATGAACTGGAGTCGATTTTACCTTCTATTGCGATATCTAAGGTTTGATGACAAAGAAACAAGAACTCAGCGTGCCTCTGTCGACAATGTACTCCAATAAGACACCCGTTTGAAGACATTGTGTCATCTTTCAAGAAATATTTCAGCACCTTTGAATTTATAACAATCGATGAAAAGTTAGAAGCATAAAGAGGCCGTCAGTATATATATATATAACTTCAAAACTAAAAAATATGGCACAAAAATTTATGTACCCACTGATGCCAAAATATTTTATTCATTAAATCTGGAAATTTATGTAGGACAACAACATGAAAGGCCATATAAAGGCGATTGGGTTTTAGATATTGTCAAGCGTCTTTGTAGCGTAATCGATGGATGTGGTTGAAATATGGATTGTGATAATTTTTTAACAACGTCCCTATAATCGACAGTCTGATGAGGGATCATATCCTTGTTATGATATAAATAATTTGTAAGAATAAAAAGGAACTGCCAAAGGAATTAACTAATGTAAAAGGCCGTAAAGAAAGGTACTGTTCGATTACCATATGTGCCCAAGGAAAATAAAAATGTTTTACTAATCTCTAGTACGCACGCTAGTGCTCAAATAAATGTACAAACTGGAAAACCAGGGATTATTATGGACTACAATGCTACAAAAGAGGGCGTTGGTACGGTAGACAAAATAAGCGAGACCTGTAACTGCATTAGAGGAACTAATTGGTGGCCGATGGTTATTTTTTATAGCCTGATGAATATTGTGAGGATAAATTCTTATATAATCTATGTACTAAAGAATATCAACATAAAAACAAGCCGCAGGAAATTTTGTAGAGATACTTTCGTATGATCTCGTTATGCCATATCTAAAAAAAACGGGCATTAATTTCAAGTTTGCCAAGAATACTGAGATAAAGGAAGTTAGAAATATACAAACTTGATAATCCAGAACCTTCATCTTCTGGTAACCATTAAGCAAGTCGTTGTTCATTCTGCTCACCAAAAAAAAAAAGAAAAATACGACGCAACTGCAAAAAATATTTTTGTCTCGAGCATACAGTCACGGTATGTTTTGATTTTTACACCAATGTTAATATTAATCATTAGTGGTTCACTAATGATTAATATTTTTTTATGCTGTTTATGCTTGTTGTTACTTTCATTTACTGTTTCACATTTTTTGAGTTAAAGCAAAAAAAGAGTTTAATTTGTTATTTAACTTAGAGTGCTAAAAACTATGTTATTTTTTAAGGGGCTGATTTGACAGACTTTCTACCAAATAAAGTTTAAGTACTAAAATGTTTTCAGTTTTTTATTCAATTGTAACCTCTTTTTTAAAATAGAAACTAAAAAAAACGAAAAATACTTAAAATTACAATAATACAGATGAGATCAATTTTCGGTCTGAGACACCGTAGCGAGTACATGTGTAATGCTTTTGTGCCCGAGTATACGAAGATTAATATCTAATATTAATTATATATGAATCTCTAATTAATAGGGTTCTATTAGCATCAATCTGTAGTGCAGGTTATTAATCTTTAATCTGTAGTTTTTACTTTGCTTTTCCTCTGATATGTATGTAAGTGTACATATTAGAGATAAAAGGTAGGGTAGGTGATTCGACATTTTTTTATCAAGAAAAGTGCATAACTCTTCTTGTACATAGTTTTTTAAAAATTGCTGACAATTGAAATTAAAATTTTTTAAGAGTTATAATTTTCAAACACTTGAGAGATTTTTCACTATGTGATGAGAAATATTAACATTGGAAAAAGTCTAATAAACTTCTATTTTGTTGATTGGATCCTATTCGGTTCATATAGATATTTAGCACACGAACACTATTAAACTTTAGCGATTGAAACTTTACTTACTGCTATCCTCAATATACTCACTCTATTTGAAACCATAAAGTGAAAGTACCTCTGTGAAAGTGCGCAAAAGCTATTTCAACTACTGTCTCATAAACCGCACAATGGCGTTTTACGGCGTAACAGAGATTTTCATTTCCGTTGAGGGGAAATTTTTATCGCAGCTTCCGTGGGTTTGATGCTGGCGTCACACGTCTGTACCCTCGTTAATAGTCGTTGCTAATAACAGGGCGACTGCGGGTCTTTTTGTTAATCGATGTATAAGTTGGTAGGACAGGTTGACGTATATGTTGGTAGGTAGGCAAGCTTAAATATTGAAAGATATCATAAACCTTTCTTTCGGGTATATTATATATATCCGTGAAAATCTGTTAAATTTTTGTATTAAAAATATACAGTTAAAAATTATTGCAAGTAGAAAAAACTTTGAAACTTTTACATTAATTTTTTGGGGATTGGATTTTATGTATAAGTATATGCACGTTATTAGTAAACAATATAATCAAAACACATAGTTCCCTTTTGCCAGCCTTTCCTTTTTTCATGTATACGTGTCAGTATGTATATATGCATTTATTTAAAAATAAAAAAAAAAACATTTTGTAAACATTAAAAATAAGGAATTGTTCTGCAATTCTTGGCACTTCTAGAATGACTGTGAAGTCATATTTACTCATACCAACTATTTTATCTCGATAAATTTTTTTTCGATATAGCATTACTCGTATCGTGAGCACCTGACTTGAATTAATGCTAAGCTGTATGCACTGAATTTGTAATGTACGCATTTTTTGCTTACTTAGTATGTGGTTAGAGTCTATATATTATAATTTCCATCTTTGTAAATACGAATGACTAGTTGGCCAGTGCGAATAATTGGTGGGTCACCGAATGTTAGTTGAAAACTTTGCCAATAGATGGCGCTGTTTACGACATAAACACATTTGAAGAATAATATACAAGGAATGAAAAAAAAAAGAAATTACAATTGCCTCCTTATTTTTCGTCTTTAGCGGTGCAGGTAATCTTTAAGATGATGATAGCTCAATCATTGATTTTGATGAAGTATTAAGGGAGACATACCATATCGACAAAAAATGCGTTTAAGATATGATATACAGAGATATTTGGATAGTTTTACATGGCAAATGTATTTGCCATTAAAAACGTAGTACAATCTTCATAGCGCCACCTTTTTGGCAATATGCCTATCATATACCCATATTTATTAATATCATTGAGTTATTTCTCACTTCAAAGTAATTTATTGGTAATTTTTATACTTCTTGATAAACTTTGATACATTTTTGAAACTTTGAGAATTTTTAGCAGTGTATAAAAAAATTGTGAAAAAATCTTTCGTAATCTTGTAATTATTTGCTCTATTAAATATTCAATTATTACCCTTCACGAAATTTAACGTTAACGTTTACTCTGCAAGTGAAGTTGCAAAATGGATTAAATACAATATACACAGGTCTTATGTTCACGACCATAAGCCTACGTAGAGATTTATGGATAAATAGAAGCATAATTTGACATGTTGACAACTCATTTAGAAAGGATGAAATGATATAGTGATTCACTCGTTGTCAGATCAAAATTTATCATATTTTTTGTTTGGAAATATTCAAACTTTCAAATAAATTTTCACGTTTATGTGGATGAGTTGTCAAAAATATTTCATTCCAGGTATCAAACTACTGTATGCATATGTCTGACATAGCAATAATTTTCTGACATAGCAAAAAATAAGCGTCGTTGGGTTATTTCTGATATTAAAAGTATCATAATCTACATAAAAATACAATATTTCGTTTCCAGCAATTTTGTGGAAAAAATTTTAACCAAAGTATTGTTAACTTAAAAATATTATTATATACATTTGGTACCAGCAGGAAAAAAATTTTGGAATTATGAATTATATCAAAATTTATTTTGAATTTGCTGCCTTAACTTGCATGTAACAATAGGCGGATTTTTTCTTATCAAGGGACGTAATGCACCATAGGTGGTGTTCTGGACAAATGACTACGTTACTTCTTACATATGGCGCATGTATATAGTGGGCGATAAAATTAATTTTTTCTCAATTATGTGAAATGTTTTACATTTACTGTTTTTTTTGTTTCACATTTACTGTTTTACATTTACTGTTCATTTGTTGTTACAAGTTTCGTCATTTTTTTGTCGAGTTGATAGTTTCTTATATTTAACATATATGTTTAAGTGTCGATTAACGAGTAAGTGAGTAATAACAGAGAAAAAAGGTCGCACAACGCATTTAAAAAAAAAAATGAAAATAATTTGACTGTGACTTTTTTCCAAAGTTCGTTTTTGGTTTTCCAATATACTAAGTATAGGGACAAAAAATATAGATGTCCTTATCAAAATTCACTAAATTAAATACTAGATCAAACCCTCCAACCCACTCAATATTATATTATCCATTCCTCCTTTTTAAGGTCGTTCTTAAAATTATTTTTAATTTCATGGACGGGATATCTAAAGCATCAAGATGCAATTTCGAATGCTATCGTAAGTGAGGAATTCTACGTACTTATTGTTGTACGAAGAATTTTTAATGAAAACATAGGTGGTTGTCGTGTGATCGTTATCAGATTCAATATCAGTTTTGTTCATGACTTCCAGGTATTAGCTTTGTTTTATTATCGTGGTAATTATTTTCATCAATTACCGCGCCATTTTTATTAAAAATTAAAAATATTAAAAAAGGCATCTTTTTACGTTTGAAAGTGTTAAAGATGGAAGGGGTCATGTTTTCGGTAGACATTTTAGCAGAATCTTTGGAAATGTAGATTGCTTCACCCAAAATTCGAAAATATTTTAAGGTTTTTACTATTGTGAAATATGGGCGGTACTAAACTCCATTAATTACTATATCCAAGCAATATTGCAACGTTTGTCAATCAAGTAATTGTTACGTACCTCATTGCGGGTAATATTAATACATGGGTGCTTATATTTTTAACTGATTTCAAATAAGGAGTACTTACGTGTTTCTTTATTGTATATGCTACTTTCTATATACAGCATTTATGAACTGATTTGAATGATTCTTTCTACATTTGGAAGAGTATACTCTCGGCGTAGTCTCAAGAAAACTTGGTTAAAATCTGGTTATCAAAACTTGAATATATTATGAAACTTGAGTTGGGATGATACACGTCTAATGATAATCTAATAAGAGACAACTAATTGCGATAAAAATTTGCTCTTTGGCAAAATTAGAGTATAGTTACGGAGCCGGAAAATGGTGACAGAAACTATTCACTTATGAGGAGTAAATATACCGAGTTTGGAGTCATCTGAATGATTTTGACGTAATACAAAAGTAACAAAGTAAATATGTAGATAAGTATACATAGGTAATATAAGTAAATATGGGTATATAAGTACATATGGGTAAGTACATCAAAGCAAGTTTTTAAATGGCATTATTGAGCTTCACGTTCCGCATGTTGCTGTTTTTGATTCAAATGTTAGGATCGATTTTTAGACTACGTCTACTTAATCGATTCTCGTGGTACTTTGTACATGTATTCAGTCCCTGTGACAATTTAACATCATGATAATTTCAACCTTCTATTCATGAAACCTGGTACTATCTGCTTAAATCGTGTGACTTGAAGATTTGCTGTTTTTAAATTAGTATTGGGGGCTCAAGTAGCGACTGTGACATTAATATTGGAGTTTCAACTTCTGTTGTACGAATAGGTCGATGTTGTAGGGATACTGCCTCTCTTAATAGTGAGACTTTAGATCAGTCCTGATGCTGACTTTCAGTTCTGATGCTAGATCAGCCCATAAATGTAGTTTCAGACGAAACTAGATTTATGGGTCTCAAGGAAGGATTCCATCATTGAACTTCAGGTTCCAAATTCCCATTCCTGGTGCTGCAGAAGTACTGCCTGTCTAAATTACTACAACTTGCTCTTTTAAGTAACAGTTGTGACTCAAATAGAAACTCTGACAGTCCTGACGTTGCAGGGTAATATCTGTTGAAATCGTGGGAATTGGGAATCTGTTGTTTTTAAATTAATATTGTGGGTCTCACTCAGAGATACTACCACTAATATCCGTGTCCCTATTCCCGAGTCTTGATATTGGGGGGGGTACTGCCTGCCTAAATTATGAGACTTGAGGATCTCCTTTTTTAAGTAAGAATTTTAGGTCCGAAACAAAGATCCCATCATTGAAATCCGCGATTTAAATCCTTAGTGTTGATGCTGCGGAGATAGCACTGATTAAGTCATGTAACTTTAGGATCTAGTGGTTATGAATTAATATTATACTCTCTTATGGAACACCGAGTACTAACTCCTTTGTCTCGATATTACAGCTTACCTAAACCGTGATATTTGAAGATATCCTGTTTTAAATTAGTAGAGTTGGTCTCAAGCGGAAACTAATTAAAATTTAGGTTCCACTTTCTCATTCCTAATGTACTGCCTACCTATTGTAACTGTGAGACTTGAAATTCTACTTTTTAAATTTAAATTAATATTTTGGGAAATATGTTAGAACATTACATTATATATATATATATATATATATATATATATATATATATATATATATATATATATATATATATATATAATATCTTATAAGCTACTGTAATTAAAATTGTGAATTCCTAAGGTTTTTAGAAGCCTACACAAAAGTTGTAGGAGTACTATAGCGATTATCCTAGATCTTATCATTATTAGTGGCAAAATCACCACAGAGGAATCATTTAGGTGTCCGTCTACCCGTCTGTCTGTCAAAAGTAATTTTGTCGGAAAGTGTTCGTCGTACAAATTTTAAATTTAGCACCGAGATAGAGTATTGTGACAAATTTAAAACATCTGTAATTTTATACGAAGCGGATATTACATAGAGAATAGTCAATCCCATTGATGTGAATGATAATAGACCATGAAGCGGTTATATTTCAGATAATGCGGATTATACCACATATAGTGTTTAAATAAACCTTTTTTTATTCAACACTTCAAAACAAATCAATCACTGACGTAACAAATGAATTGTCGAATCATTTTACATCTCACTTTGATAGATGCTTCTAAGGTTATGGTTCAAAAGAGATGCCAAAATAAAAATACTTGACACGAGTACTTGTTAAAATATTCAAGCTCGATTTAAAGCGCCGTGTTCTAAGTAAATAATAGCAACTTCCACAAGGGGAAAATTTTATTTGTGTGGAAAACCAGACATGAAATGAAATATTTGTTTCCGAAATACAACCAATAGTATGAAATCGGGAATCCTTTCTATAATCTTTTGTCATTGTTTAAAAACTGTCTTAAAATTGCCATCTGACTAAAATCTTTTACTTAGTTTTTCCATGATTGTTTTTTCAAAATATTTACAAATCCTAACTATACTTTAAAAACACCATTGTGCTTTAAAAACAAATTTTCTAAGCGTCCATCCATATGGCAATGCCCAATAAATTTTTTTGAATCATTTGTTTAAATAAACTTTAATGATGTATGCCGTATACAATATAATTGATATTATCATATAATTTTAAATATAAATACTACAAAAAATTGCAAGAAATATCGATCTTTCCAATATAACATACGAGAGAAATTATTTCATTCATAATTAAAACATTCTAACATGTAAAATCAGAAAATGATGAACTTCATTAGATATCAAAATATAATTTAATGAAAATAATATTTCAAAAATTTAGCCTGGCCTTTAGAACTTCTGTTTAACCGTGACCGTTAACATTTCCCGATTTAATATGATTTTTTTACGTATTTGGTCGTAAATAACAAACAATAAAATTAAACTATGTTTTCCGCATAGTTTTAGTTCATGATAAAAGCATTTTATACCTAAACGTTAACTTTAAGTTGAATCGTTCTAATAGTTTCGACCTAATCTGTTCACAAGTTTTAAAACCGCGTTCTTTGTAATATTGTCTTGGGTTTAATAATGGAATTTCCAATTCTCTTGAAAATGTTTGATAAAATCAGTAGTATAGTCTGTACTTTAAGCAATATGTCAGTAATAGTTTAATTTGAATCGGCTTAGTATTTTTAGGCGATGTTCAAATAAACGGACGAACAGGTGAACAAAAGACAGACAGACTAAAGATCCCATAAGACATTTTAAAGGGACAAAAGTACCCTAAATTAACTCCAAGGCTTATTCTACTGGAATTTCAATCAAACAAATCGTTTGAATAATTTTTGCTTTATACTTAAATAGACTGAGGCGGTAATCTTAAAAAAATTGATTCAGAGAATCTTGAAGTGTACATTAATTTACCTAAAATAAATACATTGAATGTAAAGACGTATTTATTATAATTTTGATTTAGAGGTAAATACATAAGGATATTTTGAATTTATGAGCTACGTCAAGTTGCTTTTGATATAATTATAGATGGTACAAATTTAAGTCCATTTCTAAAATAGTAATAAATATCCAAAACTTGTTTGTTATTCATTACATATTTTGTTACAAAAACATTAATAAGATCTTAAGAAGAAGTGTTTTTAAATTATTAGTTGCAAAGATCACTTAAGATTATTTTACACAATATATTTATAATTAGGAATTCTATCGTACTCTAAAAAATAAATCTTTGGTTGTTTCAGATTAAAAGCTTATCTTCTTGTTTTTTTTTCAAACTTCTCAGAAGTGCAACAGCTTTTATGTAAAATTAAACAAGAGTAAAATACAAATATTATAAAAAGCATTCTTAATATGAACGGATGAGCGATCAAGTCACTGAAGCCTCATCCTCAAAAAGTACAAAATAACAGTTTAATAAATAAAAAAATCTATTATAATTAATCTATCTAAGGCATAGATATAAATGGGCACTGTAGCCATAGTACCGCAATTTTTATCGAAAGTCTGTGCCACTGCTACGCTTTCCTCTACGGTAGCTTCTTCGTTACATTAAGATTGTCGTTTATTTATCCTTCATTACGTGTAATATGTCGATTATCGAAATGAATCAAGAAAATAGCAATAGTTCTCCACTACTATTTACTACATTTAATTCAATAATTAATATAAAAAACTATTCTAACATGTACTTTCCATCCAATGCATCGATACTATTGATGAAAAAAAAAACATTGATAATGGTGAGAAAACTCCATAACTCTTAAAAACATAAAGACAGTTCAACAATGACTTTTTACAATTTCTTTTTCATCTTTTCATTAATTACATATATAGAAATTGTCGATAACCATTCTTTTCAAATTTAAAGAATATATATTCTTGGTTTATAGTACATAACTATATTAGTCTTATTATTAATAGAATAGATATTTCTGCTGTCATCGAGAGATGTCACCTTATTCAGTTGGAATAGTGCAGCAAAGTAGTTTGGACATACACTTAGCATACATACGCTTTAGCTAATAAAATACTCTGAATAAAATACTTAAAGTAATGTTTAGGTGTTACTGAAAAACTGGAAACACATATAGTATTCATTTTCTAGATAACGTAGTAGATATGAAATAACATTAACATTGATGAAGGTCTCAAAACATTTTTTTTTCTTTTTATTCAACTAAGCTCACTTACTTAAGGCATTTTGTATTATTTCAAGTCCTTTAGTCTTTTCAATAAGGGACCTACAAAAAAGCTATTAAACCTGAACTTTTCATACGACATTATAAAGATAAATAGAATATAATGATCTCAACATTACTTTAAATTACTTATTTGCTCAATATTCCGCTTTTAAATAAATGAAACATCTGTAAAGTAATCCTTGACTGTAAATAGTAAAATATTGGAGGGAACCCGAAGCAAATCTAAACAGCTTTATAACAACTTCCGTAGTGGCGGCTATTAAAAGTAATCGTGAGACTCTTTTATTTTAATTATAAAGTAAATCTTTCATTTTGCTGAAGAGCATTTCACAATGGAATTATTTTTAAATTACATGGACGGGGTGTTCGAAATAATGTACCTAACAGAATGCCATCCATATTTGAGTAATTCTGAGTATTCATTGTTATTATAACTTTTAATAGAAACATTCATGTTGGCCATATAGCCGCAATCAGGCTAAATATTGGTCTTCAAGTGTGACTAAAAGGTATATCATTTGTTAGGATGTTATTGTTAGGATATCATTCGTTAGGATTCTAACCTGTTATAAATGAACTGTTATATTTCGAATTTTTTAAAGCGCTATTCATTACCTATTTAACTAATTGTTTGATGGTAATTGATAATATTATCGTCAACAACGACATTTTTATCAACAATTTTATTGATTGAACTAAAAGATCACAGATATGTTAGTCGATTTGTGACAAACTCGTATTAGTTTTAATTTTTTTATGAAAGCACATTCAAATTATGGATATATTTTAAAATACAAATCTCACAAGTTTTTAACTTAATTTAAAAAATTCCCAAAACTTTTATGAAATTTTGAAAAGTGTTACATTTGCGTATTAAAATGTTTAGAGAATATTTGAGAAGAAAGCTTTTAAAAATTAAAGCATATTGGTTCGTAAATGACATAATAATTGGGTAACCTTACATTTTTAATTATAATGATTATCTACAAGGTAAACTACATGGAAGTGTATTGGGATACCCCCTTGGAATTTTGAAACTTATGATAATAATTCAATAATAATATTAAAAATAATATGAACAGAATTGGCCTGTGGAAAAATTTAATTCCACGTTGGATCAATTGTTCAAATTATATTAAAATTGTGATGAAAAGAATTGCAGGCAATGAAAAAAATCTACAAAATTCCAAGAGAATATATGTACCTGCTTGCAATATATAATTTACGGTTGTAATTGTACACCACTAAATACCTGTGATTCCCAATGACTTTTCAGTTTTAATTGAGGGCCGTAATCACAAAATGTATATACCGTGATTGTAAATGACGGTTCATAATAAAACTTTCGTTTGTAATTACAAGATTTAAAGCGTAGTATATTCATTCGTTTATATGTTCTAATCTGTACTGCTCGAAAGGATATTGACATGATACGAATATTCGTTTTAGTCATAAGTTTTCGAAGCCGTGAGAAATACTTTATTTTGACGGTTAAAGGTATGAGCAAAAATATTACATAAAATAAAATTTACTTAAAATAATATTTTCTGTGTGGATGCCATACTCACAGCTTGAAATAAACTATGACGTTCAAAATAAAAACACTGAAGAAAACAATTCACAAAATAGTACCCTCGTGAAGCAAAAGATTAAAGTACAATTTTATAACACAGAACTGTTAATTCCACTGAGGTGAATAATACATAACATTTAATTCCAGTGGGAGAAAATGCGTAAAACGGTTTTCGTAGTATGGATCATCTAATATTGAGTATAAAAAATGCAATTTTATCTAACGCTAATCAAATTGATATCGCAAAGGAATTGTTGAATCGTTCCACATCTTACTTCGGTAGATGCTTCCAAGATTATTTTTCAAAGGGATGCGAGAATAAAGAATGCTTGAAACGAATACTCGTGAAAACACTCAAGATTGTGTTAAAGTAGGATATCTCAAACAAAGGTGACCTTTACAATGTGTAAAATTTAACCTGTGTATAAAATCAGACAAAGTGACATATTTCTTTCCGGAGTACATTGGATAACATGAAAATTGACTAAGGAAAGCCTTTTATTATTGTCATAAAATATGTAAATATTATATTATTAATAAATTATTTTCTAGTTAACACATTAAGAATTAATATTCACATAGGTAGTTTCCAAAATAATTAACTCCACTACTTTAAATTAATATCCAAACTGGTGGTTGATATGAGACATTTTAAGTGTCTTTTCATGGTAAATATGAAATTCGGAAAGGATAATTTTTTTTATCTCTATTGCCTTTTCGAAAGTCTGTGAAATAATTGATATTTGAAAGTTACATCAGGAGTTTTTAGATCGATGATTATGAATGATTGATAATTATGAATCAGTTTATATGCAAACATAAAAAACCCTTTCGAAATTGTTATGTTAATATGGAAACAAATTACTAGTAATATCGGTAACTCTTAATATTTTAACCAAAATACAGCATTTCATGCGAATTCATATATGCAGTTAATTTCATTTCACATCATTATATATTATATTAAGGAATATGATGTTTCACAAATATAATCTCATCATTCAATTTTGCAATTAAGTTTTCACTTACATCTAGTCAATCGATTCTCATGAAACTTCGCAAGCGTATTCAATCTCCAAGACAATATGACATTACGACAAGTTTACGACAGTTTCAATGTCTACAGGATAATTCGTCTGATCCTTACATCCTGCTTAACCATTGCCTGGATCCTGTATAAGTATTGACTAAACTTTGTATTCCAGCCCTCAGTCCTTATGCTGCAGGTATACTATTTGCCTAAACACTGAGAATTGAGAATGTGCTGTTAATAGTATTGTGGATTTAAAGCAGAGGCTCTGTCGTTGAACTCCGGTTCCAAACTACACAGTTCTGAGGCTTCTCGCCTAAACCGTCAGAATTGAGAATACATTATTTTCAAATTAGCATTGCTGGTCCCAAGCAGACACTCTGTCATTAAACTACAAGTTTCACCTCCTCAGTCCTCAAGTGAAATCGTGAGACTGTTCTTAAATTGGTATTTAGGGTGTCAAGTAGAGACTTTGTCGTTAAACGCTGGATTTAAATTTCTCAGCCTGATTTTGCAGTGCCTACCTAAATCAGGGGATATCACTGTATGTTGGTTTCAATTTGATAAAGTAAGCCACAAGAAATTACTCCAGTTATTGAATAAATGTAATGCGATCAGGGTCTTTAAAAAGTTAAGATGGACATAAATAAAAAAAAATCAAGTTAAACGGTGTTATTATACAATTTATGAATTAAATACTTGGAAAGAACTAAGGGTCAGCAATGGTGAGTTACATTTTAAAGTCATTGACTTGACTAACAATATTTAAGAGCCCCGATACGTTTTATCAGCTCCAAAAAAAGGAAGTTTCTTACTAAACGCCCCGCAATTTGCTAACTCATATTATTCCTGATCTTTTAGTACATCATTGATTATATAATAAAATCGTATAACTTAAACATATTTTTTACTTTTCCTTTATTCATTCGAAACTGTATGATGAAACCTCTGTGGTTTTCAAATAACATATCTATGGTAAGAAATTTTCTATATAATTTACGAAATAAAAAAATCTTTCTGTTTATTTCAAAGCTATACCAGAATATAATTGTTTATTGTAATTTTCATTTTGAACGGCACTACTTTGCTAAATTAAGAATTATTTAATTGTTTGCAATATCAAATAAACATTTATATAAGCCAATCCGAAGTTAAAAAACCATTTCTCTATTCTTTCTCCACTCAGCATAGGGTAAAATAAGCGAGTTATTTAAATATATACGACTTAATTACCCGCCACATTATTTCTCCTCATTTTGCATCTAATCTATGCCATTACCATTATATAATGTTTCCAGATGACAAAGTTCAAGAGAGAAATTTTCATAATAACATAAACCGAATGAGATATGTATATTATCTTTCGGATTAGTTATCTAAATATACTGGGCGTAAATATCTGTCGGGTTAGCTTTTTGGTAACTGTGCCTGTCAGGACGTATATGATTCTTGTGGTTTTCAAACAATTTCAGTCCCTTTTAATATTTCATTTTCCAACTTCCACAATCTGTGTAAATATCTTGAGCATCAAAGCTGGGGAGAAAAAACAATTGTTTTTTAAATTTCGGTTTCTTACTTTTCGTTTTTAAACTTATGCATTGTAACAGTAATATTGTATATTAGTACCCGAAATCAAGGTTAACAAAACGAAAAAAGGAGAAACCAAATTTTGGAGAGAAACTTTTATAATAACATAAATCTAATGTGATATGTGTATTATTTTTCGGGTAAGTTATTTGAATATATTGAATGCAAATATCTCTCAGATCAGCCGTTTTAAAACTGTGCTTGTTAGGCCGTATAAGAAAAACAAATTCTCGTGGATTTTTTAATATATTACTGTAGTTCTTTTTAATGTTTTATTTACTATATTTTCATAATCTATGCAAATATCTAGAGCATCAAAGCTGGAGAAAACAAACAATTTTTTATAAATTTTATTGAATCATAATTTTGTACAATAATGACGGAATTCAAGGTTAACAGAAATATAAAAAGGAGAGGTTAGAACCAAACCCGGCAATGCTCTTTGAAATCCATCTAAACTTAATAATGCTAAGTGCGAAAAAATTAAATTTATTATCAATAGAATTATTAAGTTTAGGAAATGACTATTTCCTTCCCAATAATTATTCGTTTCGGAAATGTATGCTTCAAATTGTTACACATTATCGTTCATCACAATCTAGGAAATTGACTCACGCCTTGTATCGGAATTGATATGGTTCTTGCTGCCGTGAAATTTTATATGCTTAATGTCAGTATGTAGGTGTATATTGCCAGTAAACTTTGTTGTTTTCTAATTATGTGTATATTCACTTTTAATTGATCCTTTTAATGGAAGATGAATACCTTAAATTAACACATTATTTCAAATTTCACTTTGAAAGTTTCTTAAAAGATTGTATGTAAGTCAAAGAAAATACGAAATTACATATTACTGCCAGCGAATCGAAGAGACACCTAAGCTCGAGTCAGATCACCGCGTGCGAATAATAACAACGTCTACAATGGCCAAGTTTAATCTCTCCACGAAGCAATAAACATTCCGCAGTTCAGTTCATTAACACAGGTCTCGCTACAAAATCTCAGTTTTTTCATTCATTTGGAACTACGCAAAATTTTTGTATTATTTAATTTTAAAATATCAAGAGTGAGCACGTTCTATTGATAATTGCACATCTTCCCGTTACTTTAATTTAGATACAAATTAAAATGGACATCAACAACTGGTGTGTTTCAAACTAATCGTACACGTTGAACCATTTTAGGCTATGGTCAGATCACGAATAGTTCGAGTGATTTACATTGTTTCGGCGAGATACTAAAATGGGATGAAATTAAAATGAGATAGTTTTGATAAATATGTATAAAACCTTATATCGCGAATAGCTAATACGAATATAATAGAAATTTTAAATTCTCTCCATACGGGCGTCGTGTTAAGATTATTGCTCACAATTCATAAAGAGGATTTGAACGATTTAGCTTGAAGATACAAATACGTTTATCTTAATTTTAGAACTAGGAATATGACAATATTTTAAGTAAACAGTTTTATTCACATGAAATATACAGTTGTTATATATTACAAATTAGTTAACGAATTTCTAATCAAAATTACTTCTCAGAAAAAAATTCAGTATATGTAGAAAAATTATAAAATTGCGAGGTAGTTAATATAATTATTCCACTTGTTTTTTAAACCTAAAATTAGTACACCAAGTTTATAAAAAAATTAAATCGATTTTTAACAAACACCGAATGAGAAGCGCAATGACAAGTATAAAATAATGAAAATTCGAGTATTCAGTTGGAACTTTTGCAACAATATATCGTTTCCCAACACAAATAAATTTGTATAATACTGATATAGTAAGAGATTTTTGGATCGGTGCCAAGTCGACGCTTCTCTTTCCCTCTCAGAGACATGCATACTTACATAAATTGATTAGTACTAGGTTTCAGTTATTATCCTTGGTCATGTCAAAACTTTAGATTTATTTTTTAAGTTATTATTAGATCCATGTTATACAAATTAGATCAAGTTACCGGTAATGTTAATTATTGAGTAATTCTATTTTATACCTTCAATTTTCATATTTAAATTATTTTTAAATTATCATGGAATTATAAATATGAGAAAAAATAAACAAAAAAAGTATAGTCGAATTGACAAATTCCTTCTTTTTTGAAGTTTTTTAAAAATATTCCTTTTCCCTGCAATCGATGATAGGCGAAAAGTACCAAAACCGATATAAAGCAATGCATTTTTTTTCGATTTTTATCCCAATTGTCATTTACGCAGAATAAAATGAAAGAGGTCAATTTTAAAAAATGGAAATTTAAAAATAAAACATAACTCATACCCGAATTTGTTTAAATGGTTTATAAATTTTTAATTAATAAATATCAAACAATACTATAGAACTACACTCTAAAATTAAAGAGTCTAATGTCTATTCTTATTTTAATACATTTCCTTTCATTATAGAATACGGAAGATCGATATTCTGCCTGTATATAATAGGCAGAACATCGATCGATATCGATACGTGATGTTTACTCCGCAACGAGGTAAGAGTGAAACAAAGTATTAAGTATTTTTGTGTATATATATATATATATATATATATATATATATATATACATATAAATATATATAGCAAAAATGATTAAGTGCGAACTATAGTTGCACAATTAGTGTCCTGTGTCATTAATTATTAATACAACACTCCGATTACGGGCAGACTTGAAATAACAGTAAGAATTAAAATCAGAATCCAAGACGAAGGTAGTATTTTGAGAGACGTGTAAGGGCAAAAAGTTGTTCATTACGTAGCTACAAATGTTTTTTTTTCTCAAAAACGTTTTCTCTTAAAGCAATGGGTTTAATATAAGAAATGAAACAATTAATTTCCTTAATTTTGGTTCAATATATACTAACTCTCAATGTTCATGTTTTATTAGATATTTCAGACCGAATCTTTTGGTGATCAGGGTGGGAGTAAATGATTTATAAGCGTTTTTCAAGAGATATATTTAAACAAATTCATATAAAAATAAATCTTGCATATTATTGTAGTCATGCTTCAATAAATTTTCATTTGACACCCTATACGATCCTCTTAATTTTACTTATTTCACAATTACTCCCTCCAATTAAACCCCAGAATAAAAATTGATTGATTTACACTTCGGGTTTATTATTCGGCCACTAGGTAGACTATATATACGACTTACGTACGATATATACTACTATATGTACGTACGATATATACGATTTATACGACATACGATATATACGACTATATATATGACTTTATATCCGGTAGACTTTGCAAAATTTCAAACTTTTACGTAGAATATTTTCTAAAATTTCATTTTCAGGTGGGCTATTAGCAAAAATTCTTTGCTAATAACTCATATTCTAGTCTGCTAATAGCCCACCTGAAGATGATGTAATGCAACGAAACCTAGGTCATGGTAAAGAACTTAAAGAAAGTAGAAATAATACTACATCACCTAGTTTCATTTAATTGTGTAGAATATTTCTGGTAAAATCGTGATCTGTGGCCGACAGACGGATTGACGGACGGACACGGAAGTGATTCCACAATTTTTCTTTGGCAATTTTGCCACGGAACAATAAAAAGAGTATATGAAATGTTTTCCCATGAATCGTAGAAACACAATTTCGTTAACTGTTTCATGTCAACATGAATCAAACCAATATCCGGTTGAACTTTTCCGATATTTGTCATATATTTTATCTGTCATCGTGTTTGTATTCCGAATATTTCCGATATATCATTTCCGGTTTCCTTCCGAAGTAAATTTTGGTTATGAATTTTACAATTTCTTTTGAATTTGCATAAAATGTCAGTGTAACCAAGTTATAATTTTAAAATCGTGGTTATTTTATTACGTGTTAAAATTTAAAAAAAGTACTATTTTTAAATATTGGAATATTAAAGAATGAGTACTTATCGCAGTATATTATACTAGTACTGTTACGATTTTGTTTGATTTTAATTAGGAAAACAAATTTTGTTCTCTTTTTTGTCTCTTATGTGTTACACCTGGGTATGTGCTATTATCATACTAAATTCGTCTCGTAGATTTTGCGTGATACCCGTTTAAATTAACATACATACAAAAAGACAAAAATTGTAAAAAAGTTTTTCTGACTTCTATTATAATTTTGTATGCCAAATCGATCGCTTTTTTGAAAATATTCTCCATGGATAGAAATATCTTTATTACAATTTTATTTTATGTATAAATAATATGCACCTTATCGGTTATTTTAAGACTTGTGGGCTATAATAGACTCATAATTAATGCTATTTTGTATCTTCTTAATATCATACATATTTAAGAATTTGGATATTATTAGGTGTTTTCCATTCACTTTTACGTTGTCATCGATTTACGCAAACAAGTGGTGAAAACTTAGTAGATTATTGAAAAAGAAGTAACTAAAATGCAATTGTGGTCATTTATTAACCAGGTTCCTTTTCGTTGGTACAAAATTGTGAATTTACTAGAATAAAAATATAAACAACACCTACGTACGGTTCGTCACTGACAGTTTTTTAACGAAGCAACTCTTTGGTGGTTCATAGTACATCATTTAAAATGATTCTTTCTTACTTTTCTTGACTTACTTTAATGAAGCTAATTGTGGAATGTTTCTTTTTATATTTCGCTGTTGTGACATTCCCATTATACGAAAGCTGACATTTTAATATTATCTTGAATATTTTCGTTTTCGTCTTGAAAATATTTCAAGATGAAAATATTTCCCTATTTGTCCACCTTATTTTGAAGTGTGAAAAAATTCCTTACTTTCTGATATCGGGTGCCTTTCGAAAATTAATGAGAACTGATATTGTTTGCTATTGCATGGCAAGATATATATACGTATATATATATATATATATATATATATATATATATATATATATATATATATAAATATATATAACTCTTTTTATGCACATGCTTGAAATTCAGATTGGTTTAATAACATATTTTTCGATGTGGAGTGCAAAGCAGATGATTTAATTATTTTGCGTAAGTGTAGTATGAGACAATCATTTCATTACAAAATAATAACAAAACGAAAACACGGTGGTTTAGTTTTATTTTATTTCCACGTCCACGTCAAAAGTCACTGTTATTATTTTTTTAGGGAATATTTAGTCATACGAATAGTTTTCAATTTTTTTAAAACGGAATGAATTGAATGATGTGGAATTTTAGATAATGAAGAAAAAGTGTTGCACTATATTGTATTTTACGGTTTATTTAAAGAAGGGAGATATTTTGCCAAACAAAATTGAAGCCCTATTGAAAGTAATACTCTTCATCATATTGAATTAACAAAATTTATGAAAAATTGTGTAACTAATAAAACGAAAAATTGCACATGACACTAATAGTAAAAATAATAAACTCAAACAATTTTTTACAAAGAAATTTAATATTAAAAACGAACGTGACATGCGTCAACATAATTTATGAAAAATTGTGCAACTAATAAAACGAAAAATCGCACATGACACTAATAGTAAAAATAACAATTTCAAACAATTTTTTGACAGAGAAATTTAAAATTTACAATGAAAGTGACATGCGTCAACATACATTATTACTAAAGGTGCCGTAAAATGTCATGACAATGCATTCATGGATGAAATAGAATTTGTCAGATGCCATTTTAATTGAAATGCCAGCATCAAATGAAAGATGTTTAATTAATGTTTTTATAAATTACATTTAAATGTAGTACTTCAGTTGACACAACACATACATTACATTTAATTTGTTACAAAATATAAATATGAAAAAGGTAGAAAAAGTAAACACAATATTTATTGGAACGAGATAATATTTCATTTATTTGATTGGAAGCTAATAAACCTGACATTTTATTCAGAAATTTCTAGAAAGCCATGGAAAATTCTAGAACATTTTTGATAAGTTAAGTAAATAGGACGCAGTTCGATATTTTGTACAGTTAGCAATTCAGTTCTGGCAAAATATTGAAGTTTGGAAAAGAGAACTTAAAGCGCTGCTGCTTCACAAATTCTGCGTACGGTGGAAAATAAGCATAGATATTTATTATGATGACTGAATGTGTACTCTTCTATGACCCGGTCAAGAATCGAATGATTCAAAGAAGAAACTCGTGATCTTTTCCATACTCCTCATCAGTGGCGTGCAGTGCTCTTTGGGAAGGGCAAGCTGTGAAAGGACAGGCATATAAAAATTGTCCGTCAACCGCTCCTAATAGCGCTGAAAATGGCATTGATGATGTAATAGGTTGAAAATGTGTCTCAATAATTGAATCAGAGGCATTCAACATCAATAAACTCTCGACGTAACTTCCGAAGTTATCGAACTATCACCTTAATCGTGAGCATGAAAACATAATTCTTGCCATTTAAAATACAATTTAATTTAACAAAACATTTTATTTAAAATGCAAACTTCTGGTGGTGGCTACACCCATAACTTTTTTGTCTTCAATGAAAGAATATACCTAAATAACGACGTTTTGGATTCGGCCACGATTATTTAATGATAAAACATTGATTTCAAAACTACTTTTTAAGAGGAAACGGTTGTCAGATGAATGTCAAACATAAATTTTAGAAACTCGCTTTAATCTACTTTGCAAAATTTCATGTTTTATAATGTGTTTTTTAATATAAATTCCTCTTAGAATTTGTAAAGTCTGTGTCAAGTGTTACTAAAATGGCAAATAAGTTAAATACTTATAACTAAAACTTCCTTGGCAAAGTGCAGTTTTGTATAGGAACTTTTTTCAAATCACTTTTTTTAATAAAATAATCCCAACCGAGTCCTATTTTTTGTTATTACTTCGTTTCTTAATCATTTTCTTTTATTTAAAACAAAAAAAATATGGAAATTTACAATTTTACTAAACTGAACTAGTTCCACCAATACTAATCATAAAAATTACCATGTAAGTGCCGTACACTAGATTTATTACGAACGTATAATTTCAAAATTGAGTTAGATCTACCGTTCTTAGTTACACTATTTCTTTCACTAAAAGAAAAATGGAAAAACCTACCTTAATCACGTAATAAATAGCAATATATGATATTCACCATTGTTTACTTTCACGGCGATAATGCGCATCAAAAATTAACTAACTTAATGCACTTCACTGCCAGAATATATGTCACTGACAAAATATAATACGTATATTTCAAAACTCGACAACTATTAAAATTATAAAATTATTTCCGAAAGAACACGATAAACTGACAGCGAGCTCGTTATAACAACACCACGATTCATTGTTTATGTGCAAATATCATAATTAGTCATTTCAGTCTGAATATAATCAAACAAGCTTCTGCGTGCCATGAGACTAAGAACTGACGTTTTGAATTGTGGTACTCAATTTTAATTTCATATGGACCAATTCTGATTCAAGAAGTTTTTGTAATTTCTTACATTATAGACATAAAATTTGCACGTTTTAACTAAAATTCCAGCAACTGGAAACGTTCGCTTTTTGTATGCGAACGTCAAATTGTATATCGAACCGTGTAGTACAATTTAAATATGTTTAAATTTTCGTAAACTCGTTATGTATTTATACTAAATGCTTAGAGCAAGCTACGTGTAATTATTTAGCAGAAGCACTGCGTGCCGCTGCTACCCATCCAGAGCTATCACCGATATTAAATTTAGGAAAATTAAAAAGCTTTATTGAGACAGATCTCAGGTTAAGTTTCCCTTATCTGGCAAAGCTACTTTCATGCTTTCACACTATAATGGGAAAACAATTTTTTTTATAGTTGTCATTTGCATTTAATGATATGTGAGATTGTAATCCTTACCGTGATTTCTCATTTTGACTACAATTTCGATTTTCTTTGGGGCTATTATCATTAGTGATATTGTACCGAAAAATGAAATTAAAAAGTTTAAACTTCCCAATTTTCTTCCGTTTGTAAGTTTTTCTTCGGATATCCTAAATCTTTAAGTTGAATTCCTCAGTCACATATATATATATATATATAAAAGAGAATTTTCTCTTATTTTTTATATCATATAAATTATTGTAACGAATGTGTTAATCAAACGTTTGCGAACTGCATTCTTCTGGTCACCATGTGGTACTGTTAGAGAATAATGTAATCCACCTCATGATGTCTTGCCATCTTTCCATACTTGGCTTTAATCTCGTCCACTTGTGTAAGTGGCCGCACATAGCGGATTTGAACTTGCTGATGCATCGCATGGGTGACCGCCCGCATGCTCTGGTAGCTGTTACTGTACCCTTTGCGACCAGGCCTGAAAAAAATCCAAAGAATTTTAATATTCGAAGTTGTCAAGGGAGGCAGTTTGATGCCTAATTAATTTACATAAATAATTAATTACCTAAATAATTAATTTATATAAGTAATGTAATTGTATTTATATAAGTAACGTAATTGCCTCGTATACGTATAAACACCTTACAATAAATGAATAATTTAATTGCCTTCTACACATGTAAACATTATACAACAAACTATCATGATTCCAACTAAGTGATATATACATAACATACTATAATGTGTAAATATAAATTTTTAGCCGCCGATTAACGACATAGTACATGTTCAGCATTTTAATTAAAATGTAATATCTTCAATAAAGAATAAGGTTCAAACAGATAATAAGTTCCTTATAGCAAATATTGTGTCATAATTTTCAATTGTATTTAGTTTATTTGTTCCGTATAGTAATACAAATTGAACACCGTAATTAAGACGATTAGTACAGAATAAATCAAAATTTTATATTTGTTGCAAATAACAACTTCCACGAATCAATTAGAATAGATATTCCGATTTTAAAATACTTTTATTCAAATTTAAAGTGAAATATTTGGATTGGAGAATCCAGAGTTTGGGGTGTCCATGAATGATCCCTCAGTGACTCAGATTGGAGATTCAAGAATTTTGAGACGTCCATGAATGAAAAAGTAAAACAAAATTATTAATTTTCCTCTTTAAACGAATTTCTAAATATGACGGTCGTAACAAGTTTGTGGAATTATTCATTAAAATGCCTCAATATTAATGATACATAGTTGGCACGAGTTGCAATACAGTTCACAATCAATCACTATTTAAATAAATATTTCGATGTATAAACTAACAAAGATGAATTTAGTTGACATCGACATGTATTTTAATCAAAATAACGTCTTGCGATGTCACGTATATAATCTCGTTCGTGAATGAGTTTCGATTAAACTGTCACGGCGCTATGAATCATAATTCATCCTGGACGTACGTCGCATCTCACTGTGATATTTAAATTTCATAACTGACTAATAAAACATTTAAATTTTTAAATAACTCTACCTTTTTTAATTGGAGAAAATTATTAGTGAGCACAAAATTAGTTGACTACGTTAGATTTGTTGATAATTTATGTATGTATATATATATATATATATATATATATATATATATATATATATATATATATATATATACGTGCGTGTGTGTGTATGTATATTTGCATAGAGAAGTTTTATTTTAATTTTTACTACAAACCATATATAGATGCCATTATAATAGATGCCATAGGAAATTAAGAAATTGGCAAATGTACTGAGATCCTTTATAGTAAGAATGTTAAAAAAAACCGTCGGTTTAAGAAGTTACCTTTAAGTTTAGATTTACTTTTTTAATGCCACACAAAGAATAGAATTGTCCATTGCCTTGAAAAATAATTACATAGTAAGGTCTATGAGGTTATACTGCAATACATTTTATTAATATGCTAAAAGAGATAATTTAAATAAAACAATTTTCTGTGAAATCCAAGTAATCCACTCGATAGCCAACGGAACAAAGAATTTGTCACGCAGCGAGGGGACTCACGGAGGATGAAAAATTAGGTTTATTTTCGAGCATCAGGAAATATACGCGCAGCAAAAATGTTAGTTCACTGAACCTTTGACACTCATTGAAGTCTAAATTGATAACTCTGGCCAAAATCTGTTGGTTGCAGAACGTCAGCGTGAAGTGCTTATTGAAAAATTGTATGGGGGTTGAAAAAAGCAGATTATACCCATCTGAAATCTAAGCTGAAATCGTTTACAATTGAATAGAGCTTTTCAACGCAATGGAGTGATATCAATAAAACCCCATTTGACTGAGTGAAATGGTATCGGGAAAGCAAAAAAGTCATGGATTTTGAGTTCGTCAATGATGGCGCGATGTACACGTTTAAATACTGATGACAAGAAAAAACGTTCATAACCTGCACACAATTATTACACGGTCGACAATGACGTATCCAGGTTAAACACAGGGCCGTATTTCCTACTCATTTCCTATTCATGTTATATATACTATGTATATGGGTATTTATTTACTTACGTGAGATAATTCTTTGTCTTTGTCAATCCATAATTAATACGTTGCCCCTAATTTTATAAAATGCGGTGTTTAAGTGATAAAATACAGTAATAAATGAGATTATATTTCGGTAATAAAGCCTATCAGAAAGCGAAGCCTAAACTCATAAAACGACTGTGTCTATATTTTTTTCACTAAGTTTTTGTTACATTGTAAGTACTAAATCTAGTAAGCACAAAATTTATTTAACCAAATTGAATGATGACGTGAAATATTGATATCAAAATAATGTAAAAGATACTAAAAACTAGTATTGGGTTTAAGTTGAAAATAAAGAAAAAGGGAAGTGGAATTCCGAATATCATTTTTACAATTAAATAAAACAATTAAGGATTTATTCAAAAAGACCCAGTATATAGTTAATAGTCACATTTAACAGTATAAAGTTGCTTGTTAGATTTCGCATGTTAAGGTGTCGTGAATAAATACCAGTTTTCACTTGCTTGGATACGGTGAGACTTATTGCTCACACAATTACATTGTTGCAATATTTCTCTATAAATACTTTTAAACATTTTGCTGATTTAATATACACGTCGTGCCATTTATTGTCCTATCACAATAGCAAATTGTTTTTAAATAAAAGACCTCGAGATAAATCCAATAGGAATATGCTATTTTTAGAATAGCGTAAGATTGCGTAAAGTCTTTTTATTAAAAATGGGCGTTATTCCAACAAAAAATTAATCTGCTGTCAAGAAAGTGTCTATTACATTGATATTAAAATGTCAGTTTACCAATTTTGTTTAAATTTTCGGTATACGATTTTCGTATCTTTTATACATGCATAATCCTAAATCGCACGAAATGATTCACATGTTAATTTTTTCCAAACATTTTTGGTCCACCGTATAAAGTGAAATCTTACTCATATTTAAAAGTACTGTATTTACATTAAAACAAACAGGAAATTAAAAAAAAATATTTAAAAAGAGCTTACAGAGATGTCTAAATATGTTTTGCTGTCAAGCGTGAATTCAAAGCGTCACATGTTAAAATCAAACATGTTTATTTTTTTTATATCAAAGTATCATCAGATATAAGTAATTTGTTATTATTAAACAAGTAATGTTACTAATAGCATTTTAATCACTCAAACTAAGTTGGAAAAGTGTTCGTGAAAACGTGACGTTTATAGTGATAAATTTATTAAACAATCATTCCTCAGTTAATTTCCTTAAAAGCAAACACGACAAGGAATGTAATTTCCAAATCGTTACAAAAGATGTGAATTTTATATAAATTCTAAAACAGAAATATTACAAATTGGTTGTAAATGGTCAGTAGCCAGCGCTACAATGGCAACCGTTCTTTACACAGTTTGGCCAAGAGGATTATTTTTTCTTCTCTCCTATTACCAATTAATATTTGCACTTTTGACGTTTAATTAAAATGTAAAAACTTGACTAAAAGAAAAGAAACAATTTTTCATTAAAAATGCTGTGCGTATTTTTGTTTGTTGTAACATCGTTTTATGAAGTAAGATATTTTCAATAATGAAATTAAGTCTATATATTTTTAATCGATGAAAACGTCCCTTTTAATAATTATAACTAATTCATTTATATATTAATTTTTAGACTTTACTGTACATAAAAAAAATATATATATATTTATATATATATATATATATATATATATACATATATATATATGTATATATATATATGTATATATATATATATATATATATATATATATATATATACAATTTCTGGGCTTATTGCAACGTAAGCAATCCCTTACAGTTAACCAAAATGGTTAAACTTGAGTAAGTTACTTGGAAGTTCAATATATCTTTATGTAACTATTCTATAAAAATATATTTTAACTAAAATATATATTTTTCAAAGAAATAAAAATCAATACAATGTAATATACTTGACAGGAAGGTACAAATATTGACACTACATAGATGAAGATAAAAAGAGAAAAATAAAATTATGAAGAGGTAGGAATAATGAGAGGAAGGATTTTTCATAGTTGTATGTTTTCGACCAAGTTGTATGTTTTGGACGTAGTTGTATGTTTAGTACAAAGAAGGCTAAGCAGAGTTTAAGGTGGTGCTCTAGACCATGAACCCACAAGTAACTAAGATATGTTGGATAATTTGGATTATTTTAATTATTATAATTTATAACTTTATGCACGTGTAAATGTTTCAGTTTGTAAAAAATATACAATTGTAATGTTATTCCCTGTCTTATATTCATTATCATACATACTTAATTCCACACTATGACAACATAATTCTGAGATAACAGTGGCACTTAATTTATATTTTAATATCAATTTTATCTTTGAATATAGACATAACAATTTTGGTAAAATGGCCCAAACTTCTAGTTTTTGAATGCAATAAAGTGATTTGTCATTTTTCTTAAAATAGTGAATACGAATTACAAACATTTTATCGATCTTATGATTGACATTTATTCATAATACATATTTATGATTTCACATTATACTTAATCTTGAACAAAGTTGAAAAATGCGTATTACTTGTAAATAAATAAAAAAAAATACTTTTCGAATTACATTTGCACAATATGCAGTTGGTACTAAGTATGTAATTTGCTATAAGTTTAAACACAATAAATTATGTAACTCTCTTTTCCGCCCACCAGATAGCAACTTCGTGCTCGGCAACGCGCAAGTGCCCGGCTACCCCATAGTTTACTGCTCGGATGGGTTCTGCGAATTGACCGGCTTCGCACGCGCTCACATAATGCAGAAGGGTTGTGCGTGCAAATTCCTCCACGGCGCAGACACGCGTGACGAGCATCGCACCCAGATTGACACCGCGCTCGAGTCCAAGCACGAACTGAAGCTAGAAGTGATATTTTATAAAAAGAATGGTAATTCAAGTTTGTTTGCACTGTCCTATCGACCTATTCTTATCTTCTAATTCTTGCTCATTGATATTTGTAATTGATCATCTTGTCCACATGTGTTCATTGATTTATTATGCTAAGTTTCAACTGAAATAGCTGCAGTAATGCGGGTATTATACTCTCTTTGGCATCAAGTAGTATCAATAGTCTTTAAAAATTTCTGTTTGTGTAAATAGATACTTGAGTAAGTCTTTAACTTTATATCGATTCCGGAGATAAATCAAAATTACACATACGTCATGAGCAATATTTTTAGAGTGCAACTTTTTCAGGTAAGGTTTGATTCAGGTTTGATCAGGTAAGGTTTATTGTGCTGGTATATCTATGGAATAAATGCAATTCCGACGTTATATGTTTGCCTGCTAACAAATAATTCGCTAGCATAAATTCAAAAGGAAACTGAAAAGAAAAACCTCCTATTGGTCCTACCCACAAATAACCCGCAGGTATATATACACACAAGTGTAAAATATAAAGAAATTTCATTTCGAACATGCGGGTATGTAATATATGCCCTACATCCAGCTACCATTCCTTTAATATGACGGATTCAATTTTGCAGGTTTATGTCATGCTTGCATCGCTATACCGAAGTGCCTAAATAAATTAATTTTATAGGTACTAACCTGAAATTCTTTTCATTATTCATTAAATTAAGTATTCTATTAAGCAAGAACTCAGAGTACTCACTATTTAGACGGCATGCACAATAAAGAAGAAAACACATAAGAAGCAGGTGGATTTGAATGAAGTTTTTCCAATAATCAATATATATTATAAAAGTAAGTGTACAGCGTACGTGCCGCTAAAACTCAGAAACGAGTCCCAGTACGAACAACCTGGTATGGTGCCCTTCCATCTCCCATTCATGAAGAAGGTTTTTATTTTTACTTGAAGGGCGTGCTTAAAGGCTGAAATTTCACCCTCTAGAAATTTCTGGAATAGTCCAGAACATTCAAGAGTATCGAAAGCATTCCACAACAATTCATCTCAAAACACTCTGGAATATCGTGGAATTTCTGGGAAAAGGCAGAAAGGTTTAGGAAATCCTATGACATACCAAATAATTATGGAGCATTCTGGAACACTCTCAAATGTTATGGAATGTTCGGGAAAATTGTGGACTTTTCGAAGCGTTTTTATATAGGTTTACAAATATAAAAACAAAGTAAGATTCGTCGTGGGTCCGAACGTTAGTTTCTTATCAGTGAAGTGCAGTGAGTAAATAATAACAAACAGTGAAGTTTGAGTAATCAAAGTGATACGATGATTGAATATAAATCAAAGATAAAGTGAGAATAGTGTTTAAAATATACTTAGTATATTTCTTAATAAAAAGTTGATTTGATTTAAATTTTATAAAATGACCAAACATAAAAAAAAGAGATCTTGCCAGTTCTGAAGCAAAACGGCAAAAGCAAAAAGATGAAAGAGTCGAAGAGCGCGAAGCACATTTACGTTTCCAACGAATAAGAATGAGAAACGTGAGAAGCAGAGAAACCAAAGAACAACGAAATAAATGAGTTAAAGTGACAAGATTTTCGACAAAAACTTGTAATAAAAGACTATGAACACAATCCATCCATGAAAATATCACCCTACGGGAAGCGCGGACGAGGACAAGTAAACAGTATAACCTAAGAAATGAAGCATTCCACTACGTCTCGATGAAAGGATATAACAAACAAGGCATGTCATAATCGGAAAAATAGATAACATATGCCCATTTTGCAACGCGAAAAAATTCAGTAGAGAAACACTGGAAATCGGTTGCTTGAATAAAACAATTTGATTACTACCACTGGAAGTCCCTCCGCAGGAATTTCTACATTACATTATCGGGGAAACTCTAGAAATGAAACACTTTCTTCGAAATATAAAAGCGTACAACGCCTGCTTCCAAATGACTTCTTTCGTTGTCACGTCGGTCAACACTAATTGAGATGAAATCGATTATGTTTTTCCATTCAAAGACAAATCTATTACAACATGGGATCATTACTACCACTACTTAACCAAAGATTATAAATTTCTTCAAGTATATTTCATCGGAAATAAATAATAGAAATTGTCTAACGATGCGCAAACATCAGTAGATTGAGCCGAGAAATTATCCAAGATGTACAAAGGATCTTAAACAAATACAATAAATTTATTCACATATTCAAAACAGCTCTAGACCGAATGATTTCTGATGACTATAAAGTTATAATTCGAGGCGACAAGAGACCACCCGGACACAACGAACCTCAATTTAATGCACCGCAGATAGACGAAGTCGCCATCATAATAGCGGACAATGAAAATGCAAGCCGTGATATAATTGCACAACGAAGAAGAGAAGGGATTCAATGCATTACAGAGAATCACCGTTCATATGATGCCCTCCATTATCCATTAATATTTCTGCAAGACAGAGGACGGATATAATTTTAACATAAGAAAAATCCAACCTAAAACAGGCATAGAAACGAACAAAAAAATCACTTCCCAGGAGTACTATGCTTACTGCTTAATGATCAGAGACAATGAAACACGCAATCACATTCTCAACACTGGCCATTTATTCCAAGATAGAAAGTCCATACACATGCACGAATACACTTTAGATGCCATAACGTACGTAAGAAAATATGGACGACTTGACCTCTTCATGACATTCACATGCAACTCCTCGTAGCCAAAAATCAAAAAACTAAGATCCCGACAAGCCTCCATGGATCGACATGATATAATAGCCCGAGTTTTATAACAAAAACAAACGAGATTTATTGAAGTCATCACAAAATATCACATCTTTGGAACAGTTAGATGCTGGATATACACAAACGAATGGGGAAAACGCGGATTGCCTCACTCATACAATCTCATGTGACTACACAACAGAATTCATCCTACGGATATCTACAAAATAATCTAAGCTGAATTTCCCAATCGACAAGAAGATCCGGAGCGGTACGACATAGTTGTGAAAAACATGATTTATGGACCATGCGGGCTATTAAACCCCAATTCTTCATGTATGAGTGATGAAAAATGTACAAAAAATATCCTAAACAAATATATCCAAAAAATATAAAGAACATGGCACTATTTCAAATAGCCAAAGAGAGCGAACAACAAAACAAAAAGAATGAGGTCCTCATGTACCGAATTGGAAGATATATCAAGCAGCGTGGTGGGTTTTCAGTTTTCCCATACACGAACAAAGATCAACTGTACAATATCTAGCAGTACATATGGAGAATGGATAGAGAGTTTACTTCACAAAAGACACCGTTAAAAAGATTGCAAGCGATCCACATAAGAACACAACATTGTCATCTTTTCTCAATGGTGCCAAACGGATCCTTTTGCGAAAAAATTACTATATGTCGGGACGTCGACATACTCATTATACGTGGAACATAAGAAGAAAAAACTTTCAAGGACGAAAACAAGGAATTCTAGTAGAGGATCATCCAGGAATCAGGAAAACTAACACACTAGGCCGAGTATACACCGTACACTCCGGATGTTGCTACACGAAATACGGGGACCAATAAGTTTCACGGATCTCAAGACTGTTGATGGTTATCTATGCCAGACGTACAGAGGAGCGTGCTAACGCTTCGGACTACTGGAAAATGATAACTCCTGGGAATTAACTTATTCGCCATAATACTAACAACATATAACCGTTTAATATTCAGTAAAAAAATTCCTGGTGAAGAGAGAATATGCAAATCTATCGACACGATGGTAACCATTGAAGAAGTGTCATTTTCCGTACATAATTTTTAAACACCTTGCAAGTACCAGGAATGCCATTACACTGCCTTCGACTGAAAATTTGATCTTCGATCATACTACTTGGAAATCTCAACTCATTGAAACTATGTAATGCAACAAGGACGATCGTCAAACAGCTATCAAATAACATCATCAAAGCCGATCTTTTGAATGGAAAGGATAAAGGACACACAGTATTTATTCCCAGAACACCACTGATCTCTACTGAACTGTCTTCAAAATTTAAAAGACTGCATTTTTCAAAACAGTTAGAATATGTTTTTACATAAATATGTTTCTTTTTATTTTGAAGTTCATCCTTTTATTCCAACTATCACACAATCTCATATCAACTCTCTGAGCGAAGCTGGGTACCCCAGCTAGTGGATAATTAATATATTTATTATTCTATAAAGTGAGTTAACTGACTACATAAGTAGGATTGGGAAGAAAGTAATAAAATTGTGTTTTCAAATATTGAATATCTTTGGGGTTAATTTTATAGAAATCCATTATTCACAATTAAATGAAACTACGTGATGTAGTATTATTTCTACTTTCTTCAAGTTCTTTACCCCGACCTAGGTTTCGTCGTATTACAACATTTTCAGGTGGGCTATTAGTAAAGATTATCTATTAGAAAGATCTTTGCTAATCTGAAGATGTTGTAATACAACGAAACCTAGGTTGTGGTAAAGAACTTAAAAAAATAGAAATAATACTATATCACGTAGTTTCATTTAATTACAAAAATTGTGTTTGTTTAAAGCAAACAGCATTTTTTCTTCTTTCTTTTTGAGGTACTTTAAGTTTTACATGACAACTTGATCCTGAAATTGGTTCTCCGCTAATAATAATTCTTTCCCTTTACGTTATATTATTTTAGGCTATAACATCATCAAATCTTCATTTTATGCTGAAGATCTGCTGAACTTCTAGCTCTTAAAGCTCCATCATTCGCATATGCTAGCTCATTAATCATGCTGGTCTGAATATTCAAGTTGAAATTTGGACATTTTGTCCATAATCTAAATCAATGAGGTAAGATTATTTCCTTACCTCACCCCAGTTATTCTTTAAAACCCCATCGATCGGGTGTCTGCTCATACATTAAATTTAACAGCTCCTGACGAAACTTTCAATTATTTTTATCTGAACTTTATAACACTTCTCCTTTTCAACTTATTCCCGAGTTCTATCCACTCAACCTATATATATAATATAAAGTTGTATATATATTACCTTCGGAGTCGCTTTTCGAAAAACAAAGGGAAAAGACATAGACCAATATACTAGTACATATTAGACTAAACTGTCAAAATTTAAATGATTATCACAATTTAACTCTTTATTCCTTCATCATAATTTAATTTATCAAACTCTTAATTTTTTAAACTAAAAAAAGTGCTTTAATCGACTTCTAAATTGCTCTTTTTAACATGATACGACGTAGACGATTTCTGCAGTAAGAATTAAAGACTTGAATGACATAATCCACTTTCTAAGTTTATTTCAAAGATTTAAAAAATCCATTGTTTTTAATTAAAATATTGAAGTTTTAAAATTAAACATTATCCTTTTTATTTTTTTCAGCCTTCTTATAATTCGAAAAAAATGGAGCCTAGTTGTCAATGTAAAAAAGCTTTTGTCCGAAATACACTTACCTAGAAGTGCTTATTTTTTTAAATAAATTTTTGCCTTTTTTTAGGTAGAAGTATATTTTGGTATTTAAAAAGTAATTATACTAAAGTAAATATTCGAATTTACTAAACTAGTTCCGTGAACAGGTATTCTTCCATTTACTTTATTACTTTTTTTTATTTTGTTGCAAAATTAGCCACAGGGTCTTTTTTTTCTTGAAATATATATCCATTGTTTTTTTGGATCGCATTTTAAATTACCAGTTGATGATTGTTAGTAATTATATATAATATACAGTATTTGCCTTTAAATGTTACTATCTTATCCTTCCTTTCCTTCCTGTTGTATAAAATAAAAATTTTAGAATATTATGTAATTTATGCTGGCTTATTGGAATTTATGCTTATTATATATATATATATATATATATATATATATATATATACACATATAAACTTTCAAATGACTTATTTTAACATGATTCGGCCAAATTGATGAATGTCAGTAATGGGGCAATAAAGGGTATCATTAAAATAGCGTACTTTAAAGACAATGCATTAAAATTGAATCAAGCGAAATAGATAAAGTTATTATAGAAACAGAGATTGAGGTGTCGATAATTGCTCTTTGTTCTACTTAAGTTGTAGACGGCGTGAATGTGCAGACATGTAGAATATGTTCAAATATTATTACCAGGGAATGTCTTGGTACTTTATTATGCGCATTGGGCCATATTTGTTAAACAATATATACTAATTAAATTATATTTCTAAACAATGATAAAACAATTAGAGTTACTTCTATATTTCATAAAAATATCAACAAATTTAGTATCTCATAGAACATCGTACATAATATTTGCTAATACTTTCCAGTTAATATTTTCCAATTGGAAAAATTAAGATACAGAAATTTCTTTTCATTTTTTATCACTATCAGCAAGACAATTTCTGTCTTAGTTCATAATTTTTGACCACTTCCCAATATACGCATCGCTTTAGCAAGCAATACCGTAAATTTTAAAAATTACACTAATATAGGAAATGAGATTTAATTTGTTACATCTGGGCCGTGTTTCTCATAATAACCAATATTGTCAAGCGAATAGAATTTCGACGAGAAACTTAGTACTGACGTAGATATCTCAATTATTTTTTTTTTTACCTTAACAAAAATCCTTCACAAAATATTTACGCCTACATGAGATGAAAATGCTTTGCTTTTTATATATTTTAAGGTTGTTAATATAATCAAACTTATGTTATTTCTCAAAAATTTTTTTCATTTAAAGTTATAATTAACAGTCATAAAAATAGGTCATGAAAGCATGCTACACGAAATAAATAATTTTAAACTCGGAAAGGCGCCATTAAAAGCAAATTAAATAGGATTATTGCTTTTTAGCGCCAAAAAGAAAATTCGAAACAAATTGTTTTTGTAGTTCGATGCCATTATTATACAAAGGACATCAAACTGAGAAATAGCGTTTAGTTTATCAGTAATTTATCAATAGTAACCATCCGTTATAATAACATATCATTAGTTTAAATTTAACGAAATAGGTTTTAGGTAACTGGTTTTAGTATTAACACTAGGTATAAATATAAAACTATGAGGAATTTCTATCATCGAGTTTATTATAAAAATGTTTCTCATTGGAGCCAATAATTTTTGGAGACATTATTTAAGAAATAGTAAAAAGTCAATAATTTTATTAAGTGATAAGACAATAGAAAAATAATACTCTCTCAGCATCCTTATCCATAACCTTTTTTGAAAAAATATCTAGTTTTTTTGAGAAAATTCGGGAACGGTCTATGTCGAAGTCACGATAGAACGTTAAGGAAGAAATCGAGGTCTGACCGACTGATTAATTTTGATATCGATAAATTAAAATCTTAATTGAAGAAGATTTTAGGACTACAACGCAGTTTTTAGCTACTCAACTTGAATGCTCTAATGATATATAATAGAAACACTAATACAAGTTAGGGAAAATAAAAAAAATATAGGGTATGAGTACCTCAATAGATGTGTCAGAATCAAGTGAATTGATGTCCAGATATACGTAAATAACTTCTATTTTTTTGTTATAGCTCTTTCAATTTGAATAAAAAAGATGAAAGGGTGTTTGTGTTAATAATGGTTGCACAATAACAGTAAAGGAATTACTCGGCCAATGTCGTGATAGGAATTAACGCTTTCATAAATTTGGTTCAAACTAACTTGACTTTAAATGGCCTTACTTAAATAATGTAACTAACTTCACTTGGAAATAATAAGACGGAGGGAAATTGGAACTGAACTTGAAGTGAAACTTGAATTGAGACTGACTGAGCTGGGACCCGGTTTAAATAGACGTAAAAGACAAGATTCTGGCTCAGTAGTGGAGCATTCCACGACCTGATCGCATCGGGGTGGTAGAACAAAGCGCTTTTTATGAAAGTGCTGGCTCAACAGCAAAGCTTTCCACGAAGTGGTTACGTCAGGGTGGTAGAGCAAAGCGCTTCTTACGAAAGTGCTGGTTCAGCAATGGAGCTTCCCATGAAGTGATTGGGTCAAGGTGGTAGAACAAAGCGCTTCTTATGAAGGTGCTGGTTCAACAATGGAGCATTCCATGAAGTGATTGCGTCAGAGTTGTAGAACAAAGCGCTTCTTATGAAATTGCTGGCTCAGTATTATGTTAGGGTTGTATAACAAAGAGCTTCTTATGAAAGTGCTGGTAAGCAATGAAGTGATTGTGTCAGGGTGATATTAGTTTTGTTGCTAAGAGAGCAGGAGTATAACAGTATGATCAACTGAAGGTTAATAAACTGAACAGTATGTTAAAAATTAATCATTCACTAAAAGATAATACAATATATTTGGTGGGATAGTCATAGATATTGGGAAATACTTTCTTATCATTACGGCATTGAACAGGCCAGGGTCGTCCCAATGAGCTTTTTTCATCCGAGTCTATCAAATGCTTTATGTTTTCAGTTGGTAATCTTTAATATTTTCAAGTCATTCTCGACACCATCAAGCCATATAAATGTAGATCTCCCCATTTTGTGGTACTCCCTGGCTTGTTGAGAGTTAGTAATTTGGTCTGGTTGTTATCCTCTGATCTTAACAAATATCGAAGATACCTTGTTCGTTTTGGTGACTTTAACAACGTCTGGTTATTTATATCGAATATAAATATCATGATTGCAAAGAATTCGCTAAATCTTATTTTCTTGGACAGCACCGCAGATTACAATTATTATCATAACAACATACTACATTCAGCTTAAAAATTTCGGACTTAGACTCCATTGGAAATGTCCACACAACACGGCATAATTTCTTTTTGGTTAATGATATCCATTTCCACATTACAAGAATTACTCTTTTATACGAGTTGGTATGAGAAATGCATTTTAAACACATGTCTGTTATCCATCATACCTGGTGCCATCCAACTTTTATCTTTTAGATTAATATAAATGCTTTGCGCAAAGAAAATACTATAATAATGAGCTCAAAATCTGCCAATATTTATTTTATCGAACAGGCAATATTTATCGACTCTGATAAACCGTTTCGAACGTATAATAATTTTGTTCTTTATTCCTCACAATTTAGACCGATACTTACGAAAAAATATTTACTATAATTTTTTTGCTTTAGGAACTCCATTTTGGTGCCTCCTTGATATTGTTCCGATTAAAAATGAGAAACGAGAAGTGGTACTATTTCTGGCCTCACATAAAGATATCACCAATACCAAAATGGCGGAAATGTCAACGAATGAGGACTTCGACAGTGGTATGTTTATTTCATTATATTATTTAGTAGCTTTAGGTCTTGTAAATTAAATTGTACATGATGACGTATAACCATATCATATGTAATATAAGTAGAATGATAAAGATTGAAAGCGTAGAAGCTAATTATAAAAAAAATAATCTTTTGTAAAAAATATACACAAAAAGTGAAAATTTCGTTAATTGTTTTGCCGCAATGAGGAATTCCAAAAAGAACTTAATCGTTATAAAGAAAACTCCTAATTCATTTAGTAAAAAAATAACAAAATTTTATTATCGGGAAAATTTTTTATCGAAAATTTCACACTCTCTATCTGTAATTTTTCCCTTACTCCACTTTTATATTTTCATGTTTTTTAGTATTGATTATTTGAAAATTTGTATTTGTATATTAAAGGTAATGGCATAAAAGTGAATCAAGTTAAAAAAAAATTATAGCTTACGGTGTACATTAAACATTTGAAAATATGTTATTAAACCGATTTGTTTACAAAATAAATCACAGGTGAATTTTATGACTGAAAATTATTTAGTTTCAGTTATATTTCAAATAAATAAAATAAAACATTGAAATAATAAAAATTCGCTAGTATGAAGTGCAATAAATTTGAAATTGGTGCATTCTTTGCACCCGTCATGGAATAATAAATTTCATAAAATTGCATAAAATTGTTCTTATATTTTAATTCCACATTATTAAATATTTATAGTACATAACTTAATTTTTCCATAAGCATTTATGAAGGAATGAAAACTACGCATTATCTTTTCTGTTACATAGAATATATTTAATAAATTTATGTTGAATATTGGAATTTTAAAATCTAGGATTATTTATAAATATTTTAATGTTTTAATCTGCAACATTGTTTCAAATATTTCTCGTTAATTTTAATGATACGTTGTTTACTAATATTTAAATAAAGATATGTTTACATTTAATGATATAAAAATATTTACAATTTTATAATATAATTTAACAATAAGTTACAAAATCCATTTGTTTAACGTTTTCTGAGTAATGCATCAAAAGAGGAAGTGATCATCAGTTTTGTAATCTGGAGGCTTTAAGTTGCGAAGTCTTGACAAAGGGTAGTTTTAAAAACTATCTAGAATTTTCACTTGAATATTCCAAGATAATACAGACTGTTAAATTACATCGAACGATCAATCCTGTTTAACTAAAAAAAACGAAAAAGGTTTTGTTAATTTAGAATAAAAATATATATGCTGCAATTTTTAATAGATTTATCTGTGGCTCGATAGTAGTCAAAAACCCAGTTTAAACAATTAAATACAGAAGAATTAATGTAATTAAATTTTCAAAAAGTTATTTTGAAACATGTTTAGTTTGCTCAAGTTGAATTTTTCGTCTCGTAACAAATTTAAACACGTGGGTAATTATTAAAATACAGACTTCGCAATTTACAGAATTACAATTGTCAAAACGTTTGTTTGCTTTCTCCAGGTATTTCAATATAGCGTGACATATTATAAATGTAATATTTACGGTCTAGCCTGGTCGGCATCACTTTGATGTTTTATAACACAAAGATGCCGCTAACCGCGTCCTCAGCATGCCTCCCGCACAACGATTAATTTATATATTTATTTAATGTGACCCGCTTCAGTATGACTGCAACTATCCCAGTCCCACTAACACCTATTTCGAAATGAAATTAATAATGTCGCCAGTAACATACTGAACATTTAACTTCTGCATTATTTAATTATCATATATTCAATTTGCTTAATTTTCTTCCAAATTTTTATTAATTGAATGTATTTTTAATACGTCTATGCTTGCATTTTACTTTATTTATGCTCGTTTTCCATATTCAATTTAAAAAAAATTCTGTTTATTTTTCTTTATGATTAGAATTTATATAATTATATTGTCAATAAAACGATTTACTTTGGCTAATTTTTAAAATATCTGGTTAAAGATCGTGACTATATTACAAACAAGATAAATCCTGCCATATACTTAAAAATTAGGAAGTATTTAAAGAATTTTATTTAAACTATTTAGATTACAGTTTAATCTTTAAAAAATATTGACCATGATACGAATAGTAACTTTTTTCTAAACCAATATCATCTTTAAATTAAAGCACTTACCTTTCATAGAACGCAATGTTGTATATATATATATATATATATATATATATATATATATATATATATATATATATATATTAAATATTTTTATATATTAAATCTTTATGCGATTATTGAATATTAAGAATTAGTTTTGAAAACATAATAAAACTTAGGTTCCAAATTCGTTGAATTTCAGAAATTTGTTTGTAATATTCCGATAAACACATCACCGCTCACATGGTTACTCCATATGAACAGAATGAGGTTATAAATAAAGCTGGCAACAGTTATTTAAAAAACGTTAAAACGTGGATTGTAAAAACAAAATTTTAAATTTTCCAGAAAAATAGCAATGTCTTAAATTACTTTCTGCTATTTGAGCACGTAATTTGAGACATTAAAAGCTAAAATTAAAAGCTTTTGTCTCCGTTTTCCTGTAAGCACAAACGTGAGTTATGGAAATCGCGTTTGTGTTTTTCGAAATGCAGATGTCAATATATCTACTTGCAGCAATGGAATCAAATCAATGTGTGTTGAAAGGAGAGTACAGCATCAGATCGTTAATCATTTATTGCTACCGCGACCCATTATACTTTATATACTGGGTCCTTAAATATTTAATTCGCAGCAGTTGCTCGTCTAAAGTTTAATCTAGGTGACAATCCAAAATTTACCTAGATCATCAAGTAAGATAAACAAAATTATTGAAGTTAATAGTTCAAACCTGTTAATAACTTTGTGATATCGAATATAGTTTCATTGAGAAGTGAATAAAAATTAAGTGCAACGTTGTGAAGTCCTGTTCTTAATCTCATTCTGCTCATAAAGAAAAAGTGTGGAAGCGCCGGAAACAACCATCGAGTTTGCATACCTATCAAAATTTCAACCACAATGTCTAAAATTGAACCAGTCTCATAATTAGATTTTTATATTTTTCGTATCTATTACTCATATAAAAAATGTATAAAAACCATTCATTCTTTATACTTTTGTTTTTCCCTGCAGTTGCTTGTTAGCATAATTGCTTTAATTGTCTATCGAAACGGATATTGCGTGAACAATTGACATTTAGATGGGTAAGGAATTATGGACTATTTAAAAATAGCACCGATTTCGATTTTCATTTACCAAAAAAACTGTCTTTAAACGGATAAATAATTGGAACAATAATTGGGGATCGTTTCGGTGGCTAGGTTTCAATATAAAATGATAAAAGAAATAGAAAAACTTAAATTTTCCTGTGTAAGCTTTATTTAAATTTTTCGAGTCCTTTTAATGTAATAGTCATTGGCGCTATTACAACCCATATTATAAACATTATAAGATTTAATTTTAGTCTATTTTTACTAATGGGAAATACGAATGTTATTTGTTTTAATTTTTTAACTAAACAAAATTTATTTCGGTAAAAAAGGAATGCATTTTTTCACGTTATTTCGCTTATTCATGTAATCTTTGTTTTACGTTACAAAGTTTTAGTTATATTATTTTCCCTGATTCTTTAATCGAATTTAACATTTTTTAACAGTTTTTATCTCATTGTTGCTCCCGATTAAATGATTGCTTTATGTTTATCATAAATAATTACTTTATTAATATTTTTATATAGTATGTAGTTGCTATTTAAAGGATGAAATGCATTTTATTATTATTTGAATGTTGAAGCTTCCTTTATTTTAAATGGGATATCGAGTATTTATTTTTTGGTCTTTGCATATTTGTGATTTCAATTATATTTTATATATGTACTGGAAAAAAAAACAATTAAAGTGACACGTCATATTTATATTATTATAAAATACCTGTATTTCTTATATTGACATTCGACATAAAGTAAGAAATTGATATTTAGGTACGCAACACTCATTGATTTTTTTTAACTCTTACGTTATTCACAATTAATTGAAACTACGTGATATAGTATTATTTCTTATTTAATTACTTTATTTAATTATAAATAATGAATTTCTACAAAATTAACGCCAAATATATTCAAAATCCTGCAATATTTTTTTTTACTAATTGGGACAATAATACAAGTATACAGTGAAAATTTGTCACAAATTTTATTCTGATATCTGATTTCTTTAATTCTGAAGCTAAATTTAAACAAATATTTTGTCTTTATCTTTTCTTTCTAAACATCAGACTTCAATAAGTATTGGAATAAATATTTCCTATTCTTCGATAGTATTATTAGTTAAGACTTGTATGGGTCAATATAATAATTTATTATTATTTAGATGGGAAAAAGTTACTGAAAGGCAAACTATATGAACAGCGTCTATTTTATTAATAGATTTATTTCTCAGTTATTTAATGGATATTTTTATAAAAATTTTGCACTTTACTTTTTTTAATTTGCGCGCTAATTATTTCCCTACTTATAAATGAGCTATATGTTAAACCAAAACGGTACTAACAATTTTAATAAGTATTAATATTTACTAACATAAATTATAGCTTTTCAGATAACAGTACTATATTTTTAACGTGTATTGATAAGTTTAATTTTAAATAGACAATAAAATACATTAAATATTCCCATTTTGTAAACTTATTTTAGATTTGCACATGTTTTGTAAGTTAGCTTTATATTGCTTTTTATTGTAAATAAGTTTGTGAAAGAATTGACACGTAAACGAACATTGTGCCATGAAAAAATTACGAAATATGCAAAAATACGTGTTTATTATAAGACAAATTTAAATATATTTGCATGATGCATATACATTTATTTTAACTACAGTATATTTAAATGAAATATGTCATAAGGAATTTAAGTATCATGTGCTTAATAAAGGCAATATGGCTTATATTAGAAAGTTAGCCGAAGAAGAACTGACGATACTAAATATTTATTTTTACTATCTATATTAATTTATGATCATAAATATGTTCGTTAACGAACCAAAATTCTATACAAACTTTTGATTACAACTTGCTTACAATCGGCATTACCATTGCACCGCTAAAGCTTACAAATATACCCAACTGTAAACAAACATTTTAAGGCAGAAAAGTGAATATTCAAGTTAATATCTAAATCGATCTAAGTTCTTATGTTGTGTTTGTGTGTTGATTTGTCTTATAGGGGAATAGACAAATCTCAAACGCATTGTTACACATTTCTTTACACTGGGATTGTTCTGATAATTTTCTTAAAGCTATAGAAAACTTCAGTAAATGTTTTTGGGATAATAACTGGTAACTTAGGCCAATAAAATTCATTTATATGCATCTAATAAGGAAACATGAAAATCCTACTGGTTTTAAAGCTACAGATGACTGTGTTATATTAATAACCTTGTCCGTCGTAATAGTATTTTACAATATTTTTTCTGGTCCTTTATCTTGCTTACGTAATATTGCACAGTGATTTTATTAATAGAAGTATTAGTTAATTTTATATTCAATGTATGACATTGTGAATGTTTGTTTTAGTTTGCATCGAGTTCGAAATTAAATTGTTAATGCCAATGGGTGTTTAGGAGCTATCGCAATTTAACCTCGAAATCGAATTTACACACTTATATTTACGTTTTATTCAATTCTCTGTGTTTAAATAAATGTTCATTCTTACTATTTGGAAACGGCTTTAGTCAATAATCGAGTACATTGAGTAAAATTTATTTTTGTAATTATGACCGAAGCACAAATAATTAAAAAAATTATAACTTCAAGACATAAAAGAGTATCTTTTAATTTACTAATATTTACGAGTGGCAATGCTTTTCCACCACATATAAATTCGTATTTCATCTGACTGTGGAAATGAAATTTTAGGTTTTTCCAAGTATCCAAAATTTAGTGGTACTTCATTTTAGTATTATGAAAAATACTTTCATATTAATTTCATGGCCGAATCTTACAGTTTGAATTTTAAATTCGCCACAGAAACGATTCAGTCTCTACACCGTTATAAAGAAAACATTATTTTTCTAAGGTGTCTGAAGATAAAGTAAGATAATAAAAAGCTTAAGTTAAAATGAACTATTACTGCGAGGAATTTTTTTCACAAAAATTTCATATAGGCAGTATTAACGTAAATATTGTTGAAATTCAGTACACAGCTATTTTGATTTAAGGCCGTTTGCAACAATAGCATTATACACACAACGATCTAGTTTACTGGCGACATACAACAGGTGTGGAGTAACAGAGGGCCCTTCTTGTTTGTGTGGTGCGCAGGGGGCGCGGTGCGGCCGTCGGCGGGCGTCGTCACTCTAGCTCTAACCCCCTTTGTCCCTGCAGCGGCTCTGCTCGGGGCGCGCTTCCGTGCTGAATCAAGTTGCCTGCTTCCAGACCCAAATGGCTTCGTAGACCCAGAAGCCCCGAGCCAGGCCAATATGGGTCGGCGGCGATCTAGGGCTGTACTCTATCAGTTGTCGGGGCATTATAAACCCGATAAGATGAAGACAAAGCTTAAGTTGAATAATGTAAGTTTGTTGGATGTATTCGTTTGTATTTTCTTTATTCCGTTTTTTTAATTTTTGTTATAATTCAAATTGAGTGTGATAAATGTATTCATTTAAGTAAATAATGCATTTCTATATACGAAATAATACGTTTATAGACTTTTGGAGGTAATGAAAAACTGAACATTTTTACTTATAATTTTGGCAACAAATGCTTAAGTAAAAAATCAATAAGGCAAGTATTATAACCTAAGATAAGAACTATTAAAAGTAATTGTAAACTTATAAACTATAAATTGATGAATTATTCATTAATTTTGTCGACATACGATTGTACGAGCAATGTAGTGGTACAGATAGTGGTAGAATTTTAATTTAAATGGAATCTAAACGAATAAATAAAAAAATAGTCCTAAAGTTTTTAAGCAGACTAAATTTTGTATTATATTATAAGCTTTTTGATACGATTAATTTTATAATTATTAAATATGTAATTAAAAATTATTATACTTTAAAAATATTTATTTTCTGTCAAAGGCAACAAAAGTTATAAAATAAACAATTGTGGATGTGCGTGTTATGAAAAAATACGTAGAAGGACTAAAAAAGGATAAAATCTAAATTGATAATTATAAAAAAAAATATTCTGAACACCTTCAGTTGAATAATTTTTCTTTTTAATTTTTGTACAGAACATCCACTGAGAAAGTTTTTTTTTGCATTAATAATTCGTATTTTTGTATTTAAACTAGAAAGAGAAACTTTTTCAACTTAACTGCGGAACAACCATCAAGCTTATCCCAAGACATTCATAAATAAAACGGGTCTTTGATTATATTTTTGAATAATACTTAAATCTATTGCAGATGCGATCACAGTTTTCTAGTTACAACATAAAGCAAGTTCAATAATTTAACTAAATTGTGACAATTTTTTTGGTCATTTTTCACAAATATTATACAACATATAGATACCATGACGTAATCCTATCCTTAAGATACACAGCCTTGGTTAATAAAATTTAATTGGAATAAAACTCTCAGGTTATATTTAGGATTCCGTGTAAGAAATTAAAAAAAAACAGTGTTTGCATCTTTGTTGTGATACTCAAGATAATATATATTGCTCCCAATTTTAATATATTATTTATGCATAAAGAGATCCATGTTATTGATGACGTATAATAAATAATATAAGTTCATTTCTAACAAGGTACTCCTAATCCGCGAGACAGATTAGTTTTTTCTTAAAACAGCAAACCTTTATCAATAGACAAAACTTTGTATATAAATATTTAAGATAACTATACCGAGAATTTTAGAGGAAATTTTCAAATTTATGAAATTTTCAAATTAGTACCATTTTTTATGCCTATGAAAGATACGGCGGGCAATAAATTCAAGTGAATAATTAATATTTGTAAACTATCTGTTCCCGCACGTGACTTTATAAATATTATTAGGCTAAAAGTATGATCAATACACGTAACCGTATCTATTAAAGTAATCATAAAGTAGTAATCATAAGTAAGTAAGTAAACTTTATATTGATTGTCATATAGTCTTTTCAATTGGTCGATTACGTTAAAATATAGCTTAAGTATGATCTAAGACCTAACTCCTAGACTCCTTCTTTCTTCTTCCAGGTGAGAAAGACCAACCGACTTTTCTAATTATTTTAATATAGAATGTCGTTTTGCAGTGGTAAATTAAAGAGTAAGAATAAATTTCAAATAATATTTAGAAATGAAGTTCCATTTAGCGCCGCTGTTAACAATGGATTTAATGAATTAATACTTGGTTTATTCATCTTAGAGTTGATGACGTGTTAAAGAACGTCTTGCGATGGTAGTGGTCTGTAATAACGTTAGTACTACGAGGCTCATATAAGAAGCAAAAAACATATACTAACTACTTTGTGCATTTTTGTGAACAAAACTTTGGACAAAAATTCACGTAATGACGCACAAAACCACTATTTTATAACTTGTATCACAAAATAATGAGAAAATATTATAGAGACATTAAAATGCCTCATTTAATAATATAAAATATGATAAAAGTGGAATATATCGGTATAAATATAGAATAATAACAATATGCATAGTGGATAATTTTTTTGAATGGTTTCTGATAGAAATAAATAAAAAAATAATACTAGTGTATATATGGCGATATTTATGTTGAAAATTTCATGTCTTTACTCTGGTCTCTTTTTTTTGCGAAGTTATAGAATATTTCATATAAAATACAATGTAAATTTTGTTGTGTATTCGAATTATGTCCTAGTCGCCGTCTTTATCAGGTCCGTCCATTGGGTTAGAAATTGGCCTCCTGATATTTTGCTTCCAACCTGTACCTACACCACCTATCTCTATAGAAAATGGTTTTCTTGCTGTTCGAAGAGTTTAAGAATTTGTAATTGCACTGTCAACAAATGTTAGTCTGGCCCCTGATTCCACGCATAATTCTTTCACAAAATATGATAGTCATTTGAACAAAGACATTTAACATTTTTCTATAAATGTGAGAAGACCTATTAAAAGAAGATTTTTAAAAGGAATCTTCTCTTTATAATTGAATATTTTACGACTGTGTTTTCCTATTCATCTGTTGTAACAAAATATTTTTAAGATTTCATCAACATCTATACAACTTTAATAAAAAATTCAAAATACAATTCAGTTTGTTCTTCATTCAAAACCATCATCATAAAATGACAGAAATATTTTAGGCAATTTACGTGTCAGAAATAAAAATAAAATTAAAATTATTGGACCAAGTGTCTACAAAATATTTGGAAAGGCATTTTAAACGAAAAGATTACATGAAAGGATTTAATTTACTTTGCGCGCTTTAATATTTAGTTATTAGGTAGTCGTATTAAGGTTTATTAAAACTTTAGTTTATAGCACATAATTAAAGATTCTGTTACTTTGACATAGATGGGGCTTACAGGAAATAATTTTTCTACTGATATCTATGAAATACAAAACAAAAATATTGATATCACCTAAAATATATTAGATGAACTAGTAGACCTACAAGTAGAGTAACTATGTGGTTTCATAGACGAAAATTCCAAGATTTTAATGTGAATGCAAATGTGCCCTCCAATAAATATATTTAATGCAACACTTCCTTGTAGGTACCAAGAGTGTCAAAAAATATTAGTAAGGAGACTTGTTCACAGAATTTGTTACCACCGTCATGGTAACTTTGAATTTCTTTGAGATACCATGATTAAATAAATATTAAGTTGATCGTAAAGTTACTATCTATAATTTGTTTCAAAGTTATGCCAATAACCTCAATATGTTTTGAATTATAAATTTATAAAATACCTAAATTCAAGACTACAAAATTACAGCGAACAAATATTTAATCTCGCCAAGCTTTCAAAAGAATGGATAGTTTGTGTTTTGCTTATCGCCGAATTTAAAATAAAAAAAATATTACGTATAATGAGTATTAGAACGCACAGAGGGCAATAAAATATTATATATTTTAAAAATTATGGCTGAAAAATTATATAAATCAATATATGTGAATTTTGTGCTAACATTAATTTTGATTATATAAAATGTATAACCAGAATTAATGAAAAAATACAACATTATTCTTTCGTCTTTTTCAATGCCAGGAAACTTGCATTCCATTCTTTAAATATAGAAGACTCAGGGAAATCATAACCGAAAATTAGATTAACATCTATAGTTCAGGAAAACATTTTTTGATGCTCTTTGAATGGAATTTTTTACGTGAGTACACAATATTTCAAATAAGATGCTCAATTAACTTATGACGTTTTATTCATTTAGGTTAAGAGCCTTCATATAAAACGTGGCAGTACACCCCTCTAGATTTCTGTTTGGTGTAAGAAGAGCTTATAGATAAATATTTTTTTAAACCTTCCTACTTCTTGAATCTTTGAAATTTTCTTTTGTTTCCTTTTAAGTAAATCGTAGCAAATGCCGACGAAATTACTAAAAATAACAAAAGCAATTTCTGCTATATTATTTGTGGGAAATTGTATTCCATATATTTTTATATATATTCCATATATTTTTATGAGAGTATAATAATTATAAAATAACAATTTGTGGATAAATCTCGCAGGTATATATAATAGTTACTATTAATTAACGGAATAATATCAATGTTATTACAACATAATTATTATTAACAGGATTATTTTTCTTAAAAAATATATATTTGCTTCGTTATTAAACTTTGAAGTTGAGAAGTATTACTTTCAATAATAATATTTTTCAAAACTTGTGCCTTTCGTGTCACCTTAAATAATTTCCGTTTTGCTTTTGGTGTCATTTAACAAAGAAAGTATGCGAGTTTTTAGTTATTTTTGTGTATAAATAATTGTATTATTATTGAAATACTTTTCAAGTTTCATTTTGAGGATTAATGTATTTAATTATTTAGAGAAATCATTTTAATTTTCAACATGATCTAAACAATATTCAGATATAAATGACGAAAAAGAATGGCTAATTCATTTGTGAAGTAAATTTTTGCTTAGGCGAATAATAAAGATTATTTTGATGTGAAAAATGGTGATAGGTTCGAATATTTGAATGAAATTACATAATGATTGCTCATGAACAAAGAAAGATTGAGGAAGTCTCCATAATAGTTTAGGTTACTGCCATTTGAATCTCACCACGGTATTGCTGTGGATATTTCCATGACCAGTACTTCCCGCTGCTCAGTGAATTTTCCGAGGAGATGTAGCTTGGACAAATCATTCAGGAACTGCATTTAATAGTTCTCTCATAATTAAATGTTCCGGAATAATGGCTTGTAAATCCTCTGTAGGCAAACAGTGAACGCGTATTAAGGGTAGCCTTGACTTGTATTACGAACATAGTAAATTCCTCGTAATGATTCGTTGCATATGTCTTTATTCGATTTTACTACTGACTCTTATTTTTTGTTAAAGCGGGGAGTTGCAAGAAGGTTGAATGACGGTTTGACGTCATTGTAAGCTAGTAGATTGACCAGATGCTGGAGTTGCTTCGAGGAGACCATTAATAATCTACAAAGCTCTCTTGGTGTCCATCAAGAGTTGTTGAAATCTACATTGGTGTCTAAGATGAATGTAGAGACTTTGTTTCCGCATGAGGCGTTTGAATGAATCTAGAAATTGGTCACTTAAATAATATAATGCGACTTTTACATGGATATCTGATATCTGTTAGGACATTTTTGCTTTTGTGGCACTGTCACACCAAGTTTAGAGGATAGGAGAGGATTTAGAGAGGGGTGGCATAATCAACTCTTGCATGGAGATATTGTAAATCCGAGGTAGAGCGTGGAGAGAGTAATTACTCCATTAGCTTCTGCAAAGCGGATGCATGCAGAGTATGCTACTTTATCCATATAATGTACTGATGAATTAATTGATGCATTGGTGTGCGGGCTTCCATAATACCGTAGTTATTTTGAAGAGTTTCTAGTGTAAGTAGAATATGAAGATGCAGTGTGATGATATACGTCCCTTATAATTATTATTATCAGCGTTGACTTAGTTGGTAAAATAATGAGATTGTTCTCATCAAGAAATAGTAATGAGTATCTTAATAGACCCGTAATTCAAAGCACTCTATGAGTATCTATAAACGATGAAAGGAGAAGCAGCAAGCTGATACCTAGAAGTAGCGTTTGCTATTGTAAAGATCGTAGTTATAGATTCGAAATAGCAATTTTTTACGTGTTTGCATGATGCAAAATTTGATTTATATATATTGGCTTCATCTAGTTCTCTTCAGGTTGTAGAATTCTTCCTGTGAATTTACCGATATATTTAGATTTGGCAAAGTACCGTTGTTACTGTGCTGTGACACAAGTTAGGTGTATAAGTGAAGAGTATGTGTAAATTAGATCGCAAGTAGTTCTTATATCAGCCTCTGCAATAGATATTAAAACGAAGCATTATTCGTTATTAACCACAAACATTTCTGAGCAGGAACCCATCCGCACCGAACAATTGAAGTGTTGTTCTATTTTTATTTTATCTTACTCACCTACTTTAGATAGAAAGTGCGTGCCAAAGAAGTTATTATGGACGTAGGAATTCTAGAAGGTAACGGTGCTGACAAGGAAGGATTTATTAATATTCCACGTCTATTTCTAACTAACGAAAAGTTGTAGGGAGATGGTATTTTTGGAGACAACTGTAGCTCAACTTTCTCGAAAGTATATACTAGTAATCTCATTTGTCTGGATGAGTCGCTATCTGGTGGAAAATCCTGGTAATATCCGTTGATAAAACGTATCGAACGCTTACCACTGAAAGGTGATTCTGCGAAATAGTTAAGCCAAAAGAACGGAATGCATTGCTGTTCTTCCTTTGTAAGATCACCTGTCGGTTATTATATAGGTTGATAATATTTGGCTCGAAAAACCAAAATATTAAATGAGAAATGGCAATAGGTTTGAATACTAAAATAAGAGACAATAAACAGGTCACCGAATGATGAAGATGAGCTTTACTGAAGTACCTACTGAGGGAGTTCAAAGTGTATGTAGAAAAACGAAGAAAAATGAAACAAGTCGCCGAATGATGAAGATGAAATCCACGGAAGAAGCATATTGATTGATAGAGACTCAGATTATTCGCTTCGATCTTTGAAACAAAACGAAACTTACATCAAAAGTTCGTGACTTTTAGAACCTTTGATAATTAAATATATTCATGTTACACGCGGAATAATAATTTAGTTAATAAATAATCGAAAATTCTAGAAATTTATTTAAATATACGTAAATAAACATATTTAAATAGTGTCTCAGTAAGGTTATGTAATAAAATAGTTCAGCATCATGGAATATATATGGAAACATGCATCATGGAATATACATGGAGCATAAATGGAAACTTTCATAAAAATCGTTTAATATAGTTTCTGATTCTTGGAATTTCTGTTACTCTATTAATTATTGCGAGAAATTATTTATGGTATTCGGAAATGCTTTTTGAAGACATCGTATTTGTATTGCATTTAATATAATCATAAAATGTACAATACCCGTAAAATTGTTAATTACCCGAACATTACCCAATGTAAATCAAATACAGTTCTCCTATCAGTATCTCTTACATTATAATATTTTAAAATATTACGCACCCATTAGAAGCTCGTCATAAAAACTTTTCGGACAAGAGACTTTTTTGTGAATGTTTTAATGTAAATAAACTAATTGCTTAAAAGTAAGGACAATTTAAAAGTCCGACCCTTCTTCTGAGATAACTTATATTAATTCATGTCTGCCTGAGCTTACGCGAGCTTTCGTTACTTTCAGCTCTAATGGGTTTTATTTATTTTGTACGTCTATTAGATCTGAAATATCTTTCCAGTTGTTTTCATTAAGGTGTTTAGAGGAAAATATTGTATTTGCACTATTTAAATCAAATATGGCCAAGTCTGAACCTAAATTTGTACAGATAGTTTTTATAGGGATCGGTATGTGAAGTAAAATTAAATTCAATGGACCAACCTTCACAAAAACGACTATCCCAAATAGGGAAATATTATATATAAAGATATAGGACAAATATTTTCTCAGATTTTCTGGAAAGTTTACAATCCTGAAAATCATTAACAATTTTCTTGCAACGTTCACAGAGATGACACATTTCATATTACTTTCAGTTCTTTCTTTGTTATCTTTTTCAGGTAGGTCAAGTATAAGAATACATATCATTTTATTTTTTGGAATCATTTGCACTTATTTACTATACCGCAGTATTTCTTTTCAAAATTTTGAAATGAGAACAAAAACAAAGGAAGTTGTAAAGTAATACTTATATTTTCGCCCAAAATCTGTATTCTAGCTATCCGTCAATTTAAATAGCTATTTAAGATAATTGGTAACATTCTATCTATCCATAGTTTGTGTCCGACAAGTATTTTAATATTTTAAATGTCTATGGACAGTCGTAGATAGCTTTCCACCTGTACGTTCCCGTACAAGCAACGCATTCCATTAACATATATGATAAATTCAGAATTAAAAACATATATGCACCAAATAAATAAATAGTAACTAAATAGAAATATTTTAATTATATACGATTATCAGCGATATGCAGTGGATCTATTTTTTTTGTTTGAAGATTTTGAATAATATAAGTTAAGGAAAAACAATTAAAGTTTCGTGTAGGTTTGAAACATAATCAATTTCTGTTTTTCTGTGTCAAGTGAGACAAAAGGCAGTATTAACGTAACGATTAGATATAATTAAAAGAAATAATAAATTGTAGTAATAATTGTACAATTGAAATAATAATTTATTAAAAACATAATAATATCTGTTATTGTATATGTAATAAATGGTAATAATGATGTTTATATCGTAATAATTCAACTGAACTCTTATTAATCCGAAATTTCCTTTTAAAAGTATGGTCATTAAGCTCATACATATAATTTACCTCATATTTTTGTATACAACGGGCACTATTGTTTTCATTATCGGAATTATCATCCTAGTGTGATGAAGGTCGCAAAATTTCTAAGTGGCTATAACTACAGGACGATATGCTTCTCATAAGCGATATACTATGAGCCACAATAACTTTTTACAATAACAATTTGGATATTTTAACATAAGCCCGACCGTTGATAGGTGTTTATTTCCCTAAAATAAGAGGTAGAAAAGTCATTTAGTTTTTATAACCTAATCTATTAAAAATAACTGTCAAAAATTATTGGGAAGCAACATCTTTCACTTCTATACAACATTGGATAGCCAGTGAGTGATTTTCCCTCCCACGGTAGACATCGCGCGGAGATAGTAATTCCTATCCGTTGATATGTTATTGAGATGCAAAACTGAAACGCAAATTAGAATTTTTTTACCTAGTAATATAAAAAGCATAAATAGATAGAATATTAGTTTTGGGCCTAAGTCTTGTGGATTTAAGAGGTTTTTGGTTTAGACTGATTTTGATGAAAGTTATAATAAGTTAAAAGACCGTGATAGAAAGAAATTTGATTTTTTCATTAAAAGAGCATTAGGTAGGGCTTTACAAGGCAGTATTCATAAACTGACATTAAACCTTCATTGTATTTCTGTAAGTTCTAAGTTTATAGCCTTTTATTCTGTCATCGAATTGAATTTTTTTTGGCTCCATAACATTCAATTCAGTCACAAGCTCAGTGTCAAATTAAAAAGAATCATGTTTTTTATATTTTACTTATGCCTCTTTGTTTAATCAAATTATGTTTCATTCCAGACAATTTTAATATATTAGATCTGAAAATTATACTTCTATGGTTGTCAATGTTCATATTAGATTTCATAACAATGGGACGCATGTCAAAGGATATGTATCGGCATGTATCGGACGCATGTAAATTGGTGTAAATAAAATCTTTGCGAAATAAAGTTTTGTTAAAATAGAAATTTTAAACGTTGATCTTGTAACGTTGAAGTAACTAAAAGAAGAAAGAGTGACTTCAATAAATGTTAGCACAATTACAATAATTTTCGGGTTTTCTTGTGTCTACCATCGTTATGAGATTTTTTTCTTATTTTAAGATATCATTTTTATGATACCTTGAAATAAGAAAAAGTTTAATTAGTTTGATTATATATATATGTGTATATATATATATATATATATATATATATATATATATATATATATATATATGTATATATATATACATATATATATACATGTATATATATATATATATATATATATATATCTATATAATATGATATATTTTTATGATAACTTAAAATAAGAAAATGAGAATAGTCGAATGTCATTACCTCCAACTTCGACTGGAATTGTTTTTTCACGCATTTTATTTAAGTATTGCATCGTTAGTTAGTTTAGTTAGGTCATCCGTCCAGTAGTTAGTTCATCCGTCCAATAGTTTACGATCAATCCGTGCAGTAGTTTTTGTTTGCTGCTCTGACAATCAAAATATAGCCAGACAGCCAAAAAACCCTTTAGAGAATATTTGATAGAGACAAGAAGTTGTATAGAATTTAATGTACTCTCCAAGCATTGTAATAAATCATCACAGCAATTTTTCATGAAGTCGGTCCGTCCAAATCGGTCCAGTAGTTCCTGCGCGTGGCGTTAATGGTAAGATTAACATAAATAAATAACAACGCAGCCATCAGAAATCTAGAAGATATTCTAAAACAAACAAAAATTGTACAAAAATGCAAAGACATAAAATTTTCCAAACATATACATCATAAGAATTGGCACGAATTATTTATAAGCCAAAATTTTTAGAAATATTTTGGTTTCTTTATGGTATGTTAACATAGATAAATTCTATGAATCCTAATTTTATATGTAAAATAAGTTAGAAGGTATAGAGCTGAAAGAGATAAAAAGCAAAAGGTAGATAATCATTGCGTAGATGAGTGCTTTATAATTTCAAAGTGACAACTAACAATAAAGTAAATTTTATTGAAATATATGTTCAGGTTTATATACACGACATTCTGCTTCGAAAGTAAATGCGGAATGATTGTATCGTTTATTTAATTTTTTTCGAGTTATGTACCTTAAAGAAAAGCCAAAAACAAAAGGAACCGAGAACTCACAGAAAAATAGAGAAAACCCTTATAATATCACTTATCTATCCAATAGCCTTTTTCTTACTGTCACAACCATTTTCTCAGAATTCGCTTGTTGGTTAATATGGTTCATTACTGAGCAAAATTTTAAATTTTAAAAGTAATGAACCATTTTGACCAACATGTATTCCACTCACGTTAATATATTTATATGTAAGCTGGAATGGGGGGGAGGGGAGGTGTAGATGTGGCGCGGTGGCGGGAAGAATATTCAGATTAAAAACTAGAACACTTTTTTAAAATTTTTTATGCACTGTTGGATTTTGTTTGAGAGGCTGGTTACAAGAGACCAAAGTATAGCAAAAAACAAAAGAATACATACATACAAACTCTTATTTTCAAAACTAATGAACTTGAACAAATGCAAAATAAAACATTAAATATTTTGCAAACTATATTGCAGAAGTATAGTACTGTTTCCCTGATATAGTTTGTATAATTTTAATGTAATGTATTGTACGTTTTAATTAATGTAATATAATTTGGGTTTTAATAAATGTTTTAATTAATGTAATGTAATTTAGGTTCGATAGTTTTGAAAATAAGAAGAGGGTGGCATATATTTTACAAAACGTTGTTAGGAAAACTTTAACGATGATTCTAGATTTCGTAGTGTTTGGGATATTCATTATTGCATATATATGCTCTTTTTACTTAAATATCCTAAGAATTACTTAATATTTATTGTACTAGGATTTTCCTTATTATTTATAACGCTAGGTATAGGTTGAATGATAATTTATGATATATGAAGTAACTCTGATTAAATCGTGAGGATTACTTTTAGTTTCATTTACAGCCTTGTGAATCATTTGCGTTTATATTTATCATAATCAGACATTTTCACAATTAATTTTCAGCAAAAATACTCAATATTAATCACTTAGATATACCAAATTCAAAATCCCCAACATTTCACCAATTGACTCAAAGGTATTTATGTTTATGTCCTTTTAATCTACCAGTATCATCAACAATTGTATTATATTTATCAATATGTCCCGTCCTTATCAAAGAGTAAACTATTGTGTTTAGGGAGCAATAACGAAAAAAAGAAAGTGAAACCTTGTAGGGTAACTCATGTGTATATACTTGTCTGTCATAGAAATTTTTCTCAGAAATTCATTTATCGTAGTTGGAAACTCGAAATTTAGCATAGTAATAAAGCTTATTAATCTGCACGTTTGAGAGTAGTAAGAATCTAACTAAAATTTTTCAGAGGATTAATTGAAAGAATCAAAATGGTTAAAACAATAATTTCAGTTTATGTAAACTGTTTAATAAATATGTACTATTAAAGATAAAACTATGTAACATTAATTGTTTAAACTCTCCTATGTACTGAAATATTTACGTAACCGTCATAGTATTTCTATTCAAATTCAACAGGTTTTATTTATATGGTGTGGAACATATTTCTTCAATCAATTGACTTAATAATTATTCAATTTGACTTAATAATTAGGGTTGATATTTTCGTGATAAATTTTTCAAAATTTTGTCAATTCTAACATTCCTCATTGAGAGTTTCTTCTTTCTTCGTTAATTCTAACATTCCATCTTGAGAATTGCTTCATCGATTATTTTCAAAAATATGAGAAACTAAAAAAAATAAAAAGTTATTCTCAAATTATTTTAGATGAAAACATAACATGAACAAAAATACAAAAATTTCGTAATTAATATTCCAAATGTTTCAGTAATTATCTTTTGTCTTGATTACCTACAATATGTTTGGCATTTGCTTTCCATATATTTTTAAGTCGATACCTGTTATATAAAATAGATTTAAAACTACAAATATTATTAAAATATTTACTATCTAGCTTCGATAATTATAGCATAAATATCTACAGAAAAAGGGCACACAAACCAACAGTTGGGTTTAGACAAAACCATAAGCGAGTTTTTTAATTACGATCCGCATACAATACAATTGATGATTTAAACAAAACCAAACACCGAGAAGCCTTAGAAATAAAGAGCGTGAAACTGTCTTATGTTCAATTTTAATTATACGTAAATGAACAAATATTGACCTTCATATTAATTAAATCTTTAATAGAATGTTTAACAAATAAATAATATTTAAAATGTATCCTATTCGTGCATAAAATGGATAAGTCTGTGTTATTAAGTAGTGATTTAATACAGAGCACCATTTAATAATCCTGTTTCGATAAAAGTCAATTATTTTGCGATACTTTTCATGTCTTGTATATTAAAAAGACGCTCTACTGAATCTTCGAATAAATGAGATTATTTAAAATATACATCAGACCAGCCTATTTCAATGTAGGTCGTGCTTATTCAATAATATTTTGCCCTAAAATATCCTCCTTCTCTGATTTTCATGAATCCCATTACTAATACACCTTTTCTTCTTGGTTAGCACTACAATCTATTACAGGTCAAGGCTGTCTCGATAAGCTTTCTCCAGCGGATCTGGTTAGCGGTTAACGCCCACGAGCGTTGAATTTTTAAAAGTTTAAAATCATCCTCTACACAATCGATCAATGTTGTGCGAGGTCTTCCTCTTTTTCTGATGCCCTTTACATTGGCAAAGGTCACTTTCTTGACCGAGTTGTTGTCCTCAAATCTAAAAATGTGCCCAAGCCACCTCATATGTAATGATTTAATGACTCTGACAATATTTGGTGGCTTAAATTTTCTTTAAATTTCATGAATAAACAAAAATAAATAACAATTATTTTCTTTGACGGTATTTTTTTTTCAAAAATAGGAAATCCATCTTCATTTGCTTTTGTTAAAAGCTAAAAAAATATTAACTTCAATACAGTATTATTGGTCTGATAAGAGTAGAATAAATATAAATTTTTTTCGGTTTTAAATGTTTAGACTTCAGAAAATTCTTTATGCTGAAATAACATCTATTAGCCATATACAATCTATTGTCATCTTCAGGTTTCATATGGTTTCTATTAGTAATGCCAGTACCAAAATATGGAAAATGGTAATAGATTTTATAGTATGTATTTCAAATGTCTCAGTCAGTTCAAAATTATGTTTGTTTAAAGAATTAGAAACTCTAACTCTCTCTTTCAAAACTGTATCTTCGTCTTTGGCTAATTCCTGCAACAGCATATGGGTGAGAGAGTCAGAGACAGCATAGAAACCGAAGTTGTCAAATATTCCTGATGTTTTGTTAGTTAATAAAATTGTTAATTTATTAAAATCTATTCCATGACGCTTCCGAACGAATTTTGTGAGTCCGAGAAGTCTTATTTTTATGATGTTCTGCATAGCATTCCTCCTTCAATACTTCTATAAAAATCTTATCAAATCACAAAACAAAGTTTTCAGTTAAGTAAATGTCACTTTTTACAATATTTTTTTTACGTAGAAAAGAACATGATCACATTTATTACCTCATAATGTTTGGTAAATTAACACTTTTTTGCAACTTTGGTGAATTTTTCTGATTTTTAGCGATTTTTAGGACATGGGATTACGGCAACGATTTTTAGCGTTTTATAACTTTAATCGGTTCACCAGTTAAATTTCAAGTTTATACGCTTAATAATTCTTACTACTCTCTTATTACTACATGTACACACACACACACATACATATATATATATATATATATATATATATATATATATATATAAGTATACATGTATGTGTGTATAAGCTGCGGCATTGCTATATAAAACGTGAATGCAATATAATTTTCTGTTACTAGGAGATGACTGAATGACCTTTATATTATACTTTTGTTAAATTTATATCTTTTAACTTTAAACCACAAGTAGAATAATAAAGATATCAAAGATCAAAAATCCTAAAAAAAGTAGAGCAAAAATCCTTTTAAACACCATTTTCTCAAACAAATAAAAAAGCTATTAAGCAAGAGCAGAGAGTACGAGGTTGCATTAGATTCTAGTCACATTTTATAAACCCAGTTATTTTATGTTTGTCAGCTCAGTGGTTTTGGGCCAATAAATGCTGCATTGTTGCACATTGCTTAGGATATCGTTTAAACATGTAATTTAAAATTGTGAAAAAAATATATGTGGTATTTTTCACGACAAGCCTTTTCAAACGATAATTTGAAAAGTTAGCGGCGTAAAATTTGTGCAAAATATGGTAGTTAGTAAGATGTATTACTCTACCAAAAAACATCAACCATCTTCGCTACAGTTTTTCTATACTTTTTGCTGATTGCTTTTTTAAAATTCATATTTTTTCCTAATTTTTGATTGAGTAGTTTCGGAAATAGGGGAAGGCGACATGTTTTTCAGTAAGTCTCTCAAAATATAATACCTAACATTATGTAAAAAGTATTTTTTAATTATGTATTATTAGTCCATTCAAACAATACCGCGCAATAAAGATAGGTATGAAAATTTGAGTCATTAATTTACCTTTCTAAAATTTACAAACGAAAATTTTTGAGTTTTAGCTATTGAGATATGCGCAAGTTAATATTTGACTACTGCGCCAATCAAGTTTCCACGTCAAGCGGTTTTTGAGAAAAAGTCCGTGACGGGCGGATGGGCAGACACATGACTGATCTTATAAGAAATGATCTTTTCTTTTGAGGTACTTCATCCTAAAAGCTATCGGTTACAAATGCGTGCAATTTTATACTTTAAAATAATTGTTTTATTTTTAAGAAACTGTTGTAATATGGAATTTAATTCATTACCTTAATAGTATGGAATTCATTTAATTACTGACTTATGAGTCTACCAAAAATTCATATTTTAAGTATAATAATATTCATTTTATCTAAGTATTAAAGAATTTTAAATTTATAACTTTGAAATTTAAGTAAAATTCCTTTTTGATTTTAAATCACTATACTATCAAAACCCAAACGAAAACAGAATTTAAAATTATTTGTTTGATTATATTCTGAGAAATTCAATTTCAATTTTAACAAAATTATGAATTATTCTTAGCTCAGAATTAAATTATCTTTATAGAACAGTTAAACTTACGTCATATTAAGATGAAAATAATAAAGGAAAAATATCCATGACTTAAGTTCTCTGGTTTGCTATATTATAGATTACGGTTTGTAGAATTTCATTGAAAAAGATTTTGATAACAAAGGGTTCGGTTTTTGCACCATAGATGGCACTCTATCTATGGAATATAATCGAAAATGATGATATCGCATCAAATATATTTATATTTGTACATATAATTGTTCGACGCTCTGGGAACCACATTCCATAGTCAATCTGGATGAAACTCAACACAAAAATCACTTCGTTATCCGTTTGTATGTCTGTCTGTCCATTTTTTCAGGAACGCGTGCAGGTATCAATTTGAAATATTTGGGTCTATGGTCCCTTAGAGCTGTAAACAAATCAAGCTTCTAAGTTAATGTAATAAAAAAATACGGCCATTTGTGTGGCATGTTTTGACACTCGCTGATAAACCAAAACCTATAGGAAATTTCCCGTTTACTTAGTATGATGAAATTTGGCAAGAACTAAGATATCACAGTACAAATAAAGAAAAAAATGCAAAAATTGGTAATTTGTAGTTATATCACATAAAAAAATTAAATATGCGTCTGTGAAAGATATAGTAGGAAATATATTTTCGTACCAAAAGTTCAATTTTTATAAATAATTTAGTAGGAATTTTATTAATCATTAAATGTTTATAAATGCCTATATGTGCACGAATCCTAGGTTGAGTTTCACTTGTACTTCGTTTTTTCGTATATGCGTAATAAGGTTCGCCATCTAAATTAAACAGTAATACACATTATGTAGATTATCTAATTTAGATGGACGAGTTGTTACTGAAAGGTAGAGCTGCATTTTATTTTTATTTTTGTACATTTTAAGACTTTTTTTCGGAAATTAAAATGCCATTTCAAAATAATGTTTAGATAAATAAATACTAAATATTTGACCCTCGTATACTCTTTCTCCTTTTTATTTTTCCTTAACAACATAAATAATAAATAAAATAAAAAAAATTATACGAAATTCATCTTTTCGACTGGCATTTGCCATTGGCATTGTTTCAATAAGCTGTGAATTTTCATAATCGATTTCCTCGATTTCAATAGGAGAAGTATTTCCATTATATGTCTTATGAAATGTATTGTTAAATCGAGAGAAATAACTTTCAAAGTGGATATTGTATTACTTTTATGATGAAATTCTTTACGTTACAGAGATGTGCCCGCGTTTTGTCAGATTGCCTCATTTCAGCTATATTCTTATTTATTTTCCGTTCAGTCGCATAACGGAAATGTTTCTCGGAATGTTGAAGGTCGAGATCTATACGTTACTAAAATAAGATGGATATGTAATAAATTGTTTTTCACTTGAAGTGGTTTTGTCGTATATGCAAATTAGGCGTTTGTCTAAAAATTACGGTACTTAGCAGATGTGCCAATTTTGTTTCAAATTAGGATGAAAACATATAAAGATGAAAACATATATAAATAATTTTCAAATTATTTTAATTTTACATTTTATGATATTAAAAAATCACTACAACGAGTGTAATTTGATGCACGGGTTACGAAGTAATCGTCACTTTCAAGTAAAATCAACCAAAAATAATATTAAAATTGAAAAATGCAAGAAATTCAAACATCTTGTATAAAAAGTCCATCACCCTTGGTTGAATACGAGCTTATTATAGTGATGAACCCTGCTTTTAGTTTGTAATGATATGTATATATATATATGTGTGTATATATATATATATATATATATATATATATATATATATATATATATATATATATATTTGTATACCTTTACATAAAGTAAAATTGTAAGAGAGTAAATCCTCTACGTGGAAAATATTTTAAAAAGAGTGATTCATTTAGCGTATGGAATGATAATAGAAGCCGCAAAGTTTTTGTTTAGAATCTGTCTGTATGGTATTTTTTGCATCAATCAATCTACTGGACGGATTTTGGTGAAATATTGTATGGTAATAGTTTATAACCAAGAGTGACCTACGAGAGAAAAACAAATTTTCTAATTTCGGAGCACAGTAGTTATTTAATGTTATTGAAAACATTCGAGCCCGTAAATTTCGTGTGAGCTACCTGAATATACCTGAAGATCCCATCGTCTACCAAATTTGTATAAAATCGAAGCTAAAGGAGTTTCAAAGTTGTAGTTTCAAATTTTACATTTTAGTTACGCATATTTCTTCGAACAAATGGCAATGTTTTGTGAATGCAGAATTCGTGCATTTGTATACTTAGTTTTAAGTTGGGCGTGTAAAGGTTACACGTTAACCCTCTTTTGATCCATTCGGGCCCATCAGTTGAGAGCGGTAAAAAAACAAAATGTTCGTTTCATTTTTGCAATGAAATCAGATCGTTTCATTGTCCAGAATGGAAAAATGTCATAATTTCATGCATTTATCACCATCAATTTTTCAAGATTTTTACGATCAATTGTTATTAATGATCAGAATAATGGCAATGAATTCACTTTATTCATCACGAGTAGCCAACAAATTACTAATATGAAACAAAACTTAAGCAAACTTTGTACGTGTATTACACGTGCTAGCTGGTATCTGTAGTTAAGCTCCCATGGAAATTGTAATGTTAATTTTTTTTTAATATAAATAATACAGGTTTTTTATTTAAAAAAACTTAACCATTAATTAACATCATTTAAATAACACAATTTTTAAACTATTTTAGGTACCAAAATGTATAGATTTCTTGGGGTGAAAATTATTTATATGTTGACTGTGGTAAAAATTACATATAATTGTCCATGAGAAAAGCAGGGTTATGTTAAATTAACTGCAGCAAACTCTAAAGATTGGCTTTGAGATTTTATATGGTCATACCCAAGCAAAGCTGAACTGGAAACTGAAGGTGCTTAAACTGAAATAGCAGATGGAGAATAATAGTATTTGGGTTCTCATAAGCATTTTCCCCTAGTACAAACTCATAATGGCTTCTATTAGATAATTGTGCAATTCTATAATTGGAAAATGTGTCTCAATGCACAATTATGGAGGGGGGAGGAGTAATTTGCGCAACAGTATATGTGTGCTCCAACTTCGCGTGTAAAGTTGTGTGACAGCATGTCAATTTAAATTCAGTTGGATATTATACACACCCTCGTTCATCTATTTCTATGTCAACAGATAAGAACATCTCTTTCATAAAACCAAGAAAGCGACTGATTTAATGAGTTCAAATCCGGCTCAAAAGACTGTCACACCACCTACAATTTGTTTATTTATGAGGCATTGTACTTTTAAAGGACACCGTTGTAATAATTTTGCTGTTATACTTTTTTCAAATATACTAATATCGTTTGGCGTTTATAAGTAGTTTAAACGTAGAGAGATGTATTCGTATCGCATCAAGAAGAGCATCTGTCTGGTTGTCGATCTACATAAGTCATGGCGCTTTATGTACGCTCATGCACGTGACACGATCCTGCTGTGTAATGACGAAAGAAATATGACCTATTGATACCCACATAATCTGCATTGTTTTAGCTCACAACGCGGTTAGTAGGTAAATTTAATTATCAGCTCGTAAATTCTTTCAATTTCGCCAAATGAAGGGTAATATGTATTATTATATTTTGGTGTACATTACTATCCTAAATTAATTCATTAATATGCCATAACGTACAAGTAAGTTGAACTCTTCTTTTTGTAACAGCGTTGATTTCACACAAAAGTTCATGCACGAAACGGTCTTTTGTAGACGTGCTCAAATATTAAGATCAATTTGTAGGATGGATATCCTATATCCATCTTGGCTACTAAAAATACTAAAGGATACTGTAGAACATATTATAACTGATTGAGAGAATAAAGTTCTTATTTCCTGTTATCTCATCCAAATAATACTAAATCTCTCAGTCCAAATTCTTGACCGTCTATTAATAAAATGACCTCACTAGTTGTGTGCCCCTTCCGATGATTTGCTTTGTTCTAAAGGAGGTCATTTGAAACGAAGTATTTTAAACTTTAACGTGTTTAATAAATTCTTACAATAAGGAATATCGTCTTGATAACAAAGAGTTAAAAGGCATAGCCACCTGGTTGTAGAACTTATTATTTTACTTTACCCTGCTAATAATATAAACTTGCAGTTTAGTTTTTAAATTTAAGAGCTAAATAAAATCTGTATGGCGCTATATTTACTGGTTTTCATTATTAATAATGTTTGCATCGTAGTTTAAAGCAAAGTGTTGTTCCATTGTCCACTGAATAGAAAATAAACAGGTAGATGACACAATTTAGCCGGAATTAAGATGTGTAATCTTTCATTGTGGGATATTCCGTAGTAGATCTTGCTCCAGGCGACCTTTGCATCTTAGTTCAGATTCATGCTAACGTTGAACAGCGTGTTTCTCTTTGCCAAACCCCTCACGTAAGATACATTGATTAAACGTCCCTTTATTTCTCCGAGAAGCGTATCTTTTTCAAATTTTTGTACCCCTCAAATTTTGTTCAGATTCAGTTTCAATTTTTTGCTTAAACGCTTTTTTTTTGGATTACGTGTATATCGTCCCAAAATGACTTACGAGGATGGGATATATTAAATATGTTGAAACTTTACTAAAAATAATCAAAAAATATATTTGAGAAAATATGTTCCCCCCTTAATAACAATAACACTGTTGAATAAAAAATTGTATCTAATTGACTTCTTTTGTATAAGGAAACAATTAATTTATGTACTCTTGATTTACGCTTTGCGCTATTGGCTGATTTACTAAAAACAGTGTTAGGTATAAAAAGGCTATCTAATATACCTTCTCAATAACGAAGGACTTTTAATTTATTTCCTTTTTTTAATTCTCATTTTGTACTATTAACTGATCAAATATTGGTTGTAATCAGGTTTGTCTCGGCTGCTTGTATAGTCCTATTAGGAAAAAACCGGTGAAGGTTTGGTAGATTTTTAAATTTCCTAGAAATTTCTCGAATTTTTCCGTACATTCCAGAATGTTCCCTAGCCATGAGAAGCATTTCTTACTTTCAGCTGGTTTATGTCGGGGTGAAAAATGTTTAGTGTTGAATATATATATATATATATATATATATATATATATATATATATATATATATATATATATATATAAAAGAGGGAGAATAGTAAATAAATTAAAAGTTTGTATCATAATTTTGTGTAAAAATACCACGAAATGTCACTTTCCCAACATGGCGTGTACCTGTATACTGAAAAGTGTCAAAATGAAAGGTCGTTCGAAAAAACTAGACAACTGGCGTACATAGCAATTAAAATTAAAATTATTCTTATTTATTATAAATTTACCCATTTCATATAAATTTTTCCATTAAAACCTTTACCAGAATTTTGAGATTTTACCCATCTCATAGCAATATAGCTATAAAAATAATCGTTTTAATTGAAGTCAGCAGCTTTACCGATTTCATTGTTTGGATACGAACATTTTTATATTTATCTTAAATATTAAAATGAGGAAAAGTAGGTAACCGGAAATGTTATTTTTGAGGCAAATAAATGCCTTTAAATAGTTAGATAAATAAATATATTTTAAACCTATTTTTACTGCGTGAAATCACTTGGGTTATTTTTTATTATGAACTGTCAATAGACGAGAAAATAATTATTGATCATAGTCAAAAACTTGACTGAATTTTTTAAGTAAACCCATAAGAAAATACAGAGGGCTATGAAAACTTTAATAAAAAATTATATATAGAAAAAATTATATAATATGTTTTTTAATGAGTAACTAACCCATACTCCACCGATTGTCGAAATTTAATTCAACAGGATGAAAACACTGTCAATGTTTAAGTGAGAAAAAAAATAGGACCGCCATTAACTTTAAACATAGCAATATATATCGGCTTTAAAATTAAATAATATACCTACTTCAGTGACTTTAATCCCTAAATGAGTAAAAGCGGCAGTCAAAATTTGTTTGGAAAGCATAATATAATACACTCATTAATTTGATACAAATACACAAATTATAAACACCGTTATCATCAATTGTTGAAATTCAGTTCCTAAAGTGTTGAAAAAAGATATTTAAGTCTGACTGATTCATTAAAGCCGAACCAAAGTTATTGAACCTAGAAGCACAAAATTCCGATAGTCTGTTACTTTTAACATATTAGGCAGACGATAAAAAGAATAATGTAATCCAATTATTAGCCTGAAACATGATAATAAATTTACTTAATAAATTATTAAACACTTAATGCCAGCAAAATGCAACCAACGGAAACATTTCGTTTTTTGGTCAATTGTAGAAACTATTTTAGCGATTTTAATCAAACCAATCAGTCACTATCTATGTACAAAAGAGCCTGATATTTATCTAGATCCAATTTAACAAATTTTCTTTAACTTTTTAAGGGGAAGCCATCTTTTGTAAATTCTGAAGTATGTTATTATATACATGTAAAATTCTTTATTATTATATACATGTAAAGTCCAAAGACCAGCAGATTTTGGATTTTACAATCTTTCGAAAGCACATAAATTGCACATGTGTACTTCTTCTATTTGAATCAAAAGTACGCATGTTCACAGAATTCGATGGTTTATATTTATGTACTGTCATTTTGTCCAAAATATCGTCCTCCGTTGATTTTGACATAGATCTTCCACTAAATTAATAATTACATAATTTGCTTGGACTACGACCAAAACTTAAAAAGATGATATGATCACCTTAGATTGTTAATAACATTTTGAAAATGATTTCATTTATATAGGTTTACTTTTCAAAATACAGATTACGTTATCCATATATGTCTGATAATTCATACACCTAATTTCTATAATTTATAAAGCATATTTTTATAAATCAACTTCGTACAAGTTTTTGACAAGGGTAAACTTTTATTTTAAACACTTGAAGCATATTAGTGTCACTATAGGTTCCTTTTCAGGGTTTTTTCCCTAAAAATCAGAAAAATAAACAGAACCCTTATAGGTTCACTTGGTTTCCGCTCGTCTATCCATCTGCTGTCAGAGCCCCTTTTCTCAAGAAATCCTTTGATATTAATTGAAATATATATACTGAGGCCTTATAACCAATGTATATATTGCTCTTAAAAACTTGGTTTACACAAAAAAAAGATCGCGTGAACCTTTAAAGCGTATTTTTTATTAATTCAATAGTCTGAGTCATTGATCATCAACTACTAACCCCGGGAATAATACTTAAAGTAAAAAATTGCCATCACCATATCCAAATCCAATTCTAGTCTTTATCTTTCTTTAAAGCATATACAACACTAATTTTCTTTTAAAAATGTTGGCAGATATTGCAGCCTTACGAAATTTAAATTTGAATTCCTTATATTTAACTTTTTCATTGAACTTAATTTATTTCCTGATAAATTAATAAAATATTCCTCATCATTATATACCAGCAATTATATATTCATCATCTTTGTATTTATTGAGCACGTGTGTGGGTTTTATAGATTCGAATATGATATATTTAAATCAGTAAAATCCAACATACCCTCACCGACTTGACTCGATCATTGTGATATATCTACTCTCTATATCTAGCTCGTCAAGTACGGAGAAAGCACTTGACGAGCTCGTAAAGGTTTTCTATTACATGACTTTTTCTCTGGAGTGGCATAAACACTCGATCCATAACCGAGAGAGCACAAATTAAAACTTCATTGAATACTTCTGTATCGCAATATTTTCCAGTACCATTTAAACTTTGAAATGAGAAATGTAAGTCTATTTATATCTAGAGAATAATTTCTGTCATTCCTTGGAGTGACCCCAAAACTTTACGTCCCAGGGATAGGTGATTCAAAATATAACGTTGGAATTAGCTACATTTATAGCTGTAGTTAGCTGATAAAATACGAACTTACGTATTTGCGTATTAAGGATTGTTATTTATAAAGTAATCAGAACTTTAGAATATATTTGCTGATGAAATTTACTTTACATTAAATTACACAAAAATAATATATATAATATTACAGCACGATCGCGATATTTACAAAGACAGCCATAGAGATTGCGGATAATATGTCAATAACTTGGTCATTATTTTAAATTATAAAATTATCAGTATTTTCAACGCGTTAATTTTGTGTTTTTTTTACTCATAAACCTATTTCTTCGTAATTAACCTATTCATTTAAAAACATGTTTTAACACAACATAAATAGCTAACTAAAACCTATTCTTAATATTACGAGTATATAGTTGATTAGTTGGGGAAAAATTATTTAAAGACTTAATTCAAGCGTGAAATATTTCGTCTGGTTTCGCAACATTTTGCCTAAAAGAGGAACGTATTCTTTCTTTCAATTTCCCAGATTAGCCGCAGAGTTTTATTGTTGCGCAATGTGGGGAGTGTATAAAAGTTCTTGGAATGAAGAAAAAAGTACAATGTATCCGTAGTTACACGAACAATAAGATAAAAATATGATTGTAATGCACAAGTTACTTTCAAATATAAAGAATAAAACTTTGCCCCTTTAACATAGTAAATGTCAGAGAAACCACATTGCGTCCTACAAGTCAAATTAGCAATTTTTTTCAATATAGTTACCAGATTTATTATAGTATTTATTTATTATAGTATATGAGTAACAACGTGTCGTAATCAGAGGCAGCGTAGTTTCTAAAAATTCTATGTAATACTCTAGCTGACCTCGCCGGTGTCCTGGCTGTTTTACTGGAGGTCACGAGAGACCTAGAGGTAATTAATGTGTCAATAATTAAAGAAATATTTTCATAAAAGTATGTCTTGAGTTATACTATTTCCTTTGTCGTAAATAGTTGCAAGAAATAGAAGTTTACTTTCAAAAACCGAATATTAGCGTCTATATATATTTTTAATCAAAATAGTTACCTTTGTTTTTAAGTAAAATACCCTTTATTTCGTTTAAGTAGATATGCGGAATATACTTTTAAATTAATTGCAAAATTGAAGGTTAAGATAAACGTAACGCTATCTACAATAATTAAGAAAGTAAACTTTCCCAAAAATGCGCTTTGTACTGAAATTTTGCTCGTTTCTAATAGGCTGATTGCAATGAAAATGCTTATATGTTATTTTAAGTCCCACAGAATGCACCAGTAACCTCATTAAAAAACCTACAGTTATTGTGTAATGGGCAAACAAATAAACCGACAGAAAGACAAGAGCTATATTTTTGTGTTAACACAATATTTTTATTTTTAATTCCTTAATTTTATTATGTTTATTCAAATAATTTTTTCTTAAATGTTTTCAATCTATGCGCATGCCAATTCCACAATTTCATTAAATATACATAGATTTTTAATGATCACTTCTACGCAATAAATAATTATGCATAGTTCAACTTGTTTAAATATTCTGTGGCTTGCGGTGCTGTCTGAAGAGACTCTGGAAGCAAGAAAGATATAAAAAAACATAACGGCTATTTTGCTAGAAAAACTTAATATGGAGATCTTGTGAAAAGGCCCTTAAGAAGTTGAATTCCCATATTTTAAAACAGATGAGATATAAAAGGATTATAATCAAATATAGTCAATCGCCTTATTATATGTTTATTATAATTGTGGCGCTTATATAAAATAAAGAAGAACATAATATTATATAAAATCAAATATGGGATGCTAACGTTATGTTCATAAATTCTACCAGTAATATTCCGTGGATAAACGCAGTATCTAATTTTTGAATTTCCTTCGCCATAAATCTCCGCAGAGAGGAATGTGGTAAATATGTTATGTGGTAGAACTCAAATTGTATCGCTGCCTGTATGTGTAGCCGGACTTATCTCATTTCGATGAACGGTTTTTATCTAACTTTAAAATGATAAGAACCTGCGTCTGGGTTATTCCCCCAAAATAATTTGAACTCAAATCATTCTACTCGTCATTAGTTTTCGTAATCCAACTTTTATCGTCATTGCAAATTTAGTCCCATCAAAAAAAAACTGAACTTCGATGAAAATCTAATGATAATCACGATACGTTTTATCAATTCATAATAACATATTACTCTAAAACTTCCTATTCAGATCTTCACAGAAGATCTGTCCTTGATTTTTGCTAAATTCATTCCATTTCACGTTTAGCCAACTAGTTCTTTTTCTATAAGATTTAAGAATCCAATATATAACCTTTTATATATATAAACTTGGTGATAATAGTTTATTTACCATAAAATTGTAGGATCAATTGACAAAAGTATCGAAAATATAAATAGTTTAGGGTTGAAATTATTTTAGAGATTAAAATGTTTATTATTAAATTAATTGAATGTGCAATAATATATGCAGTTTTGCGAGCTATGCCGTTTTTGGAGCTAGAACTGAGAAGTTTTTTCTGCTTTTAATATTTTCAGGAAAATATATCTCATGTCTCTTGGTTATAATCATCTAATTCACTAAGTTTTACAAAGTCAACTCAAATAGTATAAAATAAAACAAAAAAAGAATGCATTTTTATTCGGGTGAAAAAATAAGCTATTTTTTGTAACCACGTTCTTTTTTTTAATTTCCTTATTTTAATTAGTCAATATTCTTTGATTTTCGTTACGTGATCAGTATTATTTTTATACTACTTACCGAAACCTAGGGGTCATTTTAATTTAAGTTTTGTAACAAGAATAAATAGTGTTATAATTATATGATAATATATAATAATATGAATTAATATGATAAAATATTTATTTTATGGAAACGAAAAGTTTTGAATAAAATCCTTTCGTAATCTCGAATGCAATTTCCCCATCATTCTGAAGCATAATGAATTCTAAAATACATTAGGGATTATTCCAGGTACAGTTTCTCCTTCCAATTTTAAACTTTAAATAGCTCTAGCTGTTTAAAGTTGAAATAGCATTATGGCAAATAGTATATGATGATGATATATGATGACTTTAATACCGAAAGCATGAAATATAGGCATACATTATCACTCCAGAGTCTCAGAGTTCTTATTACTTTATTTTGTAAGGAACCTATACTAAATATCTTTTTTTTATGTAATCGCTTCATCGTCTAATATAAACTGGCTCGTAAATCGATTTTTCAAAATCTTTTTTTTTAATTTTTTTAAATTTGAAAAGGTAACTTCAAATTTTTTTTATTTGTATGCATGGAGAGTTGGTAATTCTTGGAGAGTTGGTAATATCATTGTTTGTTTCTTCATTTACTATATTTTGAAGAGAGCCCCGCTGGCATCTATTCATATTTTGATCCGTATTTTGACTCAATTACGGTTATTGTATATTATAATCGGGGCGCTACATCCAGGTTACTGGATGCTGTACCGTTTACCTGAAGCCATTTACGTCTCTTTGGACACGCCTTTAATTTTATGTTGAGATTTACAAATAAATTAAAATTGCTAATTTTGAAATGTTTGTGTTGGAAAATTGCTTAAATTTCTTTGAATACCCATTAAAGCTGGTCAAATATTGGAAAAGTTTCCTTTTCCAAAGTTTTCGTAGTAGGTTTCAATCAATCATAATTATAAATTGACTCATCCTTTTCATATTCTATCAAAATTATTTATGAACTTAGTCTCTTTCTTCTTTCGTCTCATTGCTAATATTTGAAGCGAAAATCAAGTTTATCACAGCAATATTATTGATGGATTAAAATTATTTTGAAAAGATTACTCTATAAAAGAATAAAGGACACACTTTCTAAAATCATTGAAATCGTTTTTCTTTCTATAAATTTCTTTTAGAATCAAATATAATTTAAAGCTAAGTTTTATTAAGAAAGTAAAGTAATTTTTTTTGTTTGTAAAAGAAATGCAGAAACTTTGGCTGCGATAGCACCGTGCTGCTATTACTTATGGTGATCTGTATTAATACTCCATATATTAATAATGAAATGTAGATTTGTTTTTATTAAAATAGTAGATTTATAGAAAGAAAATTATAATTCAATTTCATTAAGAAAATTGAAATTAAAAATAATTTGCTAGTTCGTAAGGAAAATTGCATCAATGTAATTTTTTATTAAATATAACAACGTGTGTAAAAAATTATATTTATATTCAAACTAAATTTGTGATAGTTTCACGTTAAGTTATAAAACTAAATGAAAATAAATTAAGTTGATTCCATTATCAATGTAGAATCTCAGTCAAAGGCCAGTATAATTATTATTAAATGAGGACTACGTTCAATACATTTTATTTTCTACTTCATATAGTTACATATACGAGATATATGTGCGGTCCCTTTGAAATATTACATGCTTATTTTCATCAGCGACATCTGAGAGCACATATTTTTGTCGTTCAAGTCTATTTCAGTTCCATACACACTCACATCAAATGTAAACTGAAAATTTTGCAAGTATTTGTTTTTTTTAATATAAAATCTCTAATTTTTTCGTCTTTTAATTTTTAAATTGGAATTTTTTTGCTTTCAAATTAATATTTCTCTTAATTCTGGGCAAGGTATTTTAAGCTGAACATGTATTGTATGTATATTTAAAAACAGGTAAATATCTATTGAATTTTATGACTGCCAATTTTCTGTTAGAGTACGGCAGATCAAAGAAGGAATTATAATCGGCAGTTTATCTAGTTCTATACAAAATGTTTATGTAAATATATAGATAAATAAGTACTTACGTAAGTAGGAGCTTCGTTCTCTGAGAGACATATCACTGGGTAAAAATGACGGTGAGGATGTTTGCAGATTTACTTTGCAGTTTAAAATTATTTATTATTATTTATATTTTCATATAGCTTATATTTTCATATAGCTTAAAATCACGATATATAAATATTATTTCATTCTCTTTATTTACGAAAAACAACTCCACTGATTCTAAAAAATAAATAAAATGGCAACCATAAACCCAAATTTGGTACCGTTACTACAGTTAAAATATTTCTCCACAAAATGAATGTAGTATCAATTAGAAGAAAATAATAAATATTCAAAGTAATGAATTTTTCGATAGGAATAAATAGATTAGAGGTGGTTAAATAAATTATCGGGGCATTGCCTCATAAATAAACAAATTGAAGGTAAAAAAATGATCATTCTTGACGTTGAAATCATTGTGTGAAATTACAAAAATGAAGTAATTCGCAGTGATATTTTATGTATACAATGTATATATTTATTTTATAGGGAAGAGTAAAATATGTTAATATTGAATGCATGTATAAATGAAAAATGTGTACATCTAATCGATTAGTTCTTTTTTAATAATTTCAGCGTACTTAACTCACTCTGTTATTATTTTATTGTATGTTTAGTTAATACAGATTCATCTATAGACATAGTACAAAAATGAACCAAAGTAAATTCAGCGTAGAGCAGTTTTACGAGAGAAAAATAATTTATTTGTAAAGAAATAAATTCTTCGTAATATAATTTTGTTTCAATATATTAAGGATACAAAATGGACAGGAAATATTTCTATTTTCTATAAACACACTATTGTTTTAATCTAATTTCGGATCACTCATTATCTTCTTTAAATGTTTTAAGTATTGACAATGTCTACAATAGATTTATTTAATTATTACATAGTTTGGTTGATTACGGTGTAGAATATATTGAATTTAAAACTTAATCATTTAGTATATGAAACTAAGGTTGATATATTTTTATTAATGTTCTATTTTCTGTATAACTCATTTTAAATCTTTAACTAGTACTTCTCTGAATACATGAATTATAATTTAAAAAAAAAACTATAATTTTCTAACTTTAGCTTAACGACAATTGGATGATTTATTTAAATTTAAATTTATATTTAATTTAAATTTTAGGATTTTAAATGCTTTTACACTTATATTATAGTTTTATTTCAGTTATACATCTTAATATAAAATTAGTTTATTCGTTACCAAAGTAAATATTTTTATTCAGAATCTGTTACACTCCACGGATCCGCCGCTTCCGGAATACAAGACGTCAGCCCTCAAGAAGTCCCGCTTCATTATATCTCACTATGGCGTTTTCAAGACATTTTGGGATTGGTTGATTCTCATAGCAACATTCTATGTTGCCGTAGTGGTGCCCTACAACGCCAGCTTCGTCAACGTAGATCGCCCCTCAATGATCAGTGATGTGGTTGTTGAAGCTCTGTTTATTATAGGTTCGTATTATGAATAAATAAATATATATATATATATATATATATATATATACACATACACACACATATATATATATATATATATATATATATACACACACGTGTGTTACACTGAAATTATAATTAGAATTATGTGTTTAAATACGTGACTTTCATGCTTTTTTGCTTGCATTTTTTTCAAATTAAATCGTTTCATTGTCGACTAAATGAAATGGATAGAAAAATGAGATGGATAGAAAATTAACTTGATATAGTATTCTAATTTTTTCATAGTTTTTCCCCATCCTTTTCTTAATATTTCACTTTTAATAAAAAAAATGAACAAGTTTTACATTCCTTAGTGGAAAATGAGTAGATGATATAATTTAATTAGTTATTTTCGTCAAATTACATAACCTGTAAATATTTATATAAATTTAAACAAACGTGAATATTTTTATTTTCAACAATTTTGGAGATACCAATTAAATATACCTATTGGATTGCAGTGATGTCATGTTACTTAATCATCTCACTACTCATTCGACAGCGTTACTCTATTTCTAAATATTTGAAAAATACTAAATGAACGAAAATTTTAATAATTATACAATTTGGTATCACCTAGATAAAAGTAAGTTAAATTAATTTTTCTTTTTCAAATAACTTGAACTATAAATATTTATATAATTATGGGAGTATATTTCGGCAGGAATATCACTTTAGGAAAAAGAGCGTTATTTGCGGATCAAATTTATTAACATTGTTATTGTCACCCGTGAATGTATAATGGTATTAATAAACAGAGACCGATTAATGCGCCTAAAATACTAGTTATGTTAACAAAGGGGGCAAAAGTTGGGTAAATTTTTAATTATTTTTTCTATTTATATTTGCATCCATCCAAACAAAACATTTTTTTTATTTATATTTGCATCCAAAACCTTTTATTGCAGTTTTAGTTATTATTCCAACAAATGATGTAATAATTGTACATATATTTGCAACTTGTCTAACTACGCGTATACATAATTATTTGTGAATCGAGAAAGGTGAATTTGCTTATTTATCGAATTTTAATAGGCTATTTGACTTGAATTTTTAAATTGTTCTATTTTGTGTAATAAAAACATTACATTTATATTTCGCTTTTAAAATTTGAATTTTCGAACTCGCGCTAAAAACACAATTTCTGTAATGGCGGCTAATATGACGTCACACACAATGTAAACATGCAGTTCTGCTCGCTGAAGCGGATTATTATTTATTTTCATATAAAAACAATGTACAAATACGTCTATAAAAAGTCGACATAAAGTGTTCGTGTCAGTGCCAACAAATCTTGAAAGACGAAAAAAGTGGCTGCAATTAGCCCAAAGAGATCCAAACAGCATCATAGCTCACTCAAATGTTTTTATGTGTGAAGGTCATTTCGATATAAGTAATATTTGTGTTTTAAACATTATTATCGATATCAATGTCTATAAACCATAAGAATAAGAATATTAAATTTTGGTATGAATGCCTTTTAATACCAATGATATTTTGACAATTATTAGTATTTATCTAAATTAAAATTTTTTATATGATATGAAAGAATATGCATTAAAACGATATGTTTATCCTTTTTTTCCAGTTAGTTTACTTTATCTTCTATCACTTATTTAAAAATTAAAAATATAATTTCCTGCAAATTGTTAAGTATTTACAATATAAACATAGTGAATTTAATTATCTAACTCGAATATTTCTTAATCTGTCAATTTTAACAATAGCATCTTGTTTATCCAACATCATTCAGGAAAAGTCTATTTATCTGTGATTCATGTTTGGAATAAAATTATAGTGCTGATATATACATTAGCATATGCATTGCATTATGGAAGTTATTTTAATTAAATATATCATTTGTAATGTATTTCTTTTTATATAATACGTAATGAAGAGTATACGTAACGGATTCACATCATAAAAAAATTATACTAAATGCAAAAGGTGATAGTTATAAATTAAAAAAGGACCATAATGTAAAGATTTAAAAACTTGTCTGTTATATCATTTAACTTTTAACCAATAACAGGGCGTTTGTGATACTGATTAAATTTTAAAAAATATTGTGATTTCTTTACGTTCTTTTTATATTAAATAAACTTAATTCTTCCGAAAATTAAAAGCAATACGCTTATTTACGTTATAATCTAATAGGATGATCCCGAATTGTGGTATATTTTCGATATTGTCAAATAGCCTGTTGACTCAATTATTTGTAAAAGTATCTATAGGCGATTTATTTATAGAATTTCTTAATTAGATGCTAATCGCTTGATATCAAATACGTTTATTTCGTTAATTAACTCAAAAAGCCTGATGATATTATTTCCTTTTCAGACATAGTATTAAATTTCCGAACAACATACGTAAGCAAGAAGGGCGAAGTCGTATCGGATTCAAAGCCGATAGCACTTAATTACATCAGAAGTTGGTTCGTCGTCGATCTCTTGGCGGCCCTTCCCTTTGATCATCTCTACGCCTCGGATCTCTACAGTGGAGAGGTAACAGTTCAATAAAATCTATTCAAAACAAGATCAGATTCGGTCTGAATTTTATTTTAATTGCCTTTGAACTACAAGGACAGTGCTTAAGTTTTGACAGGTGAACGACGTGTTGGCAACTGAACCACATAGGAATTTGGACTATGCTTTTTTGCCTTGCTTTGTTTCGGGGTTCTCCTTCTATTGTGAATTGTTACAATGCTCATTTCATGTTAGAGTAAAACCTTGCTTTATTTTGTAATATTCAAAATTATTGTGAAAAAATCAGTAATATAAACAATACACGTAGATAAGTTATGAATTACAGATAATTTTTTGGAATTACATATTTTAGACTTTAAATGCCGAAAGTTTGAAAACACAACATACATTGGAAGCAGTGAAGCTTTTTGATTTTAGTATATTTGATGCAAGGGGGCGAATTGCATCTTAAATTGTCCATTACACGATCTCCAAGAACTCTTGGTTCCCATGAACTCTTAATATACAAACCGATTTTGATAACGCAAGTTAACTTACGTATAGCGCTATGTATAAGAGTCGCTAGCGGTTTTAAAGCAACAATTCTCTAAAATGTTATACATTATTATGGTTTAAGACAATTTAGTAATATTCGTTGATTATATTTTTAATATATAACATTCGTTAATTATAAAGAGAGAACGACATGAGGTTCCGTAGCTGAGTGTGGCAAGTTGGCTAGTAAATTCATCTTAAGAATTCGCTAGTAATATTTAAAAATGTTGGGGAAATGCAAACTTATGCAAACTATGAATACGAATATATGGAAATTTTAATTATGTAAGACGTTAAATTGTTGGTGGTCAGATCTCATTCTCAAACTTCATAGACTGTACTTGGCAAATTTAACATATTTATGTTTATGTTATATATTGTATATTATAATCACAGAATTTTACGTATATTTCCATACGTACACATATACTTTCAAGGTGTAAAAATCACAAATTAATTCATGCAAATAACTAAACACATGCGCACACATAGTTGTTCATACTTTTATTCCACTGCTCAACTATCATTTTAATTTCACCTAACGCTGATCAGTTTTGTATGAGATGAGTTGACGGTATTGTTTGCAAACCAGCACCCTTTCTTCCTGAGAATTTTGTGGGAAATCACACTTTCTCATTCATTATTCATGATAAAGGTATAATATGTAGGTAAAGAATAATGTCACAATTATGGAATGCTTATTATCAAATCAAATAAAGACTAATTATACTTGCTATGTAAAAATAAGCAAAAAAACTGAATAATGTTTATATATTTGGAAAATAGTCATCCGTAAGCACGTACTGACTACATAGTAACTTTTGCAAATACGTACTTTATTTGATCTATTAGAAAATTTCAAGAAATATACACGTCGATAACAATTTTATTTTGTAACTTACGACTACTTCAATAACTCATTGCAATTGTGTGACATGATTAATATTTATCTTAAATATAATTATTATTACTGAATAAGTCAACTGTCTTCTTCTTTCTGTATGTCCTTATCCACTGCTAAATAAACAAAACAAAAAACTTAGGTTAATCGATAAAAATGATCGAATAAAATTACAATAATAACTTTTTATTTAACGAATGAGTAGGGAAATGAATAAAAAAACGAAACTAAGGTCAGGTCCATAAATCACAAAATACCTATATTCCCAAGGAAAGTTAAAAAATTATGGCTTGTTTTGAAAATAAAAAATTATGGCTTGTTTTGAAATATGAAAGTAGTGGAACAAATGTTCCACTACTTTCATATTCGGCCATCTCAGATTTAATTCTTTTTTTAAATGTTTATTTTCCTTAGCCAATTTACACAGCAAGTAATGTTTTTTTCTTTATTTAATTACATTTTTAGTTTCTCTTGAAGGGATAAATTTTCTTCTATAGAAATTTATCGATCTACATCTGCGTTCACGTTGAAAGTCAGAATTCTCTCACAAATCTTTATAATTACTAAGAGAACACAACTTTTTTTAAGGATTGAGGATGTGTTATTTTGATTCTTTAAGCAGCTCGCGTGCTATTGAATTTTTTTAGTGTGAATCTAAGATTTTTATCAGCCGTTAAAAGAATTGAATCTTTTTCGCACAAAATATCGATGCTTAGATTAAATGGTTGCAAACTAAGAATAAATTCCTTAATCTTGGTCAATTCGTCGTTAGAGAATTTTATTTCAGATCCCACATCAATCGAAGCTTTGCTTGGGCACCCTTTGAGAATACAAAAATACTTTGACATGCTAAATAGGCCACTCCATCTGCTTTTGCTGTCTAGAATCAAACTCAATCCTTTTTCTAGGTTTTGTCTTGTATATTTCAGTAAGCAAGCATGCTTCATTGGAGATTTATTAAAAAAATTTAGTCTCTCACACATTGTTAATGAAGTTTTTGTAATTGCTAAGTAAGAGACTAGAACTGCTCCTCATTAGTCTCTTCATCGCAGGAATCGTTGTCATCTGAGCAACCGAGTGCAGCTACTTCTTCGTATTATAGGGGATGGCAAACTATGGATTCCTTACAAGTGCATTTTTGTATAAAGTATCAACAACTGTTAGTTGGATAATCTGTACGAAACAAAGTTGTTGTTAGAACTCGTCAATCTACAAACTTTCTTTGTGATGCTCACACCTTCAGTAATAATTCCGAAAATATCAGTATCAAGATGGAGACCTCAATGTCTTTAATCGCCACGGATTCGAATCAATCACAAATTAAGATGAGTTCCTACACGATGAACATTTATGTTGAAATATATTTTATTTTTTATAGACGTTCATTCATCAAATGTCGAAGAAAACATTTCTCTGATTATTTTGAGACTTTGTAATTTTTTATAATTTCAGTTTTAACTGTTTCAATCGAATTTATTGTTTTAGGAGATGTAGATGGACTGAAATCGCGTTTCAAAAATTAATATTTAAGTCTTAAAAAATACACAGACAATTGAAAGATATACCGTCTTTTGTCACAAGTCTAGATATCATAAACTTTTTAAGAGTTCGCTTTCATTAAGTAGGTGTCAATACTATTACTTATTTTGCCCTTTTATTTAAAACTAGCATATTTAAATCTTCGAGATTACACCGCCGATTGACTACTTTTAAAGAGTCGTTTAAAGTTGATGGCTTACTTCTTGAACGGACGCAGGAGTTCTAGAAACAAATAGATTTATAAAATATTTGATTTCAAGTCGTACTTCAAACCTTTCGTCGATCGTAGGTTTACTTTCAAAATATTGTTGTACACAGAACAATCGCATTTTCACCGATTTTTAAAAAAAATTCCAAATAACTTTCTCACGTTTACCTGTTTTGTTTGACATTCTTAGGCTATTTGTACCTATTGAATAAGAGAAGACATCATAAATAAGAATCTGTTATGTAAGTAGTAATGGTACATTAAAAGTCATTCAATAAAAAAATAGTAGATTTGGTAAGAAATATAAAGGCACGTTAATTTTTACATATTAATTTCCAAAAATATACCCCATAACAATAATATAACAAAATAAAGCTTCAAAAGACGAAGTTTAAACATTAAAATATATTTTTTTCTCTGCTTACTTGACAGATATCACTGTATACATACTTTCTTCCATAAAGTAAACAAAGGAAGAATTGATAAATTTGTTTGAATGATTGAAGACACTGACTTCTCATTCAATCGATTATTTTGTTCAATGTAGGTACGGGGAATGAACGGAGAAGGTATAAGCAACGCGCAATCGAAGCGCGCAAGCCGGTTTTTGTGACCGACTCTAGAACTAGATCGCGAAATGGGCATAATATGTCACAAATTAATTTTCATGAATGTCTGCGTGGATCTTGTTCTTTGTGTGGAATTCCGCAGGTCTCAATGGTATACGGGATCCAACGGGACTACGAGAACGCAAAATGGGCACTAGTTGACGGCCGACAACGACCGAGTTTTTTTGGATGAGGTCAAGGAGGTGGCCAACATTCTATCAATGCACATTTCATGAGGCACGAATCGCCGATTAAATGTCTTTCGTTCCTGTCAGCGTGTGTTCAGTCGTATGTGCTATCCTTCCCATTAGCGCGTTAATAACTTTTAACGTTTGAATTGGTGAGAGTCAGTCAGATGGTTTAAATTTTTTATAGGAATGCTTTTTGTAGCACATACGCATTAAAGTATTATTTATCCTACGTTCTGTTTTCTACGATTATTTTCGGACGAAATATTGTCAGCGATCAGAAGCTCAACCCTATAAGAGTAGCACCACGATTTTTAAAATGCTGAAATTAATATTGTAAAATATGTATACATATAATACAATTAGTTTTTCCAGACTTTATTTGCATGCATTATTTATATATGAACCGATTTTGCTAACGTGAGGTAATTTATGTCTAGTGCTGTTTGGTAGAGCCAGTTGGAAACGGTATTAAAATATAATTTTTTCCTTGTAAATAGAAGCAAATAAATTTATTACTTTCTTGGACTAATATATTTTAGTTTATTTCTCAACATCTGTACATAATATCATACGTACAGATGTTGAGAAATATATTAAATTTTTGACATAGATAAGGTAATATTTTTTTTTGGAATAAATTTTATATGTTATGGCATAAATAATATTAAATTTTAATTGATATTAATTCATTAATTTTTTACTATATCCATACATAAAAATAGATAGATGGACCGACAAGAACAATTGTTTTCATTCGATTAATTGCATAGAGATCCATGAAATTTTTTATCAAAATATGTTTAACATACGAAATTTTTTCACTCGCAGTTTTATTACACAACTCTCTCCATCCTCTCTCTTTTTATAGATATATAATATATATATTATAGATATATATTTATAGATATATAATATATACCAGAAAGCTTTCGATCCTGTAGACAAAAATATCTTATTGAATCGCCTCAGCCAGGCAGTACTCTCTTTTCTACTATTACGATTTTTCTCTTCGTATCATGCGGATAGAAACCAATACGTACAAGTGGGTAACTCCGAGACTTACGTTACACGATCGGCAATGAGTCAGGGTTCGAATCCCTGGCCCCTACTTTTCATTATTCAGGAAAACGATGCTGGTTGTGCGGTGAAGACTGCGCGCTGTTTGTTATTCGCGGACGACATGACACCTTACAGTCGTCAAGGATGCAGCAGATGGCGAACGGTTGTAGCGTAACACCAGCATCGTCATTAAGTGGGGTGTGGCAAACGTCTGAGAACTTAATGCAAACAAATGTTCACTAGTGATTTAAAGCCGACGATACGCTCCTACATATTACGAATATACAGTTAGCGAAAGCCCATTACATCATCTGTATGAGGTCGTTGATTTGAGAGTCAGATTTGATTCGCCTTTGACGTTTCGTAAGCATAAGGCGGATGTAGCAAAAAAATAATTTTCAAAACTTGGTGGCCTATTAGCAAAGATATCTTCTTTGCTTATAGCCCACCTGAAGATGTTATAATACAACGAAACCTAGGTCGTGGTAAAGAACTTAAAGAAAGTAGAATTAATAATACATCACGCAGTTTAATTTAATTGTCAGAAATATAGTTGAGAAAGAAGACTGGAATATATTACTTTATTAAAAAAGTCGATAAAACCACTATCTATTTTATTTTAAACCAGAATGGCATGTCATCATTTAATCTATTAGAGCCAATATTTAAACTATATATCTACCAACTGTACATATACTTTTTAAGTAAAAGTTCCATGTAATAAAATATTCGGAACAATGAGTTATTAAATATTATTACATGTCATGGGTGCGGCTGGAGTAATCAATTGAAAATATTTATTTTTTAAATATTTATCATAATTAAATTTTAATATTTCAATACAATTGTTCATTAATGTTAATCTTAATGACCATTTAAGTAATTATTGATAAAATGTCACCAATATCATCAGTTTTTCCACTGTTTGCATAACTTTCACTATTGCTAATATATATCTTCTCTATTTTTATAGCTGTTTTCCCTATTTATTTGCACAAACACATTGACCTTATTGGACAGTTCACAATATGTTGACCCTATCGCTTTGAGTTTATAAAAAAATTATATTTAGTTGCCTTACATAGTTGATGTTGATATTCTCTAAACGTATTTTGCAATGGATATTCACCAATATTAAAATTGTTAAAGAACGTATATTACCAATTTTTATCTGTACCTAAATATATTATCGCGCCAGTAAAAATATTACATTTGCGGAAGTTGTGAGGAGTTAAAAATAAGAATCAAAAAAAGACAAGGGTAAAACGATTTTTATTCATTGGAAATTTCCAATGAATAAAAATCGTTTTACTAACGTTAATTTTTGCTTAAAGATGTAAAAGTTACAATAGCAAGCTATGTACTTATGCATTTATTTAAATAGCGAAGAAAATAATATAAAATAAAAAAAAATTATATTCTGATATTTTCATACGGTTTAAAATAAAACTATTTATATATCTTTAAAATCTTCGAGACTGAAGAGACCATAAATCCGTATTAACAAATAATACACTTAAATATTATTACTAATAATTAAATGAAACTACATGATATAGTATTATTTCTATTTTCTTTAATTTCTTTACCACGACTTAGGTTTCGTTGTATTACAACATCTTAAGGTGGAATATTAGCAAAGATCTTTGGTAATATCCCACCTGAAGATGTTGTAATACAACGAAACCTAGGTCATGGTAAAGAAATTAAAAAAGTGGAAATAATACTACATCACGTAGTTTCATTTAATTGTGAATAATGAATTTTTACAAAATTAACGCCAAATATATTCAATATTATTACTAAGCTTAGAAATTACTTACATAGGTTTTATTGGCCTTTTCGGAACTTTAAACGAACTATCATTGAATATCTTAAAAAAGTTACTAGATAAATAGGTATGTTTATACAATAATTAAAAAAAGGGTTTTATTCGCTTCTATTAACATTACTTGAATTAGACATCCAAAAATTACTGCTCTAATTAGAAGATAATAACATAGAAATGGGAGTAATTTATTCAAATATAACATTTACACCAAATATTCAGAAATGTCACAAAAACTAATAATTGGCTATTTCTATACATTTCTGCACGATAATTTGGCACGATCAATTGGCGATCGACATATGGATAGCGATCAAACTGTATGGCGTTCATTTAATTTCAACGAATAAGGGTGTAAACATAGTTACACGAGGTATTTTATGTAAATTCAGGTAAAAATGGAAAAGTAAAGTAAATGTATGCACCACCAAGTGACTAAAGGTAAATAAAAGATCTACCTTTTCGGAATATTTAAGAATTTTACACGTCTGGCCTGCAGACAGAGGTGTGCGATAACAAGAAATAAATCGAGATACTATTATCTCGATTTTTCGAACCGATTTTTCTAAATCGATCTGACGATCTCAAAAACTTAAACCAACGATATTTAAGTATTCTTAATATTAAATATTATCATTATAGGACGATCTTTGGGCCACACGCTAATGTACGGTGGTTGTCTGAAAAAAACCATTGATACCATCGATCCCTCTTATTCGTTGGTTATAAATGATCTATATTGCACTCATACACGTAGTTGTACGGCGTATCTGGTTATTGAGCATTACTTAAATCACGCGATAGTAAATAGACAAATTAAATAGTTGAGTGTTTTATGTTAATTAGCGTTGGACATTATTTTATTATATTATATTAGTAAGTTTAATCTGTGAGCTACATCCTTTAAGGGTCGTGTTTTCATATTTACTTATTCTGAATACATACAGTAGAGTTTCACTATTCCGACACTATTAAAAACCAGGCAGTGACGGATTATTGGAATGTTCGATTTATTACATTGTACAAGTAATATGAAGATAAATAAAATAAAGCTATACAGTAATAAGGAGGGAGATATATACTTCCCACAAGTTTATTTCTACAAGATAGACAATTAGATGTCTTAATTAACTGATTAATCTTAAAATGCATAGTATGTAATTTAAATAAAGCTATACATTAATAAGGAGGGAGATATATACTTCCCACAAGTTTATTTCTACAAGATAGACAATTAGATGTCTTAATTAACTGATTAATCTTAAAATGCATAGTATGTAATTTAAATAAAGCTATACATTAATAAGGAGGGAGATATATACTTCCCACAAGTTTATTTCTACAAGATAGACAATTAGATGTCTTAATTAACTGATTAATCTTAAAATGCATAGTATGTAATTTAAATAAAGCTATACAGTAATAAGGAGGGAGATATATACTTCCCACAAGTATATTTCTACAAGATAGACAATTAGATGTCTTAATTAACTGATTTATCTTAAAATGCATAGTATGTAATTGAAATTTGTTTCTTCGTTACTTGCAGTCTTTCTTTGAAAACTTTTTCTCGGAGGTGTCGAAGCATTATAACATCCTTGACAGATATACTGTTTTATCTTCCCAGGCTATATACAGGTATTGAAAAAAATTAACACCATATCCGGTTTTATTTTAGCAGTAGTAGTTGGTGGCTACAGTATTTCTGTAGGGCTTTCCTCTTCTTGCACTTTTTTAGATATTTCTTCATCTGTCATCATTTGATCTCTTCCTTCAATGTTCCCTTCGGACCAAGAATTTAAATCTTCTTCGCTTAACTGGACTCCTCTTTATGAAACACTTTGCAACCAATCGGTAATAGGCAGGTTATCGTCTGCATCCCGTTCTTCTGATTCTTATAAAGTGTTCATTGTAGGCCATAGTTTTTTCTATGATGATTGGATTAAGTTTGGTGAAACACGGTTCTATGAGTGTGCAAGGAAGAACACAATATCCTTCAAGTTTAATTCTTTGAGACACTTATTTATATCGCTACCTCGAAATATGATGTGAAGGAGTAGCATCTTTTTACACAACAACTTTAATTTTTGGATGACATTTTGGTTCAATGGCTGAAAAGGAGGTGTGCAGTTTGGCGGTAAGAACATCGTTTGGGTTTTGTCATCACTTGATCTAAATTGTTGTTCGTTTAGGTAATCTGGAACATCATTCATATGAGTAAAGCTTTTTTGGGTAAGTTGGATATTTTTATAAACTTTTTTACTTTTTTGACGAATTCTTCATGGAACAATTAACTTGACAAATCCCTTGTGACCCAACTTTTCCATTAGTTCTTATAGCCGACTGGCAGACAAACATTCTTGAAAGCTATGGGATTTTTAGTTTTGCCCATCACTAATAAATAGAGTTTATTCATTCCAGTACCAATTGAACATGGCATAAAAGTAATTTTGTCTTTACTTACTTTACAGCCCGGTACCCTTGCTTCTTGAGACGACACAAATATTTTATTAAGCAACATCCTCCAAAGTAGACCACTCTCGTCTTTCTAAATATTGGATAAATGGCTGGAGAGCAGATTCACCACTTTATAGTTTCACGCCCGATTTGGATAACAAACGGATAACAAATCTCTTTTTAAATTCATCCAACCACCTAATACTGACACCAAAATCATCTTTTTTTGTAATTTTCTGATAAAACTTTATTGACTTTGCTTTCAATTTTTTTTCAGATATAGGAGTGTATTTAGACCGCTCTTGAATGAACCACGTATAAAGAGCGTCCATCTTTTCGGACAGTCACTAATCCGTAATGTTTTATAATTTCCTGGCCCAGACGTGTTCCACTATCTTCCGTCTATTTTTCTTAAAGTCTTGACAAATAGCACACCCAATTCCATATTCTTTCGCCAGACTTCTTTTCTCCTTTATCTAACTTCTTTATAATCTCCATTTTTTCTTTCAATTCTAAAGTCCTATGTTTCCATTTGCTTGACATTCTTAATAAAGCTATTGTGATGAACAAATCACTTATTACCTGTTATATCGAGAATGAATGTGCAACGGTTAATATGTGCTAATCAGAACAAATCTTATCTATTACTGAAGAAGGAGCGTGGAGGCGCGTAGGCAGAGAGGAGGAGAATGAGCGGGCGGAGAGCAGTGGTGTAGGGCGCCGGAATACTAGACGTGCCGATGCACTGAAGTGCCGGATTAGTGACACTCCAGTGTATTTATTGAATATTAAATTTGGTGGTGGTTTGGAGCGTGTCTTATAATAGTTCATATAATTTTAAAAAGAAATTTTTTTATAAATTCCTTAACATTTTCACAAAATTAATAATACATTAATTAGATACAGAAGGCAATACATTACATTATATATTTATGCTAACTTTTATTACTTTATATATTTCACAATATATTTACGTTGTGAAAAATTAATATTTATAAAAAATTTCAACAAGATACCACGTACTCTTAGAAAGTTATTATTGCCTAATGTATTTGAAAGGTTTTCTATATTCGTATTCGGCCGAATTAATCTATTCAATTGCCAAATTTTAACCTGTTAAAGAATTTAAATAAAGTAGAAATAATAGTAAATAACGTAGTATTATTTCATGCACGTAGTATATTAGACTTATGTTGTTGTAAGTAGTGCCAAAACATAAGATACAGACTTTATACTTAAAAACACTTGTCAAAATTTCAAGACAGTTCTTAAAAAAGACCAAAAATAATGAGAAGGTTAAGTTTTTTTGGTAAGAAACCTTTAAAAATTTAAACTTATAATCATTTAAAATTTATTTCATTATCAAATAAACATTTATAAAAGAGCATAACGTGTTGTTATGCGTGAATAAAATAATAACACAACTAAAAACGGCAACTCAAATATATGAACAACTTCCACCAATATTCATAATAGAAATAACAATAAGTAAATACACAAATAAATGAAACTACGTGATGTAGTATTATTTCTACTTTCTTTAATTTCTTTACCACGACCTAGGTTTCGTTGTATTACATCTTCAGGTGGGATATTAGCAAAGATTCTTTAGAATCGGAGAGCAAAAATCTTTGCTAATAACCCATCTGAAAATGTTGTAATAAAACGAAACCTAGGACGTGGTAAAGAAATTAAAGAAAGTAGAAATAATACTACATCACGTAGTTTCATTTATTTGTGAATAATGGATTTCTACAAAATTAACGCCAAATATATTCAAAATAAGTAAATAGATATTGTTTAAATTTAAACTATTTTACATTTTATAATCAAATAATCAGTTTCCTATTAAATAAAAAGAGATAAAATATACTGCGAAATATCAAACTTTTTCCTTTTTGTTGATAGTGGATTCCTTTTTTTTATATTTACTGCATCGAAAAACAAACATTCACTGTGTACAGTAGTATCCGGAAGGAAAAAAAAAATTAACTAAATTAGAAATAGGCGCATGTAGCGGACCTGTACAAACCTGTTTTAAACTCCGTTTACGTCTACAAATATTGGGCGTATTAGACATGTGCTGTTATAGATAAAAAATATTCTTTAATACAATATCTATTAACGTACTTATACATACCGTAACGTGGTCGCGCAGACACCGACAGGCATAGGCCGTGTCCGGCAGCGTGGTGACAAAATATCCACGGAAGGAACATTTTGTGCGCGCGGTGTATATCGGAGCATGTCTGTCGACATTTGCTGGACAATGTGAAAAGAGGACCGGAAATGCAGACATTTTATTGTTTTCACGTGCATAAAATTTATCCTTATGAATAACGAGGAACTCATAGATTTTGTAAGGAAATTTAAATGGCTTTAGAATCAAAGCGACAAAATGAGTAGTGATAACCAAAGGATGTATGAGGTGTGAAATAAAACGGAAACTCGATGGAACGTATTTTTACTTAATATACCCGCAGCTAAACTTAAAAATTTATTTTCATTTAACATAACATTACTACGGGTACAAGCAACACCGAATAATGTTCTCATTCCATAAAACTCTTGCTTAGATAAACTTGCGTTATTATAATAGGTAAGTACAACTATTAGCAGAAAACTGCTTCTGCAGGTGAATCAAAAAACATAGCCGAATTTTCCCTAATGTATGAAAAGTAGCCTGGCCCTGGCCTCCATGTCTAGTTATGTTTAATAAATTACTAAATTTTTGCTAAAGAGTGAGTACTGTCTGATTTTACATGTAATTGTGTAAGATATACGTTGCCATAGTTAATTTGTCAGCATTTTATGAAGTAAAATCTATTCTTACACTAGAAGGACGACATTTTTGAACTAAAATATCATATACTTTTTAAGTTTTTTCCGTGCACGGGACAGTCTATTATTGAATTTTTTTTCATCACTAATTTGTTGTTTATGGTATGGTCTTATTAGGTATATTTTTTTAAAAATGCTTCATTTCTTATTATCACGTGTGACACAGAGATTTCACTGTCAGGCAAGTTTTTAACTTCTGGAACATATAAAGTAATAGTTTTCCAATGTTTGAATTTGTTAAAATATTTGTATTATTATTTTTTTCTATAAGTGAAGTATATATGAAGTTATATTAAGTTATATTATATATAATCTATATATGAAGTTATAATCAGTTACAAAAATTGCCATCATGATAATTGAAAATGTTATTATAGCAAAAAATTGTAGGTCCGAAGTTTGTGGGAGCAGTTATTATCACGTGTGTACTATAAATGACTCCTATGCAATCCAGAAAATTTAAAATTTTCCGAAATTCCTCTTCGATTTTAAATCATTGTTTTTTCGTCAGAAAAGACATCATTTCCTTCATTATTCTCTCGATTTTAGTACTACATACATCTTTTTATATTTGTTTACGGTACATACTTTTAGTCTATAACTAATTGCTTTTCAATTTTTGTTTCTACAGAGTCACTTCTAGCCAAAAACCTACGAAAAACATATTTTAAAGTGAATATTTTGTTGGTTTAGGCTAAGAATCCACTAATTCTGCTAATTACTAGCAACTTTTTATAAAAAAAAGAGGACACAAACTACCACCACACACAATTTTATAGAAAATGTAATTAACATAAATATTTTCAACATATCTTATTTTATGCGAACTGGTAATTTTCCTTTTGGTGCTAGTGCTTCCTTAAAAACTATGTTTTTTATTAGCTGTCATTCTATTTCATTCAGTTGAACCATGAAATGATATCAGTTCTTTGGAAAATATTTGGAAAAATGTTCTTCTTCTGCAAGGTGTTCTTTATACAGTGTCCAATATTCTCCTGCCAATTGTTTTTGATGTACAGCCCTATGTCTGTCTTTTCTATTAGCTTTTTTTGGTCTTTTTTCTCCAATAAAACGCAATTATGGATAAATCTTTAAGTGAAAAGTGTTGGAACATTTTATAACAAAAATGCAATGTAAATTCATGCACGTTTTACTCCGAAGCTTTATGTGACTACTGGCCGCTACCATCACTGCCACACGTCTATTTAGCTGTCTATCGATGTGAATAGGTAATGCCCATTAGTGTTTGCAACAGCACGTGTCTGGCATGCTCAATGTCTGTAGATATAAACGAGGTTTTACGTGGCAAAGTGTTTATAAATTGAACTCAATAATTCGGTTGAGTAGGCAGTTTGTTAAAGTTTGCAATAATATTCTTACTCGATAAAAATCTTTGTCGGTGTTTACGTTTATTTATCTACATATAATATATTATTTTCTATGTGCAAAGCAATATTTGCAACCAGTATTTATTTATATGAAGACGGCATTATATTTTTAACTTCGACTTTAACAAATAAATTCTTCGATTTTTAAAAGTATAGTTTACATAATCGCAAATAATATTAACAACCTGAACGATATTGAAGGATGGCTCATAATTGCAACTGATATTGAAAATGACATAGATTTGTTATGAAAAAGTATTTTATTTATTTGATTTGAAAAGTTCTTAACGATAAACTTTACATCGCCAGGACGCAGGTCACGGACACATTCATCTGGTAAAGTTGACACGTCTGTTACGTCTAGCCCGGCTGCTGCAGAAGATGGACCGCTACTCGCAGTACAGCGCTCTTATTCTCACGTTACTCATGCTTTCCTTCACGTTGGTGGCACACTGGCTCGCCTGCATCTGGTTTGTCATCGCCGAGAAGGAGCGTCTGAGAAACGATAAGGATTGGGACTTAGGTGCATTTTTGGAATGTTTTTATTGATGACATTTTATTGATTTGTTTGTAAATTTCATTATTTTATTACATTATTGTGAATAATGGGATAATTGGAATTAGCTATTTCTATAATTACTATCATCTGCCAATATCAGATGAAATAACATTTAGATACATCGTCATTTAACATCGGCTCAACATAAAATAAAACAAATGTACATTATTGGTTTTATTTCATATTAGTACAGGTAACGTAAAGTGATATTAGATGAATATTTCCATATTTGAAGGTAATTTAGTAGTATGGTGGATACGTAGAAGGATTTTATTTTTAGCAAATATGTGAATTGATTATAAACATATGTGCGTTTTTTTAGGTCCAGTGATTGAACATTTTTTTAAAAAAAGAGTGGTTGAGAAAATATTTATTTTAATCTACAGAGCTTACCAATATGTGAATGAAGTTAATTAGTATAAAATGAAACACATCAGTGGACTTTGGATTTCCCAGCAACGTCTGCATTCTAAATTGTTTTTCAGAGTGGAAGAAATTATTAATCGCTAGTGTAACCTGAAAGTAAATAATCTGAATTTCTTTTTCCTTATCAAAAATGTGTTTAATATTGAATATTTTTCTTCATTTAATAATCAGGTGACAATTAATAAAAAAAATTACAAAATCTGGCTTTGGTAAAATATCTACTAAAAGAATTAAGAATAAGTTTTTTAAAAATTTAAAAATCGCAAGTGGATTCGTACAAAACGGAGCCTGAAAACAGTCGCCGGGCGCGGAAAAGGATTGTTTATGTAGAAAATATTTCTTTTTAAAATTAAACTTCATTACATACCATTATGAAAATCTACAGGCTTCCATTTTGGATATTTAACTAAACGATAGAAACAGCATCACCAGTTTTCAAAGCCATATTTAAATCATAATAAATATTCAAAAAACAATTATATGGTATTATTTTTGGAGGACATCTCGTCTTTTTAAAGAGCTTTAATAAAATTAACCGAATTATCATTACTGCTGCTCTAATCGCTAATAACGTGTATCACATAAATAATTACACAAAATTAAAGAATGCGTATTATTTGCAGGAGACTATCGAAAGATGTTAGTTATAGTTTACACTAAATACAAATGTCCCTAACTGTAATCTATTAATTGAGGGCTTATAATACAACAGTTATTAAATGATGTTGCGTAATGATTTTGCAGGGTGGCTCCACACACTGGCTGACCGATTGAAAGTGTCCGTCTACAATGTGTCACACAGTGAGAGTTACATCACGGCTCTATATTTCACCTGCTCGTCGCTCACCAGTGTCGGCTTCGGTAATGTTTCAGCAAACACTAGTCCAGAAAAGATATTCAGTATCTGCACAATGCTTATTGGTGGTAAGTGTAAAATATTCACAAGTCTGTTAAAATAATTATGCCCACAACTTTGCGCTATATTAGTAGGATTTTCACATTAAGTGAAAATTAAAATAAAGAAAGAAAATTATGTTATTTTCAAAGGAGGCAATATTATATATTGAATTACGCTGCACCGATACTCGACTAAAAGGAATTACAAATTAAATTAGAGATATAAATTTTACACTTGCTTTTACATTTAAAAATTTATGTCTTTGCCAAAATAATTATGTCGTTTAATTTGTCATCCGTTTCGTATTTATGGAAAGCAGAAAAGTTATTTTTACACACCAAAAGAGATATTAAATATCCCTTTTCAATTTAATTTTATATTTAGGACTTTCATAAAAATGGACCTGTTAATGAATGGACCTGAAAATGCAGAATATACATTAGAATTTCAATAGCAGGTTACTCATAGACTAGGTAACGATGATAAAACATTTCAAAAATTAATAGCCAAACATTTACTACTAATAAATAGTTGCAAGTGAATTGATGGTTTTATTAAAATCTAAACTATAGTCATCTAAATCGCATTTCGGCATAAGTAAAAAACTAATTGACTACGAGTAATTAAAATACAGTTTTTTACCAGTGTTTCTTACATAAACCTTCCTATTTAATTTGCTTCAAGGACAGTCCATTTTCATTGCAAAAATGTATTTTCAGTGCAAAAAAGGTATATTTCAATTCAGAAGCATTGAAAGTATTGATATTTGTGTCATGAGGATCATTGTGAACAATGACGAAAGCACGGATGTCGTCACAGGAAATGCTTTGTGTTTCGGTACGAAATTCCAAACATAAGATAGTCGATGACTGCACTTTCTGGACAATAATTAAAAATATATGATGTTTGTTTGTATTGTTCCTATGAGCAACAGTAACTAAGTTCAAAGTAATTCTCTCGAATAAACATAAAAACAAAACTCATACATATTCGCCATTGCTGCGCTTAACGTGTGGCCACGTATTTTAATATACCTAAACACAGTAAATATTAGAGCGAGTGAATGAGCTATAAATTGGTATTGGTCCAAATTAAAGAAACAATACTTTTTAATTATTATTGCTCATAGAAATTATTTGGTCACATGTTTTGTAAGTCTTTTCGGAATTTAAAACTAATTACAATATATATCATAGGAGTATTTCTAGGTAAATGGGCATAATTTTGAATCTCAATAATCTTCAACAATATTTACATATCCTTGAACTGCACGGATAGGTTAGTCTTGCGCGTGTAATACGGACTTCATTGCGGACTCTTGAGTTATGTTAAGTAAACTTATGTGTATGTAATACATCGACCCTCGGGCGGTTGAGTTAGAGTTAAGTTTAAAGGACTTTAGACGTGGAATGCATCGGGCATTCAATAGCCGACCCGGCGTACCATTTGTTAAATTGCGATATCGTGATTGAAAAATGAAATTATTGATGTGGAATGGAATTTATAACTCAGTGCTTATTTTATATTAATTAGCATTGAGTGTTATTTTATTGATAAACAAATTTAAACAATGTGTTTGCAGCTCTCGGTGGTGCACTGGTGTATTGTATGTTAATTACTGGAAATATGAAGTATCCCAAAGTTCACAAAATTTTAAGGGAGACGTGTTTAAATTTTTATAAAATTCTATAAATGCAATACGATCGGAAAAACTGAAAATTTTTCCATTATGAAAAGTTAAATAGTTAACAAATTTGTAAATTTATTGGTTTTTTCAATTAGTTTTCCTAGTACTCTCGTTTTATTTGATAAGACTAAAGTGGGTCGTATTCCTCCCAATTAGTCTTTTATTCTTGAGAATAAATGGAAACCCCATGATGCTAGGTGTAACCGCATGATGATGATGTAGGATGCGGCTCTATGGAAGTTAACTCATAATTTCTACATCCGAATTAGTCAAACATTCAATCGGTCATCTGGCTGGTTATGTATAGTCGTTGTCGTGATGAAGAAGCTGCTGATGCGAGGGGTTTATTCCAGAATTTTTGCGAAATGATATAGTAATCCGTCCATTCAAGGAACAAGGTAACAACATTTTTCTCAACATATCACACTGTCTTGACTTTCATAGAAAACTTTTCAGGAGGAAAAAGCTACTGTGCAGATTTCACCTAAATTTCGAGTTCGTAATAGTATATGTAAGTTTCTTCACCCGTTACGGTGAATAAAGCATTTGAGTGTTAAACTTTTTTAACATCTGGCGAAAGTGTTTTAAGTTTCGATTAAGTCACGGAGTATTCGCATAGCACAAAACTTCTGGAATGCTTGACGCTGACGTTCACAAAGAATTTTCTGTACATGATTGATAATAATGCTTAAAATTTCCCAATATGTGACTGGTTTCTCTCAGGTCACTTTTTATCATGGTGTTCTCTCAGGTCACAGTCATGTTATCTTCAGTTGTATTTATTGAGGAATGTCTTTCACAAAGATCATTATTGAGATTGGAACGAATATGCTCGATTGAATTAAATGAAAGATAAAGGGTAGGTTGGGACAAACTTTTGTCATAAAATTCCAATCAAAATTGACCGAAACTTGATTTTTAATTGGAACCACGATGAAAACGTTTTCAAATGAAAATTTTCTTTTATTAAATTCACCTTGATGGAATACTGATAATTTTCAAGTTGCCACCAATTTGTGAGAAGAAAGGATGAATTCTAGCAAAGTCCCTAAATGGTTAAAGTAAGAATTAAATTTTTAAACATTTAAGTATAATTTTGTTACCATTATTATAAATATTAATTTCTAAAAATTTTCAGTCCTATCCCTCGTATAAGTATAGAAGACATTGAAAACAATATTAGTCACGACATTGTGATAATGCTTTAAAGTTTTTTTAACCATTTTACAATATTAATCAATACCTGTCATCGTCATAAGATGGAGAAGCAATAATTAATTTATGTTTATGAAGTAATTCAAAGTACAGTAATAATTATTAACCTGTAAACAGCTATTTCGTTTTATTTATGAGCAGGCATCAGACAAAATACTCATCTGCTTCTAGCATACCCCCGAGTGAGTCTATTTTAATTCGCAAATTTTGGAGGTATTTATATTAATTTCCTAACTGTTCAAATGAAATGTTGTTTGGAATGGTGAATACTACTTGCATTTTTTTTGGGTAACACCCACAAAATATTACGAAATAGTCGTATGTATCTATATACATATATATATATATATATATATATATATATATATATATATATATATACATATATATATATGTACATATATATGTATATAAATAAAAAATATATAAAAATATATGCAAAAATTTCGATGGGTTTAAATGTGTTACAGGTATTTCTTCCTTGCCGTCGGAAGTGTAGACGGTAATACAAAAAAATATTATAAGATGGGTTCCGAAGATTATGGGTTAGTCTAAATTTTGTGATAGGTATTTAGAATTATGAAAAAAAAGATTTAAGAAAAATTTAGATCGGTTTAAATGTATTAAGACTGTTTTTCTCTTGCAGTCGGAAGTATAGACAGTATTCAAATATTTAGGGGTGATTTCTGAAGGTTAGGGTTGTATTCCAAAGGTCTAGAGTAGGTTAAAATTTTGTGTTAGTTCTTCAGAATTAACAAAAAAATTATTTAGGAAAAGTTAAGATGGGTTTAAAAGTATTAAGAGTATTTCTCTCTTACAGTTGGAAGTATAGACAGAATTAAAATATTTTGGGGTAGGTTCTGAATGTTAGGGGTATGTTCCAAAGATCGTGGGTGGATTTAATGTTTGTGTTATGACTTTAGAAATAATAAAAACAATATTTAGGAAAAATTTAGATATGTTTAATTCTATTAAGATTAAACCCATTTTATCTTTACTTCCGACTGCAAGAGAGAAATACTTTAATACTTTCAAACCTATCTAATTTTTTCTTAAATATGACAGAAGTTTTGACACAATTAAAATATTTAGGGGTGGGTTCTGAAGGTTAGAAATATGTTTCGAAGTCAGGTGGGTTATAATTTATATGGGTTTAAAAGTATTAAGATCATTTTTTTCTTGCATTCGGAAGTATAGACAGAATTAGAATATTGAGGGGTGGATTCTGAAGGTGGATTCTAACGGTGTGGTCCGAAAGTTGAGAGTAGATTTTAATTCTGTGTTAGGTCTTTAAAAAAAAATAATATTTTGCAATACATATATATATATATATATATATATATATATATATATATATATATATATATATATACGTGTACATACGTACATGTACACATACCTCACCAATACACATATATTAGTTCTACCGACGCGACTTCATTCGGTAGGAATTCGGAATAAAAAAAGTTATTAGGAATTTTTTCTTTTTTTAAGTCTATGAATATAAAGTTTACTAAAACGCTAAGCACCGATATTTTAATATTATTCAAGTTCTGATGTTTTTTTCTATGTATAATATGCAAATAAAATATACCCTATATTTTGCTCGAAGGTATAAATTATTACCATACCTAATTTTATTAAAACCCGTTCAGTCGATTTAGCGTGACTGAATACAAAATTAACATACAGACAGACAGACAGAAATTCTAAAAGCACTTTTTTTGGCTTTTGCTTGTAGTCTGCTTGTATATTTCTGCTTCTGCTTGTATTTCACGTCCAGAATTTATTCGGTTTCAATTGTTATATATTGTAGATACATGCGCTCAATTAATAAAAAACGTTATTGGAAAGAGTGTTTTAAGCTGAAATTGAAAATATTTTCTTAAATTATATTTATTAATTTTTATAGTTTCATATCACTCACATGTATGTCAGTTCCAGACGTTTTATTCATACATCAATAAACGTGTAAACTTGAAATTTAGCACAGTAATAAATAATATTAACCCGCACATATTTTAATAGATAACATTAAAAAATATTTATACAAAAAATATTAGAGATATGAAGAATTATGTACTTAAAAAAATTTAAATTCCATGTATAAAATATGGTTATAGCTAGAAAGGCATCAAAATATTTTTTACAAGTTTAGGTTTTATGCCTTCAAAAACATAATGAGAATTATGCAAAACATCTATCTACTTCCAAGACATAAAATAACGAAAAAACAAAATTTTAGATGTCCTTGCATAGGTTGCAGGAAAACTACAGAGATATTTATAGTTGTCATGAATTTCAAAATGCACACCATGTTTTAAGCCTAAGATATGCTACGTACTATGTATACGTTGTGAAAAATTGATATTTATAGTTTAAATAAATACTATAGATTGGGATGGGCCGAAAATTTGATTTTTTCTGTTATGATTTCTGATGGTACGCAAGGGGCTATCTGGTTATAGGTTAGAAACAAAGTATTATTTTTATTTTATTTTTCCGTAAATAACTACCTGAACATCGAGTATGAATTATTGGAAAGTTGTCTTAAATTCGTAATTTTATTTTGGTATTTAGATCGTAAAATAAACGGTATAAAATAATTTTCAATATCTTATATCATGTTGAATACCATTACAAATCACTTGCAAAAAAATATTACTTTAATCGGGTGAGATATATAAGAAAAAGGTGGAAGGAAATGTAAATCGCATGCACTCAGTTCCCTAATTAATAAGAAGTAAAAGGTTGTGCATATTGAATTAATTTTCATCATTCTATTGGATATTATGCTTTGTTTAATAAGTGCATATTATGTAATATTCATGAATATTTCACATAATGTCCGTAAAATAATGAATAGCTACGCTTTTGGTTCTTTTGAAGAAATGAGTCAAAATTAAGTACCCACATAGAAACGAGTAGTGATATGTTATGATTTAATCTCCCAAAATTTGTCAAGACAAGTTAAAAATATATGGCAAAAAGCTTCTATTCCAATTATACCACATAATCACGTGGTATACTTACTAAAAGTGTACAGTGCTAGTTCAAGAATTGAATAAATCTTAAAGCAACTGTCAGAATGAAATTTGCAGGAATTTTGTAAAAGCCCTTAAACACTCTTTGATTTAAACTTATAAAAGTGTAGAAGTTTTCAAGTATGTAGTTGTTTTAAGGGTAGGAAGTTTTCCAAGGAATAATGAGCTTTTTTAATTAGTTAGAGAACGGGAAGAAAACTTAATGTAAGAACTATTGATTTAGCAACTAGTTGGAAGAAAATAATAATTGAAAGAAATGAAACTAGAAACCTATTATTTTAAAAAATTATGAGAAACATTTTCCTCACAAAAATTTCAATATTTTCATAGAGTTTTATAGTAGCGAAAACGAGGCTTTGTTTTAAAGTTTATCAGCACCATTACCAAAAAAATAAAAAAAGTCGAAAATACAGTCTCTAAAGAATTAAGTAACTGTTTGTAGCTGGTACGGGATATATGACAGCTGCAGCCTGTTGTTGATTTTGCTACTCTGTAAGATATCAAGGATACTAACGAAATAATTGACGTGAAACTTAAAATGAGGATGAATTTGATAGCATTCCTGCATTTTATTTTGATTGGCGAGAAGGCAAGACTTTAAAAATTGTAACTAAAACGGAAAGCAATACCGATTAACAAGAGTTGAACATATTTCAATTTTCAAAGAATCAGGCTTGATTTATGTCGGTTATGTCATTCCAAGAAAAGGAACCGTTAGAGAATTGGAACTCGCAACCTATGAAACATCAAATTATCAACAGAATATAAATCTACTGGATACTGTAGTGCAACATATTACTACAGTATCCACTAGATACACTGATGGCCCACTAACAATCACTGGCGGAGTTATACACCAATTACAAAATTGTTTAAATGGACCTCATCTGTAGATTACTTGTTTTTTTAAATGTGAATAAATTTCCCTTCGGATACTTATTTTTGGAACTATCCGGTTCCACAAAAAGGTTTTCCCATTATCATACATGTTATTGGGAAGTTTTGCATCACTGTGAAAAACGAACTATTGCATTGTTTAAAACGACATAGGTCCTGTTACCAGATATTGCTGAAGTCCAAGATCTCAATTATGATTAACGTTACCTTTATGATGTCATATCTCCTGTTATAAGTGGTGAGTATCTTTGGTTGGGCTATTTTTTTCTAGGAATTAGGTCTCATGCCAGATAGCTGACAAAGGCCAACTAGATCTTGCAGTTAAATGTTTCTACTTAGGAATCGAACGAACTGAAATAACTTACTGTTTGTAGATAAGGTTTACACTTCCATTTAAAATCACAGTACATTCGTCATGCAAAGATGCTCAATAATTGTTTGACGAAATATTTTATTCCAAAATATTTCTGGAAATTGCTATTTAATTAAATATCTTTCAAGATAATTGAAGAATGTAGTCAATATTGTTATTATGTGCAATACGTTTTTGGATACACAGAATTTTTTTTCTTTTGAGTTATTAAAAAGTGGTAGTTCGAAAAGAAAGAAATAAATAAGAAATTTTCAGGTGTTTAAAATTTATGCTCGGGTCGAAGGAGACTACTTAAAAATATTTTCTTTGCACATTTTTTTATTGTTCGAGGTGGGTCATCTTTGTTTCGCTATTAAAATAAAATCTGGTAAAAATATACATGAGCGATCCACACTACTATATACCCTTAAATGTATATAAAAGCCAAAATGTCTACGGAACAATCGTAGTATAAGTTCCATTCGTACTAGAAATTTTTAATTTATTGCGTTATAATATTCAAGATAAATTAACCTTTTTTAACTTTTAAATTGTAATTTTAGCTCGTAGTACTTGGAAGTGTATAAAAATGATGTGCCCTTACTCTGTCTAGTAAAACATGTGAAATCAATGTATATAAAAAATCTGCTTCGTCAATTTTAGACTTAACGGCAATTAAGTCTCGTTTAGATATTTCGTATAATTTAATACAGTTTGCCTCGCTAAGCTTGTGAAAGACATACTAGGCAATATACTTATAGGGAAAAAAATTAATTAATATTTGTAAACAGTTTAATTGAAGGAATATTTAAACTATTTAATGCACGTTGATGTGTACGAAACCTTCCTATAGCAAGTTTTAGTTGCACTTAAGAAGTTTTTATTTCATAAGAAATAATAAATTTTGAAAAACATGCTTCTGCGTCGCAAGGTATTAATCGAACCAAACTTAAATCAGAATTTCCTTAATGCCTTCAGAAAATAAAGAACAACGAATTTCAATCCGTATAGAGTATTTGACCATATAAACAACTCACAAAAACTTTAATAATTAAAATACATTTCCTTTATTTTAAATATGTTTAAAAAATACATTTTGATTCTAGCACTAATGCACGCCGTCGTATTCGGAAACGTGACAGCTATCATCCAACGTATGTACTCGCGCCGTTCTCTGTATCAGAGTAAGTGGAGAGACCTAAAGGATTTCCTTACCCTGCATCAAGTACCCAAGGAGTTGAAACAACGAATGCAGGACTATTTTCAAACTATGTGGTCCCTCAATCACGGCATTGACATCCACGAGGTAAATATGGTACGAGATGATTCAATAAAAACGTGGTAATGGCTGTCTGTTACATTTTGGTTCAACTAATATTGATATTTTTATTTCGTTCTTGTCAGTCTTCTAATCTAAACTTATGTATTACCTCAATATGATGCCCGTTAGCCGCTTGTCAGGTAACAATTTCAGGTTTATTAGAAGAAAGCTGCATGCATCTAGCATGCGACATAGTCGTAGTAACACTCTTCAATCTCTTAGTTTATCTTTGACAATTGTAGATAACTCGTTTTTTAAGTTATAATTGTCATGTTTTTAATATATTTCATTTTAAATTAAAATGTTCTATTGTATTAAAACAGTTTAATTAATTTATCGTTTTTATGTGAGCATATATCGTGACACGCTTGCTCGGAGGATTAGCTTGCATCCTTATAAATTATTCACAAACTGAAGAAACTAAGAGTTAGCCGATATAGAGACAGTCAGTACATTTTGTATATATACATACATGTTAAGAAACTCATGTCGAATTTACCAATTTATATACGCTTTGGCCCTTTTATATAATGTACTGTGCATTGTTTACAAAGATTTCCAAAACTTTCGAACGAAGCGAAAGGCATTTACTAATTATTTTGTGTCCTCTGTCATTCTCTCTAGTTATACTTAGTCGTTTTCCTTTATCTGTAATAATAGTAATATTATATAAATATTTAAAATATCAAAAATATATTTGTCATAATGTGCGTTATGGCTTATTGTTTTAAATGAATATTATTTCATTATTATTATTTATAATTAAATATAAATTCTTGTAAAATATATTAGTAAAATAAAATTTTTCTTCAAAAATTCGTATCCGTTTAATATTTTTTTAATAATTGACCAAAATTTTAGATACAGTGAAGCATTCAAAAAATTAACTATGACACTAATATCCAATGAAAACTGATTTTGTACGACAGTCTTTGCTAAAATATTTAAGAAATTCAAAATCGAAATATATTTTTAAAAATCACATAAGATTAAAAATCACATAAGACAGTGGAAGTTATTCCTAACTTTTGAAATCTATATACTTATCTATCTAAGGAAATAATTTTTCTGATATAAATCGACACTCTAAGGAAAATGTTTCCAAAGTGCAAGTCTATTTATTATTATCATTTTCACAGACCCTAAAAGAGTTTCCAGAGGAGCTGCGAGGTGATGTTTCCTTACATCTTCATAGGGAGATCCTGTCGCTACCAATTTTCGAAGCTGCGTCCCAGGGCTGCCTTAAATTGCTCTCACTTCACATACGGACAAACTTCTGTGCACCTGGGGAATATCTCGTTCATAAAGGCGATGCCTTGTCGTATATATATTATATATGTAACGGATCCATGGAAGTTATGCAGAACGGGATGGTTGTTGCTATCCTCGGTAAGTATTTCAAATAACTATTAAAAAGTCTTTAGTGCCTTGTGCACTGAATATTTTACACCAATTTTTGGTAATTTAAAGAATGTTCTTGGTTCATTAGGGAAATGTTAAATAAAAAGCATATACTTTAGAATTAAGAGAGCAAAAGTTACATTACTTAATTAGTTTTTATGGTATTCCGTTCACGTATTAATGCTATATAATATTGTTAGATATTTGATTTCGCATGAGTTTGATTAAAAAGGAACTACATTTGAGAATAATTTTCCATATAAAGCATCATATCTACTAGAAAATACACAAGATATCAGTTTTCATTATTAATCGGAGATTGATAGTTATTAATTTGTTATTTCATATAATAAAAAAATGTCATGTCTGTACCGATTTTCATAATTTTGATCTAAAATGATAATACAATAACAAATATATGAAAATATATAAATATATTACACAAACGTAAGAAAATGGGCTTTATAAATAAGTTATCTTCAATAATTTAATTCAATATGTTCTCTTATGAAAAATCGTACATTATTTATATTGGTAAATATAAAAAAATATGTCTTTTATAATATTTCTGTTGTGCAGGTCTTATAAACTTTATTGATTATGTCACATCTGTATAAAGAGTTTACACCATGCCGATTAATAAATATTTTAAAATTATTTCTGAGAAAATATACCGCAGAACTTCTAACACATTGTGTCAATATCTTTAGAATACCTCAAACATCAGAAGTGGTTTCCTATGAGGACACTGGCAATATTATCTCTACAAAAAAGTTTTTATGATATGTTTGTGCTTATTCTTATCACGGGCTTATTGTGTTAGAAGATATTGTATGAAAAATAATTGGATATGAGGGAATTGAGTGTGATTTAGTTCTGGCATTCAATGTGGTAATATAAAATCGTTCCGTAAACTCAACTATACAGCCCTATACATTAAATTCTTTAGATTATGTAAAATTCTGTGAATAAAAATGTTTGTAATAATTTCTGACGTAGGCAAAGGTGACCTTGTGGGGTGTGATGTAAACGCACACCTACAAGCCAGCAACGGAGCAACAGGGCAACATGGAACGGGTGGTTCATCGGGCGACGTCATCGTCAAATCCAGCAGTGACGTCAAAGTAAAAATATTTTTAAAAAATATGCCACCTTTTTTTTACTATAGTTTAATGGGTACCTAAACGATAAGAGCAGATATCTGAAAAATATTTTTCCAGTCAACCATGAGAAAGTATTTTTTTAATAATCAGTTACCATTCATCACGGTCAAAGATATTTTTAAACATTTTTCGAATAACTAATAAAAAAACCTGTTGTAAGAATAAATGAAAAATAAAAGAAAAAGGAAGAAAAGGAAAAGTTTGATAAGTTTGAAAAGATTACACTGCATTTTAGTAATTACAATAATAAAATTGATATTGGCTAGAATTTAAATAAATGTTTCTAAAGCAAGTTTACAGTTTTTACCAGATATTAGCAAATTTTCCTATAAAGGTAAAATATTATTAAGAGAAAACAAACTTATAATATATAAATCCTTCATACGTACACTTAAATAGGGATTTTTTTAAAATATTTCGTATTTAAAAAATCCCCTTGTAGGGAAAACAAAAGCGGACTTTTTTGTTAATTTTTTTAGTTATCATGTAAAATGTAACATTAAAATTATGACTATTCATCAATAAAATTGTCAAAATGATGAAACACGAGCTATGTTATATTTCAATTAGATTTGGCAATTTTCACGCCATGCTCAACGATACACTAAAGCTTGCGTAACAAAAACCAAAGTGAAATTTAAAACTTGTTAAGAATATTTCAATCCCTACATTCCTGTTTATAACCCTAAAAATCACTAACTTGATATGTATTGGCTTTTATATGTAACCTGAAGTTACTTTCAGGTAGAAAATTATTTTAAAATATGTTCATTTTTTATTATTATCTTGTTCTTAGGCCCTAACGTACTGTGATTTGAAGTGTATCAACATGGGTGGACTGGCTGAGGTACTGAGGCTATACCCTGAATATCAGCAGGAGTTCCTAAATGATATCCAGCACGACCTAACTTATAACCTTCGAGAAGGCTATGAAGCAGAGGTACAGATTTTATTTTATGTTACTAAGTTTACTTTCAACAATTGGACATTTTATTTGCTTGAATTGTCAACAATTATTTTATTTTTTAAAATTTTTTAGAAATTAGCGAATAAACTTTTCCAGAATTTTTTTATACCTTTTTTTAGTAAAATAATAGATACCTTATATATTTTTTCACTGGCGAAAGGACACGGTGCATATTTAAAAAATTATAATTTCAAGAATAATCCAGTAATCATCTAAAGAAATTTTCCCAACTCTATTTTTCTTGAAGATATTGGATTTAGTAGTTTCGCAAATAAGAAAAGTGGGAGAAGTGTTCTATTTTCACATAGTCTTTAGAATATAATTTAAACACGTGGAAAGAAATATATTTTATTCTGGATAACCAGCCCTTTAAAATAACACTTTGTGATTCATAAAACTAAAAAAAAAATTACGTACTTTATTTACCCCCTCTTTTATTCTTATCGAAATGCCATTAAAATTGTTTGCTTAATGAAAAGAGCCCAAACAAGGCATATTTGTGATTGGTCAACGAGGAGTTTTTTAAAGCATACTAAGCTGACTGCAATGTTTAATCAAACAGAAGGCATGGGCATGTCATCATTAGAACTGAGTACCGAATACTATTACTGAAAGACGCAGTTACGCTGTTAGTCATCATATCATACACTTGATCATCGTACCACCCCAGAATTGGACCTCAGATATCACAAAATTAAAGGTCTAATGAAGATAAATTGAATTTAAATAAATTGAACCAGTTCTTTTTAGCATCGTCGTCAAAAAGGATTAAACAGTTGCCAAGAAGGATTAAACACACTAATCCTGATTGGTTTGCTGTGTGCCTTCTTTAAATTACTGCGAAAACCTTTTGGTATCAACACCAAATTTTGGATATCACGTAAGATCAAAACCTTGCTAGAATAAATTAAATGTGGTGAAATTCAAAGAGGTTGACACTTGTTATTATGAAATCATAACTATCGCCTTTATCACTCTCATCAGGTGATGAAAATCATGCGAGATCGAGGGTCTTATCAAAATAAATGAAATATATCCAACCGTTATCGGTATGCTCCTCGGGATTATGAACTTATTATTATCAGTTTCTAATGACATTATTAAATCAGTCTCGTAATACCATAATAAGTCTATATATTAGAACTTTATACTCATTAACATTTTTAGCTAATGAAATAATGTGAGATATGTTATAATGAAATTAAGATTTAACCCAAACAAATATTGCGATTAAATAATATGTGAAGTTTAATAAATCTTACAAAAGAAGAAAGAGGCGGAAAAAGTTGATGGCGCATGGAAATGCTCGACACTAACGTTTTATCGGAATACTCGACCGTGTCCCTTTTACTACTTTACTCGCTATATCTTTTATGGCGATATACACTGTAAGAGGTTTCACTTAAACAAATCATAATCCATATTTGTCGATGCGTTGTCAATTTTTCCTCTATGCATTCTCGATAGGCAGAGTCAGAAGCCAATGGACATCCATCGCTGACGCTACCCTCTATCTCGGAAGACGACGAAAATCAACCGGAGGAAAGTGTGCTGTCACCGAAAAAATCACCGCCTCATTCTGTCAGCCCGAGGCATGCTAAGTTTAGGTTAGTATTAATCTGCTCATTTTTTATGCAAAGAAAATAGTAAGCAACCAGTGTATATATTTAGTTTCTCATAAGCTGATGATTCCTATGAGATGTAATCATCAAATAAATGAACTTTATTTTAATGAGCAAATATTTGCGACTTCCTTCATCATTTTTAAAAGCTAAAGTTTTAAGAGTGTAGTAAGTGAATTATATGTTAAACAACGCTTTTATCATTAACAAGTGAAATATTACTTTCCTTTTACTTTGATGCAAAAAATTTTAAAAAAACTTTCAATTGATTGTGAAATAAACAGTTGAAGTTAAATATGTACTTCTCCCCATAAACGTTAGGTACCTAAAGTTAAACATGGTAACGACAGTGATGCATAGACATAGGCTCCTAATCATCATCTAGGCACAATGGTAAATACTGTTGCCATCCAAAAGTAATATGATCCCCTTTTCCTCATTTCCCTTCGCTGCTTCCATACTTATAATGCATGCTGGTGCGGCATCGCTGCAAAAAACATAGGTATGTTGAAATTCAAATATCGATGTTGTAATTATACGTAAACTTAAAATTATTGAAATTTTTCTATATTCTTAAAATGTTGCTATATAGAGGAATATTGAAAAAATCGAATGAATGGATACATAAAAAAATGTAAAGATAATGACAACAAAAAACCGAGTCAGGATCCAATAGCAAAACGTAGGTGTCATCTAATAAGCCTGGTACAAGCAAGGAGATGGATTTTATTGTTGATGATATGGAGAGTCTATACATGATTGACGTTCCATAAATAATTACGGCAGTGATTGATACTGCAATTATTTTCTTTTCAATAATATTTGAATCCCTTAACGTAGAAATCGGTTTGAAATGTAGAGGGCATTACGAGAAGGAAAATAATAATTCTGTGAAAGTATCACTTTAGCCGCTCTGGATTTTATCTCCGTTAAATAATCAACAGATGCAATCACAGACAATCACGCAGATACACCCATAGACAGAAAATCATTTTGAAAATGGTATCGTGGATGTATGTTTATGTATGTTCATTAAGAAATATTAAAGAATTTTTAAATATTAGACAGGCGCTTTATTTAATTTTGTAAATATATACACACACACGTGTGCGCGCGTGCACGCACATGCACACATACAGACATATACACACACGCACACACTCACACACACACGCACACAAACACACACACACACACACACACACATATATATATATATATATATATATATATATATATAGTTCGTATAACCAGAAATGAGCAATGAACTAAGGAGAGCTAAGGACGCTCTAAGTAACTAAGGAATGTTTAAAATAAATATGATGTTGCGCTGGCATATATTTAAATATTACTCAAAAGAAATTGTTAACAATGATTCGTATGGTGGTATTTCTAAAAAAATAGTAGTGATTTCAATTACACATTTCAACTACGAGAAACAATTATACAATTGAATATTAAAAAAGGAATTTTCATTATAGTTACTCATATAATGATATTATGGCACCAAAACTTAAAAATGTATTTCTACAATTCTAAATAATCCTTTTCTTAGTTACTATAAAAATCATTGGCCTTTAAATCAAATAATCTTATTCAAATGACTTCTTTAAGATATATATGGCTATTGGGAGGATCCTGTCCATATGAATGATTAATTAAATTTTAAAAAAATTGTCAATGTAAATAAATTGTATAATTTCGAAAACTGTTTTAATAAAAGTCGTCTTACTAAAGTTAATATTAGTTTAAAAATATTCCCTAAAATAATTTTCGCATTTTAAGCATATACCAAATACGTCTCTTGATGGATATGTCAAAAAGCTCTTACCTTGCTTTGCGAAATCTTTACGACTTGTACTGCATGACAAAGTAACCTCTTCTGTGCAGATATAAATTGCTGATGGTTGAGTTATTATTAAAACCACTACTAGAATATATGGCACTAAAAAATGTTTCCAAACCGTGTTGTGATAGTTTTTAAGAAGGTAAAAATTGCAAGTGGGCTTTCTGAATGTAGTCCACGTATAAATATTTTAGGATTGTCATGTTTATTAAGAACCCAGCTAAACCTAAACGTCTCCTAGAGTTTATTATAATGGTACCGTCCTCAAATTTTAAATTTCTGAAATATTTGTATAGTTGATCGATTTTGTCGAATATTTCTTTTTTGAAAATATTCCTTGTTTCGAATATTATTTGTTTCTTGAGCACAAAGGTTTTTTAAACTCAGAATAAAGAAAGTTCCTGAAATTAATAATATCAAATATATTATTAACGAATATATAGCACAGTCATAAATAACACAGTGGCTTCCAAATTTTCAAATTGTGGTAAATTCAAAAAATCATGGTAGTACTGAACGGCTGTCGCAACAGACCTTGAAAGTATTTATGCTGCCAGCATCACTCTCAATTTTGTTCCCCAATTGCAGCCCTCCATTTGAATATTGTGTAATGGCTAAATAAAGATTAATTAAATTTTTAAACCATTTTCGCCCATTAAATCTTTTTTGTCACCGGACATATTTCTCACAACTTTGAACAAGTAGCAAGTATCGAGAAAAATGTAATATTTTTTGGCTTCGCATGTGTAATATGAAGTATGTGATTCGCTGTTTAATTTTGCATGAAGTAAAGACATGTTAAAATTTGAAACGATTCCGTTAAATGCAATAGAAATTACTACACATGTAGTCTCATCAAGTAAATGAAGGAAAATTTTCAATAAGTTTGCCTTTTTTGAAGCCGTAAAACCGCTTTCTGTAAAGAAACCAATTGAAAGTTTAATGCAAATATTGATACAGTCAAAATGTGTTTTGCCGACAAATTCAGTATATTCCCTAACGCTCATTTCATGAAATGTTACGCTAAGAAATAATTCTTATTTTATCCGTTTCCTTTATTGTATTGAAAGACTCGGCTGTAAAATCGGGTTTGCAATTTCATCTCTGATATAATTTTTTAAGTGTGTTAATATGAGGTTAACAAAGATTAAACTTTTCACGGATATAATTATAACACCTTGGACTATAGAAATGGAGAATTAGTGCAAATATTCTAAGCTCTTCACTATATTCAGAAGACTGGGCTATTTTACCAATTTTTTTTAACCTATCTACTAAGAATTGCAGCGTTTCCTTACCCCATGACGTATTCGTATGTCGTTTAAGTTATTCCGGAACCTGGACGTTTCTTAAATTCTCCAGGCACCGATTATAGTGTTACCATTTTTTTCTTCATTTTCCTGGATTTAGCCATCAAGATCCTGATGTTATGCTGTTTATATCTTAAATTTGATTTAATGTTATTACATTGAAAAAGAAGTTCCTTTTTTCGTGACAACAATGGTGGCTACGACGTCGATGGTTTAGATGAAATCTCTCTCTCTCTTTCTCTCTCTCTCTCTCTCTCTCTCTATATATATATATATATATATATAAGATTCTTTGGGCTTTTTGAAATTACCTTTTCCTGGAAACAAAATTGATGTTAATATGAAAGACACCTGCCAATTTTATTATAAATTCTTCATTATTATATCATACAAAACAAGTAATCATTTACAATAATGTTTAAACTGAATAAGAAGAAAACTCTTTCTGTTTTAACTAAAGATATAGACATGACATGAATTTCCTCTCGAGTCGTAACGGTATCTGGACACGGTATAAGTAAACGTACGCTTACTGAGCAGTGTGTAGCTAGTATAATCTTTCTAAAAACACTCAACGTTTAAAGGAGGCTTAATCATAAATGACAAGATATAAATTAAAATGTAAGATATAATTAGGACATACACACCGGTACAAACTCTGTAGAAAGTGAATCCTTTTTCAAAATACGTCTATGTGCTCTTTGTACAAAATATTTTATAGAATTTTTATGGGGAGTCCAGTTGCATCTATTTATAATTCTGGTAAATTTTTCTATTGTGTGTATATTTGACCAAGTCTAGTTAACGATAATTTAGTGGAAAATAAGTGATAAAAAGTAGTACTTACTTTTTTGTGCATCGCATTTACCTGTGAAATGTTTCTTTATTTAAGTTATTTATATACGCCCCTTCACAATACAATATTGAACAAGACACCATTGCTTATTCTAAAATATTATTGTGGAAATATTATTTGAAAATACACGAAAATACTAAAACTACTCTATATAAATCAATATAAATCAATAAAATATTTAATTCAATACAGGGTCGACGCGAGCTTACCGCGCGTGAATCAACGCGAATTACGGGAGCGAATTGAGCGACAGCGTTCTGTAGCCACGCCCAAGATCACGCGGACCGACTCCCTCGAGGGTCTCAATCTGGAGATGCACCACACCAGGTCTTCGGTAGATCGACTTGACACGCAGGTTTCCAGTCTGCATCACGATGTGGCCGCGCTTAGTGTGGAGGTGAGTGAGGTTTTCTGATTAATTAAAATATACTCAACTAAGTAATTACGGAAATTAAGGAAACTGAGAATAATACTGAGTATAAACCTGTTTAAAGGGTCATCAATCCTGTTTAAAGGGTCAGTATCAGCTTTCATTTTAAACAGTTTTTGCCTAAAGTTACTGCCTTCGGAACATAAGGAGACAAAAAAAAACAGGACGTTTTTTATTCCTCTCTGCACCCTCGTAGGTCTAGGAACTTTTAATACGTTGGCCTCCTAATGATTATATGAAAAGTTCTGAAGTCAAATATTCTGTTCCAAACCTTTTCACCTAGACCCGTTTATTGAGAATTCGTTGATATGCATATAATCCACATTTAGAATAAACATTCTTTCAACCAAAAATAGTTTTTAATTGAATATTTCATTTCGGCATTATTTTACATCTATGCATTTTGATCAGCTCTAGATGAATGTATCCCACATCATTTCATTTTGTAAAATAAGTAACTTTGTTAATGGTTGTGCCCGATGTTCATCTTAGAAACAAAGTGTTTTTGAATAATTGTTGTGTATTTTATCCCTTATCGGTTAGTTTATAGTAATTCTCACCATGAGAAGTAATTTAGAAATAATTATATTGAAAGTTTCGTAACGAGTTATATCCTAAATGTTCCGTATTAAACTTTGTCTCATTGCTCGTTCTTTAAGTGACTATGCAAACAAAGTTGCTTACACAATACTGATATAATTAATTAATTACTAATACTAATATAATGAAGTCGTTATATAGTTTTCTTAAAACCTTTACAAAGGCTTCTAAAGCCCTATTTTTTAGAATTTTAAGTTCATTGGGTTATAAAGTAAGCGAGATGCATTTTTTACAAATTGTTCAGTATATAATTGAAGACATACTCCTAAATATTTAAGACTTTTTTAATTAATCATTTGAAATACATAGTATCCCACACTTTACACGGGATTTGAAATAAATCGATTAATTAATTTGCCTGTCTAAAACACAATGTGAATATATTTGAGTATTAGTTATTGAAATATCTGCCGGTTAATATAGTTTATTACTGTGTCTAGTGATAAATTATCATCTTCAAGCCTTTTCAGAAAAAAACTACTACTAACCCGAATGAGATAATTCACGTGCATCTGATATGCACGTGAATTATCTCATTCGGGTTCCCTTTTCTATTGGTGGTACGGAAAATTAATAATATGTAAAATTGTTAAAATCAGATTTAGCTTGAACACCATGTTTTAAGTAGGCCTTCCATATTTTAAATTGTGTCAAATTTAAATTGTGTATTTACAATAAATATCTAGTGTGTATTTCAAAATCGTTACAAGGTATACTTTTTTTACATATGACACAATGCTAAAAATTTACTTCAGAGTAACTGTCAATTGATCTTATATATTTATTTACACATATTTTTACCAAAATATTGTAAGCTACCTATTCATAATGATAAAATATTAATTGCTTAACATAATTTATAATTTGTGAAACTTACGTACAATAGTACACGAGAACAATAAGAGACAATGACGACACACTTCGACAAATTTACTTTCACCCATCACATTACAAGTAAATCACATTTTGGTGAGACCGCAATCAAGTGGTTGAGCAATCTGGAAAGCAAATCTGGAGAGTTCGGATATAATTCGGATCTGGAGCAAAAAGGTAATCATTGTATGAACGCAGAAAATTGTCAGATACGAAGAATAAAAATTTACACAATAATACGGAGCACAGGACTTTTCTTTCTTAGCTGGAAGATAAATTTAACAAGCGGAAGGTGTCTTCTGTGTTGCAAAGAACGAAAATATATATACACAAGAGAAAATCGGTAAGAAATAGAAAGAAAAATACTCATACTGTCCCATACGCAGACATCGAAGGAATGTCTTTTGCCCATGTTGAATCATTAAACTTGGCGTCCTGTGGGCTCCCAATAATGGAGTCGAATTCTAATCGGTTTTACACTACTGAAGTTTATAGCAGGCGAATTGACACGAATTGACAATCCTTCGAAATATGCAGCATGAGTCAAGTTTTCGGAAATATTTTTTGGTACATATGCCCATGAAACGTCAATGGCGTATTAATCAACGACCTCATCTAGACGATGCAGGGAAATCCCGTAGACGGCGTTGGACTCATCGAGTGGAACTGAAACCGTTCGCCATCAGCTGCTTTATTTTCGTCTGTAAAAAGCTTCAGGACGTTTGCGAATTACAAAAAACGCCGTAGTCTTCACTCCACCAACAATATTCTTTACCAAAACAGTGATAATTAAAGGCCTAAGATTGGATGTTGGCTCACTTTTTTTCGTGTAAAATAATACGTCTCTGAAATATAGTTTGCAACTCTTTCTTGCTCTTATTGCTTTATATCCGCAAGATACAAGGAGAAAAATTGTGAAAGTGGAACGGAGTACCCTGAAGCGTTTAAGAGATTTACTAAGATATCGTAGTCTACACAATCGAAAGCATTCTGGTAGTCACAAAATGTAATATCTACTTGAAGTTCGAGGCCAATATGTTAAGAGATATACCCAATGAAATAAACAAGGTTCGGGGCTACCAAATGTCAGACACTAAACTCATAGTCTCTGTAGCCCGAATAGATGCTGAGATGTAAAATGAAATCAAATATTTGAGACGATGCAGAAAGGATATCGATTAGTTTGAAATTAATTACCAAACCTAAGCTACTCGCTCCCCAATTGTGGTACACTATCCAATGGTGATTACAAGCACCTGAGAATGATTACAAGGTTACCTAAGGGTGGATAATTAATTTCAAATCAATCGCCTTCCACCCGGATAAAACCTATACTGTTTACCGGGTAATTTTGTAATGTGTCCTTTCTACCTCTATGCGTCAAAATTCAAAAATATTAGAGCAAGCGGAAATATATACCTGGGTGTACCATCGAATCCTATTGATATCTTTTGCTTCGAGAAAGTAAGTTAAAACTCATTATCGAGAGATACGTTTAACATTAACTTTGGTTCTGGCACAATAGTAAGAAATCGTTACCGTATCATCTAATGGAAGAACATTCGGATTGTACACCGATCGGAAACGCCTGGAGAAAGCTTCGGCCACTGCTGGGCTGCGAACTATTGCGTCATCGCATGAAGCGATGTCACGAACACCGCGAGTTGCTTTAGGGCGCTATTGTACGACTGAAACGATGAATAATTGTTCTTTAAGTTGAAATATACTTTATAAAAATAGTCAGGTCTAAAATTCTGTATATCACATTTGGTAGTAGATCGAAGCGATCTAAACATCTTGTAGTCACTAAAGGACCGTTGTTATTTCCAACGTCGATGACAATAATGTTTACGTTTGATGTTGGTAATTCACAGCTGATTAAAGCAAATCGGGTACTGTACCTTATCAGATTTTGAGTCTTGAAGGGAACATATAAGTTGATGCACTAAAAATCCCAATAAAAATCACACTCGGCTAAAGAAAAAATCTACAGAGATATCTACATCGTTCATTGAGTACAAATGGCTTCAATCGATCTCAGACAGGAAACGAAAAGTGAGACATAGTCGCTTTTTGAAAGCACTCGCTCGCTTGTATAACTTTCGACTTTTTTATTAGCCGAATCAATTAATCTTTGAATAATAAATCGCCATATATAGGTTTTAGACCATCCAATATTTAACATGAAAATCAGCTTATTTTATTAACATTAAATAGAAAAAAAAAATAAATCAATCTTTGCTCTATTATCATGATTAGATTTGTTATACATGAATGTCAATTGAAGATGTCAATATTAAACATTTCCTCTACAATGCAGAGTGTACAGCCAAAATTTATTTGTATATTTCCATTAATTTGCTACCAATAGAATTTTATGTATTATATTTTAAGAGATATTTTTGAAAATATCCACAAAAAATATTACCACCTTTATCTTACGAAACAACTGAATGTTACATTTATTAGAAATTAATTCACAGTTTATTATAAAACTATAAGAATGATTTTAAGTTCACAATTTTACATAAATACCATATATTATTCCTATGAAAGAAAGAGTGGGTTATACATTTAAATATATATATATATATATATATATATATATATATATATATATTAAGAAAAATTATCAATAAATTATTATTTTTAAATATGATAAAATATATTGTAAATACATATATAATGTATGCAAGCAGTACACTAACGACAAATGTATATTAACACGATAATGCAATAATAAACTACTACCCAAAAAAAATTAATAAACAGGAATAAAAATATACTCGATGATCGAGGTTTTGCGCGTTACTTTAAACATTACGTGTGTGTACAGATAAACAGTGAGAAAGCAAAATTTTACGCCATTTGGAACATTTCCATCCCAACGATGAATTTTTTCTGTTCATCATCTAAATCGTAAATAATCGTATTATCCTAATCGTAAATAAATTTTCATGAGACTGTTCATTCACGGCATTTAATTGACTACTTTTTACTACAAAATACACCAATAAATACAATGTAGATATTATAACAGTAATAACTACGCAATAGATAACACAAATATATATTATATAGGTTCATAATCGCAAAGACATAGGTAGGAAATACGTCACGACACGTCACTATGGTCAAATAATACAGATTAATTTATAATTAAGAAATTAACCGTCACCTGCAGATGACTATAAAACCCTTCTAGTGTATATTTCGTCCTCTTTCTTACAATATATGTATATTTCGTCTTATATGTATATATTTTCGTCTCATTTTAGCCCAAATATTTACGTCGGACTGCAGCTAGCTGGCGGTAATTATAAGTACCACGAGCGTCTGAGGGGTTAAGTACTTATAAATCCATTATAGTTTCAGCTTAATTCAGATTAATTTTAGGGCTGCATGATTTTGCTCATATATCTACGGCTGATACGTGTATTCATTATAACGCTACAACTTTAATTTTATCGTAATAAATTAGATATTATTTTAGTAATGGTTACAATGCAAAATTTTGACACCACAAAGAAGTATTTAAACGAAAATTGTGGGAATTAAGTTTTCGTTCATATATGAATAAATTTTCTTATTTTTAATTTATACCAGGTTCGGAACGCAATTCAGGCTCTTCAGGAGATGACTGTACCAACACCCTGGCACCCAGCCGCCCACTCAAATCCCAATCTACAATGGAGTGCGCCGCCACCGCTTGCGAGGAGCTGCTCCCATCCGCCTGATGTATTCTGCTGGGAACAGGTAAATTTATCACGCTCTGGAATTGTTGCTTTGCTATGTCTTTTTCAAATTCTTTTATTAGTAAGGTCTGCAAATATAATTTGCCTTAAGTATTTAATTAGTGTAAATACGAAATAAACTAATCAGGCTTCGTAACATCTGGCATATTTGATTCGTATTTCAATAATTACATAATATCATTTTTATTTATTTAATAAAAAATTCAGATAATTACAGACTTTCGCGTTACGGATTTTTTAATAATTAATACCTGGAATAAGATTACTATTTAAAAATTATCATGGACACCTTTCATATCTTAAAAAAAATATAAATATATTTCTTTAATATTTGTACATTTCACTAAATGAAATTTTATAACAACATTTTACCTCGGTTTCGCTTTGCTATGTTTGTAATTAGGGGGGTGCGTTGCATGATTTGCATGTAAGCTTTTGGCTAGCTATTTACTGTAGTTCTAAATTTACATTATTGATTAAAAAGCAACCAGTTTTATTTTATTATGTGTATTATAATATTTCTCGAGTTAAAATGTAGCCATTGCTATATTTCTGTTTAATATATATATATATATATATATATATATATATATATATACACCACCTTTAAAGAAAAATAAATCTGTCCATCTGTTTAGGCGTGATTGAATGACGAACATTTAAATACTTATGTATAGTATAATTACGAATAATGAAAAACTACTACTTACGCACTACGTCTACGCCACGTGAATTGTACACTTCATTAATTAGGTAGAAATTCCTTGCTTGCAAATACTGTTTCGGATTTATTAGATAAAGAACAAACTAATAAATTGATAAAACAAAAAGCAACCTTTGGATATATAATTGTAATGTACATATATAGATAATATCTATAATATCTCTGCCGTTACTTCAGAGGTGGGATATTATATGAAGGGGGATGTTATAGGGATTACCTCTATAAGTATTTTATTATGGATTTAAAAAGACACAAAACTAACCATAATTGCACATGACTTTATTTATATCCCATACGTCTTCTGAACTCATTAATTTGTAAATACTCTCAAAGATTACTCTTCAATTCATTCTTGAGTAGAAACTATATTAACATAGATTCGAAGAGTTAATCAATCCTAAACATCAATTTAGGCAAAATACTAATTTTTGTTAGAACGAAATACAAGCAAAACATTTTATACAGGAGCGGCCGACTTCTCCCGAGAAACCCAAAATAAACCGGTCGACACAGACTGACCCCTTCCTCCACGCCGTCACACAGTACATCGTTGAGCACCCAGCCACCGTCATGCTTCTCTTAGGCCTGGACCCCATGGCGCACCTCACGCCTGTCTTGCCCACCGGGGTCGATTTCTTCGATTCTCGCAGCCGTCGACCAAGCGCCCTTGAGCAGATCGCCGAAGCTGAAAACGGTAGCCACTCCTCGGACACTGCAAGTCACGACAACAGGAGCGAGCTAGAAGAAGTGGTGAGTGAATCGGACAATATCAAGAGGGTGGATGAAGTGAAGAGACGCCCGGAGAGGGATTGGAAAACGAGTAGCCTAAGAAGACATAGATATTCGGCTAGCGACGCGGTGGAAGAATCGGAGCAGCTTCTTTCGCCCACCGCTACGATTCCTGTCACGAGAAGTTTAAAATTTCAAATCGATAGTTGAGTCAATTAATTTTAAGATACACATATGTAATATATATCGCAATTCAATTAATTAATCATTAATGTGTAGTCTTACATTCGTTCTTGTGTAATAATTTGTTAAATGGCCTTAAAAGACTCTTATGAAGGGTCTGTAATAAGTTTTAAACTTAACACCGTCCTAGACGCGGTTAGTTTCTCTAGCTTTTAAAGTCAATATTATATATGTCATATATTCATATATGTCATATATTTTGTTTACGAAAAAATTTACGAAAGTCACTTTCAATATCCGATATTATTGTAGAAATATTCTATTGTTCTCATAATTGCTGCAAATTTACTTCAATAGTACAGCGACAGTTTCTACTATATCGCTAATAGCTTGCAACAGTAAGAAACTTCTTTTAAGCTTGCAAAAAAAGAGTTGGAAATTAATAGGGAATTCAAATGATTTTCTTTTAAATATTTCTCAATGTCTAGAAATTCTGATAGGTAATTTTACATAATGGATGCTTAGATTTACCAAAGTGACACTTTTTTTTATTTTCACGTGTTTATATATATCTATATGAGAACGGTGTTTCTTACTTATTCATCATGTACATAGATCAAATATATGTTTAATGCATTGTTACTATCATATTGTATTTATTGGTATGTGATTTATAATATACCGCATCAAGAAATATTACATAATTTAAACGTATTTATGAGTAAAAAAAAGAATATATGCTCTAATGACACCAGATGATCTCTTAATCCCCCATTTAAATAGAGAGAGTGGACACGAGAAATAAATTATTGATAAGAATTTAATTTTTACGACATTATAACATTAAAAATGGATGTTTTAATTAATATATAATCCTTCATATAGCTAAAACAACTACGAATCTTTGTCATATCAATATATAGTAACAGATCCTATATATAATTTGAAGTTTTAAATACAAAGAAATTATTGTTTTGACTTTTGTAAATAATGTTATTGATTTATTTAATAGATTTTAGAAATTAAGACAATATATCTGTAAAGTCTAGTCATAGCCTCAGTCGTCTACAAAAGGCCCGCTTAATTTTAAATCTTTGTAGGAAATATTTCTCTACGGTATGCTGTGTCTTCCGAACTTTCTCAGAAAGTCTTGATATTATTGAGGTATCAACTTTTTCAAATAAATTATTGAGAGCATCATTTGAATATCAAAATTGAAAATTAAAAAAAATACTTTGAATTATATGGATAATCAATACGAGAAATGTATTTCTTTTTTTTATTATAGAGGGAAATTCGATTTTCCGTGAAAAAAATAGGAAGCATAAATTAAAAAGTATCTCAAAACAGTATTGTTATTATTTAAAAATAGAATAGATTACGTGTCGTCTATGAAGAAGTTTGTTTAAATAGTTTTAGACTAATTATATCAAATATATATATACACACACATATATATATATATATATATATATATATATATATATATATTTCCAATTCACATCTGCTCTAAAACAATATAATCAGTATTATTCTCATAGGGAAGCCCTTGTCGACGACGTAGAAAAAAAAAATTACTTGATTGACACAAATGTAATTTCGCAAATTGTAAACAAAACATCAGTAATGATTTATGAAAATTCACGTATCCAGTATATATATATATATATATATATATATATATATATATATATATATATTATAATATAAATTTTACTGTTGTTGTAAAATATCTAATTTACTGAGAGCATCATTAAATTACAAGTTTTTTTATAAAAAATACTTTGAAATATATGCCTGGTTAAAATAAGAAGACGTATTTCTTTTAAATACGTTATTAGGGAAAGAAATTTAATTTCTCATTACCAAAACCAAGAGCATAAATACAAAAAGTCTAGATAGAAAGTTCAAAAAAAAATCTCAATAATTGTTTTGCCGCCTTCTAAATGTTAAATTGGACATTTTATATCTGTGACAAAATTTGTTTGTATATTGTTTTTATTTATATACTTATTTATTTTCGTGACGTTCGTCTTATTTCTTTTTATAGTGTCGTTTATGAGTTGCTGTGAAATAAGATAATCAAAATTGTTATCACAGGAATAGAGGTTTTAAAAATGTAACGAGAATATATGATTCTTTTTATTGACAGAGAATTCCCTAAAATGTAAAAGATTGCAGTTAATTCATTCATAACATTTAGACTATATATTTAATGTGCCGTAACTGCGTTGTTGTTGCGAAATGTTTGTTTCGAAGTAATGATAAAAAAAAGAATGAAAATTCGAAGATTAATCAAAGGTTCATCACAATATTTCTACATATGTATGAACTTTCAGAATCAGTCAAAAAAAGTATAAAAATGTGCATAACCTTAGAAGCGAGCTTGTCTTCAATGATAGATATCAGGTCATTTATTCACAAATTAATTGATTTGAAAATCTAAGAAATATAGCAGTTACTGCCTATGCGAATGTAATAATTAATCTGATGTCTAATTGTAAAAAATACTATCGAGAGCAAAGCAACCTGCTAGCCTATATGTATATTGATTATGATATTGCTCTCAAAATTTAAATATACCCAATAATCTATAAATTAATGCAGGTGATAATGAAAAATAATATTTTGCATTTATTTTAAGTGGATATTTCAATTATTTTAAATGATAATTGTCTAGTACCTAGCCAATTATTTCATTTCTTAGATGTTACGATCAATTAAGTTTAAGTTTATAGTTGATAAAATTAACGTTACAGATTTAAAACATTTGAAGGATATATATAGAGGCAGTGTAAACAGATGGTGTCAATTTTAATTACTTGTAAGATGACTTGTCTTGAATGCTTCATAAGATATGTAATTTAATTTATATTTTAGAAAAATGTTAAAAAATGTATATATAAACCGAGAAATAGAGGTGAACGTAAATTATCCTAATTTAAAACGAGAAGCGTATTTTTGCTAATCGAAATAATAATCAGGGATTTACTGGAAAATTCGGCAAATAATATTTCGCTTCATTACATTTTCCAATACATAAGTAGGAGGGCAATTTTCGTGTTAAAGTTAAAAATGCAAGATTTTAGAAGTTTCAGTTCAATAAGCTCTTCGGTAAAACTGGATGTGCCCTTGACGTTGTTGACATGAAGTTTTGGAAAATACATATTACTAAGTTTACTGGAAGCTTAGAAGTTTAATTTTCAATGCACATGCACATTCACACGGTATCGTAATGATTACATTGAAATGTTTAACTGCCATTCTTCTTTTTTAATAAGCAGATTGAAATGTAAGAATATGTATATTACGTCAGGTGATAAAGAATTAACTACTTAAAACCGTCGTATGTCGACACTGTGGTCTATTGGGTTGATCACAAGGCATGCGCCGCGGAACCCGGGTTTGAATCCCGGCCGTTCGTCGAGCGGGGCTGGACTGGTGTTCTGGGTGGCTGTAAGAGATTGCTCACATACAGATTTTAGATTTTGAGAGATTGCTTACATAAAGAAATAAATAAAACTACATTAAAATCCTTTCAGTGATTTTTACGAAAAGCGCGAAGAAATAAACATACAAACATACAAACAGACCAATATTTTTAAAAAAATATTAAGATGTTCTATTGTTTTTATTATATCCTCATCGATAACTCTTGTGGCTACCATGAACCTTCCATGAACATACACGCCAATCCTATAATTTTATTATACAGATAAACATAGGTGTAAACTTTAAAGGAGCAATTCGGAAATTTTTTTTTTTAAAAACAAGAAAAACGCAACAAATATTCATTTAAAATCGCACAAGCCCTTAAATGAACATGTACACACACACTGACCGATACTGATGTGATCCATGCTTATTCAGAAAAAAATTCGTGAATAATTTTCGTAATGGATTCTCATGGATATCTTTCTATTTGCTGTGGCAATACTTCCGTCTTTTTGACGCAAGTAAAAACCGAAATTTATAGAAATTTGTTAATTCCACAACTAACATAAGATAGAAATTATAATAAGATATTTCCAAATTAATTTACGCGACGTAGTTTTGGTGGTATGAGATATAATTATGCAATTAAAAATGTAAGATTATAATTTTCTGCTACATCAGAATTATTCATAATGTATTAAAATTATTTTTACGTTATTATAGTTTTAGAAGTGAGGAGTATAAATTCCCGCAATAACTACTACTGCTTTCACTCTGCGTAATATTCTATTTCTTTGAAATCATTTTCATCAAGTTCATGGACAGGTTTAAAAAAATTCCCTTAAATTTAATAATATCAAGAGGTACGTAAAGATAACGGCATATCTAGCCCTGCGCATCTTGTATTAAATATTAGAAAAGTAGCTGTTCACTTATTTCATTTACGTGGACTTTTGCAAAATATTATTATCTGTAAGATTGACAGTTAAACACAGTTAAACGTCTTCATTTCCGTTGAGATAATTGCAATAAAACAAAACCAATATGCAACCCTAGATCCTATAAAATTTACTAGTTAAATGTCCATTAGAATTGCATGTGATGACATGATTCATAAATCAGTAAATATACAAACAGAAAAAGAGACAAAATTCCAAGAACAACATGTTTGTGTTCGTTTATTTTTATTGTCTTTCAAACATTTTTTTGTAAATATCTTCAATGTACAGACATGCCAATTCTACAATTTTATTAAATGTAAAGATTATATTTTTTACTCGCGTGTTACAATTATTGATTATTTGTTTATATTTTACCAGTATAAAATTCTTTACGTTTCTCGCGATATTGACGCACAAATGAGTTTACCTATAGCTTTCTAGACACAAATGAATTTTTCCAAATACAACAAGATTAACTGTCTAAAAAGTAGTAGTATATATTAGAAAATAAGAGAATAAATTTACCACAATTATAAAGAAAAGATTCAGAAAATAAATAACTCTTTTTAATTATGATTAAATGTACAGTGATAATTATAAATACTGTTAGCCTTTAAATATTTTTTTTGTATAAAGCGCGTTTAAGTTTCTATTCTACATAACAGGCAAAATAAAAAAAAAATATTTTTCAGACTCGCTTTATATAGCAGTTGGCAGTCTCCTAGAAATATAAAAAAAATGGTTAAATGAAACTTCAGTCGCCACAAGATGATTTGTATTAAATATAGATAAAAATCTTTATAGTGTGAAGGCTTCATTCAATTAAAAATTCTTCTGACAAAGACACGAATTTTGTTTATGAAGAAAAAAGAGTATATTTAATTAATCATAAAATCAAATTAAAGATAAATACTTGTAAAATATTTAATAATATTTTAGATTTAATTTTTAGGGATATAAATATGATGTATAAAATTTAAATATGTATATAATAAGGTCGAAATAAACTATCTATTTTCTACAAATCGTGCTAAAATTTGATCTGCTATGCAATATTTATTATTACGGAGCCTGAGTGGACTCGAATTAGTTACTTTTGACACTTGGATCTTCGATAAAGAATAATTAACTCGCATTGTAGATATTTCATGTAAACAATTTATTTCGTATATTTGGCAGATTAACTCATAAATATTTATAGATCAGCCTTATAAGCAGCCTAATTAATTATATTACACATCTGCTCATTGTTATATATGTGCGTGAAATATATATTTATAATAATCGTGGCGTTGTTGCATTAACTGATTTCTTGCATTAAATTGGTCATAAACCAGAAACAATGAGTGTATATTTTCATTTGCAGATATTTTAGTGGAAATTTCTTTTTCTTCCTTTGACAAGCGATATTTTTAATTTTTCGTTCAATTTATGTTTTCAGAAACACATAAACTGTTTGAATTTTTCTACTTTATTTTAGAAATGTTTGAGAGTTTTTATTTTCAACAACACAATAATTTTTAATATCGAATTCGTAAAATTCTTCCAAATTTTTTATTTCATATTGAAGGGTTTTCCAATAACTTTTTTCTTAAATACTTCTTTTCTCTTTTTACGTCAATAAAGGACATAAAATAAAATTTTACAGTCATAAATTAAATCACTTCCATTAGATTGCAGACATGTAGGTTTTGTCCGTACTCTATATATTTAAAGGATATTAATTACTTATATGAGACTTAAACAGTTTTTCGTTAAAGTGAAAAGGTTATTTCCGAGGTGTATTTTAGATTTCACTTGCAGAAAAATAAAACAGAAAGATTAAGTATAATTTTATAATTAGGAGTAATTTGTTCATCCAGAACCGAACTAAGTTTTACGATAAAATATTTTAATTCAATCTTTATTTGGAACAATAAATTTCTGTAGATGTTTCACCGAAATAGTAGGCGATGGAAATATATGGTGAATACTTATGTGGCTAATACCACTTTAATATTTTAGAGAAATATGTATTAATGTGATAAAACTTACAGCTCATGACTATTTTATGATATTTGTCATTTTGAGTTCTTGTGTCACAATATTTGAAATTCACTTGAACGATATTGTGTTACTTGATACGTTGTTGTAAATTTTTCTGAAAATTTTGTGGAAAATGTGACATATGTTTCCAATAAAGTGATCAAATCTTATATTTGTTTATTTATTTTTCATCACCCTTATAATAGCTATCATCAAATTTAGAATTAGTTTTTTGATTATTTCAATTTAAATCCTTGTTTTTTAGAAAGAAATAATTCAAAAAGTGTTTTTCTTTATTAGCACGATTGCCATTTCTCTGTAAATGTATGTCTCTTATAGACTGAAATCATTTGTGCGTGGTAAAGAAGATAGTTAAATTGAAGAACTTAGTATAGAACGGGAGCAGAATTTATGAAATCATCTCTAGGTTACTTTTCTGCGTATATAATAATAACTTCGAAAGCTTTTTTCTAAGAAATACATTACGAATGAACATGTAGATGCACTTACTGCTACCTACCGACGATACATTGTTAAGCGTACATGATGACTTCAAATAATTACAAATAATAAAATTGCTTAAGACAATTCTAAACAATAGCCAATACGCGGCAAACAATGAATTTAGCCCGCGCATGGCACAGTGGAACCATGGCGTAGTGGAAAGCTTGCAGCCCGCGCTTCGCAACGCACCACCTGAAGAGCCACATTTCTGCATCCCACGACGGTCGACGGTAGACTGTGAGATGATAAACACCAATATGACCTAACGCTAGACCGGAATTTATGTTCGTAGTGGACACGAGTCTCTTTTATTAAATATTAGATAGTAATTCTTGTAATAATTATCATAATTAAATAAGTCTGTTTTTTAAAAACATTACTTTATCGAACCCCGTAACAGGGGTGTCAGAAGTGGTATGATTGGGTCTTCCTGTTGCCGATCCTAATTACTATTTCATCTTGTGTCCACCTTTGCGTCTCACAATATTTACTAATTCCACTATTTCTGAAAATGGAAAAGAAGTCAAAGTAAATTCGCTGAATCCTGCAAATTTATTTCAAATAAAAAACAACGCCGTATCCTGATTAGTGTCTCGCCAGTTCGTTACCTGGTCACTGCATCCTAGTCAACTTCTTATTGATCGCTGTGCGCCGCATATTCATCTGCCTAAAATGTCGCTGCTGTCTCTGCTGGAAGAAATCCTCAAGACATCCTGCCTGAATCACCTGCACGTCGCCGCTAAGTCCTGTTTCTTGAAAAATTTTCGTCGAATTGATGTCGCTGTTCTTGGAAATCGACATCATCGTGCTGGTAGTGTGAGTAAAATATTTCCATCATCTTATCAATAAAGCTTACATCTATTAAAATGCCACTTTCAAATGAACACAAATCTTCTCAAACCGAAGAATTCCCTATTCAAGTCGCCTGTAATTAACACTTGTATAGGAGAACGTGGAACATTAACAGCGTCTCTAACTAATTACCAAAATGCGCTTGACTTGGCATCCGAAGGCCAAAAGGATTTGTTACTTAAATATATGTTTTTTCGTCTCGAAAGCATGGATCAAATTGCTTGCTCAAATGAAAGTTTTGAAAAATTCGAGGAATTAAGTTCTTTTCTAAAACAACATTTCGGTGAAAAGAAATATTATAATCATTTGTTATTAGAACTGTAAACAAAAAATCAATGAATACATAGCTCAATAGGAATTAAGAATAGAAAGTTGTTTAAAAGATCTACAATCCGAAATTCATAAATCAGATTCGTTGAAAAACGAAAGTCGCATAGCCATCCTCGCTTAAATAATATAGTTCGCTGTAGAGACCCAAAAAATTTAAATTAACATCGCGATAGAAGAAGAAAAAGTACAAAACATGAATTTTTATAAACATACATAAAAGTAAATGTTTGTAATATTTAAGCCTAAACTGAAGCTTTCCAAACTCAAAAACAAGTCACAATAATAAACATCAACCTTCGCGTAAACCGCTATTTAATTCTTTCTTTAATTCTAATAACAGTCAAAATAATAATCCCATGGTTTCCAAATACTATAAAAATATAGGCCATAATATTCCAGAATACGGTAAACGCGCATATAACAATTCCAACCCAGAGAACTATTCTAAATATAATAACGATCGTCAATACCATATCGACTATCCTCAATTATCAAAAAATGACAAATTAATTGACAATGTCCTCAAGCAGACTTTAAATGATCGGGTTACATAGTCGTGCCGTCGTAGTCTCAAAATCCTAGGCACTCAAATTCTAAAAGTAATCCTAGGTTAAGCACTAAATCCTCTGTATCGTATGTAAAATATAATATTAAATCGCATAAAAAAATTACTGCTTCCACTAAATCTTATACAAATTTATATAAAAAACGAATTATTAAATCCACTGTATCTAGGGCCAATTTATACAACAAACTCAGTGTTAAATCCACTGAATGTCATACTAAATCCAACACTTAGTTGTATTTAAAACTTATTACTATTTCCACTGAATCTAATTTTGAAAATTTTATATCGGCTAGAAAGCCAATTTATAAAAATAAAAATACTAAATTTACATCTCAACCTCCTCTCACTGAGGCCGTTGTTTCGTTGAGTTCAGCACATTAGCAGAGTAAAATTAACTCGGAGTATCAATCTGCCCTTCCTACTAATCCAAATCCTAAACCTAATCCAACTGTTTCATTGTTCGAACTAAAAGCCTCTTCAAGCAAGGTCTCCTTGCCTCATGTCTTCCTGAAAATAAAGCAATCCAACAATCCACTCCGTTTCCTTATCGATGCTGGTGCATGAGTTAGTGTTGTCAAGGCAAACAGTCTATCAAAAAACACAAAATTATGACTCATACTACGAAACTTTAGGTAGTATTCAATTCAATCTATTCCGTCGTCTCAGCAAATTTTGACTACAAATTCCATGTCTTTGATGATAATATAAAATTTAAGTATGATGGCACATTAGGTAATAACTTCCTGAGAAACATTGACATTCAATATTTTAAATAGTGCAATAATGTTCAAGGATATCTTTGCCTATAAGTTTTGATCAACCGACCTATACTATTCCCCCGCATTCTGAAATTATTATAGAATGTCTTGTTTTAAATGATCCTAGCTAATTTAATAATTTCACTGAAGTACTTGTCTTTGACCATAGTATTTCGGAAGATCAAACTTAATCAAACCCCCGCATAGATCTCTGTTTTAAATACCACTAAATTCGAAGTCCTCATTAAGGATTGGCCCGTTAAACTAAGTCCTTTAGACAAACCTCCAACCTAACAAATTTCCAACCCAAGATGAAGTCAAAACAATAAATAGTAACCAAATTTCAAATCCAAATAGACCCCAAAAGTCATCGATCTCATACGTACATCTCTTCTAATTACCGAAAAAACCAAGGTTCTATTAGATTTTTATTTTCAATACCATAATATATTCTACTTAGAAGGAGAGCCCTTTTCTTACCTAAATGCTATCGAGCACTCCATTAAGACTAAAGATGATGTTCCAATCTATACCAAATCCTATCTTTTTCCCGAGTGTCATAAGGAAGAAGTCGAAACTCAAATAAAGAAAATGCTCGAACAAGACATTCAACAGATGAAGTTTAAGGCTGAAGATGCACCTAAAACTGCTTTTTTTTAAAGATATTACGAATTCACTCGTATGCCCTTGGGCCTCAAAAATGCTCCAGCTACGTTCCAAAAACTGGTGAATACTGTCGTTTCAGGCCTGCAAGGTCTCCACTGTTATATTTATTTAGATGACGCTGTCCTGTATTCACACGACCTTGACTCCCATATACAAATCCTTGTAACTACGATGAAATACTTATAGGTACGGCTATAATTCCATTGCCCACAAATTGCACAGCATTTTAGAAAACATTACAATTTTTCAGTTCAAATGATAATTACATTTCTAATTTTACTAATTTTATTTTAAACTTTAATCTAATTGATGACGGTTGTTACGAACGCTCAAGAGCTATTAAAACGATACCTCATTTACCATTCGTTAAATAAACTAGTAATAATAATTTCGATTTCCTCTTGAAAGCTAGCATTCATCTCTACCATTATGAAAATGATTTATAAAAACTCGAAAACCCTTCTCATTTGGAGAAATATAATTATCATTATCCATTTCTTACCTATGTTATTGTAGGTTTATTTTATTTTTATATGTTATTTAAAAGTAAAAGATTTATATGTCGTAAGAACCCTATTGAATACTGTATTCAAGTGTGTAGTCAATGTAAAAACGATAAAAAGATAAATTCAAAACAGGAAACTGATCGTGGAATTGAACATGGTAATGAAGATGAAATATATACTACGTTTGCCGGTCCCATTGAAAAGAAGCATAAAATAATATGCTTGCTAATCTTAGTTCATATGAATATTTGTTATAGTTATAAAACTATTTGTAATTAGATGTAATCAATATTACTAGCCTATTAATACGATTTCTCCATTATAAAAAAAATAATTTTTATTACTGTCAAGTCTTTTCCGACTCCCACTCAATTTCTGCTATTTCTTAATTCAACATCAATTTAAGGGATTATGATTCATCTTGTCGGGGGGGGGGGAGGTTGTTACAAACACTCCTTCCCACGAACAAAATTATGAATATATGGCTGACCAAGCAGTGATTAACACGAATTTTGTGAGAAATACAATCTGACACAAAATGCATTATTTTCATGATAAACACAAATCTGACCTAACGCCAGACCGGATTTGATATTCGTAGTGGACACAAGTCCCTCTATTAATTATTAAATAGTCATTTTCGTAACAATTATTATAATGAAATAAATGTCTGTTTTTTAAAATACTATTTTATCGAACCCCATAACAGTACGAAGTTCAAAGCGTTAAAAAAAGTGTAATGGGCTAATTACAGGCACAAGTTTTATTGACGTATCCAATTATTTACTGACAGTTGTAAGCATTGTTCGTTTTGGTTTAAAAGTTTTGCGTTCAACAAAAGTATTAAAATGAATACAAAAAAGACACTTATGGAAACAGAGAAAAGGTTATTGTTGTATATATTTGTCTCTTGAAAGGCGTATTTGAAAATAAACGCATCGACGGAGCAAATGTGAAGATGAAAAAAAGGCCGAGATACCTATTTAATGCTTGTGGTATTATTATTCATACAGGTAATTATGTGACTGTAATTACCATAAGTACAGCCAAATGCTTATAGTCATAGGAAAAATATTATTTATTTATTTATTGAAAGGCTCACAAAACAAATTACAGTCATGTAGATATATAATAAAAAGAACAGTGTATAAAACTGGATTATAATTCGAATTATGTGTACACAAAATGTGTTTCTTTTAAAGCTTATTATTTTCTACATACTAAACAAAATATTAATTCTATCGTTGTTGGTTTTAGTTTATAAATATTATATTTTGTATTTAATTTTTAAATGTTAATAACTTCGTTTCAAAAATATCCAAGGACGGGTGTTGAGAAACAATATCGTAATGCAATTGGAGCATTCGAATTATGGGGTTATAAAAAGAGGTATTATTGTTATAAACTTGTGGTACGATAAATCTCTGTAATGGTATGAGTCAAGTGTTGAAATTGATTAGAGAGAGAAAATAGGGCTAGTCAACATGCGAATGTATGATTTTATATAAATACAAAACAACAGCGCTTTTTCTCCATGCAGTTAGATGAAAAATTAAATCCCTAACATAATTGTTTTTTAAATAACGTGCTAAGAAACATATACTTTATTTGTTTTTTTAGACAATATTTATATTTTCTAGACTATGGCTTCATATAAAACCTAAACCGAGATGAGAGTTGACAAAAGAAAGGCAGCAGCGGATGCCCCCCGGAGGAGGAGACCGTGTCGTTTCCTTAATAGCAACAGGGTTAATTATGGAGGACACATCAAAAGATTCTGTCCAGCAATTGAATCAAGGTAAACAATGCAAATTTTGATACATGTACAATTAATTTTTTATTTATAATGTTTTTAGGAACTGATTAATATAGTAAGGGGGCACCGAAAGTTTTTACATTGATTTATTTGAAGTGAATTTTAATCGAATTTGCATTTAATACTGAAGAAGCAGTATTACAAACGAAAGCAGATTGTAATTTTATCACATTTAAAATTAAAAATTTTAACGTTCATTTAAAAACCATTCAATTTGACTTTAATTTTATTTTCTTTCTAGTGATATGCGAATATGTGTTGAAATTTAAAATTTAAAAATTTGAAAAAAAAGGAATTGTATGAGGCATGAAATGGAGCTGAGACAACGAACAGAAGACGAGCTCCATGAAATCCGCAAGAAAATTTTTTGAAGTCAAGCTCGAGAAGCGAAGGCTCGTTCTGAAGTAGGGGGAATTGAAAAATAAATGAAATACGTTTTTAGATTATTCATTTTTTTATTGATAGATTTTTATTCCATTTTGTCTTTTTAAATATTTTTTTCTTATTTAATTTTTATTTTATAAAGAACTTTTTATACACTTTTTCTATTATTTTTGTTTTCGTTACTTTAATTTTTAATAATTTTTGTGCTCATATTGTGTTTTATTTTATTTTTTTTTTAAATTTCACAACGGACAGTTAAATTTTCAATAATAAATCATATGGCCATTATTTTGTCGTGTGTAGAAAGGAAGTGTAGCAGGTTTTTTAAAACATTTAAAAGCTAAAAGATGTTAATATTTTTATTTTTGAGCTTGCACAAAAATGGTGAAAATTATTTAGTAAATTTTAAAGTCGCCTTTTTGTTGTCAAGCTTTTTTAATAAAAGTCTATAAGTATACATTACAGTTTGGTAAGGGATTGGTAAAACAAATGTTAAACAAAATGGTTTATTAACCAATGAAATAGGATTTTCAATTTGAAAGGTTCTGAGAAAATGGTTTGTATTATCTAGTTCAAGCTAATCTAATACACGTTTTTGATTTAGATATGACCAAACTGAACCATACATTTTATGTCAATAGCAGAATTTTTACTTAATGTAGCTTCTGTCATTATTTGTACTCAAATTCAATTTAACAGAACAAAACATGTTTTGCAAGTATACGTATTAATAATTTCTTGAATTACGGCCGTCACTGGCATATGTCATCTAGTCCAAACTAATTCAATGCACGTCTCGACATTCTGGCTGTAGGTAAAGTGAACCATCCAGTGCAAACTAATTGTGATGCGCATTTTAATATTCTAGCTATAGGTAAAAGGAATCATGTCGCTATTTAGATTGAATTTTAATATTAGAGTTTTTGCATTCCAATTTATATTATTAATAAATAACTTTTTAAAATACTATATATGTCTTTGTAAGAATTTATTAAATAACAAAATGTGAATTATAAATAGGATTAATACATTCCTAAATTAAAGCAGTGCTAAGGCATTTTAACCCTGATTTCTAATTGGTGTCACTATCCTGTAGTTAAATAATAATGATACAAGTCCTATGGATACAAGGGTCCGTAATACTATCCATACATTTGGAAATGAATTGTATGTTTATTAATGTTAGAGGGATGAGATTGTTACAAAGGAAAAATGTCACAAATAATACCGTTTTCAAACCTTTACACCTGTACATATAAATATCAAATATTAATAGCCCACCTGAAGAATTTAATTTTGAAAGTTGCATTTTTGAAAAAAAATTAGTTTGTAAAAAATATTGGTGTTTCTAAGACATATTATTGTACAAAAAACATCAAATTAATTCTGTTATATAATATTGTACCCTGTTATTTTTACTAATGCAAAAAAAAAAGAAAACTCTTTTGCTTCACAAGATTTATAATTTTGCAAGAACTAACACGATATGCCACCTTAATGTCCCTCCATTAAAAGCGGATAGCCGGCCGTTATTCGGCAAAATTGTGCCATGTGTCGATTTTCTGTTTTATTTTCGCTATAAATAGTGGCAGTTGGCAGGGAAATATGATTAAATAAGATGTGTGTGAAAATCTGTGAGGTAATGATCATTTAACCGTATGTAATTGGCTTGCAAGGTCAGTTTGAATGATTTCAGGATGACGGATGTCGATTTTCGAATTTCTAGGATTTTCGAATTTTATTTAGTTGCCTTGTGAGTGATTTTTTATTATATATAAATAAATTAGCATTTGCGTTGTAGGATATTTAAATACAGGTTTCATGGGTGAGTAAGCATAATTTGGAATTTAAACTTAGTTTTTAATGTGCTGTTGCTATTTTCTATAAAATAAATTTTAAATGAAATAGTAGCGAACGATTTTAAGTAACACTAAAGTAAACATTCAATGATGAAAATATCTCAAAATTTCTAGAATACGATCAATAGCAGTCACCAATTATTAACGTAATAATCTGAATGATAGAATAATATCAAACGTTTGATAAATTATCACTTTAAATGAACTGAACATAGCAGCATCCGATGGATGTAAATAAATATTATTGATAAGCATGGATGAAATTTATTGATAAACGTGGATAAAAATATATTCTACCTATATATATATATATATATATATATATATATATATATATATATATATATATATATATATATATATATATATATATATATATATATATATATATATATATATATATATATATATATATATATATATATATATATATATATATATATATATATATATATATATATATATATATATATATATATATATATATATATATATATATATATATATATATATATATATATATATATATATATATATATATATATATATATATATATATATATATATATATATAAATGGCAGCATTTAATGAGTGTGAGTGAATATTACGATTGAGTGTCGATAAAAATAATAATTTATTACAAGAGCTTGGATAGCATTTTACACCCTTACAATAATAACACAACATCTTGTTAGGAGATGATTCCATTATGGAAATAATATGAATCATAATTGAATCGAACTAAGTTTGAAATTGCAGAGAATGCTACATAATCTATAATATTAGAAAATAGTTGAAAGCAACGAATACTCATAACTACGGTCTGCAGAGGATATAAAAGAAAATAATACACCAAAACCTAAAAAGCCTCCTGAAAAAAATTAGTACAATAAGAAAATAAATCTAGTAGCAAATGTTCATTAGAATTAACTTTACAATCGCATTTTCGATCAAATTTTTATTTTCACATTTTGAGGCAAAGTTTGTTATTCAAGTGCAAAGTCATCCCACTTGATGATATGTTTAGTTTTCTGTCACCTTCCGGTCAGCCACTTGATATTCAGGACATGCTCTTTATTTTCTCTCTGTTCATTTGCATTTTATGTACAATCCGCTTAATGTATTCTTTGTATCTTTAAAAAAATACTTTCGCATTTGCATATCTATAGTATTCTGTGTTAAATTTACATCAGTCAATACATATTCTTATCAAATTTATTATTTCCACTCTATTCATTTATATTTTACGTACAACCTGCTAAATATATTCTTCTGTAAGTTTTAATGACAATTTCTACGCGTGATTTTACACATTTACTTCTTAATATATTTCTTCAAAATTTTTTCACATATGCAAATATATAGTATTTTGTGTTAAATTGACATTTGTCACTACATGTTCGCGTCAAATTTGTTATTTCCTCTGCTTTCATTTGTCTTTTACATACAATCCGCTAAATGTTCTCTTTTACAATAAAGTCAATTTTTGTATCATCCGTTTTTCTGAACTTTTATTTCCTACTTTACCCCTCAATACGCTCTTAAAGATTTCCTCTTTGCCACAATTGCTTACTTGTCATCAAAATTGTTTTACGTCAATCAAAATTGTTTTACACACAATCTGTAATTTACTTCGGTTCTAATTTTTGAACAAGTTAAAAATTTTTTTTTTTAAATATTCTTTCTTACAGCGTTAAATTACGTTTAATTAATTTGAGATTATTGTTAACTTATCCAACTGTACAAAGATACGTTTATAACTACAGACTGACCAACAAAGACGCAGTCATTTTTCAAAAACATTTTAAATATATATTGTAGAGAATCGATGTATATTGAGATATCACGAGCTATCCAACATTGAGAGATGTAACTTATAGTATAGATATATTATAAAAACGTTGAAATGTATTTAAATTAACTTAACATTTTGTTATCATGTGAAAAGTTATCAAAATTCAGGTATCGTTTGCCTCCTATAAGTTGCTATACAAAAAGGGAGTGAAGCAATATGGTAGCTTGTGATATTCATGATTATGTACCATTGAAGTCCAAAAGTGTCAACGATCTATTCAGTATTGATCGTAATCATTACAAAATAATGTTTAATCTGGCTAATAGGAGAAATATTCTTAGATTCAGTATTACGAAGTACTTTACCATAAGTATTTCATTATATCTAATCTAGACAATATTTTTATATGGAGCATTAATCTATACTTATTTTTATACACGAGGAGACATCTGAAATATCTGATTAAAATGTATCTTACTTACTTACTTCTTACTTATATCTTCATTATAAAGGAATTGAGAATCAAAGAAAAAGTTTCGTTGACTGTCCAAAGTTCTTTAACCGAAGCTCTTCATTCAACGTCAATTTCGCATATATTGCTTCAATAATAAGTAAATTTGAAATCCTCTAATAACACTGAGCTATGTCAGGAATAAAAGAATGTTAAGTAGAACTCACGTTTGGAGGGTTGCTTGTCGTTATATCATATTGTAAAGTTTGATAGAATAAAAACAGAAATTAAAAATATTTGATTTATCATGTAATCATTACACATATATTTATAAATCAGTATTTTTTCCTTTACTTTTATGAGACATTTCTTCGTTCCAAAACGTTCCGTTTATTTTATTCTGTGCACGGAATGGAACCTTCATACCCATATCGCATAAATATAAAACTACACTTATCTAACAAGGATTTAATATTTAGTTATATGAAATTATGTAGTATTACTTATTAATTAAAATATGAAATTAAAAATTCGTACATTCCGTCATCTAATATTAACTATCTAAATTTTTTGTTTTGTATTTTCAGTTCAGTAACTTCCTCGATTGTTGTGCATATAATACTAGACGTATATACACTCCACTACTTCGATTCCTATGGTATTGTTAAAACAAAATTAAGAAACAAAGTTTTCTTTTCAAGGAAAAATTACTTTTAATTTTTACAAAAAACACGTTTCAAATGTACTCATGTTTGATGCACAGAATTATCTGCAGGAATATATACATTATTTGCTAAAATATCTCTAGATTTTCCACTCATTTTCTAAAATTTGTAAGAAATTTCGATAGAGATTTTTTACCTACGTAATGTACTTAATATCCAATTGAAATCTAGAATTTAATTCGACGTTGTCATCGTGCGATAAAGTGATAAGAATATAACGTATTTCAATTAAATTATAAGAAGACATGTATAGAAAGACATAATTTTGAAAAACCATTAAAAACAACTTTTCCACATCGTAATTTGTAAAAATAAAAAAACTCATTTAGAAAATAAAATATGTAAAAAGATGCAACACAGACGAAATATAGAGAGTAAAAATGAAGAATAACAAATAGAATGTTTTAAGGAATGAAGACGATTTCTCAAGTATAGCCAAACCCTGGTTACTATTACGAAAACACATGTCATTGACTTTCAACTCCAATTACATAACGTTTGTAAAACCTAGTTTCCTTTATTCAGGTGTCGATTTCTATGTCATTTTTGAGATTTTCATTTAATTTTATGTGATTTCTATCGCACCTGGAATTTTTTTTTATAATATCTATTATCTACTATTATTTTGTCTTAGAGAAAAGGAAACAAAAATTAGAAACTAAAAATTGCTTTCCGGTTTTATCAATCGAAATATCGTTTTTAATGCCAGGACCAATGCACAGGTATAAAGCGCGCATAAAGGACAAATGCACACTGCTTATAACCGTATTTGGCAAATTTTTAAAAGCAAGTTTATATAAACGATTAATTCATATATTTTATAATTTAGTTAAAAAAGGACATTAAAAGTTTGAAAACTTGTTTATTTCTGTAATTAGGAATGAATTTATTAGGTCATTGGTTATTTCTGTAGTGAATTACCAAAGTAATTATCAACTTTGTTTTTACCATTAAACTCGTACATATATGCAACTTTCTAAAGTTACTAACTGCCATATTCGGTTTGCACCAAATGATTATATATTCGATAACTTGAATTATGTAAGTAAACTTTGTGGATAAATAAACTCTATAACCGAAAAGTGAAATTTTGCATTTTGTCTTAAAATAGAGAATGCGATATACAAGGAAATCACGAAACTATTTTGCATTTGATACATTTTAATATATATATATATATAGGTGATCCTTCTATAAACTTGTAAATTTAGCAAAATAATAAAGTTTTATAACGACATTGTAAAAACCTTGCTTTTCACGACCAAATATATGTTATTATTTATTTGGAAATTGTGCACGCAATAAATAAAATATTTCGCTTACTTCTTTTAAATACTTATAGTCACAAAAAAATATTCAAAAATATTGAAATTTTACCGGTAACTATTTAAATACAACAAAGATTTTAATTTGAGGTTTCATTTAAAAACTGTGTCATCATATACTCAACTCAAGATATTCACATTATTTGCACTAGTCGATTAAAACAGCAAAACTCTAATAAGTAGATAATTGATGAATAGTGAGTCACTTTTATCTTTTCATGTTAAGTAACGTATTTCAAAAACCGATATTAAATATATGTGCTGATGATACTTTGGTATAAAAAGAGCTTATAAAAGATAAGGAAATGAGGAAAATTCAATATCAGCTGTAATATTAATTCATGGTACATCATATGGAAAGCTTACATTAGGAATAAATTCAAATGAGCCTAGCATTAGCCTAACATGAACCGTCTGAATATTTGTATGGGCTAAGCTATTGACGATTAAGCTATCAATATATGATTGGTCTAATCCGATCGTACTCCAAATCAATGAAATGCAAAAAGGAAACTTCACCATATTGGCAAATTCTAAATTGAAATTAGATTTTCCTCCATATTCGGCCACTTTTACGTATCCGTTATATTTTACAATGCAAAACGATGACACGTTTTTGACGACGATCATTCGTCAGAAAGACATTCGTAAGTTAATCTTATCATTCGTAACATAATCTTGTCATATTATCAAATTATATTTTCTTTTATTTTAGGTTGTTTTGAATGTAAAAGTAAGTTTATTACATTCCATTTGCTGTTATTGACCGTGTTTAATTTATGTTAATAACGCGTGTTATTAACATAAATTAATTAAATATTAATAACACGCGTGTATAGTAACACGCATGTGCATCTTACTTTCTTCTTTCAATGGTGTCTAGCTTTTCAAAGTGACTTCTTTAGCCATTTAAATTATTGGTACTCTTTTTTATACCTAAATTTGATACAACAACGTTTTGTTAGGTAACTTTTGTATTTACCTACCCAATATTTTTCTTTTCTTGTTATTATGTTTCACCCGCGGCTTGCATTCTTACATTTTTTACAGTGAAATATTTCTCCTGTAACATTCTTTCCATCTCAAATGTATTTTCAACCGAGATCTTATATCGTAGCTAAAACTTTACACCAAGTCACCGTATTATTCTAAAGCCCATTTAAGCTTGCACGTTGGGTTTTACTGCCTTATTGAAAGTAAGCGAATTACATGTTTTTACAGAATATTTGAACAGAAGAACTTTAATTTTAAACAGTACTATAACCATCCTTTCAGTAAAAGTTTAGTACTTTTCATGTGATGCTCATACATAAATATAAATAAATAAACAAGAAAGACAAAAAACGTGACTTGGAAACTATTGGAAGTTATGAAAATTGGCCAAAATTTAAATTTAAATTTATTTTAATTTGGTATTGTTTTTGGGTGACGCTCGGACAAGCTGATCGACATAAATTCTATAAATGGGTTTCAGATACAGTGTACAGACAAACTCCTATTACAATTCTTAATAGAATAGATTTTACAAATTTTTCAATAGACTTTTGATGTCTTCAAATTTAACTTTCTTTCTGGCATTTTCAATAAGATTGGCTCTTTATTTTGTACTTTATTATTTTTTCTTGTATACATATTTTTAAACTAGCTGTTTAGAATTTCACCAAGTATTCTTGTAAATAACTCATAATTTATTCTCATTTTTGAGCTCCAGGGAGTCCAGTGGATTTACAGGTGAGATTTTTTTAAATTTTTAACCAAATCTAACAATACACTATTGATAGCAGGACTCATGTGATATTTAATCAATAAAATTGATTTTGACTTTATAATTATTTACGTATAAACGTTGAAATTAATAATTAGTTATTTAATGGAGGTTGCAAATTATGATAATTCAAATATAATTATAATTATGTTTATATACATGACTTATTTGTGTTTTAGAATATTTTCACAACCTTATCTAATAATCTTAACAATGTATTTTTATGACCATATTCATAATCAATTTTATTAAAGTTTTATTCAAATTATAATCAGAAATAACACGAGAAAAACAATCAAGTTAACACGGCTGGAATTTAATAGTGTATGTTACAGCGCGCGTCAAATGCAGCAACCCGTAATTAAATTAAAAGTGAATATCGGAACTTTATATTTTTTTTACAAATTTTCGTTAATACCGGTGAGTAATAAGAAGAGTACTCTTTAGAACATCAAAAATGTAGCCAACTAACAAGTTCATAACTTATCTACCATTTTTAGAAATAGTCTTGGTCTTCGAAATCTCTTTGGAATATTGAGAGAAACAGTCAGCTCGCTTTTTTTTAAGATATCAAAATTTAAATTTAATATTATTAATTATATAATATTTAACCCAAATTAAATTATTTACTTAATATAATATTTTAAAATTTATCCCACACAATATTGGGAGTAATAGTTCAGGTATGTTATTAGGTTTTAATTTACTTTTTTAAAATGCGCGGTTGGGAATGGGGAATAATGGATCTAACTAAAAATATTTCATAACATTTTTAGTCGCATTTAAAAATACTCGCTAATATCATTTGATCGGGTAGGCGAAATAAATCTATCTCAAAGTTCCATAAATTGACTAAACGCATAAAACTGCAGAATACACACACAAATATATACCTTTGCTGATATGCCACCTGAAGATGTTGTAATACAACAAAGCCTAGGTCGTGGTAAAAAAAATTAAAGAAAGTAGAAATAATACTACATTACCTAGTGTCATTTAATTGTGAATAATGAATTTCTACACGATGAACGCCAAATATATTCAATATATGCATACATACATATATATATATATATATATATATATATATATATATATATATATATATATATATGTATATATATATATATATATATATATATATATATATATATATATAAATATATTTATTTACAATCGCAAAATATTTCAAAACTACTGCCCTATGATATTGGCACATAAGATGGACGGATAAACATGACGAAATGATAAGGTTCCTAGTTTGCCACCGAACTCCATTAAATGATCCTTTATTTTTATCGGTATGAAATTGCATCCAACAATACTAATATTAATTAACTTCATCGAAAAAATTATCGATAACAGGATTTAATACGGCGTAAATGTCAAATTAATACTTTTACACTTAATGTAAAAATATTTCACACTTAAATCAAATTACGTGATGTAGTATTATTTCTACTTTCTTTAATTTCTTTACCACGAGCGTTTCGTTGTATTACAACATCTTCAGATGGGATATTAGCAAATATTAACTCTTAAGAACATACAACAGCATTTATATGTTTCAAACACAATAGCGGAAGCCGGGGTTATGCGGGTTTTTTCACTGCTTATGTTAGTGAATTTATTGCAAGGGCGCGGTGTAGGTTTTATTATATTTCCGAGAGTTATATGATATACCAGTATTTTAGTGAGGGTAATAAATTTAATTGTTGTTATTATGTGAGGTTGTATAATGCAAATGTTCCGGTTTACGTAATAAAATTAAATGGACGTTATTATCGGTATTAATTTATATAAAAGCAAGGGTATTTGAAAGTAAGGACAAAGTAATATCACAGTTAAGTAATAATTCAAGCAGAACTATGGTTTAATATTGTCTATACATTTTTACTTCATCTCGTTTGGTGATTAAGGACATCGCATCAATTTTTACCAGATGCACAATAAACAAATTCATTAACTTGCTTTCTATCAGCATTGGTATATAAATAAATTTTGTAATTGCTCTGAAAAGTTTTTTCCTAATATTTCTATTAGTTTGCATTATTTGGTTCTTAATTGATAAACTTTTATTGAAAACTATTTCAATGTTCATTTTTTTTATTATTGATTTCGTGCGGGTGTTGATATATAGCACGAAATAAAATCACGTGCTATAAAAATGTTAAAATTCAATGTGATCAATCGAATGTTAAAATGAAATACGAGGACCGAACATTTAATTTATCAGCGGAGCGAATAGTAGAGGTTATATTAAAATACAAGCGTTTTTCGATATATGACTTTGGGTATGCGTTTACATTTGTGTGTATCTACATACGTTTCTATTTGGGTATGTGCTTGCGTATGGTATACTAGTACCCATATTGCTCCGATTTTATTACTGCATACTACCTTTGACTATTTCATTTCATACTCAATATCTCTTTCAGTTATATTAACTTAATACGCAATTTATAGTTTTTTCATGCATTTTTATGCAACTTAATAGTTTGTTCATGGTTTTATACACATGGCTACTTATATGCTTACCTGCCTACCAATAATCTGGTTGCTATATGTCTTTCCAAATACCTTTATTTATTGACTTACCAATTTATCTAAATGCTAATGTCTGTTCACTTCATGTACAATCAGATGATAAAACAATTAGAAGAAATCTACTTTAATGAAAATATCTCCAAATATAGACGTAAAGAAAAATTTTTAACAATCGTGGAATCATAAAGTATGATGGTTTACAATCATGAATGAAAAGAAGAAAATTTAAAAAAAATACTTAGAAAATAAAATACATAAAACTATGCAAAATCGACGTCAAAGCAAAAAGAAAAACGACCGTATAAAACCAGGAAGAAATAGGCAATAATTTTTTTAAAGAAGAGAAGACGATTTTTGAAGGAAAAAAGATGATAACGAAAACGCACAGATTTTGTTAGGAAGACATACAGGTGTAATCCTTTGTCACAGATCTTCTAGAGAAAATCCTTTTATTTAATATAATAATTAATACATTTAATTATTCAGAATGAACACAGATATAATATTTAGAACCCTAGGTATTTAAGTAATTAGTAAATTTTTGTAGTATTCTCATCTACATTTTCTCTGATGACGATAATTTTCACTTATCTTAAAGATTACACTTTTATGAGGTCTTTGATTGAATTTTAGTTCAGTTTTTGATGTACAAGAGAGTATTTAAAACAAATAATATAGAAGTTACTAGGTATTCAAAATAAAACTTTCGTCAGAAATAATAATTAATTTTAAGAAGAAGTTTCAATTTAATCTTCCAAATAATCATGCGCGATGCTTTTACTTCTTTCCCGTCATGAGATTTATAGAGTAACACATCCTTTACATCATAAAAGCTATAAAACCACAAATTCACAACAAATTTCTATATTTAACATAGAATCCATAATTCATCTTTATTTTTGTTGGAACAGCTGTATCTGGCAGGAGGAACTGATTAATGTTTCACTTGAGTAAACATTTGTGAAGTAACGGTCCTTTAATTTTACTTTTAATTTCAAATGTTACTTGCGAGGTTGTCGGGTTCGAGTTATACACGAATGTACAGACGAATTGCTATTTTATTTACATTTTTCAGTGTATTATTTATTTGAATTTCCGATGAAGTGCTATTTTGTCAACTTGAAATAATATATCCTATTAAAGTGAATATTTTCATTGAATAAGCGAACCAGCTTAATTGCAAGTTTGAATTCTTCATTTTCTATCCTTCACGATATTAACATTTTAGGAACTCTCTTTACACAACATGGCCTTCCTACTTTTTCTTTTAACTAGCAATAATCAAACACCCAGATGAACTGACTCTTGAGCAGGCCTCCTATAATTGACCATGGGCGAAACAGACACTCTTCAGCTCCACACCAGTCAAGTTCAAACATTCTATCTGTAACTTATTTATAATTATAATGTAACAATAGTTTATAAGAAATTTCAAAAGCTTGAAAAGTGGTAGTCTTAAAGGATTCTAGGTATTCGGGAAATGAAAACAGTTTCATCTTAATTGATGTTTGTGGTAATCTTGGCTTTGATTATGTACACGACGCTTTACAATTTTAATGCGATAATAAATTTAATTTATTAAAAAAAAAATTATCGTATTTTTTGGTATTGTGAACATATTCTAGATCAACCCTTTTTCCCCCCCTTGAGAAATCAATTTGGAAAATCGATTAAAAAGCGTTATCCATTTATTTGCAATATATATATATATATATATATATATATATGTATATATATATATATATATATATATATGTATATATATATATATATATATATATATATATATATATATATATTATAAATATGAATTCACATACTTGTAACTTAAAAATAAAGAAATTTCCGGTACTAATTTTCAGCCCTTGTTTTCCACTATTAGGGCCTGCATTTAAAAAAAAATTAAAAATCTATTTACCAAATTTCAAATTTATAGGCTTTATAGTTCCAAAATTCCGTGATCAGTATGTTAAAAGTATTTTACTTCCATATGTATAGATTACAAATCATAGTACCGAGTTATTTTTTTAAGGATGTAAATAATATACCTACTCCTTTTTTGAAATGGGTATTTTTTTATTACATTGAGATCTAAAATAATTTAGTTGGGTTATTTTTATTTTGGTTTTTAAATTAACAACAGAAACATAATTAATACCGAACTTTGGAGATCAAAGGACCAGGTGTCATTAAAATGATTTCCCAAGTTTTCCGTAATAACATTATTTAATTGGATACTTGTAAGATTAAATTCATGTCAACTAAGGTGCATGGATAAAGTTTATCGCTTATCCACAGCAACCGCCATCACATGAAAAAAATATAATACTTATTTTTGCTTCGTAATCAAATTTCTGATTAATCTCTACTAATTTAACTCAAAAACTGAAACGTAATCAGATATAAAGATTTGAATAGAAGGGAAATGAACTTTTGGTTCTAACTGACGAGGCAATTTTGTCTTATGGATTGTATCTAACTTACGCTGAAAACTCAGTAATCTTATTTTAAGTAAAACGAAATAGTTATCTGAAAAGAGGTTTTTTGAAGTTTACATTTACATTTATGTATTATTGTTAACTAGTTTCGAATTACCTTTCTTATTTGTTGGTGTAGTTATCAAGAGAAATTTCTGATTGAATAAATGATTCCATAGAAATTACAATTGGCAATATTAAATTAACATTGGCAATAATAAATTCTCCCGTTCTAATTCTTACTAGCTGTGCCGTGTGCGGCTTCGTTTGCGTGAAATTCGGTAAAAGAAAAATTTTTTTTACATTTTTTTCTCTCAGAAGTTTATGGGCATAACGTTTAATAAGAATTTATCTGTCAGAAATTTACGAGCATAATGTTTAATAAGATGACCTTACCGGTACCATATGATAATATATCTAAGAGTATAAAGTTTACTAAAATGCTAATAGATAGCTTGGCAATATCGATATCGCAATATTCACGAATTCAGTATATTTTTTTTAATATTTTTTATATCCAGGTAAAAGTATCCTATATGTTGCTCAAGTGTTTAAACTATATCTGTAAAAAATTGCATCAAAATCTCCGCAGCAGATTTTGCATGATTGAAGGAAAAATTAACGCACAGACGAACGGACAGACAGACAAAAATTTTAAAACAAGTTTTCTCACTTTTACTGTCATTCTGTACACTAAGTCTATTTTAAAAGTATTTTCCATGTGCAGAATATACTCTGTTATAATTTTTTATTTGTATAAATTGTAAAGCTTATATGTTACGGAAATAATGTTTCAATTTTATGTATAAAATAAATTGTATTATATTTAAATTTTACTAAATCATATACAAAGTTATTAGCAATGTAATGTCAATTATTTTAGATGTGGTGCAAATATTATTATTTATGGCATATTAAGAAAATATATTTACATATTTAATTTTTTTTATGACGGGAATAATGCGACGTTAATTAAGAACATATAATCGAATCATAAAACGTTGAATTGATAAGTGTAACTTTTAGTACATTCTTCCAATTTATTTACAACAGTCAGATATAAAATATGATAAATTATGCAAAATTTATATTAAAAATTGTCAGTTTTACATTAATAAGCTTTTTTGCCATATTTATAATAAACAAATTTGACTGTATTTAGAAATGTTGAAATTGCAATTAGTAGTTTTTGCACTATTTACGAGTATTCTTTATTGTACAAGGTAAAAAATTCGATATACTTACGTTTTTAGAAAAGAAGAGTTAAGGGAAAGTTAAGGTTATTTTCTGATTTAGCAATGGAATAAGCGCATATCCTGTGAATAAATTTGTGCACATTTTTACCCACGACAGTACGGAGAAGGTATATGCGTTTAGGGTGAGAGGTTGTTTGTTTGTTTGCATGTGTAATCCATGGAAACATTGGATCGTATCTTCAAAACGGTTTGATCGATTTAGATACGTTTTTCTGTAAAATATTTGTGAGTCATTGGCAATGGTTCTTAGAGAGTTTTAAGGTAATTACTCACCAGGGGTGACGCAATAAACATTTTGTTTCAAACGAATATTCCCATTTACCTCGAAAATGGTTTGACCGATTTGAACACGGTTTTATGCAAAATATTTGGATTTAAATGGCAATAGTTCTCAGATAGGTGTTATGGTGTTAGCTCATCAGAGGGCGCCGCAACATTTTGTCGCAAACAATTTTTCCCATTTATTTTCAAAATTGTTTAACCGATTTACACACGGTTCTCTGCAAAATATTTGGGGCTAAACGGCGTTAGTTCTCGGATAGCAGTTATGGTGTTAGCCTAGGGGGCGCCGCAACATTATGTTGCAAACGAATGATATTATTTATCTCCAAAACAGTTTAATCGATTTAGATACGGTTTTCTGCAAAATATTCGGGACTAATCGGCGATGGTTCTTAAATATATGTTATGGTGTTGCAAATGAATGCTCCCATTTTCCCCAAAACCGTTTGAGCAATTTAGACACGGTTTTCGGTATAAAGTTTATGATTCAAAAAGGGGTGCTGAAATAAACATTTTTGATTGATCTAGATTAATTACATTGTGGCCTTTCTTCGGCTTCGTCGATGTGGCACTGTGTTATGTGGTACATCAACGTAATATGTTCCTCAAACACTCTAATTCTTTCAATGCCATGTTATTGTGTAGATTGTTGAAAAGTTTCCTTTGATTTAGATCTATTTTACTACGCCTTCTAGTCCGTAAAATCATACTATACTGAGATCCACCTAAACTTGTCCTTTGGCGAATATCTACTTTTTAGAAAGTATCTTTCTTGTTTACAAATTTTTAGAAAATCTACATTCTTTAGAAATTATTTAGTGTCTTAGTTATTAAGATTAATATAAAAAAGCAAAATTAAAATTTTGATTAAGCATTTATCAGGACATAAATATTTAACCAAACAAGTATAAAATAGAAAGAAAAATTAAACATTTTGAAAATCCCACCGCAGATGTAGTTGTTGTAATTGAAAAACAATTGAATAATTTTTTTGAATTACCCCCAATTAAAAGCAAGTAAGAACTTATTGATATGTTTACAAACCCAGGTAAATCCGTCGGGGTTTGTATGAGTACATTAGAATCTATAAAATATATATTTTTTATTCGTTATTAAAATATACATTGTTTGAAAACATCGTTTGATATTTTGTGCAATTACTGCAGTACCCTGATTTCTGCGTGGTACGGCTGCCATTTAACTGGTTATGCTATTATTTGTTTTATGTTCCAAATAAAATTCACTGATATTAGAGCACTGAAATAAAATTTGGTAAAGGTTGGAAGAGGAAGAAAAACATATTTTAACGAAATATAAAAAAAACTCAATAGGAGGTATTTTATTAATCATTATTTCAAATTTTAATACTTACACGAGTTAACATCTTTGTATTAAGCCAATAATCGAATAATTTTCATAGAGAACTTTTTAATTTCTTTTTATATGCAACTATATACGTCCTCCACATATTTTGAATACTTTAACCATCGCATAGATCGAACAGTATTTTATCGGAACAAAGAGAAAAAGATCCGTTAAAAATGATTACGGTGAACGCGGATCCCAGCAAGTCTGGCCAATGCTCCCCAGGGATAAGAGCACATGTGGAGCGTATTACAGGATTACCTAGACGACTTGAAAATCTCAATTACTCTAATTTCCGAAAAAAGTACAAAGAAAAAGCAATTGTGACCTAATGGAAATCCTCGCTTCTCTGTTGTCGCATAGATCTGCTTTAAGCTAGTTGAAAGGCAACTAATATTGCGGGAAATTAATATTGTTTATTAATTTTTTGGTCATACTTCAAGAAAAATAAGAAAAAAAAAACAATATTACGGAATAGTAGTATTGACGTTAATTTTTCTATAAATTAAGGTTTTATAAATTTGTAATGAACTATATAAACAGGTGAAGTAAAATATTTTTGATATGTACAAATTAGATTTGTACGTAGATAAACATTTTGATATGTCCCACATTCATTATAATTATGCATTATTCTCAAAAAATATCTACTGTAAATTTTATTATATAATTAAGTATTGTTCAATTTGTGAGTTATCATTTCTTAATTGTTTTTTCATTGTGTGTCCCATTTTGCCACGGCGAATCAACACGAGTACTTATGTCTCTTATAAGGGACAAACGCGCATGAAAGGTTATGGAGGCGAACATAGGAAGAATAATAAATATTCAATGATTTTGACTAGACTTAAAGACATCTAGATATTGTGGAGAGCAGTATAACATATCCTTATCGAGATAATGTACCTTTGAAATTAACTCGTTCCAACCGATGACCTCCATTTTAATATATAAAGATAAATTTTGTTTCAAGTCTATTTTAAAGCGAATTCTAGATCTAAATTCGCAGTCGTAAAAAAACAGTCGTTGAATATAATTATTCATTTTGTGCCAAAATGTGCCAAAAAATATCAAGAGAGAGACAAAAAGATAGCAAAACAGTTTACTATTCATAGGTCTTGTTTCGTTTTTACATATAATATGTACTCTTACAATTATGAATAATGAAAACTATCAAATACCAGACAGACTTGCTAATCAAACTTGCATACGAAATTGAAAAGCACTATAGTAGAAATTATTATTTTCAGAAATAATTTATATATGTCATCTATAATAAATTGTAAGATACTTATAAAATATCGTAATATTTCATTCTGTCAGACATTTTTAAAATAACGAAAACATGAATAAAAAGAATTAAAACATTATCGACTATTTTAATATGCTTTCCATATCTATTATTTCATAAGTCATACTAATGCAAGCGTTCATCCAAGTTTCATGTAAAGTTGCTTAATATCTCGAATATTTGCTAAAAGTTGGCTAAACCACTTTGCAAGTTCGGCTGGTAATATCTTAAAAGCTACCCTCATCTGGGTATAACTTAATTAGTACAAGCGAAGTTTCCCAAAAGGTGCAGCGCAAGGTCTTAGACGTTATTGTGAGGTACTGTAATATTAGTGATTAATGTGAGGTATTGTAGTATTAATGTGAAGTATGGTAGTATTGGATATGATTTCATTTGATTAATAAATATTGATTCTGAAAAAATATTGTAAATTTAATAGATGTTAGACGGACTAGCATTTTATAAATATTTGAGTAATTAAGAAAAATGGTTTTGAATTTTCCATCGGTTTTAATTTAAAAAATGTACAAAATTATTGCAGGTTGTTTAAATGTATTGGTTTTTAATATTCTTCCTTTACCTTTGTTTAACAATGTTTCATGAGATATAGTTTTACTGAAGAAATATAAGGGGGAAATATTTGTAATATTGATTTTAATGCCTATACAATATAACTGATATTTCTTGAGATATCTTTGCTAAGCTAATTCGAAACAATCTTATCAATTATAATTGCTTTGAAAAAACATTTTGTATTTTTCTGACAATTTCTTGGTATGGTTTTATTATGTATTTTAGGCACATTTTCTATGGAAAGAGAAAATATTTTGGAAATTAAAAGTAATAAAAATGGGAAATTTTACAAGTTTACAAAATTTGTCATTATTTTTTTGACATAACTTTTGTTTAAAAGTGGAACTGAAAATGATGTTTTCATTAAACGATATCGAAAGGCAAAATGTTGCGATGTTAATTTGATTTAGAGGTGATCTGGTTTCGGTAATTTGGGGAAAAATGCAGTGAGAAACATTTCTCAGCATTCATGACAAAGAAATATGAAATAAGTGTAATTTTAGAATAGCAACTAGAAAAGATTTCACTTAAAATTTCATTGATGTTAATAAATAATTTCACAAATGTAAATAACTTAAGTGACTTTCTTCTTATGGTGTTAAAAACAATTAAGACCATTTACGAAAAATATGTTATATTGTGTGTATTGTTTGTTGTGTATATATCATATTACCGTATTAAAATTTAACATTAATACATTATTGCTAATTTTAATATGTTACTATGATTAAATGGTGTTAGGAATGAAAAACTCTGCTGAAATTAATAAGAAAACATGATTTTCTAATACCGGTAAGTGATAAACAGATTAATTCATGTTGCAAGGTAGGTCATAAAATTATTGTGGTTATGTTAAATTTCACGTATACCTTTGTCCCTTCATAGAATCGACTTTAGTTAAAATACAATCATTTTCAATACAATTTTTTATTTCAAATGCTTTATTGGAGCTAAAAATTAATATATATCTTCCTTTTTTATAGGTTCTTTTAACATGTTTCCGGTATTCCTGAAATAGGTAAACTATCAGTTTGTGGTTTAAAATTGGAAAAAAAGGAGAACTAACATATTCCTGCTTTTAAGTTTATCAGTTAAACGCCAAATATTATTTAACGCAAGTTCAACTGAAAAAGATTACCAGAAGCCCACTCAGATAGTTTCAGTAAAGCTAATTCTATCTGAGTAACAAATCTTAAACTTAAGGCATATATCACAGAACACCAATTATGACGTTTGCAAGCGACCATTAAGATGGATATGGGATCGACAACTATTTTGAGGTTAAATCGGGAAGTCTTTGTCCAAAGATGAATTTTACTTTAATTAAACTTTCTTCATTGTAAAGTTTGCTTATGGCGTGTTGAGTGAAAATGATGAACTGTTTGTTGGAAGGCGGGTTTTAAGATTGAAAGTACTAGTGCAGTTATTACGATCACATAATTGGTATATTTTTTTGGAGAAGATTTACTTCGTCGAAAGTCAAAGTTAAAAGAATGAAGGCGATAAAAGAGATTATTTTCATGAATTCCTATTATGTTTATATCAAATAGCTATAATAATTATTGATATAAGTCAGGTATATTATATTATTCAGAATATAAGTTACATGCTCATTAAAAATTATTTAGCGTTATGAAGTATTCTATTGACAACACGGCATAGTGGAAGATGGGTCATAATTTTCATATTCAGTTTTAAATATTAAAGTATTTTATAATTTTGGTAACAACGCAAATTTTTTGAAAATCAACTTTCGACACAAACTATAGAAATGGAATAAAATGGTTGAATTAGCTGGCGCTCAATGAGGAATTCAGTGTTTAGATTTTCTCATTTTTCTATAAAGTGTAATAAAGTGAAAAGTTTTAAATTTTCTTTTGTATTTTCAAGCGAGATTTTATAAAATTAGAGCTCGTACATCTCATAGTAACTCTACTATGCAATCAAAACTCTCTTCGTATTAAATACTAGCTTTGCTCGCGATTTAGATCGCGTGGAGTCCGGAATTCGAAGTTATTAAGAATTTTTTTCTCTTTTATTTTAATTTTTTTTACTAAAATTCTACAAGCGTAACATTTACTAAAAACTGTAATATATGGTGTTCGTAGTACCATATCGTAATAGATTTATAAGTGAAAGTTTGCTAAAAAATTTAAGAAATGGCATTGTTAATACCAATTTCGTGATACTCCTAATGTTAAGTTTTTTTGGAAATCTGTAATATTCAGAGACAAAAGTACTTTATATATCTAGCAAATTTCATCAAAATCCGTCTAGTAAATTTCGCGTGAGTGAAGAATAAATTAGCAGACAGAGCGACATACAAACATCCTAAAGGCAGGTTTTCTGGCTGCTATTGTAATTTGAAACGCTAAATCAATCCCTCTTTTTAGAGTATTTAAAATATAAATCACTCTTTTTAAAATATTTCCATGCACAGAATTCACTCTGCTACAGTTTTATTACATAATAGATTGGTGTTTGTTGAGCCAATACTTTTTGGGGCAAATTGTTATGGGCAGATTCTTCTTCGTTCTTATAAATTAAAATATTTATCATTCGCTTGTAGTCTTAAACATAAAATATGCCCTGAAATGGAATTGGCATAAACTAGACGTAAATAAAAGGAGAATCACCTATTAATGCAAATGAACTAAATTAATTTAGTCCAATAAAATAAATTAAAGTAATGGAACAATGAAAGATTAAAATAAAATTTCATTCGCCATTTTCATCATGAACGTATTAAAATGTCTTTAATTTTTATTTTTCATCGTAGAAATTTTAGGGAAAAAATAAATAATTAATTGCTTTAGAGAATATTTAATTTAAGGTAATTTTAGTATTTATGTTATTTGAAATTACATACCTTGCCTCATTAACTTTTAAAAGTGGTATTTTTAATGTATTTTTCTCAGAATATTTCTATGTTCATAACACTTTGAAACAATTTGGCGTGATAAAGACAAAAAAACGAGCATTTAATTTATTCATTAAAAAAAACAAACAGTAACAAAACCATTTTTCAAAGCGAAATGTATGAAGTTAGAATCATAACGCGGTAAATGATATTCCATGTATAATAAGGACTTATCGCTTATTCAAAAATTTAACTGATTAGTAACAGAAAAGAAAAATTATCGCCATTGAATAATACCAAATGTGTAGTAAATATATAATTGTGTACTTCTTTAAAATTATGATATGAAACAAATATACGTATTATTTCCAAATTATTAAGTTCCAAGAATTATTGTCACAATGAAATATCTTTTAAAAACCGATTTAAAAAATGCAAGTACTAAAAAGTGAAAAATAATTGACTCAAAGTAGGTACCTAGTTATTCGCAATAAGTAATTAAGTTAATTATTTTGAAAGTTGGTGCCAAATTTATAATTTCATTTAATTTATAATGTAAATTCGAAATATTGATTTATAATGTACTCATAATATGAATTATATTCAAGGCATATTTATAATATAAAATTTTAAATTTATTCAAGTTGATCTGTAGCCGAATAATAAAAAATATATTCATACAATTCCATACATTTTTTTCTCATAATTGCCAATATTGCGCTATGTTGTTACCGGTCAAAATTATAGAAATACATGTCCTTTCTTTTTGCGTAACTTTCTTTTGTGTAATTACGCAAAAATAATAGATAGAAAAGTTCAATTTACGCTCGCGTCGTTAAAATGCCTATTTATGTAAGAGAGCTTTTCACATTTATGGAAATAAAAGGCATAAATCGATGGATTTTCATGTTAAGTACTTCTAATAATTTTGAAATGGAAAAAGAAATGTCATCATTTTCTATTAATAATACGTTTATTGAAATCCATCCATGACGTACTATTACGGATGTAAGTGATGCGATTACGGTTACTTACATATTATATACAAAACATTGAATGGTTTGAAACATTTATTTTAAACTATTTAAAATATTAATGTTATTTTTCACCACGCATATGGAATATCTTTCACAGGCATAAAATATAGTAGTTATGAAATTTACAATAATCAGCACAGTTCTCATAGTAAAGTTTTTTTCATCATTTATGAATTCTTGTTTTTTAGTTTTTTAAATACAGAGTTATAAAATTCCGTTCAACATTTTTATTTTGTAACCACTAAACAGCTTATGATGCTGTTGGTGGCTTAAATGTCCTCAATTTTACAAAAACAGTAAGCAACATTTGCAAGTTACATTATTTCTGTACTATTACTTGGACATAAACACAATAATTTCAGTTCATGATAACCGCCAGTCTCAAATGTCGGTTACCTTTAAATATGTACCACCACATCCTTTTCCATTTCCAAACACTTCAGATTTATCAAGCTAAACTTTTATATAAAAAGTCTCTCAGTTTTTTCAGCGCAAAGAAAAAGTAATTACCTTAATTCCATCGCTTTTTCAGCGTTACTTTACTCCAAGTATCATCGTCATCGAAAAATATTGATTTATGTAGGAAAATACGCCCATTGATTAATGATCGTTAACATAATAAAGTGAGTGACTATAACTTATGGATAAAATTGGTTTGACAGACGATGACAATCAAAAAAATTTCTCAGTCTGTTCGAAATTAATATAATTAAAGAATGAATATAATTTTCTTATATAAGGTATGTCACTGCGGTAATTTTTGTAAGTATATGGAATTGATTATAACATTGTATAAGTTTTGGCAAAACATGCATATCAATCAATAGATTTATTAAAGTTTACATGGAAAACTAAATTAATTTATTGTGATAAAATTATTACTTGAAAAGTACGTGTAGACTATTGTACGGTACATGTCGGTTACAATATCGCGAGGTTCAATTTAAAAACAATTTTTTGAAAAATCTCTGCTGTGAATGAATGAGCTTATTTTAAATGACAATTTGCTTTAATATTTCATATCAACTTTTTACGATGTACATACAACGAGAAACGTTAAAGTTGTGTTTAAAATTATTCATATTCCGTAGAATAGGAAAAATCTAGATTTTAAAAAGTATTAAATGTCAGTTATATAATTTTTTGAAAATAGTCATTTATGCTTCTGTCTTTTTCAGAATTGTGGGAGAGGGGTGAACATATATATTTTTTTTAACTTTCGTTTTCGTTAATTTAGGGCTATCCAGTTTATTTGGTTTGTCATGTAGACCTATTTTAACATCACTATGTCTAATTATATCAGTAAAACTTAAAGTTTTGATAGATTTTGTTTGTAATTTGGATATATTATTCGAAAAGAAAATATGTAAAATATCAGTAAAATGGTTACGAAATTGCTAATTATTGACGCTAAAATAGCAATAATGTAGAATAAATTAAATGAGAATTTACTTAAATTCCCCTCTTATGGGAAAAAAATGTTATGGCGTTGTTAACCAAAGGATCGACGAGTCGGCACATATTGCAACCGTCTTAATTTTCATCATGTTACGCCTTTTCTGTGCCCTGGTTTTTGAATGAGTGAAACTAGTCTCATTAGAGATTCCCTATCAACCAACTACCTTATTCCTTTGTACGGATAACCTCTGATAGATTTAATAATTTTTTCCCCAGTGAAACAAAAAATAGTCTGTAACAGTGAGAAATTGTGGAATTGACAGACGCTGGATCGATGGACAAGATGACGAAATTAATTTATAGCACAAAACTAATTCCTTTTTTATGTACTCCTATATACATTTGAGGGTGATTTTTTTATTAATTTAAACAGTACATCATCAGAAGGAAATTTCAGTTTTATTAAACATTTTTGTAAGGGTCCATTTATTAAGCTACAATAGGATATGCAATTCCCTTTTTTGGCTATGTACTTTTTCAATTATTATTTTAAAATACTAAAAAAATCTAGATAGTAGCATTTCATTAAATAACGTGACCAGCTTGATCATAATTAGCCCAATTTTTTTCCTTATTTTGTTTTATAAATAATTGTCATTAAATTGAACATCGCGATATTGTAACCGACCTGTACCGGCGATATGATTTTGTCATTCAATGATATGCATATTTTGTTAAAACTTCTACAATGTTATTATCGATTCCATATACTTACAAAAATTACTCTGTGGCATACCTTAGATAAGAAAATTATATTCCTTCCTTAATTAGCTTTGATAGCAGTATTAGGTTATTGGTGACTAAATTTATTTAACTGGCAAATTGGTAAACTTTGGAAACCAAAAAGAAAATTGGTAAACAGAATAAGTAATAGAATTAAAATGGTTAGAATTGTAATAGAATTAATAAATATGTCGTACCTACTTTTCATTACAAAGTTATAACGACTTCAATACCGACGAATACGATTCGCGCGAAAACGCCCCATACAAAACACGACTGGCTTATGACGTAACTGGCCAGTTATTTAGCATTTGTTATATTAAATATTTTTTAGTATTTCGTTAAATATTGGGTTTAAGTGATATATTCCATATTATAATTTTCCCATTTTTTGTGTGGAAACTAAATTTATAATAAATTTTTCAATTTAATGAACAAAAAATTGACACCATTTCTCATAAAAGTTTCGATTAATTGTTTGTTAAATACATTATATTTTTCACTATAAGATTTTTTTAAACCTACTCTACAGTTTTAAAACATTTAAAAAAAAATCGACATCATTCAGATACCCTATTGTATCAACAATGAAGGAAGGATATCGTTTGGTGGAGGCGACATTCGTTATTAATATTGAAAAGGAAAATTTGACGTAACCGATGTAAATAAAAATTGTTTCCACAGTAGATGGCAGAATAGTCTGTTCGTGCCGACTACCATTAAGATGGATTTTCCCAAACTAAAGACTTACGTTATATATATATATTATAGTTCACGAGGATTTTTAGAAAGTAAAGGTACTATGTAATGTTAATTTTGATTTGCTTCGTAGTAAGCAAAATACATTAAAGAAATTTACACGAAGAATAATTCTATTTGAGTTATTCTACTCATATTTCAATATTTAATAGAAGTGTGAAGAAAAAATTTGCTTTAAAATTTAATATCACATATCTGCTAATACCAAATATTATAAATTATGGAGAGTTTACATAGTTAAGAATAATACAAGCAACATTTCAAGAATTAGTTGACCTCGTATGCTATCATTTTACTATTTACCTGTAAGTTGGTTTAAATCCCAGAAACTATCATATAACTATTATTTCAACTTGTAAAACTATACCTAGCTTTAATCTATATCGAGATAATGACTTTAAAACTTTCACAACCATTGTTTCTTTATCTCACTCGCCCTCAGATTTATTGCTCCACCGATATCATCGCAAAAGACCTTTGCAGGCTTATCCGTTAAACGTGGGCAGGGAAACTATAATCCCGTAAATCAGCCTCGTGCATCATTTTTCCGGCTCGTTTTCGGTACAAGTGGCGTCTGCTACCCAAGAAATATGCCAAAAAATATCCTTCGATGATTTACCATCGAAATTAAAAGGAATGTAAATCATTCTAAAGGTCATAATCGATGAGTTATGGGTTGAATGGAACTAATGGAACTTAGTCGTCAAGACGTATTTCTGAATAGCTTAAATTAATGTTCAACGTTTACAAAGTAAATTATTTTTATTTGTCAGGTTGGTTAAAGGTTATTTATGCTATAGACAATTTTTGTATCCATACGAATATATTTTTTCGTTTCGAATTTATTCTTTTTTACTATCGCAAATTTAACTTTTTCAACATTTCAAGTAACCACAATGTATACATATCTATACATATAATGAAATTGTAGAAAAATGACAATATCTTAAAAAGAGTAATTCATTTAGGGTATAGAAAGAAAAGAGAAACCAGGAAACCAATTTTAAAAATGTTTGCGTGACTGTTTGTCTGTGCATTAATTTATTCTTTAATCACGCAAAATCCTCTTGAAGAATTTCGATAAAATTTGGTGTAGTAATCGTTTACACTTTCAAGCAATACACAGTATACTTTTTATCTAGATATTACAGATATATATATATATATATATATATATATATATATATATATATATATAAAAGAGCCTCCTTTGTTAGATATTACGATACACTAAACTTACGATACACTGCCAGCGGCATCTATTAGCGTTTTTAATAAACTTTATGCGCATAGATTTCTGAGAGAATAAAAATAAATTAAAAAGATATAAAATCCTGATAACTTTTCTTGCATCGAATTTCACATTTCCAATACTTGTATCATATCTGGGAAATATGAAAGCAAGACAGTAAAGATCCGAAGACTACTGAAAGTGGCCAATCGCTCAAATATATGAGAATGGGAAGAATTAGGTACGTGTCAACAGTAGAAGTTAGACTTATATATAAAATGAAGCATATTCTGAGTATGTAATTTTTCGTATTCCATAGATGCCTAAATCATATTTAAACAAGGTTATTAATATTATTCCAAAAAGTCTTTATATTTAGGCATAATGACTGTCTATGTATGTCACAAATTATATTAGTGACTCGTAAACCTGTCATCTCAGTCCATAAATATTTTTTTTTTGTAATTAAAAAAAACATTTTCAAACACATAGGCAATATTGTCATCTATAACTTGTCACCAGGATATACGCAGAGATAAAATTCCTACCCTGCTGAATTGTTTGGAATTTTGTATGAAAAATTGGGTAATTTCTATGTTAAGATAGATTTCTTTTTAATTTTTTTGGACCGTACATAATTAGAATGCTAGCGAAACATATGGCAGTTGGAGGTGTGATTCCTGAAGAATACGACGGATGAGGAAAAACATATGAGCGAAGAATATATGAATACGACGGGAACTGTATCTCATTTCAAAATTAAATTCCTTAAAGCTTATTAAAATATTTTAAACAGTTTCACAATATTTATTAAAATTTTATTTAAAACAGTTCCATTCCATTATTTTAAACAGTTCCACAATATCTTTATATGCTTCTCCAACCAAACATTAGAATTAAAACTTCAACAATAGTTTCACTTAATTTTATTGAAAGTAATTATAACATCAGATCTAAGGTAATTGTACAGAATAATGATAACATACTATATAATGATAACACACACAACCGTCATTCCATTGTTATCTTTACAGCCTGGTGTTCAATTTGAATATAACTTATAAAGTAATATCAATCGATTTTTTATTTATTTATTTACACACGCACGTTTATGGAAACGTTACAGGTAAAAATGTAATGGTTTAACCTAATTTAAACGTTTAGATTGAACATATGTCTTGAAGAAAAGTACACAAGAACTATAAGAGATAACGACTACACATTTCGACAAATTTCTTTTCATTCATTATAAACAAGTCACACTCTGGTGCGACGGCTACTAAATGGTTGAGCAGTTGCATACCGCAGGAATCTGTAATTTTCCATAACTTTCATTTCTAGGGGGTGGTATATTAAAAAGAAAATGATTGCGTCAGTAAAGGATATTATCAGATATGAAGAATGACAGTTTACTAAATAATACATTATAATTAGATTAATTATCGATAGTAAATTATAAAATATCTGCAAAGGGAACGGTAGCATCCATAATTTATCGTGCACGAAAACTTTCGTTTTTTGAGATTATAAATACATAAGAATATGTTTAGTAAAGTTACAAGCAAAAGTGTAATCTGGTCGTTTGAACAATTGGCGGGATAAAATAATTCATGAATTGGAAAACTATCGAGATCCTAAATTATAAGTTAAAAACTCGGCATATTAAAATTTCTTTCTACTTCTTTCTAAATTTATAAAGACATTCTAACTGCATTTGTAACATAATTTTTGTTTTATTTTATCTTAAAATTGTTATTAAATCTTTCGACAATTTTTAAACTTAATAAATTGTTAAAGTACATGAAAGAAAATTCCTCAGATAATTTTCCAAATATTTTGTCCGCTTATTTATGCTTATAACTAAATTATGTTACTATATATTTGTAGAGAAAGTAGCAGTTTTACAAACTTGGGTTAATTCGATTACTTGAAACCTATTTGCGATGAACAAACTTTATAATTAAACAAGTTACATTGCGTCCCTTATCAATCTTTGAACAAAGACTACAGTTTAGCCGCGAGATAACCACAGATCTTGGATTGATATTCAAGCAGTCGCTTTTGTTTATATTGACCTCATGCTTCTATGTTTTATATGCCATCACAAAAGACGTTATACCGAAATTTTGTTATCAGTCTTTCTTAGAACTTATTCATAAAAACTGAATGGCATAACCATAATTACTTGTGTAAGTAGAAACCATATCTATTAACGCAAAATTTATGATTGTGAAAATAACGCATATAAATTATACGAAAGGTAACAATCGGAAATTATATATCTTTTTAGATGACTTTTGTATTTATTTCTGTAAATGGACTTCATACTGTATATTACGAGTATGTGAATATAATTAAATGTTAAGTTCGCATCTTACAAACACGCCATCTCGTTTCATAGGAATTAACTAATATAATAGACCAACAGAATCTTTATTTTTTCCACATTCCTCAAAATATAAAATTTTTCTTCTATTCCAGTAGGAGAAGATGATAGCAGTTCTATCAAATAACGCGAAGTTAAAGTTGACATTTGTTCTAATTTGTGTTAATATTTCTAAATATTATGTTGGAGGTCGTCTTAGATGAGTATTATTGGTAAGGTGAAAGTTTCCTTTTTCGAATCTTTAGAATCGACGCTTGGCTGCGTCAAAAGAAATAATACATTCAACCATCATTGTGCATATTGCGACAGCTTTTTGTCTTAATCGGCATTTATGGAGCAGAGCACTTCAAGTACTCTTGGTGAAATTTACTTTTGGGTTATTTTACATATGTTTTTTGTTTTCTTACCGCTTGCGAACTGACATCAATGGCTAACTGGACAGAAGATCAAATGCAGTGTTCTCTTCTTATTTTACCAAAAGTATTTAGAGAATTTTCTTTAATAATTGGAAAATCGCTGGAAAAATGGGACTAGTTACCAACATAAAATATGATATAAAAAAATAAAGCAATTTGGCAATACTAAATACATCAGACCAATTTTGTCATTTTGACACGTAATTTAGAAAAGATATTGAAAAGTGAATTCAATATTACTAAGGCATCATGAAATTCAAAACTATATAAAACTATATTATTAACTTTGAAAATCTGAACATTCAATAAAGGAAGACTGTTCAAGTTAAAAAAAATTTTCTCAACTCAGATTAACTATATCAATTTTACTTTAAAAATACTTTAAATAAAATATAAAAACGACATCTTCTTGTGAAATTAATAGTAGAAAAAAATGAAGCATTTGTATATTAATTATCTGAAATAGATTAAGTGAGTAAGATTGATATAAATGAATGACTATTTAATCGGAGTAGTTCTATGTCTACTCTAAGATTGTGGATTGAACTGAATATGTTTCTATTGTTTAAATACCGATTTGAACAAAACGATAAATATAAATGTTTCGTGATTCTATTTTTTTTAACAAAAGAAACGAAAGTTTAACTATTTAAAAAATGATCCAACTTGTACATTTTAATTTTAGTAAACTTATTCCCTTTTTTAAAGTTTTAAACAATAACATTTAGACGCGGTACGAAATATTTTGTTTACAACAACAAAAACTGTAACAAAAAACAACGTTTAATTTTGCTATTATGTTAAACTTCAGTTTTCCGGGAGATGAAATATATTCCAGTTACTTTAATAGCTGCAATGGTGAATCGGTGTATAGAATCATTAATTACCAGGTTTTATTTTACATTCAATTACACTTTTTCATATAATTTTCCCAAAAAACTTTTAAATCATTTACGTATTCTTCCTGAAAGGCTGGTCATCTTTTTTGATTCCAGAAGGGCATCGGCTGTAGAAATTATCACTTTATAGTGATTGTTTTTTATGGATCTATATCATTCGTTTTAACAGAGGCGGCGACCGTATGCACCTACATACGGTCACATTCCGTTTATAGATTTTTTATAAAATATATGTAAACATGTATAAGGATTTATTAATATAAAAAAAGAAGTGAAAAAATAAGTAAACAAAATAGCTATGCAATGTGAGATTTGGCCGTGAATATTATTTGATAAACGTACGTATTTTAATCATATTTCTACTAAGATAAAATTTTGATCCAGTTAGTACATTTTGTGACTATTTTTACAAACATACAGTTGAAATGATTTATTTAGTGATTACTTATTAAATTATTCAGCATTCTTCTCAAATTGTGCATTATTTCTACATGGAATTCTGTTCTATCTGTGTATTAGGCGGTGCAATATGAGCAGTTTCTAGTTTAAACACAAGGAAAATATTTCTCAGAAAAGAACTAATAACGGTACATGAATAAAATTTACTACTAATTTACTACTAAATGACTACTCTGTATAAAATATAACTTTGTTTTGTATAAAATTTATAACATTTTTAGCAATATAGATTAATTTAATAAGCTTTTAAAGGAGTTATGGCGTCCAGCGTGTGAGTGAATGGTAGAAGTTCTAAGGCTACAAAAAATGGTTTTTAATGAAAAAAATCGATCCTTTTCATATTCTGCAAATATGTCTACACAGAGTAAACTAGAATAGTAAAAAATTTTAAAGCCGTAACTCATTGAATAATGCTGTTTATTTAAAAAGGCCAATGTTTAATTCCAAAATCATTTTCAACTTTCTGAGATTTTCCCCATTTATTGATTTCGTCAGGTGCTTCGATTTCTTCAGCCTCCCTCGATTAAATAAATTCTCCTTTATAATTTCTTATTTCTTTTTCCAATTAATAAATTTGTGTTCAAATGTAGATTAAATTAAATTATTGAAATATTTTCTATATTTCTAAAAATTTATTATTTTTCTTAAAAGAAAATTCTTATTACGTTTAGTGTATTACCGAATTATGTAATAATATAAAGATTAACAATTAATAATTTAATCAATTTACATTATCATGTAAAATTCTAAATTTGTTTTAGGATATGATATAATTAACAGATAATATAAACATTATTCGTGTACGTTGTAATTATGATCTATTATATAATTAAGTCACATTGATTAGATTGTTATTGACATTACGCCGTAAGTTGAAGACAATCAAATTGTGTAATAAATACCTAATAAATGCATCTAGTAATAATAAAATAATAAATAGGTAATAATAAAACTATTGTTCACTAGATTAAAGAGGTATGATCTAGATCCCCAACATGTTGTTATTCAAAAACAGCGTGGAAAGTTTAAATATTTTTCTCCGAGCTTTTTTATTACAAAATGATTACCGATGCACTACGTATTTTATTTACACAATTCTATGTCGTTTTCAATGGAGTGCAAAGGAAAAATCATCAACTCGAAAATATGTACCTATATTAAGATGTAAGTATATAATAAAATTATCTCTGAATTTAGCAAATCGATTGAATAAATCTGCCTAAAATTGAAAACTTTTTGTATTATTTAGTTCGATCGATATTTTTTTAGATACATCTATCGAAGGTGAAAATATTTAATATTAAAGTCATAATTCGTATTATTTGCTTGAATCTTAGAATTAGGTTTATATAAATATGTTACATTAAGCAGTGATTAATTAAATGTTTAGTTAGCATAAATTTTAATACCCGAACTTGTTTCCCGGTTTTAATTAGCCATTGGATAGAAAATACAGGAGTACGAGGATTTAATATTATTGAATTTTTTATTGAAATTGGTTTAAAGTTGACAATAAAATAAGAAATATTATTAAATAAAGGTTTAGGTTTTATAGATTTATGAAGTTTTCTTTCAAATACAAAATTTAAGAAAACTGTAAAAATACCTACATATTTTTTAACTCAATATCTTTAACCGATTTTTAATATAATTTCTAAGACAACGTTTTTAAAAAATCCTGAATAGGATTTTTTCATATTATTTATATCATCTAAATTTCTTTAATTGATTCATTCCTACCAATATTTCGTTAAAGATTACTTGAAAAACATGTTCACACTGTTCCGAGTATTTTTCGAACAACAAATAGACAATTGATAATAATTAATTTTAGTAGAGTTCTATTTTAAAAATAAACGGTTCGACTGTGAGATGCGGCGATTTTTTAAAAGACTGTGATTTTTTGGGTGTTTGTGCGCAATTAAAATTAAACAAAAAAGAAATATCTAAGATCGTAAAATTTCAGTAACAGAAAAAATTGAAGCAACAAAAGAATGAGAATTAAAAGTGCCCATTGCGTGCCCTAATCATATAAAAGTGAAGAAATTGTTTCAAAATTGTTTAATCGAAAGTAGCTATTAAACAAGTTCTAGGGCAGACAACTTGCGACGGAATGGCACATTGTATTCATTTTTATTTTCATTTTTATATTATACCCCATTCTACATAGTTGTTTCCTTTTGAAACGCCTCCCGTATATATTATACGAAATGATATAATGATATATATTATACGAAGTTTTAAGGAAAAAACGCGAAAAGCGAGAGCACACTGCATTACTTTTTTTTCTACTTTGTATTTTCACGATTTCTGTAGATGAATTCATTAAGATCACTTTATAGTTTAATGGTGACACCTGTTGGTTTCGTTTAGGTTTTTTACTTAATTATTTATGAACATTTTCAGGAACATAAGAATGGTGAGAGCGCAATGTATATTTCTTTTTTCTCCTTCATATTTCTGTAATTTCCATAAACGAATGCGTCAAGATCATTTTATTGTTTAATGGTGACATCTCTTGGTTTCATCTAAGTTTGTATTGGTAATTTCGTTATGCTTGGAATTTTTCAGGAACGTAACCCACGGGAATAGTAGGAGTGTAATGTGTTATTCCTTTTTCTACTTCTTATTTCTGTACACGAATGTGTTATAGTTTAATAGTGATACCTCTTGGTTTCGTCTATTATTTATAAAATCGTTTTTCACGAAATTTTCTAGTAATCAAACTCAAGCGAATAGCGAGAGCGTACTGTATTATTACTATTTTCTCTTTTATATTTATATGATTTCTGTAGACGAATGCGTTTTAACAACTTAATTGTTGAACGGTAACATTTCATAGTTTCATCCAGGTTTTTATCTTTAATCATTTAGGTAAATATATATATATATATATATATATATATATATATATATATGTATGTATATATATATATATATATATATATATATATATATATGTATACATAATATTGATATCGTTTTGGTTATAAATTATACGTTACACAGTGTTTAGACTGACTTAATGTTCTATAAAATGAATGATATTTAAAATGGTATCGATACGTTCGATATACATACTGTAAAAGTTTGTATCTTAAAGTAATAACTAGCATTTCTTCCCTCATAGCTAAAGAGTTTATAATAACTACGTAATTAATTATGTTTAAATTTTCCTCTGTATTATATTCTAATGTTATAAAAGGATGAAAAAATTATAAGATAATGGGTTTATCTTTTTTCATTTTTTTTATTAAGTACAGTGAAAATATATAATATTTGAGTAAAGTATCTGCCTACAATATAAACATCAACGATGAACATTCAGCTCATTAAACTTACATTATCCTTATTCGTCTTAATTTTTCTCATATAAAAATACACAATGGAAGTTATTCACTCATTTTAATCGAATGGTGCGAGAGCATTTGCGAAGTATTTATTTCGAAAAACATCTTAGGATTTTTATGCACAAGTGTTCACTTGTGCATAAAAATCCTAAGATGGAAAAGAGACAAGTTAAAACAATTAAACTTGTAAATTAAAATCGATTTTAATAATTGATTACTAAAGTGATGTGTTTAAGCGTAAGACATTTAACTACTCAAGTGTTTTCATGCTTATACATATACGTATATAAAATAAAACACCCATATCTTTAAGAAGTGTAACTACGAGTATTAAAAGTAAATAAGTGTTATATAATTTAATAATTTTTGTTTTCTGAATTATACTCCTTAACATGCAAAAACAGCATAGTAATATTTAAACCGGTGATATTTTCCTATTATTTTTTACCAAATGTGATGGTTTATTAATAATATTTAAATGAGCACTGTAAATTAAAAGTTACTTATAATTGCATTAAAATTGATATCTTGTCTTCCAAAAAATGCACAAACCTTCATATAGGGGAACTTTTGTTTGTGATTTTTCCAATCGTTGCTTTTAAAACTTGAGTTGTTATAAAGGAAATTTGTGCATGTTTGAAAATTAACACATTTCCCATAGTCGCCAATAGATGGCAAAATAAAAAATCAAAAATATTTAATAGGTAGATATGTCTATTTATTTTTTGCTCCCTTAATGTAGTTGTCCAGAGTAGGCGTATATAGGTATCGAAATAAATAATATATTATTCAATACGTACTGAACAGTCATTGTAAAGAAAAACATTGTTAAATGAATGTCACTGACTATTGGTACATAGACACTATACACGTATATGCATATAGTAGATATTCGATCGATTTTACCATGAAGTGAATAGAGTGCAATCGGATGCGAGTCTAGAAAATGGAATGGCTTCCTATAGCTTAGCGATTTACTTCCGATCAAGCTTTTGACGTGCACCATCGTGTATTCTAATAAATTCTCTGTACGTAGTTACACAGGTGAGCTTTCGAAAGCTCTGCTGTATTCCCTATAATTGCATAATATTATGCTTATATTATATTTATTTAGAGCTATACCCGATAGTAACTAATATTTAAAATTTTTGCAAGATATTGTTTAATTTAAATTGTTATTTTTTGCATATTTTTCAGTATGACAAAGTAATTTGGAACATATTAAGATAGCATTGAAGGTTTTAGATGCTCGAGGACGAAACTAGGTGCAAAATGTTTGATTGTTTTTTAGGTTCCTTTCTTAAAGCAGCATATCTCTTTCCAATTCTGCCGGCCGTATTTTTTAGAACGTACTTGTATTATGAACTGTAAGTATCAAGCATAATAATAACAAACTGTAATGTCGAACATGTCGTAAGCATAATAATAAACTGTGTTGTCGTACATATTTCACAATATAAGAACCCAAATGTTTGTATAACATTTTTGAAGAGTGCTACCTCCTATAAAAATTAATACTGAAGGGGAGATCCCCTTCAGTATTAATTTTTTTTCGTTTTTTAACTGAACTTTTGATGTGAAATCTAATGGTGTGTTTGGATGGGAATTAAAATGTTCCAATGGTACGTTGCATCTTGCCATAAATATATATATATATATATATATATACATATATATATATATATATATATATACACATTTTCAAAAGATTTTTTGTAAAACTCCCTAAATAAAATTCTGAAATTTCTTCTAGAAACCTGCTCTTCGTGTTTATATCCGACACGATGCTTAAAATAAAAAATAGTTGTTTTATTTTTACCTTTTAATATTTTGACATGAATATTTTTGCGTATCAATTTAGCATTGTTGAGATATGCGGGTGAATATGTGTTATGAGTATGTCAAATTCAACTTTCTATGGCAAACGGTTTCTGAAGAAATTTTAGCCGACCGTTTCAATAATTTCTTTAGAACCATGCATACAATTCTGAGATGAATACTTTTTTTCATTTTTTAAGTCGCTGCTTCTTGAATTATATTAAAAATAATAAAAATATTTTGTAGCTTTATAAATTTCAGAGAATTTATTTCCGGAACATATGTTTTTTAATATGTTTTGACAATAGACAATATTTAATATGTTTTGACAATAGGCTACAAATGACAGGCGAACAGATGTACAAACGGATGACCATATAAGTGACCTCATAAAGGTACCTTTTTCCTTTGAGGTATATTTATTAGAGTCGTGTAAAATAATCACAATTTTCTGTAAGTTCCCATAAATTTATTGATAACGAAGTCGCAATTTAAGGTAAATATATTTCATAAACATGAATACTTACGTTAATATATATTCTGATTTTTAGTTTACCCCAAATTTATAATCGTAAAAAGGCATCTGTTATTTAAAGCTTTGTCTCATTCTTTTTTATTACGTTTTTGTTTGTTTACCTTAAGCGCATCTAGAATATAAAATGAAAGGAGGCCAAATATTTAAAAACAATGATGTTATTTATCTGTTTATCACACGGGATATAAATAAATTGCGAGCTAAAGATAAATGATTTTTATTAACGAAATTTGATTAATAAATTTTATGCTTGTCAAAGGAATTTACATTCATATTAATGAATATATTAAGTATTGACGGTTCCATTAAGATTTGCATTGCATCCACATACAAAATAACCTATATTCATTTAATTTTTTATTTTATATTAAATTGTTTGCATAAGTAAAACACATGTGTATTTGACTCAAGAAAATAAACGATTTACCATGCTCGAATTGCGACCCAAACTATGAGTATTCAAATTTGTCCACTATGTTATATCACAAATATTTTGAACTCATCAACTATCTAAATGTCTTATGTATATTGAAATGAGAACTTTATAGGATTTTCAAAGAAAAATAATAATAATATTCAAATGTTCTAGTTACGTTTTATAGATACTTGGTCCCATTAACCGTACTCCAAGAGTCTACTCACAAAGCACGTAAATTAGTTTGCAGGAAAAACAATTTTTAGGTCAAATTACTGAGTCATTTTTTAAAGCATATAAATATACAAATTATATAAATAGTACTGCCAACAATAAACTTGTTAAGTACGAATAGACGTAGTACTACGAATGTATTACCATGTTACGAGGGTTACATTTAGGAACATTTCAAAATTAATTTAAGGGTAAATTTAATTTCTCTTATATTATTTTACATTACATTTTATTGAATATACTTGGCGTTAATTTTGTAGAAATTCATTACTCACAATTAAATGAAACTACGTGATGTAGTATTATTTCTACTTTCTATAAGTTCTTTAGCACGACCTAGGTTTCGTTGTATTACATCTTCAGGTGGGCTATTGGCAAAGATAATAGCCCAATATAAAGAAATATAAAGTTACCCGATATTCTTGCATTTAAATATATGTTATTTTGAGAATGATTTCCAAACAAGCATTTTGAAGTTGATTTTTTTGTTTTAATATTCGTATATCATCTATTTTGTAAATTTGTATTACTATATAGATGAAAAATTATAACCATTTATTTAACTTAGCTTTACTACTTGGCCATTTTAAAAAATGTCCATATCAAAAAATTACCAGATAATAATTGAACAAAAAAATAAACAATTAAATGAAACAACGTGTTGTAGTATTATTTCTACTTTCTTTAAGTTTTTTACCACGACCTAGGTTTCATTGTATTACAACATCACGTAGTTTCATTTACTTGTGAATAATGAATTTCTACAAAATTAACGTCAAATATATTCAATAAAAAAATACACGTTAAGTTAAAATGTAAAATGAAGTGAATTACGGTAAAGCTTGTATATTTAGATTAGTCTTGATTTACTCATCAATATTTTTGAGTACAACCTAAAGTTTGGGTTATAGAGTATGAATCTTAAAGTTCTTTCTTTTCGGACCTGTATGTATGACCAGCACAACTGGTGTATAACTATATAGGTAATTCCGACGAAATTTACTCTGCGATGCTAAAACTAATTGTTATTATCTCGCCTATTTAATCAAATAGGTTAAAGTATATTACTTAAATCTCGTAAATAGTAAAGAAAAATATTTATAATAATAAAAAAAAGTAAGTAAAATATATTACTTAAATATTATATGACTACTCAATGAAAGACTAAAATTAACCTACTTTAATTGAACTCGACTCTTTGGTTACATAAGTCTGAACGCTCTTCCTTTATAATAAAAGCCGCAAATGAGAAATGAATTGCAGATGTCGAGTTTCTTCGAAGCTTAATGATACAGAAGAAACGTTTGTTTGATGGATACCTTGAGACGGTAACTACTTCTGCGTAATTTTTTGCCAAGGTGGATATATATAGACGTAAAACATATTTATATTTGGGCCAATATGGTTATACAAGTTAAAAAAAAATGATAGATCCCTAATAACAGTTAGAGAATAATTGTCAAATTTATTTAGCTTTAGACCGAAATCTAATATTATATATTCATTATGTCTAAAACCAAATTGCTGTATTATTATAAAACTAAAATAAATTAGGAATACGAAAAGAAAATAATAAAAGTAGAACTGTGACAGTTTCATCACCTTTTCTTTCCATATGTACTATTCAAAACTTTAATTTTAGAATATTAGAACAAATATTTTCGTAGATAAGTGATTTCAATTTTTTTTGCAAAATGAACAATTTTACAAAACCCAAATTAATTTAATTGTGTATTATAAGAGTTTATGAAATAAATATATCAAAATAATAATTTAATAATATTATTGGGGATGTGATATCAAATTAATTTATTAGATACAAAATTATCATTTTAAAAGATTCCGAACAAAATTATCATTTTAAAACATTAAGTTCAGGCTGACTCTAACATCTGAAGTATCGGTAAATAAATGAGTTGTATGCCAATTTTAGAGACGATATGTTTAAATTTTGGGAGATAAATACCTCAGAGAAGTTTTTTTTATTTTAATTTATATGACGTATTGATTTGAAAGCCACATAAAATCTATAAAAAAAATACTGTTTGAATGTGACTTTTCTGCGAACGCTTTATAATAATATTATCATCGTAAATATTATACTTGTTCACACAAATGTTATATTTATCTTAAATATATGGAAAACCTTTAATTAAAATGCAACATGTATATTTTATACATTCACAATACTAAAGTCATTTATAGTTTTTGGGATTTTTTTACTCCGAAATCATAAAGCCATTATTACTCTCATCATTTGGAGTAATAATAATAAGACCAGATTATATATATCTCGATCACAATTTGTTTTTCACGAAATAATGTATTTTCACTAAATATATAAGTGGTTAATTTGTTGAACCCTTCTGAACGACAGTCAAGAACAATGCTTTAATTTATTAAGTGGTAAGCTATTTTAAATTATGTATATATATATATATATATATATATATATATATATATATATATATATACTGCTTAGGTGATTACAAACCGGCATAGAATTAAAAATTATTTATAGGTGCTTTTTCGCTGAAGAGTTAATATATATTCGGATAGAATGCAACGTCCATCGGAATTTATCTAGTATATAACTTTAGTTCCCCCGATTGATTTTCAGATGGTTTTTGCAAAATTATAATTTTTTTTTTCCGAAAGGTTTTCGTGTACAATACATTTATGCAGGTTCTAAATGATATTAAGAAAAGGTCCTAGAGTGAGGGCAAGTCCAAGTACTATAAGTGGCAAAGACAACAGAGATGCTGGGAGAAGGAAGTTTACATATCACCAGAATTGAATATCAAAAATTTCTACGGAAGTGACGCTGCGGCGAAAAGCTAATAAAAGTAAATAGAAGTCTCGAAGTGTCATTACCATTTTGGTCACAATTATTAACTTGATTTTCTTAGTATTACCTTGCTTTTTCACTTTATCTGTAAAGTTCTGTCAGTATATAATCTGCAAGTTAATACATTAGATACATTTAATTTAAATTCTGTATGTTCATTCGGTTATGAAAAAAATAGTAACCTAAGAAAATATCAAAGAAAAAAAAGGACAATTTCTAAAGAGCGAATAAAACCAAGGAGGAACTTTTTCTCTAAGCTATTAGGTACTTATAAAGGTTTAAATATTTAAGTACACATACATTCCCTTTAGACTATTTAAAATTGTTGGTATTATTTTTCATCCTGAAAATATATTGTCTAGTATATACTTTCAGGCTTAAAACTATCAAGAATATTATAAAATTTGTAAGCTGTGGGTTCCTCGTTATAGCTTTCGGGTAAACTCAAGACATAAAATATAACGCCCTGCTGACCCGCAAGAAGCCTGCCGTATAGGGTCACGATCGTTCCTCATCCGCGCGACAATGCTACGCCATCGTGGCGTCTATTATTATTATTAATATACTATGGATGGTTAATATAAAAAACTTGATTTTTATTTATTTATATTTGAATTTGGTTTTATTATGAATTAGTAAACACTGTTCTAAAATCAGTGACTGGAAAGCTTATAGATCTATATTTTCATTATAGGTCCTCGAATGAAAAATTATCGTCATCTAATCCTTTCCAGAATTGTTTGTTCGCACACAACCACCCGTGGGAAATATTAAACATCTGGTATTTGAAAAACTGTAAAGGCTTTATGGTATTTATTTAAGCAATGAATCTCTGGTCTGTATTTTTACAGGATAGGCTTACAATTATAAAACTAAACGACTAGATAAAAGACCAAATGACATTTCTTGGAAAGTTTTTTTTAATTTATGTTTAATTGAATAAAATTGCTCTTTAAATCTACCTTTAAATTAACAGGCAAAAATTACTACTATAGCAAAAGAACATTAGTCATTTTTAGTATGAATCTCATAAATAGTTGAAAAGCATGCCATTTTCCATTTAGCCTTACGTGATACAATCAAATATGGGTACATAAAATTAATGATGTACATAAAAAATGCTTTATATTCTTGCTAATTTACTAAAAATTTAAATAAAAAATTATGTTCATCATGTAATACTTTCACATATAATTAGACATTAATAATTGTCGTATTATTTCAATCTTTCATAACCATTTCAACAGGAAGTGCCTTATAGATTTTAATGAGCGAGTTACAAAGGTAGTATCAAAATAAGTTAATTTGAAAGACCATATTTTTTATTGTGTTAAGAAAGAAATTTTGCTTTTTTTACGGGGAAATAAGGTTGCAAGTCTAAATATTAGTTACTAATTTTAAACACCAAGGTTAGCTTGGTTGGCTTATACCTTAGATATTCATGAAAATAAATAATTTTATTAGACAGAGAGATGGCCAAAAAAGTGATACCTAAAGGAGTATGCTTTTATAATTTATACCTGTAAATAAAAGAATATTAATTCACTGAATTCCAAAATAGACAAACGTATTCAAATAGTTCCTTTATATGATAGAAGAAAGTGAAACAATTCAGGATTCAAGATAATATATGTATATTCAAATCGAAATCACAGTTAAAGTAAATCACATATTTAATTAATATACCTGTATACTACCAAGTGCCATCAACATTATGTTAGCTTACCTAAATTTATTATTTCATAATCCGTATTATCATTTGAAGCAGTGTCTGAATCTGCTTCATCGCGTTTTTGGTTATTTCCTCTAAGCGCATCGTGAATTTTTAACAAAGGGAGGATGAAGAAATGTTGGAGAGTACTTATCTCGGCTCAGGAAATAATTTTCAGTAGGATGAAAATTATTTCCCGAGCTGAAAGAGTTTTAATCAAAGAAGCTCTCCATGCCGTAATAGGATTATAGGCTTGTTAAAGAATTTTAGTTCTATAAATCTATACACGTGCTAGGATGGGTCGCTCATGTATAAGATTTTATTATCAGATTTTTTTAACAGCGACATAAAGGTCAATCACCTCCAGCAGATAGCAAAAAAATCTTTTTAAATAGTTTCCTATCCGCGCATCAACTTTACACATTTGACATTTTCTTATTTTTTGTTCTTTTTGGACTACCAATTTCGTAACTTAAACGAAAAATTACTTAAATTTAATAAAAAGTACACAATCAATGTTTATACCAGAGAATGTGCTTCAAACACGTGTTTTAATATAAGTGTTAGAAGAAAAAAATATATTTATTCGGATAATCTTAAAATCTGTCGTACTTTATATTACGGTATTCTTTTGATTTTTTGCAACAAAGCTATAAGGATGCCTCTTTTACTGCTTTACTGCTCTTTTTATAGCTCGTGCAGACCACGACAGTCACAGAAAAAGAACATTACAACAGTTAAAAGCTCCTGACTACTAAAATTTAATTTATTTGAAACATTGCTTAATATTGGTTACTGAGAATATATTTGTTACCAGTCAATAAAACCTTTATGGGACTCTTTAGAATTAGGCGTAGTTCTTTTCTTCAAAATAAGATTAGAATCAACAGAAACATATAATCGACTTATGTGTTGCTGTTTTTCAGATAGCATAGACAACAACAAGTGCTTTTCCGAGTGCGCAAAGGACGTGTCGCGTCTAATAATAGGATCGACTACATTCTTAAATTCTCGTGGATGATATCTAGGATCCAATACCAATTTTTAGAAATGTCCTGCCTCATATTTACATGACGGATGTTCTTTGATTTTAAACTAACTTAAAATGTTTTTCAGATAGCATAGACAACAGCAAGTTTTCCGAGTGCGCAAAGGACGTGTTGCGTCTAATAATAGGATCTAATACATTCTTAAATTCTCGTGGATGATATCTAGGATCAAATACCAATTTTTGGAAATGTCCTGCCTCATATTTACACGACGGATGTACTTCGATTTTAAACCAAATTAGAGCGTAAACCTTAATTAAAGACGTAGCAAGTTATTTTGGTCCATTCGTCAGTTCGTTATTTGCAACACGTAACGGCAAAATCCGATTAGCATTTTTCAGCCATCTGGCATGAGACCTTTTTCCTGAGGAGAGATTATCCGAATTAGGAGGACACTGACTACTTATAACAGCATACCTATCGTGACATTCTTAAGGTAATATTTAACAGAACTCAGATTCTTGACTTGTTATCTAGTAACATACCTTCTATCTTTTAGAATGACGCAATAGTATGTTTTAACATCCATTCAATAACTTCTCAATAACATCAAAAAGAAGTCTGTTTAAAGTCAAATATCACTAAAGAGGTCTATTTAAACGCTTTTATAATAGCCGTATAGCTCCGCTGTATTTGTTACTGATCTATCATGAAATATAGATACGGGATCCTGTAAAAATATATTCTTTTGACATGTAATTATTTCATGGATTGCACACTCCAATTCTGTATTCCTTGAATTGAAATGGCAAAATCGAAATAAAACGAGCCTGGTTTTTTCAGAATTGAAATGATTTCTTAAACCGTTGTTAACCGACATTTCTTTTCCCTTTTAGTTACTATTTTTAAAGTCTTATCTTTTTTCCCATTAAAATATAAAGCCGAAATACTGTCAAATTGATCTTTAATTAAAATATGTAGTCGTAATTTTTATCTTCCACATCTTGATCATCATTGTCAATTGTTTTGTCATTACTTTCGATATCTTACAGCACAGCAGAAGTGATAGCAGCTGTAGCTCGGTCTGATATCCTATATTAGTAAAAAGCACTCGATAAATATTTGAAGGCTAGTATTTTTCACTTTTTTGGTTCTTTTGTTGTTGGTGCCTTTGACTATTGAAGCAAAACTTCTTTTTATCTACTTTCGAACTCTACGGAAATATTCGTATTTTTGTGAGGAGGAACTTTTTTACCAATTTTTGGGAAATTATATTAGATTTATCAGTAATACCAGTTTCCCTTTTTCTCTGAGTTAGTTTTCTCTATATCTTGGTAATCGTTAAATCAATACTTCTCAAAATTATTTTACTTTTTTTTCTTTGATCGACTATGAAAATTTGTTCTTCCTTGGAGACCTTTGATGTTTAAGACAACAACATAATTCAAAACTTTTAGACTTTCATTAATACAAATCAAACAGTTTTTCAGACCTTTTATAAAATTCTTGCAAATTTTCTTTTGGCAGCCGCTTTAAAGTTTTAATAAGGTTCTTGCACTTAGTTTGATACGCTTTATTAATTGTAAAACGCGGTTGTCCGATACAATTTTAATAGAAGTTTTTGCCACAAACTTTCGACAAAATACACTTATTGAACAAGTTATGCTGTCAAAAACAGCGATAACATTAACTAAATAAAGAGCACCTTTCACTACGAACTAATTAGGTGAAATGAGACAATAAGCGGGTGATCTACATTCCCCTCTAGCTCTGTCTCTATTGTACTCACGATGATTTAAGGTTTTTAAAATATTTGTATACTCTATCTTACGATCTAAACACTTAAAAGAAAACATCGATCGTAATATTCATTACAGCGAGACTCTAAATAATCTTGATTTACCTATTTTTCAGAACATATGATGGCGAATATTCTAGAGCTTTATTAAGAGTGTAAAAATGAACGCAAAAAATTTACGGAAATAAGTATTGTGTATATTGGGTTAAAGCCCTGAATTTTTTTAATGCATAAATGTTTCAATAACTACAGTGAACTGCAGAGAAAAAAATTACAATTTGTATTTATATTTACTCATCGGTTTAGATTTAAAGCAATCATTTTTAAAATTCTTGTTGGACTTTGACAAAATAAAAAAAAATATTAAAATAATTTATGCGAAAATAATGTTTTAGTTCATACGTGTAAAACTCGCCATTACAGGAACTCCATACATATTTAGACATTTAAAAATATATGACATTTTATAGTATTTCTAAGAAATTATTATATAAACACAATAAAAATAATAATTTTGAAAAGATTGATTAAAATTTGTCCAATAAATATATGTAGAAGCGTATTCAAATTTAAAAAATTACGAACTTTCATTTGATGTACCAGAGCGAGAGAAAAGCTTTAATTACAGTTAAAGTTTCCTCTGAATTTTGTATTTTATGCGAATCTCATATCGAAAGAAATTATTATTATGTATTAATATTCTTTTTAATAAAAAAAGAAAGGGAAAAATTAAACAGGAATATTAAAGGTTAAGAGGGGTTAGATTTTTCAGTCAATTTTGTAGATATATTTGTCAAGAATGAATTCAAAGTGTTAGTATTAAAAATATTCTGTAAGACGTAAACGTATTGCCTAATATAACTTTTGCAGCTATAAAATATCGCAAACTTTTAAAAACTTATGAGATTTTGAATCATTGCTGCAGTTTTCTAGCAAGCTTTTAGTAACCGTGTTACTGGAAATTTACATATAAATTTGAATTTAGAAGTTTCCGAGAAAGACGGCGATATTATTTTTTACAGTCTAAACATTTTGCTTAATAACCACATATTTTGTGTATATTTTTGGAATTGCAATTAAGATATATATATATATATATATATATATATATATATATATAAATGTATGTATGTATATATATATATATATATATATATATATATATATATATATTCATATATATATATATATATATATATATATAAAACAAAATATTAAAAAAGAATATTATTTCACTTCTTTCTAAATTTCTTTTATAAATATCTTTGAGTATTACTATTAAACTATAATATAGATTAAACATTTACGTCCATACGCTTTTCAAGTTTCTACATGAAATTATTTCTGTGACAGATGCACAGATATGTGAGTTATGTTATAAAGGTTTCGATTTGTTTTTCTTTTGAGATAATGAAACATGACAATTAAATGAAACTACGTAATGTAGCATTATTTCTACATTCTTTAAGTTCTTTACCACTACTCTAAAGAACTTAAAGAAAGTAGAAATAATACTATATCACGTAGTTTCATTTAATTGTGAATAATGATTTTCTACAAAATTAACGCCAAATATTTCCGATAATGAAACCATAAAGAGCATTAATGTTATTAGAAAGATTCAAATGCTTAAAACAATAAAACACTTAGGTTTTCAAACCTAATTAATATAATTAATTTATGTACTAAGTTTAAACGTGCCACAAAAAAAATAGATATCTCAGTACAATCACTGCCTATACCTTGTTAGTTACATGCAGTGAATGTATTAAGAGATACCTATTTTCTTGTAGGTACTTATTAGTTAGGTATTGGGATTTATAACCAACCTTTTTATGCTTCTATGTAATGACGAGTGTATTAAAAACTTCTTTGCAAAAATTATCTACAAATTCCACAACTACAGTCCAAATTTAATATATTTGAACGGTTGTGTTTTAAAAATATGTCAAAATAATTAAATTAGTAAAATGACTCTTAAATAAAATATCAAGTTCCTTTTTCTCTATTTTATTAAAAAGTATTTTTAAGCAATATCAAAAGAACTGGGTCCACCATGCACGTACTACCGCAAGTAGATGCTATGAATTTCCATTACGATACGGCCATTTTCTCTTCACTCGTTTTCCACACGCCCATTACGTGGGCTTTTTCCTGACGGCTAAAGCTCATGTAGCTACCCCATGTGAGTCGAACGTCCAACATTGAATGAATTTATTAATATTTGTTTTATGTATATTTGTTTTTTTTCGAGTTATTTCAGATTCAACACAAAGTAGTAATTATCGTTGCAGTGAAATACGTACTAAATTTATACGTTGCAATCGGGTTACAAAATATGTTTTTTTAAACGGAGCTTAGGCGTATCATATATAACTATGTTACGATGTTATTTTCAAAAAGGCTAAGTAACGTAAGGTTATATCGTAAAATGTGTGAATCAGAATACGCCAAATGTTTATAACATCTCGTTTTCTATAATGCGGCTAGATAAATTGGTCGTCTTTCTGTATATCGCCTAAAACTAACAGGTAATTATAATAATAATGATAATTATAATAATAATGATGATAATAAAAAAATGACACAACTAACAAATATTCTTTACAATTGGGAATATTTGTATACATTTTGAATCGAAAGCAATTTTAACGAGGCCAGACAGTATTATCAAATGAAATGTGGGTAAATAAAATTTAAAAGCGTAGTCGTCTTAATCACTTGAAATATTGTACTTTCAAAAATAATACTTCAAGTAAATAATTCAGATTTAACATAGAAAATTCCATTGTCTCAACTAGATGAATAAACTTTTGTTTTCAAAATACTTAACGTTTAGAAAAGAAGAGTAAATTTGTTTTTGGGGGTAGTAAAATTTATTACCAGGTATAATATTGATTTTGATAAATGCGATGTTACGTTATGGGTAAATTATAAAATAAATAAAACTTACTAAGTACCATCAATACATTTATTAAAAGTAGCTTGTAACTTTGGAAAATATTATGACGTTAATTTTAAGATGTACATTACGCCCTCTATTGTAATGATAATGAAGATATACTTTTATTAATTAAATGCACTTTGTATTGATGTATCAAATTATCGTATCTTACGTTGAGTCAGTCAATTGCAAATAAAAAAATCCAATCGATGCTTTACCCCAAACCCAACAGAAGCCGCCAGGGAAAATTTTAGGAAATCCCTTTGCTTGTCTCTAGTGATGCTCGAACAAATAAAAAAACTCGCAGGCAAAGTTAAGATACAGCTTTTTGCATTCTATTACTACCAATACATCACTGAAACAAAGTAAACTCATCCCGAATATATACAACATAAAAGAATTTCATTTGCAGAAGACAACCCAAAAGGAACTCCACCCTTATGCGTCTATCAGCATTCGGGTTGCTCTTTCAAGTAGCAACTATTCTCTCCCCATAATTAACTTCCGGTCATGCTCCTTTAGCCAAGAGTATATCCGTGTGGTAAACTTCATTCCACGATTTACATTTCACGTATATCTATTGATATACATACGTACACTATACTTTTATCTAATTAAAGCAAATTTTGGAAAATTTCTGTATATTTAATAATAATTCCAAAAATATTACAATTGTCGGTTGATCTCATTTGTTTAATGAATATTTGCGACTTTATTTGAATCGATTTTACAATTTTCTAATTACTTATAAGTTTCCCACAATTGCGAGGAAAATCAACTAAATTTTGTTTCATCCCATAAAACTGCACCTTGCCTTAATCGATATCGAGACAATGACTTTTAAAGATTCTCAACCATTGTTTCAGTATCTCATGTGCCACCAGATTTATTGCGCCACCAATATCATTACGAAAAACCTTTATAGAGTTATCCATTAAATATTGGCAGTGAAACTATAATCCCGTAAATGTAGCCCATGACTTCACCCCACACTGCCCACACTTCCGACTCGTTTTCGGTACAAGTGGCATCCGTTATGTAGGAAATACCCTCAAAAAATATACCTCAATAATTTATTGTTGTGATTAAAAGGAACGTAAATCTTTCCTAAGATCAAAATCAATGAGTTATGGGTTTAATCGGAGTTAGTGTTCAATATGTATTTCCGAATAACATTTACTTCAACTAAAATGAATGTCAAACGTTTACAAATATAAATTATTATTTATTGTATATTTATTATAAATGTGCTTTGGTTTGTCGTAATAAATAGTATCTTTAAATGAAATGAATGAAAACTTATAGATGGGCTTATAGATATAGAAAGATGGCTTAAAAGTGCAAGAAAGGACACACGTTTAAAAAATTTAAAACAGAACTTATTTTTAGGCGAAAAGTATTATGTTTATCTAAATTTTTATATATATATTGTAATATTTAATCTCTGTTTCGACACATAGTTTTGAATTCTTGCATTTCTGCAGTCACGATTTTCAACTTTTTAACATTTAAAGATACTTCTTTCAAATAATGGAGACTTTTGTGCCACAAGATATATACACACGCATACATAACAATATTAATGATCTTGTCGAGGAAACTTCATTTCAACTTTTTTTAATATGGAATAAAAAATAATTCTCGACGCATGCAAAGTACATAAATTTTATTATTCAGGCGCCAGTGGAATATGAAAAATGGTAAATACTTTTTTCATACTTGGGAAATATGAAAACAAGACAGTAACGATCCGAGGGCCACTGAAAATGTTAAATCGCACCAAATATACGAGAAGGTGAAATATTAGGGTTAATTTTGGTAATAGAATTCGAACCGTTATATCAAGTCAAAATGAAATTGAACTAAAATCTATATTCAACATTTAACCCATACCAAATTGGCCTGAATAATAGAACATGCTCGTATTATGTTATGTTGACGCCTAGTAAAAAGCAAATCTTTAATTATATAAGAACAATCATTACCTAACAGTTCCCACCAGAACAAGCTTTCAAGTGAACATTTGGGTAACTTCAATCTTTTGAGGGTATGGGTTTTTAAGTTTTATCGAGTAAATATTAGATTCAGAGAGTATGCTGGATGGGGAAGTATAGCGCAAACTAATACCTCAAAAAAACGATAGGAACCCAGAAAAAATGTTTTCCCTCAAATTGGATGATTTTTTTAAATCTTTCATTCAGATCGAAATATAAGGATGAAACTAACTTCAACCATTTTTTTTGTTTTCTGGTGGTGACGGTAATTTTTTTGGGGCTTAAAACTTTTTACGATTATGTAAGTACATTTAACAATGAGATATAAAAAAAATACACTAACCAATTATGTACGTTCAATTATTAATTAGGAATTTGGCATTAAGCTTGGCTTATAAAGTTTATCAGCAATATTTTTTTTCCTTTTTTTTACCCTTTCCTTCATTTTTTATCTTACCGTATCTACAACAGACATCGAATAAACTAAATTTATGGGGTAAAATTACTTAAAATTAATTAATAAACAAATGGATATCTTAGTGGCAGAGACCAAGTGAATTTAATTCAAGATTGGAAAATTCACACTCGATATGGTATATAACTTATGACTTGAAGGGGTTTAGTAGTTGGAGTAATACAAATAAAAAATATAATGTAATTTATCTACGTGAGTAAAACTACAAAATAAAATTGCAATAGTAATTATAAAGAGCGCGTATCCACCATTTTATTACAAAATAGATGTATTTTCGAAAACAGAATATCGTTACTATGGTAGCAATTTTTTGCATTAACTATTATGCTGGTCATCTATTAAGTCCTAGCTGTTTTTCTTTTCTTTATTTTATGTATACCTCTAATTTGGGGACAGGATAATGCTGGCAGCATTGGCTTGTTTCCATAGTGATACGACGATACGTCCCACCTCGTTCTGGTCCCAGGAGAGTATGGTTAGATATATTAGAATTTATGTTTACAGTAACTATTTCTCTCGAATCTTTTAATTTATTTAAACAACCATATTTTTCTTGTCCGTTGCATGTTCATTACCGAAGGTGGCACACGTTTTAAAGTGCATCTCTAGAGGAGCTGACCACATACTTCTACGCTGTACTATATCCAGTCATTCGTCATTTCTTAAATATCTTAAATAATATCTACATAGATATATAGTCAAATAGCTGTTTATTTAGATACAAATTGAGATATTTGAAAAAGTTACCAACAAAATTATAATACGTTCGATCAACTAGCGTGATTAAAACAATTCATGAATTCGAAAAATATCGAAACCGAAAATTATAAGTTAAACACTCAATCTTAATTTTTAAATATATTCCTGTTTTATCATACTCATGGAGATAATTCACCCGCATGTGTAAACATAATAAAAAGTTTTAAATCATTTTAAGTCTTCTAGTAGATTTTACAATTTAATTAATAAATGATTGAAGTACATAAGCAAATATTACCTAAAACCATTTCTCAAATATTTTATGTACTGACGTAATGTAATTCCTACATCACTATATATTTGCAGAGAATGCAATTTTACATTATTAAGTAATTCCATTACTTGAAACAAATTCTGTGCTGAAAGCAATAAACAAACTTTATAATTAAAAAAGTTGAGTTGCGAACGGTATCAATCATTGAATAAAGACTGCGTTTTAATCTCGTGATAACCGTAGAGCTCGGACCTACATCAAAGCAGTTGCCTTTATTTAAAGTGATGCATTCTTGCTATGATTCACTCGACGCATTATACTGAAATTGTAATATTCAGGTCTTTATAGAACTTATTTTTAAAAGTGAGTAGTGTAACCGCATGTAGCTATATGTGTAATAGTGATTTTTTTAAAAAGCAATTGTGAACGTAACATTTAGAAATTTGACATAAAGTTAACAGACAAAAAATATGTGTCATATCAGGTAGTTTCTATATTTACTTCTGTCATTTACTTCGGAATTTTAGTTATGTAAACACTTAAATACTGTATTGGTAACTGATAACCCAGTCATATTGGCTTATCAGGATTAATTCTTGTTATAGATAAACAACATTTTTGCATTTCCATATATTTTAAAAGTATAAATTAGTTTTTGAGGCGCAAAATAACATGAGAGCCGCTCAGCTAAATAAGGCGAACTTAAGCCAACATCTGCTTCGATAGTACTTTCAAATGTTTCTAAATTTAATATTAAAGGATGCCTCGAAGAAAAATTATCGACAAACTCAAAGTTTGCTTCCTTGTATTTACGTAATCTGTGTAGTAGCAGAGACATTTGCCTTTCGTACATATATTGCGTTTTAATATTTGCCCTAACGGAATTCATGAAATGGAGTATTGTGATTTCTCTTCGCAAAATTTTGACAGTTTGTTCTGTTTTTTACTTGCTGATCACTCACTAAACTCAGTTGCTAACTGAACAAAAATTGGACGCTGCGTTTTTCATATATAATATCATGGCTATTTGAGAATTTCAGAAGTCTGGAGCGACCGATTTAATGATTGCCATCGTAAAACTTTTCTGCGACAACAAGTAGGTACCTCGAGGTAGTATTATGAATTGCAAATTTAATTGTGTTTACAGGCGTATAATTTAAAAAGTTATTGAACTTTGAATTCATTTTCAAACAATTATCATTATTTGAAATCTATGTAAAAGCTAAATTATTGACTTTGTAAATCTGAACCACCAATACGGGGACAATATTCAATGTGGAAAATTAGAATGAGTGAATAGGTATGCGTCACTAATAGTGTAAATAACGACGAGTTTAAAACCAACAAATTATTTTGAATTTAATACGAGACATAGTTTTCAGATACTTCATATGGATTTCCCAATTACATATTCTGTGAAATTTTATTTCTTTTAATGTACGTTCATTTCCAGGGAGATTCATTTTGTTTTCAAAATTGAAGTAAAAAGACATATGTAACTACTTTTACTCTCCATTAATGTTCGCATAATATTAAGCGTCAGAATAAAGTAACATTTTACCAACTTTTTTATAAACACAGTAAACAAAATAATTTATAAACACAGTTTTTAAAAAGTTGAGGCAATTCTGGACGCTGGTATTTTATTGAAACTTTCGAATTTTAAATTGCTAAAATACATAAAAAGTTTTAAGATGTATATCCATATATATATATATATATATATATATATATATATATATATATATATATATGTGTGTGTGTGTGTGTATGTATACACAAGAGTCATATATATATATATATATATATATATATATATATATATATATATATATATATATATATATATGTGTATATAGCTCTCGTGCCCGCTGTCTGTCACAGTCGTTCTTTCAGAAGAAGGAATTTCAAATTTGGTACAATGAGATAGTATATTACCCAATAGCCCGACATAAAACTTATGCAAAGACCATAGGCAAACTATGAAGATGATTCAAAACGTCATATTTTTTTAGATATTTAAGATAAAAACTTCTCTCCGCTACTTAATTACATTGCATATTATTAAATATTATTTATACGCAATACAAATTCAATATCAAATATTAAATTAATATTAAATATTAATTAATCTAAGAAGTTAATATTGGTACAGAATTTCCAATACTGGAGCCAAACTTACACTTAACTTTTTGTAATTGAAATACTCATATTCTACCGATTATAGTGGTCTAATGTAAGGACTATCTTTCCAAATTTTAGAGAGAAAACAAATTGAAATGGCAAGTGTTTATAAATTAACAGTTTGATTGTTTTTCAGGTACAGAGTAATTTCATAAAGAATTATTTATTTGTCTGAAACTGAGGCTAGAGTAAAGTCAAAATCTTCAAAAAGGGAATCATGATAATGATATATACCAGTCACAGCAGATTCAGATTCTGCAGCAATTAACGTAGGAACTTGTCGATATGCGAAATTAAATATTTCTGCTATTTTGGTATCGGATAATTGCTCTTTCTGGTGTTAAGCAGACCATCCATCATATTCCAAAAAATAAGTATTTTTAATATATGAAATAAAACAATAACATTTTGTCGCGATAGAATAGGGGAGATTGTAAATTTATATGCGAACTATGGTTATCTGTTATTAAAAGAACAGGATTTTCTTCAGTAGGGCATACATGATATTTAAAATGGTTGAGTCTTTCAAAAAATACTCAAAAATGACCCGAATCTGAAGTCATGGTAATACAGCTATTGGGTCTATGATCCAAGGCTGGAGCAACGCTGGTCAATGCTGGAGCAATATAATTACCACCTACACTCATATAAAAAACGGCATTTACGATTGTGGCAAAACCATATTTGCCACCACTTTTCCCCTTTCATAATTAAGTGTTTTCTTCGGAACCGTAATCATCCTCGTTTCTTCCATATTATAAATGAGACCCGGTGCAAATTTATATTTTTTTAGTACTTTTATATTACAATAAAATATATCTACTTGGTTTCTTTTAAAACCCATTACCCTTGCTTAATTCATCGGAGTAGATTAGAGAGCAACCAAATTTTCATAATGATGAAGAAAGTCATCGATCCGATCTTGTCCAGCTATCTTTTTTCATTAAAACGTATTTAAATACGATTAACATTGGCATATTGGAAAGTTCATCTTCATAAATCAGGTATCGTAATTTTCTAAAATAGCCAGGGCGTCAAGTTCCGATTCCTGTTCATCATTAAAAGTACAAACATAACTTCCCAAAGATGTAATATAAAATACCAAAGTCTATTTCAAAATAATTGTAATTCAAAAACAACAATATAAATAGTTACAGGATTAAGAGTGAACCAAATTAAAAAAAATTGAAAATAAAAGATTCAAATCTATACAAAATCATTCAAATAAATGATCCAAATTTTTTTTCATAACATTTTGTCGACGGATAATTGCTGATTTGAGCGATTTGGCCTATTCAACACGCATTGTATTCATTACTATTCCGTGGTTAATCCATATTTGATTAAAGAATTAAGTTTTCAAGAACGATACAGCGTCAATTGTGGAACGGCATCATTAATAAGCAGTTTGTGAGTCCGTATGAACTACCACCACGCCTTAATGCAGATGTTTATTAAAACTTTTTACTAAATGAGCTGCCCAATCCTCTAGGCAGTGTACCTCCAAACGTGCGAGAATATATGTGGCTGCAGCATGACAGCGCAAAGTGTCACTTTGCGCTAAGAGTGAGAGAGCATCGAAACGCATCATATCCGGAGAGGTGGATCGGTCGTGAAGGCAAAATCCTTCGACCGCCAAGGTCACCAGAGTGAAATCCGATCGACTTTTTATATTTTACTTTAAGGTGAAAAAATTAAAATGGAAATTACAAAAATAAAACAAAATCGACAGCCATATAGTATGATGAAAAGAAACTTTTTATGCCGATTTAGTTTGTGCGTTGCAAACCGAGGAAGGCATTTTGAAAATTTATTGTAAACTTCTTTTTGAAGTGAAACTTCTTTAGAAATATTGTGATTTGAAACACGATGAAACAAAATGCGTCATCTTGATATATATATATATATATATATATATATATATATATATATATATATATAAGAAACTTGTATTATAATTAAAATATTGAGTAAACATATAAAATATTTATATTTAAAGTTTTACGAAATTATTAACTAAGTGATTGATCAAAACGCTGCGACTTATCGAAATGTAATAAACATTTCGATAGATGGCGCTATAATGGTTGCGTGATTCAAATAATGTATATCTGTTATTATATTCATTCTTGTGTCTTATTACTTATTTTTACCTTTTTTTACTGTTTTTTTTTATTTTTCATTGATATTTATGACAGTGAAAATGCCCAATAAAAATCATCTTACAATGACATTTGTCTCATGTGAAAAAAATATCATATTGATGTCAAATGTCAATGTATTTTTTTTCTAATGTCTTCCTATGGTAAGCTAATTATCTAACCATCAGCCAGACCGTTTTCAATTATGTATTTATATGCATTATAAATTATTACTTTATTTATTATTGAATACTTATTTTATATTGATAACTTGCAATAATATTTCGGCAAGTTCATTTATTTTATTTTCACTTTATCATTTATAAAATATTTAAAATTAATAAATTACAATTAATTGTTAGTCACATTATTGTTATTCATTGTTAATTATGTTAATTAATAAATAAATTGTTAGTCATTGTTAATTAAACTTTATTAAGATTGTTTAATGAAATAAAAAAATAAGTTTTTAGAATAATAAAATTTCATGTTAAAATTAATTTTAAATTTAATCTAATTAAAATGAAAATTTAAGTATTTTGAAATTAAAATATTTACACTTTTATTATTTTAAAATTAAATTTAATTTAAAATTAATTTTAAAATTAAATTTTATTATTTGACCCATTAATTTTTTTATTTTAAATTGTCTTTTATTAAATCAAACAAATTAAATGTAAAGTTAATTTGAAGTACTTAATTATTTTTATTTTAATTATTTCTAAAATAAATTAAATTCATTTTAATGTTAAATTTTATTATTCTAAAAAATTAATACTTTCTCGTTTCATTATTTTAAAATTTATTTACTAAATTTAAAGTTAACTTTAAGTTTAAATTTAATTATTTTAAAAATTTGAATTTCATTATTTATATTTTTTTAAGGTTAGTTATTCTAGTTGTGCGAGTGAGATAGTACTTTTGCGTTCCCAAGTATTAAAGGTTCTATAATTCACTATTGCATAGACTAATGAAGTTGCAGCGAGTGCTCATTGCTGAGCACTTGCCGCAACTTCCGAAAAATTTTGAAATTAAAAGACTATTATTTTTTTCATATCTTACGATTAACAATGTTTTATTAAGCTGAGATATTTTTGTTCATGTAAATAATATATATTTAATACATAATATATAACGAAAGGAACTTCGTTCCAACCGGGTGTCCCGCGATGCCTTTCGTCAATTATTAATTATCATAGTGTTGTTTACTATCACTTTAAAATATGGTAGAAATAGCTAACCATAACTAAACACGTATATGAAAAAGTAAATTTTGGATGAATAAAACTGTATTCAGTGTATAAAACCATGCTTTTATTTGTGTGAATAAATAAGTACTTGAATATTGGAGTTAAATTTTTGTCGTGTGTGAATTGCACACACGCATAATTTTTTTAAACGTTTTTTAACAAGCGTTTATTTTCTAAATTATTGTAAAAGTGGCATGTTTACTAAATATTTTAGGTAATTTTGTTGTCTGATTTCGGTTCCCAATTACATTGAACACTTAACAGAAACACTTCTTACGTTTACGACTTTTAAGGTAAATGGAAGTTGTTTTCTTAGATTGAAAGATTTTAAAAATTTACACTTACGGTATAATTTTGTTTTCAGCGATATATATATATATATATATATATATATATATATATATATATATATATATACACATATTTATGTATATCTATATTCTAGCATCAAACATTAATGCCACCTACTGGCCCGTTAACACTGAATTATATTACCCATTAAAATGTACATTCTTTCATTAACTGGTATTATTTCCTATTTATTATTCTATAATCATAATCATAATCTGTAATCATGTTTAAAAACTTTCTAAAAATAACGCAAAATATTTTATATAAATTTGTAACCTTAAGGTTTAGTTTTGTGAAAAAGAAAATACCTACATCGGAAAATTAGTTTCATTCATAGTGACCAAGCGACCATTTGATACCCCTAATGATAGCTAAGCCTTAGATGTTGTGTTCGTTGAAGACGCAAATGAAAATGAAGATAATAAAGTAAAATATTATACTTTTCCTCTTATTCCTCAAACCATCCTAGTGTATACCTTAATAGTGAAGATCGTTTTATTATTTTACTGTTAATTTATATTTGTGTTCAAATAAAGTACATTATTATATTTTCAATTTATATTTTTTTTTTATTCAATTCCACAGCAAATTTTTATTAATATGTTTAGTGATTTTGTTTAATATGTTTAGTAATTTTATTAATATGTTTAGTGATTTTATCCTATTCAACAGCAAATTTTTATTAATATGTTTAGTGATTTTGTTTAATATGTTTAGTAATTTTATTAATATGTTTAGTGATTTTATCCTATTCAACAGCAAATTTTTATTAATATGTTTAGTGATTTTGATGATAAAGTGTTCGACGAAATGCAAATTCCTTTCCTATCTATGCACATATAATGTCTATCATTTAGTTTAATTGTAATAATGTATTACCATTACACATGAGCAAACAAGTAAAGATGTAAATGTAGCTCGCCCATATGGTGAAATTTACATTATGTACTGAAACCATCGAACCTTGAACTAAAGACTATTATCTCACTTACCCTCCGGTTAGAGAGAGAAAGTTGAAAGATGACGTATCGATTTTGTCATTAACCCGAGTGAGCATTTAGCTGTAGATAACTTAAGTAAACAATTAAACTATTTAGGTTATACAAGGCTCCTTAGCTACGCAACTAAGATTTTTTGCTACCTAAAAGTATAAGTTCCACGGGGATGAGAAATTGATTTCATTATTGGATTTTTTTCGTAGCAACTCTGCTCACAAAGCACATCAATAATTATTCAAGCACAACAATCGGTAGATGAATTTCAATACTGTATATTAATATAAAATTCGAATATTACAAGTACGTTTCATTATGATAAATTACATTTATTTTAAAAAAAAAGTCCATATGCCAAGGAGTTGAAAAACGGTTGCCGCTCCGATACAAAAAATAATTCCTTCCTAATATCAAAACCACATAACGGGTTCAGCTTGCACCACCGCAAGTACACATGTACATATCATGCACTTCTATTAGGATACAACTAATTTCATTTCCTTTGTTTTTCATAAATGCGTTATGTGAGAATTTTTTTTATCATTCGGGTAATGTCCGCATTGATCTGGGTCCTATATCCAACATCGGCAAGATTTAGCAAGATTTATTTTCACCGTAATCGGTTTCGAGAATAAGTATCGATTCTATGCAAAATAAATGCTGTTACAATGAAATGAAGATTGAATCTGTATGCGATTGTGACTTCAAAATGAATTATTTTTTAACTACATTGATAAGTATTATTTTCTTGCTGCATTTGCGATTCGCTCAATGCAAACGTCCGACTATATTCATTCGGACCATAATTGGATATAATAGAATATATAATGTATCTAACACTTTAATGCACTCGCCCCAAAATGATCTTGAAAAATCGGGGGCGCCTTTGGCCGAACTTCATCGAACCAAACGTGCGAGATAAAATTCGCCAACCGGGGAAAGGGTAGGACATATGAAAGAACACATGACATTGAGATAACAAATATTAAGCCGGCGGTACACCTAACAATTAATGACAAAGTTTTGTTTGCTACTGTTTTAGAAGAATTTGTTTTGAGGTGTATTCTGAACTAAGTAAACTATGGAAAATGTTTTTTTTCTCACCTCTAGTAAGAAAATTTATTAAAATGACTTTTTTAACAGACTATGATCTCAAACTGCTTGTATTTGCCGCCAAAAGTGGTTACTTGCAAAGTTTTAAATATATAATTTGATACTGTCATTAGTTCACTATATAGTGACTTCAAAAGAGGGTTGAAATCGAACTAGAAAAGTGCCAAATCGAAGCAGAGAAGTGGAAAATAAAAACGAATTTTCTAAAACTTTTCAAATTACATTTTCAATATAAAACTGCTGATTATTTGATTCATGAGAACAGGGTAAATCATATTTTCAATTTATTATTGAAGTTCGAAAATGGCAATTTTTCACACTTGCTAGGCATTCAAGAATTTTAAAATTCTAAAAACAAGTTCGTGTAACAATTAAATAATTACTATAATGAAGTATATTTTAACTATTCTTTTATGTTAATTAAAATTTTAATTATATGCTATTTAGAAGAAACGGAATCGGCAATGTTTTATAATTTAATTCTTTTTATTGAATAGTCTGACCGGCACTTAGCACGTTTTTTTACATTAGTGTTTTTGGTTGAGCTTTAAGTTAATAAAACTATGCAACTAAAACATCCATGTCATTGGATGCTAGGAAATACAAAAAAAATTAAATATTTCCCTGACTTGATTACGTGCATCAGATACACTTTTTTGTCGAATTTTTCTTTCAAAATTATTACGATCTAATTTATTTTATTGATTTTCAGAGCGCATAAATTTTTATAGCACCTGTTACCCACAGATTAATAGTTTATAATGGTATTTTATACTTTGCTACGGTTTGAGGTTAACATTAATATGTTGTGCGTTTAAATATGATTGTACAAAAAATTACCCGATTATAATTGCAAACAAAATTTCTATGTTAAAAGATAAAGTAAAATAATCAGCACAAAAGGTCCATAGTTTAAATATTTAGATTAGTCAAATTAATAAATATGACCAACGGATACGGATTTACAAGCAGGTCAGGCAGGAAATTGACACTATGAAGCCCAAACGCTTATTTAATCATATAGATTAAAGACAAAATTGATGCATCACCTAAATCCCGTGTGACCACTTATTTAATCGAAGGCTATAATTAACCTACTTAGATACACGACTCTTGGGTTACGTAAGCCTTAACGATTTTCTTATATAATAAATATTGTCAATGAGAAATTAATTGAGGAACTAGAGCTTTTCTCGAAGCTTAATGAAACAGAAGTTAATTAGGCAAATTGGAGACGATAGTTGCCTTTTTGCTACCATAAATATATGTAGAAGTAATGAAAGAAACACTTATTAATATTTGAGCAGCTATGATTAATTGAATGAAGTAATAGTCGTTGACCACACTCACTGTATCAATTTTGTCAATATATTTAACTTTAGATCCGAACCTTATATTTATTGTCGAATTACGCTGAAATTTAATCTAACCAATATCTAAGTTTAATAAATACAGACAAATTGAATGTACCTATGTGTTGTCAATGGTGTTGTACCTACTCATATATATATATATATATATATATATATATACACACATATATATATATATATATATATATATATATATATATATATATATATATATATATATATATATGTATCAATTATGTCTTTAATATGACCAACGGATACGTAAATCCGTATCCGTTGGTCATATTTATTAATTTGACTAATCTAAATATTTAAACTATGGACCTTTTGTGCTGATTATTTTACTTTATCTTTTAACATAGAAATTTTGTTTGCAATTATAATCGGGTAATTTTTTTGTACAATCATATTTAAACGCACGACATATTAATGTTATCTTCAAACCGTAGCAAAGTAGAAAATATCGTTATAAACTATTCATCTGTGGGTAACAGATGTTATACAAATTGATGCGGTCTGAAAATCAAGAAAATAAATTATATCGTAATAATTTTGAAAGAAAAATTCGACAAAAAAGTGTATCTGATGCACGTAATCAAGTCAGGGAAATATTTAATTTTTTTGTATTTCCTAACATCCAATGACATAGATGTTTTTTTTGCATAGTTTTATTAACTTAAAGCTCAACCAAAACACTAATCTGAAAAAAACGTGCTAAGTGCCGGTCAGACTGTTCAATAAAAATAATTAAATTATAAAACATTGCCGATTCTGTTTCTTGTAAATAGCATATAATTAAAATTTTAGTTAACATAAAAGAATAATTAAAATATACTTCATTATTGTAGTTATTTAATTTTTACACGAAATTTTTTAGGAACTTAAAGTTCTTGAATGCCTAGCAAGTGTGAAAACTTCGAAATTTCGAACTTCAGTAATAAATTGAAATTATGATTTACCATATAAAACTGCTGATTATTTTATTATAGATCAAATAATCAGCAGTTTTATATTGAAAACGTAATTTGAAAAGTTTTAGAAAATTTGTTTTAATTTTCCACTTCTCTAGTTCGATTTGGCACTTTTCTAGTTCGATTTCAACCCTCTTTTGAAGTCACTATATAGTAAACTAATGACAGTATCAAATTATATATTTAAAACTTTACAAGTTTGCAACTTTTGACGGTAAATACAAGCAGTTTGAGATCACAGTCTGTTAAACAGGTCATTTTAATAAATTTTCTTACTAGAGGTGAGAAAAAAAACATTTTTCATAGTTTACTTAGTTTAGAATACACCTCAAAACAAATTCTTCTAAAACAGTAGCAAACAAAACTTTGTCATTAATTGTTAGGTGTACAGCTGGCTTAATATTAGTTATCTCAATGTCATATGTTCTTTCATATGTCCTACCCTTTCCCCGGTTGGCGAATTTTATCTCGCACGTTTGGTTCGATGAAGTTCGGCCAAAGGCGCCCCCGATTTTTCAAGATCATTTTGGGACGAGTGCATTAAAGTGTTAGATATACTATATATTCTATTATATCCGATTATTGTCTGAATATAGTCAGACGTTTGAATTGAGTGAATCGCAAATGCGACCAGAAAATAATACTTATCAATGTAGTTAAGAAATAATTCATTTTGAAGTCACAATCGCATACAGATTCAATCTTCATTTCATTGTAACAGCATTTATTTTGCATAGAATCGATACTTATTCTCGAAACCAATTAGGGTGGAAATAAATCTTGCTAAATCTTGCCAATGTTGGATGTAGGACCCAGATGTGGTAGCAATACGGACTGTCAATGGTGTTGTACCTACTCATAATATATATATATATATATATATATATATATATATATATATATATATATAAGTATATATATATATATATATATATATGTATATATATATATATATATATATATATATATATATATGTATATATATATATATATATATATATATATATATATATATATATATATATATATATATGTAAAGAAAACCTATAGGTATCCTTTCATTTAAACTTTGCTGCGTTATCTATGATAAGTTCCATAGAGGTCGCTGTTAGCTTTCGTATCAAACGTCAAAAGATTTTGAGAGGTTAGATTTGTTTTTGATTCAGTATTTTATTGTAAAAAGCTTACCTGTCGAATTCAGATGATAAGCCCGAAATAAGGGCTTTAAATGTTGTTTCTCTTATCCACAGGTGAGTAAATGTTTAGTTTATAAGATAATGTTACTAGCAAATTATAGAAGGAACGTTTTACAAGTAAATAAATCTTTTATCCAAAGCAAACGCAATTACGCAATTACGTCTTTATTTCAACAAGTTCGAAACAGAATCCAATAAAAACATTATATATATATATGTATATATATATATATATATATATATATATATATATATATATATATATATATATAGCCGAATTACGATATTCTTTTATTTACATGTACATTTATAAATTAATTTAGTGCAGAATGCGTTCATTCGCCCCATTCCTAACATATTTTAAATTATTCGTTAAAAAAAAGTAGAATATTAAGGTTTCGGCCAGAATATTGAAATGGTAAACAAAAAATAAATATACGATCTCTGGCATGCAAATGCCAGAGATCGTGTATTTACGTGTAAACCCAATTGCCGTATTTTTTGCTTATCTGTGAATTAATTAAATATTTAAGGTTTAAATTCAGTTCTTGCCATTCGGTATTAATAATTTCATATCAATCATGAAAAACTAAAATAGATTATGAATAAAATCTAAAAAGCGGTTTTCCTCTCTGCATTTTCTATTAAAAACACTTTTTAAAATTTTTAAATAACTAAATTCTTAGAAAAAGGAGCAGCATATAGCATTGTTTTTTCTTATATATATTTTTTATTATAGCTATATATATTAGGATTAATAATTAGGAAATATTATTTGGGACATCATATCATATTAATTTATGGGATAAAAGTTAATATTTGCAAATGCTCGAAGTATACTTATTCTAACTTGGAAAATTCAAGGAAGAAATGTTGTTGGAGAATTAATATTGTATATTAATATAAATATAATACTTTTGGAAATAAATGCATTTTGAATTAATACGACTTTCATTTCGATTTTTTTGGCACACGTATTTGAAAATCGCACAAAACTGTACAGAAATGCCATTTAAATACGACTTTACAAATATCCCGTAATAAAATCATCATAAATATTATATTTACCTTTAATTGCAACATTCGTTTTTTACATACTCACCTTAATATCGCTAGTTTGCAATATACATATTTTATAAATTTACCCTAATATCGCAAGTTTTTTCACTTTGAAAATTATAAAAGCCCTTATTATTAATGGCACTCAGTGAAATAATAATTAGGCCTGGTGATACATCCGACAATAACCTGTTTTTCATTAAAGATTATAAATATATATATATATATATATATATATATATATATATATATATATATTTATATATATATTTTTTTTTTTTTTTTTTTTTTTCTTTTCTAACCTTTCGCTTATTTAGATAAAACGAAACATCTAGAGCACCATTGCTTTTAATTTGATATATTTTTGACATTATGTATTATGCATATTTGTCAATTCATAGAGCTATGTTAATATTTATGGGGTCTGTTTCAGAGTACGGAAAAGAAGGACTATCAATGAATGAAGTAGTCGTTCTATCGCTTAATTTTTACATCAAAATTTCTAAACGAGGAGATCTACGGGAAAAACTAGTTGTAAATAAAAGTCCCGAAGCACCGTGAATATACATATTGTCAGATTTTTTTATACCCTGGCCGATATCATTTCCTTGCTTTTCTATGGGGTTCCCTTACCTTTTCAATTTTTATCTCATTATTTGTTAACATATATTTTTAAATAAGTTAAAAGTTTTCTATCGTGGTTATGTATTGGAATATATTTAATTTCATTGATGTGTATTTAATCGTTTAAGAAGAAATTAGCAATCTCTAAGATAATGTAAAAATATCCTATGAATAGGAACGGAATTCGCACTACGGGAATTTCATACAGATTTAGGTACACACAAAGTACGTATGTTAAAAAGACGAAACGTTTTTATTAATTTATTATAAATTCTTAATATTACTTTTTCCGTTTACAGACATATCGTCTTCTAGAAACTTCAGTGGCCAGAAATTACCAAAAAAATGCCAAAAACTGTGAGCGATCGAGGTAAATCGACGTAATACGTTTTTAGTGAACTCGATTACCAAACAGCAATGCCCTGCACTACCAACTAACCGACTCAGAAAAACGCCTGCCGTATCACATTATGCTCTTTCCCACCCGCCATCGCTACGTCACCCTATGACGTAGCATTGAAGTTCACAATTAACAAACAATTATATTGTTAGTAACTTAGACACTATTTGAAAAATCAGTGACTGAGCTAACAATTATGTTTGCCTTACAATAAATAGTTCTATATAAGATTAGAAATGAATAGTTTCCGGATATTTTTTACTTCTAACTTCTTCCTTTGTGCCAAATTTCAAAATCCTAGGTTAACGGGAAATAGCCTATAGATTTGGATGAGCGACTCAGAGTCAGTTCCATTTTTCTTTTTATTTAGATGTATGAAACTATAAAAAAAGACAATCTTATTTAAATACCTATTTATCATACAAGTGAGTAAAATAATTTAACATTTACAAAGAGTACATTCATATATTTAATTCGAAGTCACAATTAAAATTAAACCCAGATTTAATAACATGTATTTATACGACATGAAACCGTACGTGCATTCTGTGTGTTTACCTAATTTATAATATATATATAAATCGGTCAATATATATAAATCGGTAATATATATAAATCGGTATTTGACATTTGGAAATTTGTCTGATTATGCTTTATAGCGTTTTTGTTTATTTCCTTCAAGCGCATCTCCAAAAAAAGGAAGAGCAAGTCGTCCAAAAGCAATGAGGGTACTTATCTCTCTATTTTGGGGGATGAAAATGATTTCCAAGCTGAAGGAATTTTAACTAAGATAGTTTTCTTGTCATAATAAGAGTTTACGCGTGTTTAAGAATTTACTTTCTATAGATCAGTATGTGTCCAATAAAAAAATCGAATATTTATTACAGCTAAGTTTAGTTAATCTTGATTTTCGCAAAGTTTTTTATAAGAAGCTATTTACAAATGTTAATAGTATATTTCTCTAGTAAATATATTGTCTAATATGTTTCTTCCTAAATGAATTTTTTTCATAAACTAGAGGTTTAAAACATTGTTATAGTTTCTATAAGCTTTGGGTAACGCTGTGTTTTAAACTTTTCCAACGACATTCCTTAAACTAGTTTACAAAAAAACTAAACGAACTTGTTATGTGTTATGTTTATTATATATTTCTAGTTTAAATCAATGTAACACACGGCATTGTTTTATTACTTTATTTGCCTCCTGTGAAATTTCTGTATCAATATTTTTGTCGATTAACCATTGAGAGGTTTACGGTATGTATGTTTGGTGTCGTGTTACGGTTTTTCTTAATCAACGATTAAAAAAAAAGCTGGTGGGAAATTTTCAAACATAGCTATAGAGCTATAGAACTACATAAACTTCTGAAAAATACACTTTTTTTTTTTAAATCCAAACACTATCAATTGATGCATAAACAAAGTACATTACGAATACTACACTAGTACTAGTATTACATACTTTTACCACTTATAGAATCTTAATTATTTAAAGAAAAAAGGTTTTATCGAAAGTTCTTGCAAGTTCTTGGTCTTTTACGTCAAACGGTTTCTGCAAAATGTTGACGGATACGAGGGTTATCTTATAAAGGTTTGGGTTAGTTTCCTGTTGTAGTAGATGATTTGAAATAATACAAATATTAATAGAGTCATTAAAATGTTTTAAAAAAAGTGTAATAAATAAAATATTAAATTCCTAAAAATAATATTTTAAATTTCTTTGCAGCTTTGTGGTTAAAAAAGGTTTCCAAGTAATATCAAAGTCACTGGTTCCATCGAGCATTTGAAACCCAAGAGATAACTACGAATTACCATTAGATGATACCATTTTGTTTCCCTCAATTTTCACACGCCCGTTACGGTGGTATTTTCCTCTAGCCTAAGCAATGCTCGAATTGCTACCCCACGTGAACTGAACATCCAACTTTGACCAGATTTATTTTCACTGTAATTGTTTTTTCGAATACGTTTATACTCAATACGAAATGGAATACCGTTACAGTGAAATATGAATTAAATCTATAGGTTACAAGTGAATTGTAAAAAACATTTTTTTGGCTTGGGCCCTTCACAAAACGTGCTGTTTTTTTGAAAATACCAAGTGGCATTAAGATGTACCGCGAAATATATGAATTTAAATAAGTCTTTTAAATGCGGCCAGAAGACCAGGCCAAAGTTTCATTACACGTTGTAATATCAATGAACAAAGTAAATAAAAAGCTATTAACTATTTTTCAGGTTGGATTTGCGATTTACGGAAGTTATTACTGCCATTTTTGATCGAAAGTAACTATAACAAAATAGACATAGGTATGTATTCCACGATTAGATATTTTATTTAAAATGGTTTATTTTCTTAATTATTCTAAACTACGTTTAGAACTGATATTTTATTTAATATATATATATATATACACACACATATATATATATATATATATATATATATATATATATATACACTATCCACTATTAATTTATTCTATATCGCTTGTCTGTAACAGAAGCTAATAGGACAAGTCACGGCTCTATGTACTTTAAGTTCATGTAGATTTATTCAAATTAAAACTAAAATTGGGATTAAACGTAACTCGATAAACTTTTACGCTTTTCCCATTTACTCAAACTGATAACATTAAAATTGGCATTTGTCTTTGAAGCTTTGTATGATTCTGCTTTATCGCTTTTTTGTTATATCCCCCAAGCGCACCGTGAATATATGATGGAAAGAAAGCAGTGTTTGAAAACAATGAGGGGACTCATCTCTTTATTTCAAAGAATAAAAAGCTGGGCGTTGAGGTCACAAGCCGAAGGAATTTTAATTAAAATGCTTTCCTCTCTGTAATGGGATTTGGCATTTTTTAAATAAGATTTTATATTGATGTTATTTTATAACATGTGGTGATTAATAAGAAAATTTACATGACCACATGATGAGAGGAGCATTGATTATAATAGTTATTAGAATTAAAACGTATCTCGATCACTTTCCTGGGTAAATGGTTATTCAGCTGACAAAACATTTCATTTGATACGTCTCCTTTGTGACTCAATTTATTACATCATCTCATAGATTTTCCGAACTTAAATATATGGATAATATTATGTATGCCAAATAATTTTTTCAGTTTTCTATAAATAATATATTTTTTTTACATACATATTACAAACTGTAAAACTCTATTTGTGGTATTAGTAACAGGTATGTAAAAAAATTCCTAAAAGGAATACGTGAAATAAAAAAGTATTTTAAGTAAACATTTTACGTATACCATCAAGCAAAACAAACTTCAAAAAAAGACGATTTGTTATTAAATGAAAGACCGTGGAAATATCATATTGATCTGATATCATATCATATTATATCAATAAATTTTTTGTTAAGACCTAAGTGGAATCATTACGAAACTGGTTACATTTTTTTAAGACATTTAACGCAAAAATCGTGCTGTAATATATATATACGATACGATAATAGAACGATATTTTGAGCAAGGAACCCTTTTACAATTATCCAGCCATTTTTACAAAAAAAATGCCAAAAGGAATTTTAACCTAGTTATAGTGCTAAGATTTAGATATTATTATTATTTTCAATTTATTTCGATTTATTTAAATTCCTGACACTTACAGAAATAAATACCTACAGTTACGCACTTGTGGGATTTAATAACGACAGCACGACTAAGTTTCGCTATATTTCATGACGATGAAAATTTTATTTCAAGTAGTTTATGCTGATTCATCAGAAACAAACACACACGGAGAAACATTTTGGAAGTATCTGGCATTAAATAATCCAAATCCAAGCTTTCTCAAAATTTTTATTAAATCCACTAAATGCCCATTAAAAGTCAATCATATTTGACTTCTAGGTCGATAACCATAATAAGACCATTCGGGCGCGCGCTTGATGAAAGCTTATGTCTGAATGTTTGCTTCAGTTCAACGGTAACGTTTAATTCAAGAAAACCATTGATATCTGGTATATCAACTCGTAATCTACCATACATTTAAAACAGAGTTTCCTTTTCATTTTCCGCAAATAGCAGGCAGTGCCTAGTTTTACCAGAAGAGTAAATATTATATAAGACAGCCAGATTATTTACTAGAATATTGAGCAGTAAACATCCAATATTGGAACCCTACCTTAGTGTTCCTTCTTACCCGAAATACTGATCGAATCAAAAATGAAGTAATATGGTTATTATTTTTCGCATTGCATTTTGTTCATAACCTACAAAACGAAAATATCCTAATAATAGAAGGGAGAGTCCGGTTTTATAAAGGCGTTTTAATACGATGTTATTATCCACGCGATCAAAAGCTTTCTATTAGTCACTCATATATATTTCTTTTTATAAATGATATAATCACACAACTAGATGTCATCGGGTCTCTATTAAAAAATTCTACTTATTAATATCCAATATTTACCGCAAACAAGTCACATCAATCGGGTTTTCCAATATATACAAACATCTTAAGTAACCCTGATTTTGCGAATCTCTGTGCAAAATACTCATAATTTTGTCCCATAACTGCGTTAAACGGCTCTTTAGTTATTTATTTCTCCCATAATCCGTCTTCATGATTTGACATAAAATGAATATGCCCTCCTTGCAAGTCGTGTATTAGATATATAGCTGTTTTATATTAGAGGAGTTCATTCATTGGCTGGCGAATGATTGATGATGCTGAATTATGCCGTCGATATTGATGGAAATACCAGCGCCAGGTCGTTGTTATGTACAACGACGGCTGGTAAATAACTTACATAATGTATATCTTAACCGTTAAGGAAAACACAGTTTATCCGAAGGAATTTGATTCCCCGCTCATATAAAAACATATAGTTATTGATATTTTTATATGTATACATGTATATATATATATATATATATATGTATATATATATATACATATATATATTTTTATATATATTTATATATTTATATATATATATTTATATATATATATGTGTGTGCGTGTGTGTATACGTGACACAAGAAACGAAGTACTTTTTTGGAAATGGCTGCAAAAATTCTCAAAGATGATGCAATTTCTTCAATTTTTATGCAACGATTCAAATATTAAATATATGTAGAAAGGATATAGAATAGAGTAGGTAGTAAACTATAAGCATTCAAGAAAATATTTTCTTTTTATGTCATCAGATGGAAATAAACCACCATTTTTGTTCCAAATACTGATTATATTTGTATTTTTCATGTTTAATACAACATATTTGTACATTGGACGAATTTCTCATCAAAATAACATTTTTTTTCTAACGACCGCAGTTTAGAAATATAAGCAATCAGTTCCGAGTTGAACTGCAAGAGATTTTTTTTATTATAACACTGTAAAAAATATTGGTAAATAAATAATGAATACTTACAAAAAAAATGATGCCTTACGTCTGATATATTGGGAAAAAAAAGGAAAAGCATGCGGCATGAACTTAGGAAATTTATTGCTAATGAGAGAAATCGAGAGGGCTATGAACTTCTGCACCTGGGTGCGCCGCCAAATTAAGGTATCCAGTGAATATCATAATTTGGCGGCATAAACAGAAAAGTAATATTTATAAAATGACGAGCAACGTTTAGTAACGAGGAGCGTATGTACATGTCCTAGATATAATTTCTGGCTATAGATGTATAAGTTCGTGAATCTCGTTCCAATGTTATTATTAAATTATCTATTTCCTTTGTCACACAGTGGTTATTACTACATTCATCCATCCCAAGTGATTATACTACATCTATCCCAATTAACAAAAAATTTCAGGAAATAATAAATTTGATAAAAATGGTATATTAAATTAAACGAATCCAAGTGTACTGACATAAACTTTTCATTCAATAAAATAATCTACTTCCCTTATTTATTAAACACAGAATTATCTCTTACGTTAGTAGGGAAACCTATCTGGGAATGCATCTAGATGTCAAATTAAAATGGAAAGAATATTAAAAAACACTCTTTTTTTATAATAAATATAATATAAAACACAAACAGCTTCACAGATTGCTAGGATGAAACTCTGGACTTTGGTTTGAGAATAAAATAAGAGTTAACAATAACAGTTTGAAAGTAATCTGGACTTACAGTGCAAAAACTTAGGGATATAGTAGGAAAAAAAGTTCAACAAATATATGTCTCCATAAATAATGTGCTGCGGAAAATTGTCAATGTTACATTTGAAATAGTGGCCTATACCGTAACCTACACGTTTAAACAGTTCCAGAATATCAAAAAGTGTGCTACTAAAAACATGACGCAGTGGCAGAATTTTAACAAATCCTGAGACGTAAGAGGTCCTCAATATGACGGAAATAAAACATTTCTTGAGATGTTTTCGTCTCTTGGTCTTCTTGTGAGTTAAACCTCATGTGTCAATTGTCTCTACAGGACGGCAATATCATGGTAAATGCTCCCCCCCCAATGATAATAACAAAAATGAAATAAAAGTTACTTATCAGTGTACTTTAGACAGTTTGGATTAAGGTGGTGTTTTATGGGATAAAAACTCATGAACTGAGTGTTTTATGAATTTTTGTTTACCTTTTATTGGAACTGAAAACAACTTTAATAAATATAGACTATGGTTGTAATGATTTGTAAAATATTTAATTTATAAATTAATCAACTTGATATATTGCATTTAATCTTCAGAAAATAAGTAAATTCAGCTCATATTATGAAGAAAAAGAAGTTAAAATAAACCACACATATACAAAATGTCTTTTCCTGATATGGTTTTTTGAAGTTTCCGAAAGATGCATGATCAATTTTTGAAAAAATTCTTGAATAATTTTTCATGACAAATCTAAAAATTTAGCAGAAAGTTTTTCTCAGTGAGTTACTTGCTTAATAATTTCATTTTTATAGTACAAGATGTGAGTTAACAGGTGTATTTCAAAATGACTAAACTCGAAGCGGAGAAATAAAGGCTTAATCTTTCCCGTCCCAAGACTTTATTAAGAGAGAGGGAGCAGATTTTGCCAAAAAGCGGTCTCACTCGCGGCACTAATGAAGTCTTAAGTGTAGCAATTAACACAGTCTCCCATCTTGAACTTTTCAAATGCATTAACCGGCCTTAGAGATGGTTTATCATTAACACATAAGAAGAGGGTTGGCATGTATAGAAAATTTCTCCTGAGGAAAAGGATGGTTTTGTAAGTTGAATTACTAAAGTAAAGAAAATCCATTTGTCATAATCCTTTGAAAGTTAAATTACAATATAAATATAAGAGATTATACTTCTTAAAAAAAACTATTTAACAATTACAGTTACGGATACTATGAAGAAGAAAATATTTGCAAACTACGTGAATAGTATGGTATTTCCTCAATCTAGAGGAAATACCTTTTATAATTATTAGTCTTTTATAATTATTAGGGGCAAAGTATTCAAATTATTGTCACATCACATTAGCAACGTCGATCTTTATAACCGCATTGAAATAAAAAAGGTGTCATTGTGTTAAAACACTATTAGATATTATCTTAAAAAATGAAGGAATATATATACGGATCTTAATCGAGGGCACAATATTTTATACCGATACCTTAATTAGCAAGTCGGTTAACTCCATTTCAGGAAATTTTACATGCGACACTTAAAACGCAATTATTTTTAAAAATATGACACATTTCGAATAATTTGAAATCTGTTTGATAGACAGAATGTAATGACATGACACAGTTTTAAAGACAATTGACATAGTTTTAAAGTTTTAAATTTAATTATTCTAGTTAAAAAGCTCGTTTTGGAGTAATGTGTATAATGTATAAAACGACCAAAAAGGGAGTTTTATTGTTTTATATAGATAGGTAATAATAAGCGTACGCTCTAAGAAATTAAAAAATTAATTATAATAAGTGTATTAGGTAGATAAGTTAATTGTTTTGAGTTTCGAAATATGAACTAATGATTGCCAGTGATTGCACCTTTGGATCTCCTTTCAATTTTCCTGGTCTAATAAACTTATAGAACGACATATATTTAAAATTTTTAAAATAGTTATAGATGAGATATTCGACATTGTAGGGTTAGTTCTTTTTTGCCTTTTCGCACACTGTTATATATTTAGCAGGAACATTGATGACTTGGGTTTTTAGTTTTTTCTCTGTCATTGCACACATACTATCTCCTTCTATCTGAGTGTGTTCGAGTTCTGAATATTTATATTATACAGTTACTTTACTTAACATAGCAATATTCAAAAAAGCGTTAGACAACATTCTGGTTTACATTCCGGTTTTAGTAAGTACATCCATTAGGGAAAAAATGATGTCTATTTTGCTCGTCTAACTTGGGTATAAGTGTTTGGATAATAGAGTATGACATGAGAGTTACAAATTCGTCGAAATTCAAGCCACCTTCAGCCTCATTCCATTACAATCAATATGCATAACTAGTTTTTAGATCATAGATATATCAGTTGTGGACATACAGTTTGGTTAAGTAGTAGTCAGTAGAAACATTTGCTCTTGTTGCTAAAAGAACTGCTTGTAAATTTGCAGTGAAAACTTATTGCCTTTATCCAACTCTTTTTTCGCTCTTGCTTCATTTTTCTTGTCAACGTGCTCTTTATAGCTTTTCTGTGAAATTCGCCCTAATTTGTGAAGAGATTTTATTTATTATCAGTTGATTCGACAGTGGTTTTCAGTTTTTGGTTGTACAATATTCTGAATATAAATAATAAAGCTGTCGTTTTGATGAAATATCTGGTTGCATACATAACATTATTGTTCTTTTCTAGCAATAGTGAGATGGCAGTGTGGCATTTTTAGTGGCATTTTTGAGTGGCAGAGTGGCATTTTTAGCATATCATCTAGAGAGTGCTGCAATATTTTGAGTTCTATATCAATTGACTTTAAGATATTAACTAGAATCGGCCTTGGTCAATGTATATGGAGCTTTATTTTCCATCTTCCAGCTTCAAACGGTAGTTTTTTCGATACAAAATGTATTTAAAAATGAAGTTTGGTCATTCTTCTTTAAGTATTATACCAAAGTGTTAAACCTTTTTGATGTACTTGGATCCTTGCGGTTTCTTGGTCTATTCGTATGTACAATGTTCACCAAACTGTCGATATACACGTGTCCAAAGTCTTTCAAACAGTAGTATTTTCTCACTTTCAGTTATTAGGTCACATTTAATAAACCCGTTCTTTTTTCCTTGCATCCACATCGCTGCTTTTTTACTTTCACTGACTTTTTTACATATTTCTTCCATGTATCTTCGATTTTTTTTATCATTTTTCTCTTTCCCTATTCTTTTTATCCATTTTGCTTGCCACTTCTTTTTTATTCACTTGATAGCATTTTCTTCTTTTTAGAAGAGCTTTTGTGGACTTGTGGATCAGAAATAATGTACTCAACTAACTTTGATTGAATATCACTTACCCATCCTTTCTTATTTAATTAACAGCGTTTTTTTAATTTTTGATACAGGTTTTGTGGATTCACATTCAGAACTACTGTATTCAACAAGCTTAGCTTAAATATCAGATAATAAGGAATTATGTGGTTGTTGAGCATAAAAGCTCTTGTGGAATATCACAATTATTTGGTGAGCAATCTTCCAATTTTGGATCGACTCACTATCATTAATATCCAAAGCAGATATAACTTAATTGGTATTTGATGAACTTGGAGAAAAGGAAGTTCTAATTTCAGGTCATTCATATCATAAATACTATTTTATCACTAATATTAATATTGCTATGTCAAAAACACGTACACTAAATGGCGCAGCTTAGGTAGGTGCTGACTTTGTTGTAAATATTAAGTTTTTCATGTTAAATAAAGTACATATTTTTGATGGAGCAATGCAAACATTCGGGACAAAATATTGTTTTGCAACATTAAACAATTATTTGTTTAATATTACAAAGAACATTCATTTTAAAATATGCGCCAATCCTAGTTTTAAGAAAGCAAAACGATCAACCCTCATTAAGAAACTAAAATATCAGGGAGCAAAATGATTAACTCCAAATCACAAAAATATACCTTGTAACACATTACCGATTAAAATAAAAATATATAACACACTTACCTTCTCCCCGTAGTCTTTATGCTTTTTACGAGAAAATACAATTTTCAAAATTATTTCTTACTTTTATCACTAAAACTATGAAGCTATTATTAAAAAATATTGAAATTAGGGCAGTTGTTATTGAGTACGCGGAAACGTCTGTAATTACGTCTGTAATTTAATTAATTAAGTCTGTATCAAAAACTAAAATTCGAGAAAAAGTGGAGATAGTCGGATTTCGAACTAAGGTATCGATTTATTTAAATGTAATAAAAATTTAATTTATATATATAATTTAAATGTATTTTCTAGTTAAAACAAATAAATAATAAAAGGCAAGATACATTTGAAACATGATTCAAAAGGTACTTTTTGGCAAAATTACTACAAGTAATTTATATTACTTTCACCGATGTATATGACTTGGGATAATAGTGGCCATGTGACTCTTTCCTGTGAGCAAATAATAATATACGTAATAATTAATAATTAATTCACAATTAAATGAAACTACTTGATGTAGTATTATTTCTACTTTCTTTAAGTTTAGAAATGTTGACACGGTTAAAGTAACGTAAAACAAGATATTCAAGAGGATTTTGAAAAAAATCATCTTGTTTCTTCTTATCGTATCCCGTTTCAAATAAGATCGAAGATCCTATTTGATTAAAATTTTGCCTCTATTATGCTTATATTCCTTCTCTAGTACTTCTTTGAAAACAACGTTGTTTTTCCAGAAATCGCATTCTAAATAAAATGTTTAATACATAAAATGGGAATTTACTCTTTTGTTCAAAGAGGCTTTTAACAACTTTCTACATCCCCAAAGATTAAATGAAAACTTACCAAGATGAACGTTATTACTAAACTCATGGAGAATGTTTTAATTGTATGTACTTTTTATTTTTGTCGTTAATTTCCACCATACAGAATTAATCTATTCACCAAATAAAATAATTTGAATGGAATAAGCAAAGCATAGCGCAGAATTTCTGTAACTGTGAAAGACACATTTATTCCTTTTTGTTTTTCAGGGGTTCCACTTCTATAGAAAAACCTTTTAAAAAAATTTATTAGTATATTATTTAAAACCTATACTTCAATGAATATGCTGAATATTAAATAATTTTACGTATCTAATAATTACCAAAACTTAACTTCAAATACATACCAAAACTTAACTTCACTGAAGAAAATACACTTAAGGTATATTTTAAAAAGCTTGTTGGCACTATTTCTATATCGAATATAAATAAATGTATTTTATTACATAGCCCAGTATCAAAACTTCAAATACTAAAGAATATTATTTGAAAGCATAGATACAAATTAGATTTGTATCAAAATAAAACATGTGTCACGTATTTTCAAATCATTACATGCATGTAAATATATATTTAGTTTACTTACATATTTAACTTTATCCTGTCGATTTTTGTTGTTTCGCGTCGTGTGTGCGTATCGTAAAATTTCACTATCATAAATTTTTCAAAACGCACCTAAAGAAAAATTACCAATTAATACAGGACACTAGAAGCGTTCAAAGTATTTGTTATCGAAAACTAAATATTAATAAAAATTGTCAGATATAATATGTATCAAATTGCTATAAAACTAAAACATTCTTACGCAGTTCCTTATTGACATTTAATCTGTTACAATATCAATTGTAGTATATATTACTATCATAAGGCGCAAGATTATTAAATCAAATGAGATTACATTTTTATAAACAAAATTGCAAAGAGACAGATTGCTGTCACGAACAAGAGTTTAATTGCCTTTTCACCTTGCAATTTTAATAATAGCATGTGATAAGTCTACACGAGTACTGCTAAAAAATATTAGTGGTTAGTAATATTATTCACAATTGTATTCGCGAACATCATCTTACCTAGTGCGAGATAGTGTAGAAAACACTACGTTATTTCACTATATTAATTAAAATCCTGGGAAAGAGTAATGTATAGAAAAAGTCCAATATATATTACCATAATAATTTAAATTCATACTTGAAACGTATTGAATATTCTCTCATAAAATCTTTCAATATTACAAAACGATATGTAATTCCCTCCTTAATACCATATTTTGATTTATAAATTCAAAATTATAAAAAATCAAAATAATTCTTTATTCCTTTCGAATATCATATATATTTTTATAGGTTTTCTCACATTTTTCACTACTTTATTGTATACGATTAAATAATTGACAACTAATAATAATTTGCTACTTTCCTTACCTATTAGTACAATCTACTGTAATTTTCTACTTTAGCGATTTCGTGGACTGCATTGGGTTACTCACGTGACTCTTAATTAGTATAATACTAATTGCAAAAGGTTTCTTACGAAAGCTTTAATACGAAACGGGTTTTTGAAACATTAGACTGGAAACTTAATTTTAGCAAGATATCTCAGTTAAAATGTGCCGTAAGAAAATAAAGCCAGTTGGTTTCTTCTAAGATTTTACGAGGTGCTAGAAAACGCTATTTCTAAATTGAGATCCTTGAAATATTTACCTTCTTAAAAAAATGCTGACGCCGCCATAAAAAGCTTAAAAATGTCCGAAATAATTTTAAGACTTTCCAAATAACACTTCAGTAGTCGATCACAATAATTTCATGTCAGGCGTGATGAAAATAATTTCCAAATCAATGATTCATTAAATTTTCAAGTATTTATACAAAATTATTCTTCAATACAATTATATTTCAATAGAATTTATTTTCCATAATCCGTAACAAACTTTTCTAAACTGTTGCTGACTTTCTAGTGTCACTGACAGGACTGTCAGAAAAACAAAATTATAAATCATAACTTGAATGTGTTTTAACTTAAACTATAACGTGTATTATGTTGGCATCTTAAATCTGAAAGAAAAATTATTATTGTGTTAGTCATCTAGCCTAAAATTTATATTGTTTAACTGTATTAAAACCATTGCAAACTTGTCAACATATTCCTCGTAAATTGAAATACGCTCTTGGTAAACTGTTTATTACATTTCAAAGTTTTTTGGCATTATTTTAAATTTTGAACAATAAAAATTATATTTAGTATAACTACATTACTTTTAAGTAATGAAATTTTAATAAAACTTCCAAAAGATCAGCATCTTCATTGTATCAACCTTCATAAACTGGCTTCATTCAAATTGATACTTTTATATTCAACTCTATGAACATATTTACGACTAGAGAATCAATGAAGTTATATACACTCAATCTAATACATTTTCAGTCAAGGAATTGAATCTGGTACTCTATGTAATTTAATATTTACATAATTCTTTGATTTAAAAACTAAATACATTTAGCAAAATATTATTTTCCATTCCATGTAGACATTTGACAAAATTCCATTATCCGGTTCTGAAAAAGAATTTACTAGGGTTAGAGCTGCGTTTACATTTACAAATTGTACTAACTCACTTAGTAATTTCCTTTTCTGGAACACAAATATTGACGAAGTTATAAGCCATATAGTAAGTAAATCTCTAATATCATCTGCTATTATACTCTGAAGGACAAGCAGTGTTATAGAAAAAATTATTTCATTTTTTCATGAAAATTATTAGTACAATTTAAAAAAAAAAGTATTAGTTTCAAACTTTGCTCGACCTTGAATATATTTATCATGTAGCATCCATTTCAGAACTAGAAACTTAGATCTTGAACATATACCGCCACTTGAACTATACTTAAACAATTAAGGTATAACTATCTATAACTAGGCTATTCATGAGTTGTTAGTAACAGAACTTCTTCCTGAATAAGGCCGCTCAAGGAAATCCCGAACACACACACACACACAAAAATGTGTGTGTATATATATATATATATATATATATATATACTATCTAAATAACGTAATATAAATATTTCTGATTATTAGCTATTGAGATACGAATATATACCATTAACGTGCTTCATTATCAAATAGATATACAAAATTTAAAGTTTCTATATATATAATCATTTTTGAGAAAAATATTTTTGACAGACAGATACGTGAGTCATCTTATAAGGTTGTTAATTTTGCTTTCGAGTTACAGAATATTAAAACGTTGATTAATGTCACCCAAATGAAACAACAACGAGATGAAAAATGATAATTACATTTAATTAAAAAAAATATTTTCTTTAAATGTTTTTTTATATAAATAATAAAACCATATTTTATATTAATTTCAATATATTTCATCTTGGATAAAATTGATATAGTGATCAATTATTTTTCACTAAATTCTACGAGTAATTTGATTATGTCAAACAAAATTATCAAATATTCGTTTTCATTAGACATTCACTGCTTCCTGTTATATCTTATTTTTTGGAATATTATCTTCTCTGGATATAATATTAAAGAGTACGTGTGGATTCTGTACATGTCGAAATTTTGTAATGACCCCCAAGTACTGAAAATATAGTAGAGGATGTAGCAATTAAAATTTATCATCATAAAAAGAACGGTAACAATATTAAGCTCTATTTTTCTAGATATAACAACGTTTTTTACACTGGCACATCTGCCCTCGATCGCTCATTCTATTTATTCCACACGTACAAAATTACACATTCTATAATTAAAATTTTCTATTAAAACAATTTTTCATTATATTACATTATTTTACGATATATTTTCTTTACCATGCGCCATAATTATGTAAAATTTTCTGACATAAATTATAACATAATGAATACGCATCGACATCAATAAATAGCGATGCCGCCACATTTACAAATTCATCTTTCAGCAAATCCATCTCTGTAATACCATCTTCCAAAACATACTCCAATTTATTTCATATAATCCTAACTAAACTCCGATAATTATTAACGTATATCTATCCTACGTTAATAACCAGATATAGATAAGGATTTAGTGGCCCAGAAAGGCTGTGTCTGGCGCACGAATATCTTTATCATTCTCCTAATGGGAATACTTAGAGCTTACGAGTAGATGACGCTTGCCAAATAGAAAGCCTGTAGCCTACAGATCAGGATTGAGTATTCTGTATAAACTCTATTTCTCCGTATAAACTCTATTTCGTTGTTACTGTGTATTTCGTATTAGTATTGTGTAGTTATCAGTGACAAGTTCGTGATAAATACAAAATGTACGCTGTAGGTAAATACGAACTGGCATTAAATATTTTTGAAAAGTTTAAAGAAAAGCAATGAACGAAGTTACACTAGATCCTGGAAAATTTTATTTGTTTCTTTAGAGTCCTTATTTGCTTATTTTTTATGTGAAAATATACTTACATATTTAAATACTATTGTATAAAGTCTTTGAAGTGAGGAAGTGACGATGATTTTATTAATTTTATTAAATATTAGCACAAATATCCGGGTTTTTTTGTTATCCCATACATTTTCTTGTATATAAAACATGTGTTAAAAAACTTCTTTTTTATTACTTTTTTATACTTTATACACAAATGTCTTACAAACGTGTATTTATAAGTGTATATATATATATATATATATATATATATATATATATATATACATATAAATTTTATTCAATTACGTTATTAATTACTAATCATGTATGAGTATGAGATATATATAATATACTTTATAAACCCATTTCCACGTCTTCTGTATTTCGATAGTAATTAATTAAATGTGATCAAAATGCTACAAAAAGTATTTTTACATCTTATGTGGATCCTATGACATACATCCTGTGTGGCCTTTAACACAAGTGCTTATATATAATTCACTGTGTACTGTTGCATTATGTCACTTAAATGAGTTTGTCAGGTCGATTCGCACCAAATATAAAGAGGACAACATATATTGTTAATATCCATTCACTACTCTCATCTATATCCATGAAATTTATATTTTGTTAATGTCAACATTTCCTCTCGATTTGATCAACGAAAATTTTTTCTGCAATAAAAGCGAATACCTGTGCCATGTATGATAATATAATAACCAAAATATTAAAACTGTTGTAGATAAAATTAATAATAAATTTATTGCAAAAGTATTAAACAGCTATCTTTGATAATATAATCGAGACTAGAAAGAACTTTTGGGATGAATAGAAAGTAATTTTTAGTTTTGTCTGTCTGCTTGTCAGAGTAGTACGCAAAAATATTATACTGACTTAAAGAAAAGTTTCCTTGAGTTTATGTTTGTGATTTTTATTAAAATCTGGATTATTTTCATCTCAATCAAATAATATTTAATCGTTTTTTTTATACATTTATACATTTGTTTCTTTATAAAAGAATATTAAGATAATTTTCATGAGACTGCTGGGAAAATGTCAATAGAAATTTAAATTGAAGTCGACTTTTTGTCTTCTGCATTTATAAGCTACCCTTTGCCCAAGCTATACATCTTTAAAGTAGTATTGCGTATTTGTTTCTTTGTTAAAGCATTATGCAGGAAATATTAAGATAATTTGCATGAAATTTCAACAAAATATTTACAAAAGTTTCAATTAAAATCTACTTCCTGTCTCCTACACTTATAAAATATCCTTTCGCCTGAATTTTTAATATTGAGCTTTTCCAAATATTCAATATTGAGCTTTTTTTAATATTTGTGTATTTGTTACAGAATCTTGCAAAAAATATTAAGACAATTTGCATGGAAAAAATATATTATAAGCACATACCAAGAAGATATTACTGGAAGTTACAATTGAAATCTAGTTTCTGTTTTCTGTAATTTGAAGCTGTTTTTTGCCCGATGGAATATGGTTTAAGGAATCTAAATTTTAATCTCCAACGTTTCCAATGCAAAAACCTAGCCTAATAAACTAACGAAGAAAAATTGTTGAGAGGTCCATAGCGATCGATGAGGGTGATTTTAACATTTTTGAAAAACCTTCATCGTTTAATTAAAAAATGTAAGCCAGTAAAACCCTGGATAAGAGTTTATATATAATAAGCAACAAAGTGCCATAAATATTAAACTTTAATCACCTCTTTATTAAACATGATTAGTGCTATAAAATTGCTTTAATTGCTATTTCGTTTATCAGATTTAGTTTCATATTAAATCCCTTGATCTTATATACTGGTTAGGCGAAATTTACTACTTTACATATTGCAAATATGAAATGTTAATACGCAGTGCTATTCTAGTGTAGACACCTTCACCTCTTTCATTAAAATAGTTTGCATTGTTTCCAAATATAAAACTTTTTCGGATTTAGAGATTTTTTTATTTTTGTTCATCATCTTTTGCAACGCCATCCTTGATAAATATGATTTATGAAAAAAAAAAACTCTTATATATTTCGGCAAAGGGTAATATGATACAAGACGCGGCAAAAATACGTCTGGATGGCATTTGTTTATTTTCTATGAACCGTCATATACCTGGAGTAGACTGTAGAATAGATTTGCGGATTGATCCCAACGCGGCGCATCAGCTTATGGGTTGTCAGGTGGATTTTTTTTCCTTTGGATTTTTGCTTCATTGTATAATGAAAGCGCATATTTAATAAACCTTTTGCTTTTATTACTAATTTTAAAGCTTTGAAATTCAAGGTGTAGAATTTTATATTTTAGATATCAACAAATTTATATTCCAATAGAGAAATGCAGTGCATTAGAAAGCCCGAATAATTATTTGTAAATACAGAGTAGAAGTTACTTTTACATACTACTTACATATGCATTTCCCTGGAAAGCATATCAACGGTTAAAATTTTAGTAACAGAAAAATAAAAAATACGCAAACATGATGAAAAATATGTCATTGAGCTTTTACAAAGCGTATTTTGCCAAGTTATCAAAGGCATAATTAAATTATAAGGGCATTTTTAGGCGGTTATGACTAATTGAAGACCTAAAAAATATTACCTATATATTGTACAATCTTTATGATTTTAAGACACCCGTTGATGACGTTTTATTACATTCAAATCACCTGCATTGTTTACTTCTACTTACTATATTTTAATAAATTTACCTTTACTTTATCATTCAACTCAAAATGAAAATTTATATTAAGTAATATTATATTATATTATATTATATTATATTATATTGTATTGTATTGTATTGTATTGTATTGTATTGTATTGTATTGTATTGTATTGTATTGTATTGTATTGTATTGTATTGTATTGTATTGTATTGTATTGTATTGTATTGTATTGTATTGTATTGTATTGTATTGTATTGTATTGTATTGTATTGTATTGTATTGTATGGTATGGTATTGTATGGTATTGTATGGTATTGTATTGTATTGTATTGTATTGTATTGTATTGTATTGTATTGCATTGTATTGGATTGTATTGCATTGTATTGCATTGTATTGCATTGCATTGTATTGCATTGTATTGTATTGTATTGTATTGTATTGTATTGTATTGTATTGTATTGTATTGTATTGTATTGTATTGTATTGTATTGTATTGTATTGTAGTGTATTGTATTGTATTGTATTGTATTGTATTGTATTGTATTGTATTGTATTGTATTGTATTGTATTGTTTTGTATTGTTTTGTATTGTATTGTATTGTTTTGTATTGTAGTGTATTGTATTGTATTGTATTGTATTGTATTGTATTGTGTTGTGTTGTGTTGTGTTGTGTTGTATTGTGTTGTATTGTGTTGTATTGTGTTGTATTGTGTTGTATTGTGTTGTATTGTGTTGTATTGTGTTGTATTGTGTTGTATTGTGTTGTATTGTGTTGTATTGTGTTGTATTGTGTTGTATTGTGTTGTATTGTGTTGTATTGTGTTGTATTGTGTTGTATTATGTTGTATTGTGTTGTATTGTGTTGTATTGTGTTGTATTGTGTTGTATTGTGTTGTATTGTGTTGTATTGTGTTGTATTGTGTTGTATTGTGTTGTATTGTGTTGTATTGTGTTGTATTGTGTTGTATTGTGTTGTATTGTGTTGTATTGTGTTGTATTGTGTTGTATTGTGTTGTATTGTGTTGTATTGTGTTGTATTGTGTTGTATTGTGTTGTATTGTGTTGTATTGTGTTGTATTGTGTTGTATTGTGTTGTATTGTGTTGTATTGTGTTGTATTGTGTTGTATTGTGTTGTATTGTGTTGTATTATATTATATTATATTATATTATATTATATTATATTATATTATATTATATTATATTATATTAAATTAGATTATATTATATTAAACTATATTATATTACATTACATTACATTACATTACATTATATTATATTATATATTATTGCATGCGTACATGTTTACCTTCGATCGACTAAAACGTTATTATCCACTAGCGCGTCAGCCTCGAATTTTGACTATAGAGGTAATTATAACTCGAATAATCATACAAATAATGAAATTTGAATATATACTTTGGACGATACAAAAATATTGATCTAAATTTGACTATGAAAAGTAATGATCTCCGTTCGTTTGCCTGTACATACGAGTATATGTGTGTATTACCTATGCACGTAACAATATGCTACAGGTCGTGATTCATGATCTATTTCAATGAACCCTTTTAATCGATTGGTTAACTATCAGAATAGAACCTTCATTTTTACACTGATTTATTAATGTTTACAGAGGATTTTCAGCAAAGTCCCAATATTTTCCTGCTCGACTGTTGTCGGCCTCCATTTTGTTGTGGATTTTTTTGCACTTCTCAATGCTGCCTACTGTTTTTATTTTAAAATCTTTTAACTTTTCTTTATTAGATATAACATCAAAGCGCGGCTGACGACAAAATGTTCATCTTTTTTATCCGATTATTAATTACATTTAACTATTATAAATTTACCGCATTATCTTGATGTAAAAATAAGTGAAAGAAATATTAATATTGAAATAAAAATAATAAAAGAAGGAAAAAAACTTATACATGATTAATTTTGGTTCTGCCTATGATTTCATACTTAAAACTGTAATTTGTATACACTTTTATTACGATTTATGTAATTCAAAATGGTTCGCATGATGTCATCGGCACTAGAATAAACATATATACGTGTATGTACTTTTAATTTGTTTCAATGACTAATCAATAATTAAGGTTTAAATCTATTTTAACAATTAAATTTACAATTTGCTTTTGTAGTCAAACATTTAGTAATGAATTTGCAAAAAGTTATACCTGAAAATAATTCATTTACATGACGTAATGATATATGAAATTTAATATAGAAAGAAAATATTGTACACGTTCGAAACTCGAAGTAATGGAAGATTACCATATTAATAATAAAAAAAGACGACCAGAAAATCCCAAAATTATTTTCTACACAAATACATCTACAAATTTATTTAAACTCGTTCTAAATGTAAATCAGTACGTTTGCTAATTTTTCAAAGTTTACTATATATTAATAATTATACATCAACAACACTATATCTTATTGAAAAATAATGAGTCATGTAGTAAATAAAAAGATTACTAAATAAAAATATAGCGTCCATTGTAGCGTATCCGTGTAAACAAGATACAATGAGAAGAGATGTCTGGGACGTGACTGTAAAAGTCGAACTGCATAGCTATTACGTCTTACACCCAAATAAATTATTTCCATCTGACGATGCAACAAGTCCGTTCCAATATAATAATTATAATTCAGCTTTGACCATTTATTTAAGTTAAGCTTTAATCTGCTTACTTTGTTTCATTTAACACAGCACCTAAATCACTTTCTAAGCGCTGACAGTAAATGACACAAGTGAGGTGCGACATTCCAGTATAAAGGTTAAAGAGGTCAAGAGACATAAGGTAGCGGACATCCTTAATCAGCGTGGTCAGCAAAATTAATTAAGGATAAATGTGGTTCGAAATTTGAAACTTAGTTCACTGTGTAAAATATAACTTTCGCGGGTAGTTATTAATTCTTTTATATCAAAGTCTATCCGATAAATGCTAGGAAATACTAAAATGCGTCGTGAAAAGCTCACGCCATTGAGTTATATAAGAAGAATGTAATTATCAATAACATCGAAAGCTTTCCGATAATACCTCTAAATTTACATGCAAATTAATTTATTTAAATGTCACCTTTATACAGATATGCGTTTCTTCTAAACTCAACATTTTAGTTTATACACTGTAAACTGTCAAAAAAAACAAAAGTCAGATACATGTAATTTTGAAAATTTTGCTTTTTTAAGGTTCCGGGTCGCAAAAGGAAAAAGGAAACCATTATAGGAAAACTTCGTTGTCCGTCTGTCGGTCTGTCAAAACCCTTTTTCTCAGAAACGCATGGAGCTATCAAGTTAAAATGATTATCAAACACTTATGTTTACAGTCTATTGGAGTTGTAAAAAAAACAAGCTTTTAAATCAATGCCATCAAGAAGAACCCTAAAAATACGGTCGTTAATATATGTAATATTAACACTCGCAAATAAATCAAAACCTATAGGGTAGGTCCAGTTGACCTAGAATCATAAAAGTTGGTAAAAACCAAGGTCTTACAGCACACATAAAGAAAAAAACCTCTATCTTATAATTGTATCATAAAACAAATATTTTTTTTTAAATGTGTCCCTGTGAAAGATATAGGAGACAATACATTTTCATTCTTAATAATTAAAATTTTGTAAATAGCTTAATAGGATTATTATGCATCCTTCAATTTTCATAAATGCCTAATGTGTACGGAATTCTTGTAGTACGAGTTTCACTCGTGCTTGACTGGTATTTTTTAAACACTGTTACACTAATTATTTAAAGAATCTAGAGTAATGATTTAGAGTATTTGGTGTATGACGGCGAATTTCAATAACATCGTTACTAAATCTCAAGGCCATTATCTCTTATCAAATTTATTCCCATTCCATGAAATATATTATTAAACTTCGTAAACAAACTAATCTTCATTGGCTAAGTTAACATTCTCTAAAACATTTCAACAATATCCTAAGTAAACTTTATAAATCGAGTTATAAATAGTCTATGCTAATGACTAATATAGATACCGTACTAAAGGATTTCATCACTCACAATGATTAAGTTTAACCAATGATTGGGTTTATCATTGCGCTAATGGGGAAACTTCCAACGTGGCATCGCTTTTCAAATAGAAAATCATGTCAAAGCTCATAGTGGATACTTTAAACAATTTGTCAATTTGCAAACTGAGTTAATTATTTAAGTTTACTTATGTTAGGAATTCATTATTGAAATTTGATATATTGTCAGTAGGCAATTGTTATATAGACTTAAAAGAAAAGCCATATGTCATCGTGATAAAGTCATTGATTACACTTAACATTATTTTTATCACATTATGATCATTTTTATATACGGTAAATAAGAAAGGAGAACATATTACTAAAATTAGTGGTTTAAAAAGTACCAGGTAAAAAATACGAATATGAGATATTTCCTAACAAAAAGAGTACCGATAAAAATATGAAACACAGAGAAGAAGACGATCGAATGCAAGTGCTGAGCATTTTGTATCGTTATATTTTATTACCGTAATGTTTAGTAAGAAAGTATTTTAAAAATAAACAAAAAAATCGAACAACCAAACAATTTAGTTTATAACGTAATAATTCAATACACAATTATTCATTAATCAATTGTTTCTTTCACCTGTTATATGAATCCTTCCATTGTACCATGTTACAAGATTCTGAGTTAATGGAAATTAACTACAAGATTCTAGGTTAATGACAATAAAATACAGTTTCCAGGTTAATTGGAATATAGTACAAGATTTTAGGTTAATTGGAATAAAATACATGATTCTAGGTTAATGGAGATAACGTATATGATTCTAGGTTGTGTGATAAGTGAATCAGTCACAATTAAATGAAACTATGTGATGTAGTATTATTTCTACTTTCTTTAAGTTCTTTACCACGACCTAGGTTTCGTTGTATTACAACATCTTCAGGTGGGCTATTAGCAATCTTTGCTAATAGCCCACCAATACAACGAAACCTAGGTCGTGGTAAAGAACTTAAAGAAAGTAGAAATAGTGCTACATCACGTGGTTTCATTTAATTGTGAATAATGAATTTCTACAAAATTAACGGCAAATATATTCAATAAGTGAATCTGTATCAAAATACGCAATATTTTACAAGTGGTGTCTTTTTACTACATAGAGTTAGAAGCTATATTTTTATGGAACGATAGTTATATACGATATTAATTTCAACTTAAAAACTTGTGTCATTCTTTAAAAAAAAGCCTTGACATATAGAAAAACTCTCAAAATGATCCTAGGAGGGTTCCGTTTTTGTTCATTATAAAGGGCGGAACCCTGGAACGTGCCTGGAGATTATGAAGTGACGTTTTGAAACGAATTAATCAATTTCATATGGACCCTTTCTGATTCGAAATTTTTTTGTAATTGCATGCAATATGGATGTGAAGTTTGTACGTTTGATCTAAAATCCCAGTATTCGGAAATGTTCGCTTCGTATGTGCGAACTAAAAATCATATATTGAAGTATGACTTTCACTTAAGTAGCACTATTTAAATATGTTTAAATTTTCGTAACTATGGTAGGCGTATATGCTAAATGTTCAGGGCAGGCTACGTGTAATTGCTTATAAGGCACTGCGCGCTATTGTTATTTATATGGGTAAAATACATGTCTTGGAGTCAATTGAATACCTTTTATGAATATGCAACTTTTTTCGTTCTACAAAAGTACAAATATTTCGAAATAAACGAATACTTTTCCAAAGTAAATATGGAAAATAGTTTTCCCTATGGCAAAGGTGGGAATGACATAATAATGATTATGTTTAGATAGAATTACGTATGGGCCAACTTTGCTGACCACTGATAAAGAAGAGGCTTGAATTTAGTGTTATTCCCACGATACTTCAAGGCTGATGTCCCTTTAGCAGAAACATTTCCGTTATGATTAATGTTAATAAATGTGTTTCGTAAAATATTAGAACAAATATGACATAATTCCGTACAGCATACAACGTTAATTTCTTAAATTCTCAATTCATAAAATTATGTTTATAGAAAGTATATTAGTAAGTAGATATTTACAATATGATTTATTGACTTAATAACAAAAGTTGGCAACATTTTTATAATAAAAGGTGGACGGATTTAAGTTCCTAAATATTGGAAAAAGTGAAGTTAAAGTACCAAAGTGCATCCGTCGATAACGGCTGGTTTTATTGTGCTAACGTAAACAAGGAAAACAGATATTGAATATATTTGGCGTTAATTTTGTAGAAATTCATTATTCACAATTAAATGAAACTACGTGATGTAGTATTATTTCTACTATCTTTAATTTCTTTACCACGACCTAGGTTTCGTTGTATTACAACATCTTCAGGTGGGATATTAGCAAAGATACTATTTTTATCTTTGCTAATATTTCTTTATCTTTGCTAATATCCCATCTGAAGATGTTGTAATACAACGAAACCTAGATCGTGGTAAAGAAATTAAAGATAGTAGAAATAATACTACATCACGTAGTTTCATTTAATTGTGAAGGAAAACAGATTTTTAAGTCGTTCTTCTTAAATGTGTTTTATAGAAATACCTATTTTAACTTTTACATATTTAATACATAGTTTAGTGTTCTGCAATAAATACATTTCAAACATCAAAACGGGATCATAAAAGAGACTGGTTGTTTAAAATTAGAAAAAAATGGCTTAGCGCGTATCACACTCGCGCTACGATGGTTTCATTTATATATTTAAAGTCACAAAAACACAATTATATACACACATATACACACATATATATAAAGCTGTATTTTTTTATTCAAGTATCATGATCTGGGTGAAGTAGAGTATCGATATAACGTATATTTATGTACTCATAAGGTGCAAATTATTTTGATCTTATTATCTGGTTATGTAAATTATACAGGTTATCTTTAATAGGGATAGAGATTTCCAGGTCCTTGGTGCTAAAAATGTTACCCAATTTTAGTAATTAATTGAAAAAAAAATAAAAACATTTTCGTACGGTAGAACTGGAAGTTTTTTTTATTTCAAGAAATTTTAATCAAAGAGTTCTTTTCCATAATTCACTCTAAAACAAAATATTTTGTTTGACAAATATATATTCTGATACTTTCCTTCTCTTCTCCGTATATGTGTGTTAACATCTTCAGAATTAAATTATACAACGTTTTATATTAAAATTTTTAGTTTTGAATAAAATTTTTACGTTATAGGTCCAAATTTGAAGTTGGCCCATAAGTAGCATACAGGCAGAAGGGATGACGAACAACCTAGTGATAGCAATAGTTTTCAGATTAGATTCTTTCAGTATGGTATTCTAAGCAATAAATTAACCAAAAGAACATCAACAACCAATTTAATAATTCAAAAGCTAGGCGCTTTTCACATACATTAAGAATTTCTGGGATTAAATTAGGAAAATTATTCAGTTTTTGAAATTAGTAATTATAGGTTATCTCAATATAACTAATTTCAAATTAATTTAATGAATTTTAATATTGATTTTAACTACAAAAATAAGAGAATAATATTAAAAATTACTTTAGTGTAATCGTACAATATGAAAGTATATAAATTTTTATTCGTTTATCAGTGTCGTGGTTTAAAACAAAAAAAAAATTGAAACAAATTTTACATTTGAGGGTGAAGACAAAAAATAAACATGTGTATGTATTTATTTATTTCTATTGTCGCATTCCTACAAAATTCTTTATGGAAATCAAACTGTATTTAATTGAGGCTTCTATCAATGCCGTTCTAAAAATATCCTTAACGTGTTTTATACTGTATTCCTAATATTGTCTCATCAACCACGTCTTGCGTACTATTTTTTATAAGGTTTATAATATTTTTATTAGGTACACAATGTTTTTTAATAATTAAACTATTATTCGTTTGAAATAAACGCGTAAAGGTGAAAATTAGATCATTAAAATTAGAACTGAAAATTATACTTATTAAGTCAGCTTACAAGATATTAAGTTATAGTGTCAGCTTACAACATAGCTTAAAAAAGAATATTTCATTCTCTTTCTCACACCGGACAGCTTAGTATCATTTTAATTGTAGAGATCCAATATTTTCACAAAAAAATATTTATTAACTATGTCATCATTTTTTACTTTTTTATAAGGGTGAAGCCGTGGGTCAATGAAAATTTGTTTACATAAATATTGATAATACAGTGAAAAGGATTAACGTGAAAGATAAACAGTTGAAATATAATATGAAATGGACTGAATTAAAGCGTTAAATAAATAAAATTTATAAACAAAATGACACCATTATTGCAATGATCTGGAATTTTTTAAGATAGTTCTACAAGTCCTACATTAAAAATATTTGCTAAGGACGAAACGCTAATATGAAAAAAAATACCGATAGGTATTAATAATATAAGCTTATTGACTACGACTAAACAATAAAAGCCATATAGTATTAACCTAAAAGGAAAATTTTCAAGAAATCTGAGCTTTTAACTGTTCAGTATCACTTACACCATTCCGTTATAGAGTCGTGCAGCTCGTAACGAGAAGGATATTAAGCTTTATGTTATCTTCTAAGTTTAATGTTGCCTGTAAATGTTAAACAGAAGATTCAATGGGTGAACAAAAGATAAAGTTTATTGCTTTGAGCAAAGAGCTTATTTTACATAGAGTTGAATAATATCAAAATTATCGAAGATTTTGGTGAAAAAAAATAATAAATTAGAAAATGGATTGTGAAACTTATGTAATTTTTTGATATTTACTTCTGTATTTTTCCACGCTTTGCCATTTGATAAACCAATAGAAAAATTTTTATTAAAAACATTGAAGTTACATTTTTAAAGATATAATTAATTATCACAGTTTTTCCGCATTATTTGTATAAAAGCCTTTATGGCTAAAGCTATTATCTTTACAACTATCATATCTGTTTTTGCTTTTCTTTCAATGTTTTAGCTTCTAAAATAAATTCCCTAGTGAGTACAATCGATTTTTTATATATTTCCAAATCATATTTTTTGCTAATAAAACGTTAATAATTTGCTGAATCTTGTTTTACCTTATCACACTTAAAAATTCTACCACGTTTTTTAAATTACAGTTTTTTAATCATGTTAACTTATTTTATGGTTTTTAATGTAGTTCTGTCCTTGTTCGAATAAATGTGGTAATTATGTTTTAAAATATTTTTACTGTTGTAATTTTATTATGAAAGATATAATAAATTTCACAGCTTTAGATTTTTTAATTTTTTTCTGGTTGATTCGGGAGATTGTGATAATGGATATCTATTTTAAGTTAGTGCTAATAGATGTGTAATATGTACCCCATTTTCTTCACTATATCGGTCACTTTGTTTACCGGTTAATCTATTTGCAGGTTGAGTTACTAAGGAGTTTTTCTGTAATTGATTAATGTAACAGGTTTGTTATAAATATTACCAAAAAGCAATTTTATTATCAAAGTACAGGTGTAGCAAAGAATTTATAGGTGATTTTATGTAGGTGGTATTTTGGGCCGAGTACAGTTGAAATATGTTTCTGTAAAAACTTTTTATTTTCTTTCGATTCGAGCCGCAACTCAGGAACTAATTTTTCAGAAATAGTTGAAAATTTTCATAAAGTTTCTTAATATTTTCTATTCTACATAAGGCATCAATCACCTGTATGATTAGTAAATACATTTTTTGTTACGGCAATAGGATTCTCTGTTTTTTGTAAATTAACTATGTCATTTGATAGGAACTCTGCTCGTCGTGCTTAGTCTGTAACCGTCAAAGAGGACAAGTACGTAGAAAAAGCCATTTATGCCATCATATTATCACAAACTTTCTTATTTCCGTTGAGAGGAAATTTTCACTGCAAGCATTCTGTGCTCGACTTTAGTCTAGCACATTAATGTACACGCTCATGGACCGTGCACTTTCTTTTGATGCTTAGTTGCCGGCCATTTTGTCGTTAGCCATGTTAGAAAAAAAGCAAAAAAAAGAAAGCTGTAAGGAGTGTTGCCCTACCCTTTTTGTAGATAGCATATTCCATGAAATAGTCTGTTATGGGGGTATAAGTGAAATAACAATATTTAATTATTATTAGATTATTACAACACTAGCAACTTATTTTATTATGACGCTCAAAAAAAAGTGAATTATTTGGCACAGATTTTGACTATATTACTTTTATTAAAATTTGACAGCAAAGATCAAAGTGTCATTTACAAATTTTGTTAGATTGATAGAAACGTGGGTGCTTAAAATAAAATTATATTATTGATTAAAATCTCTTAAACTGTCATGATGAGGAGGTTACTTGGTCTGCTTTCGGGATGTTCAGTCCTATATAATTCCTTTTATTGCACCCAATGAATAGCGAAACTAGCGAAGACAATACATTATATAAGACCATACATGCGTATGCATTTATTCGATTGAACTCCTCAACATATGACACTGTTGGCTAATGCTGAATGAATTGTGATAAATGTATTTTTTTTAATTAGATAAACATTCGTGCGTAAAGCTGACTTGGATCTGACACGTTTCTCCACGCTTTTGTACTTAGGCTCGTATTCGTAAAGTTTATTTTCGTGCTGCTTAACATTATTATGCAGCATTTTATTTTAAACAATTCTTTTTTTCCTACGTATTTAAATATCACTTTCTAGCAAACCGCTAAAATTGTGATATAAATTAGATACTAAGAAAATAAAGCCAATTTCAAAAAGGACATTTTTAATATATATTGGATATTTGAAAATAATTATGGTTTCTTTAAATATCGACAGTTCTAGTATAGACCAGTAATTGGTAATAGTTGATACCGATGTCTTTTATGTATGTTCTAATGCTTATTAGTTTTTTTTGGAGTTCATTGGAAGTTCAAACAGAAATGGATATAAAAAACAAAAATCAGTAAATTTGATCCTGGATCCTGTTGTTATATATTTTCACTTTTATAATAAAATAATTTAATTTCCTTGTCATAAATTGTAATATAATCGACAATTAATTTTTTACAAAGATCTTTGCGTAAATTTCAAATTTCAATATAGAATTAATAAATTTGTAACAAAAATTGCTATGACAGGTAAGTGAATATACATGTGAGTGATCCTATAGGGTTTTACTTTGCCATTTTCGTTATTTCTCCCTAAAAATAATAGTTTAGTCTTTGGTAAGGATGGAACATGATAATAAATATCATAATATAATTGTTGGCGATACTGGTAGATTTAAAGAACATAAACATAAATGTTTTTGGGTCAATTGGGGAAGCATCCCTACTGAACCTGTAATTTCTAGGTAAATAATATTAAATAATTTTAATGAAAATTAATTTTGAAAAAGTCTCATTTTGCTAAACATAAACCAAAATGGTAGACAGCGCTCTGAATGAAACTTAAAGTAAAACTGGCGATTTAACTGGTATTACTTTATTTATCATAAATGCTCATTTAAATTCTTAAGATATTTAAGTAACATGTTTGTATATGTATATATATATATATATATATATATATATATATATATAACTTTTTTACATACATATTTTTATAAATATTTACATTCTATTTTATTATCATTGAAATCAATTTTAATGTTTTCTAAATCCTGAATCGTTATTTACGTAAGTTCAATGAAATAAGTCCCAAAAACAATGCCATTAAAATCACCGTTAGAGTTTTCCTATAACATTTTGCATAGGCTTTATATTTCCTTATGGTTTCAGCTATGGTTTTTTATAATATATAAATGCTCTTGAATGTTCCCATCTTTGCATTTAATCCTTTCTAACAGCCCATCAGAAGATCTTGTAATACAACGAAACCTAGGTCGTGGTAAAGGACGTAAATAAAGTAGAAATAATACTACACCATGTTCTTTAATTTATTTGTCAATAATGAATTTATACAAAATTAACGCCAAATATATTCAATATGTAATATAATCCTCAAACATTTGATTCCTTTAGTTATGGTAATTATATGCCAAACCCTCATTAATTCCTACTGCAAATATGCTTACTTTTTCAATTATAGTAATTCAATAAGTGCTGAATAGCATTGCTTCTTAACATATGCGTGTCTGATATGTATAAAATAACATGGAGTCATTTTAAATCTAGAAAGTGATCAATGTGTTTCAGCAATGTTTCCAGCTATTATACAATGTGTTTCAACAATGTTTTCAAAAGCTATTAGTTTTTTTGCCAACAGCTAATAAAGTTATCTAACGATTCTTTATTTCATTTATAAATTAGAAATTTGCAAATAAGCACTTTCAAGTATAGATGAAAGCAGCGTACTGGAGGCTTTTGCGAGCAGAAACGAATTGAAATTTAACAAGAGTGTAAAACATCATTATTTGTTAGTATCCTTATTAGTTAGTTAAACAAGTTTTCAGTGGCTTAAAGTTAACAAGTTGAATCTTAAAGATTTAATTTATTCTTATTTTTTTCGGAGTCGCAAAAGCGCTCAGGGTTTCTATTATCAATTTATAAAGTACTCCACGGTCTAAGTTTTTATACCGCCGAGAGTTTTTTTTTATTTAATATTTTAATATTTATTTGACAGTAATCAATCATTTGAATATTTGGTTCGAAGTTAAATATAATAATAGTACGGTAATTTAATTAAAATGACTTCATGGTAAATGTAATGAATAGCTTAAAATGTATCTACATTGAGGAGTTCAATAGATTGCCTCTGTCAAGGTATTTTATATTTTGTATAAAGTATGAGGTATAAAACAATCTAAAATAAAGTAGTACTATATTAGTAGAGTATACTAGTAGTATATTAGTAAAGTAGTATATTAATTTTTCAAGTAAAACTCATCGTGAGTTTTACTTGAAAAATTAATATTAATTTGGCATGTTATTTACATGGTAATTAAAATGATACTTAACAAAATTATACTTTATATTGGAAGAACAACAAATTACAGACACATATAAGACTAAGATTCTGTTATGAACAGTTACATAAAAATTCAGATATAAAATATAGAAGAATTCATTTATTTACAAGATACGCTCGCCTTGTGTACCTTTGATGATGAACTTGCGACTTACTACCGAAGTATTTAAAACTTCGTGATATAACACACATTCTGTCAAAAATACCATATCTAACTATAATAATGACGTTTTAGAGTAAAAATAATTGTAAGAACTGAAATAATTGTAAGATATAACTAAATTATTAATAAAAATGATAAGTACTCACCAAAAACGCAATTTTTTAAAAGTAATGCCTTTCACAATATGTATTCACGATTAATATTTTGTTGATAAATTTTCACAATTAAATGAAATTACGTCCTGTAGTATTACTTCTACTATCTTTAAGTAATACAACGATCTTTGCTAATAGCCCACCTGAAGATGTTGCAATACAACGAAACCTAGGTCTTGGTAAAGAACTTAAAGAAAGTAGAAATAATATTACATCACGTAGTTTCATTTAATTGTGAATAATGAATTTCTACAAAACTAACGCCAAATATATTCAATATTTGATAAATTTTGTCAAATTTAGTGTTTATTACTTCTTATTAAGCTATCTCGAAATTTTTAAGTTTTTGAAGAAACGTTTTTATCCGCCAAAAGAACAATGAAAAAGAGTTTTGTTTTCTTTCTTTCTAATAATCTTTATTTTGATTTGAGACAAAAAGGTCATTAGATTATTTCATTTACACTTATATGTTATTATCACATGTATATTATGTCCTAACATCAGAAATACTCTTGAAATATCAATTTTACAGAGAAATTAAGCAATAATTTGGATGAAATTGAACTGACTAGAATGAAAGTTCATTCCATTACATTGGTGGTTTGAATACAAAGCTCAGTGTTTTTAACCCAAAGTTCAGTCGAAACAATTTTACTTAGATGTTTGGAAATGGAAGTTCATACTCTTTCATTTAGTCACTTGCCACATCTTGATGAATGTCGATGATAATACTGTTCTTACTCTAGTTTTCGTTTTTGTAAATATCTAGACATTATAAGAGCTGCGTAAATAGTTTATCGCATTTGAAGAAGCACGAACCCGAACTTAGCACTAAGAAATTCTAAAAATCAAGGACTCATTCAATTAATTTAAAACTTTTCGGTTCGGGACGTGGAAAATGTAGAAAATTTAAATCAAAGCCGACAACATCACAAAATTATTGACTACGAAAGAACAATAAAATGGAACAGTGTAAGCATATAAACTAGCAAACGGCAGCAGAGCTTTTAACTTTCCACTGCTGTGTTTACTTCACTGCTGAGCTCTTTCTTATACAACCTGATAACGATCAATCTATTAAACTTTACATATTTTTCCGGTTTTTTAAGCAATTCGTATAATTTTCAATTAAACAAGTTTTTGAGTTATGATTTATAAAGTTTCCACTCTTTGTCAGCTTAACACTAATCAATTATACGTATAATCGGACCACCATAGATAGGGGAGAGATGTTCTTATACTCATTTTTTATAATTTAGTTGTTCTTTACTTTCATAATCTGTCTATATTATTATAGAGCTGTAATAGAGATGTGTCTGTAAATTAATTACATTTTGAAAAGAAAATTAGTGAAACACGCCTATTAGGTTTTTTGAATCTTTTTTAGAATTGATTTCTGCTTTTATATTTGTCTGTTTGTCTTCTATTACCTATGTTTTTTTTGTTTAAGAATCTCCTCCTCCCTTAAAACTTCTAAACTTATTAATCCTGGATTAAATTATTAAGAGAAGTAAGAACAAAATTATTGACAGAAGGAAAATAAAATTTTCCTAGTAATTCAGACAACAGTATCAAGTGGTGACTAGAAATTATAAAAACTCGTCGCTAGAAATTGTAGGTATCACGATTTGGATTAAGATTCAAGCTATGATATGAAATACTTCGATCCCAGTAAGGGGTATTTTTGAGATAAAAATGTTATTTAAGGCGAACTATAAGTCATTATGGGTTGAATTTTGAAAAATGCTACCTCAATTGAGAAATGGAATTCTTTATTCCACTATGCCAACGATACCACTGTCCCCTTACGCGAGTACATAGTTTTTAAGAAAATTAATTTTAAGTCATAATAATACATAAGACACTTTTGTGACCTGATAGGAAATGAGAGTAATATTGTGAAAATGGCTTAGAGCTACGTTTTTTCCATATCTCACGTCAGAATTTTTTTTTCATAAAATACCTTTAGTGTATGGTGAGGCAAGATTAGATTAGGTTAAGTTTGGTTATTTCATGTAGAGTTAGTTTCAATTAGGTTAGTTTAAGTTAATTCAGGTATAAGTTGGTTTCTTACGGGTTAAGATGAGTTACGTTGAGTTAATGTAACTCACTCATAGATCGGGTTAGTTTTGTGTAGTTATCGATTATAGTAATATTTCGAATATATTATTGTATAAATCATATTGTAGTATACGCATCTCTAAAAGGTGGGGTTTGTACCAAAGGAAATAGCCCTTAACTGGGGAGAATGTTCCGAATGTTTACCATTTTCTTATTCCGTAACTTTGAGATTAAGACATTATTACTGCGGATTCCATAGCAAGTATAAAAGTATATGTGGGCGAAACTACGGGAAAAACTAACATTTGTTTCAAAATTGTTTATCGGGGAAGGGAAATTTAGAAGTAAATAAAAAAATGGCCGTAATTTTCGTACGAAATTTTCTTTTGCGGACAGTTCACTTGTCATAATACTGTACATTAGGTAAAGATTTAAACAGGCAAATAGATCAATCTGGAAGCATATAAAGATGGTACTTTTTGGTTAAGTTTAACGTTTTACGGCGTCCCCCTATATAAAATATATTCGAGAAAAAATAGGTGAGAGCGACACGGCAGAGCGTCCGAACATATTTCTTTTTTAATAGAAACGTAGTTGAAGGGAATAATTAATATCTAGTATTAATTATTTATGAATCTCTAATTATTAGTCTTTATTTGGTAATAATCTGAAGTGCAGGTTATTAATCATTAATTTGTAGTTTTTACTTTGCTTTTCCTCTCATATGTAAATAAGTCTAAATATTATAGGTAAAGGGTAGGATAAGTGATTCGACATTTTGTATCAAGAAAAGTACACATTCTTCTTGTGCACAGTTATTTTAAATATTAATTACAATTAAAATTTCATTTTTTTGAGAATTTATAACTTTCACACGCTTGTGATATTTTTCACTATACGACGCAAAACATTAACATTGGAAAATGTCTAATAAACTTTCTATTTTATTGGTTGGACCCAATTCGGTCATATATACATTTAGCACACCAACACTATTAAACTTAGCGACTAAAACTTTACTTACTGGTATCCTCAATATACTCACTCTATTTAAAACTATAAAGTGGAAGTACCTCGGTGAAAGCCCGTGAAAGCACGCAAAAGCTATTTCAACTACCGTCTCATAAACCGCACAATGGCGTTTTACGGCGTAACAGAGATTTTCATTTCCGTTGGGGGGAAATTTTTATCGCGACTTCCGTGTGTTTGAGGCCAGTGACACGTCTTTATCCTCGTTAATAGTCGTTGCTAATAACAGGGCGACTGTGGGTCTCTTTGTTCATCCATATACAAGTTGATAGAACAGAAGTATGGTATAAAGGAGAATAGCTTTATTGGCTTAAATATTTAAACATATCGTAAATCTTTCTTTCGGGTATATAATATATTTCCATGAAAATATATGCATTATATGGATTTTTTGTGTTACAAATTTACAGTAAAGAATTATTGTAAATAATTTAAAGCTTTGAAACTTTGCATTGATTTTTTGGGGATTGGATTTTATTTAAACCTAAATGCATGTCATTAGTAGTCCATAAAACCAAAATATATAGTTCTCTCATATTAACCTTTACTTTTTTTCTTGTATACATATCAGTATGTATATATTCATTCATTTAAACAATGTAAAAATCCAGGACAATTCAAAACGTATCAAAATAGGTTATCTTTGCGTACGTCATCACTCACAAAAAGTATATTAGTAAAAATATCTATTTCTCTGTCACTAGATTTTGTAAACATTGTAAACATTGAATTATTCTGAAATTTTGGTACTCTAGTAGTGCCAAAAATTGCATGATTGTGAAGTCATATTAACTCCTACCAACTATTTTATCTCGATAAAATTCTCTTTCGATTTAGCATTTCTCGTATCGTGAGCAATTGATTTGACGGACGCTGAGCTGTGTGAACTGAATAGTATCTAATGTGCGCATTTTTTACTTACTTAATATATGGTTAGGGCATATATAATATAATTTCCATCTTTGTAAATACAAACGAGTAGTTGGCCCGAATGAAAATTTGCGAGTCACCGAATGTTAGTTAAATAGTTTGCTAATAGATGGCACTGTTTACAATATAAACACATTTGAGAAATAATATATAGAGAATAAAAAAATTTAAAAAAAAAAATTTAATTGCCTCTTTATTTTACGTCATTAGCAGTGAAGGCAATCTTCAAAATGATAGCCCGATCATTGCTTTTGATGAAGTATTAAGGGAGATATGCCATATCGACAAAAAACGCGTTTGAGAAATAATATATAGACTTATATTTAGGTATTTTTAAACGGCAAATGTACTACAATCTTCCTAGCTCAATCTTTTTGGCAATCTGTCTATCATATATCCATATTATATAAAATCAGTGAGGTAATTCGGAGTAATTTATGGGTAATTTTTATATTTTTTGATAATTTTTTTTAACTTTTGAAAAAAATATGTTAAAAATTATTATGATGTAATAAGTACCTGTTGAATGAAATAAGTCACGAATGTTGGAGCGATAATAAACATTTCAGTTGTATTCAATAATTTTTCATATACACTAATAATAGTGTATATTAAAAATGATTCATATAGAGAATTGTATAAACTATGTAGTAAAAAATTAGTAGACAATTTCAAAAACGTATATAAACAAAGGTTAATGACTCAGTCAACTATTAATTAATGTTCATAAGTTTATTTATCTTCATTATACGATTATTTTCTCCTAACATTTCATCCTATTAAGCAAAATGATACTCAACTGAGAGTTGGCTAGAAACAAGATGTTTCAACGGAAATTATATAATATAATTCCGCAATATAATCCTGATAATTATTATATTTTTAAAATGTGATCTATTCATCATCTAGTCATCTACTAGATCATGAATATTTCATTGAGTTTTATCATATGCTACATGTTTTATATATTTTAAATATATATAAATTGTGAAAAACATCTTTTGTAATTCTTGTAATTATTCGTTCTATTAAATATTAATATAATACCCCTCACGAAGTTCCATATAAGCTAATGATAACTTCGCAAGTGAAGTTGCAAAAAGGATAAAAATACAATGAACATTGGTGTTAGGTTCGTGATCATAAGTTTACATAGAGATTTCTGGATAAATAAAAGCATAATTAATATTCTGGCAACTTATTTAGAAAGGATGAAATAATCTAATAGTTCACTCGTTGTCAGATCAAAATTTATCATATTTTCTGCTTGGAAATATATATAGGCACATATAAGGATATCAAGCTAAGTTTTTAAATGGCATTATTCAGCTTCACGTTCCGCATGTTGCTGTTTTTGGTTCAAATGTTAGGATGGATTTTTCGACCACGTTTACTTAATCGATTCTCTTGATACTTCGTACACGTATTCAATCCCCGTGACCGTCCAACATTTTAAACTTTGATTCATAAAACCTGGGGTACTGCCGCGTTACTTGAAGATTTGCTGTTTTTAAATTAGTATTATGGGTCTCGAGGAGCGACTTAATCTTTGGGTTTTAACTCCTATTGTAGGAGTAGGTCGACGTTGTAGGGATACTGCCTATATAAATCATGATACTGTAGGGTTCGAAGTTTTTAAATAAGTATTCAGAGTAAATGAGAGATTCTGTCATTAAACTTCGGGTTCCAACACCTAAGCCTTGACGTTGTGCGGGTATTTCTCGCTTCGTATTGCAAGACTAGAGGAACTGATGCTTTACGTAAAATTGTAGTTGGCAAGCAAAGACTCCACCATTGGACTTTAGACTCAAACTCTTCAGTCTCGATGCTGCAGAGCACTGTCTGTTTAAACAATGAGACTTGATGACATACTGCTTTTGAACTAGATTTATGGGTCTCAAGCAGGACCCTGTCATTGAACTTCAGGCTCCAAATTTTCACTCCTGATGGTGCAGAAGTACTGTCGGACTTGACAAATTGCCCTTTTTAAGTAACAGATGTGAGTCTCAAGTAGAAATTCGGTCATTGAACTTCGGGTTCCAACTCTGCAGTCTTGATGTTGCGGAGGTAATACCTGTTGAAATCGTGGGAATTGGAGATGTGATGTTTTTAAATTAATATTGTGGGTATCACTCAGAGATATTACCATTTAACTCCGGGTTCATCGTCACAAGTTAGGCAGGCAGTACCCCCACGATATCGACACTCGGGAATTGTCCCAAGTCTGGACATTGTGGGGGTAGTGCCTGCTTAACTTGTAAGATTTGAGGATCTCCTGTTCTGTAAGTAAGAATTTTAGGTCCCTAACATAGATTATATTATTGAAGTCCGGGGTTTAAATTCTTAGTATCGATGCTGTGGGAATACCACTGATTAAGTCTTGTGACTCGAGGATCTACTGTTTATAAATTAATATTATGCATTTTAAACGGAGACTCTGCCCTCAAACTTTAGGTTCTAACTTCTAAGGCTTGCCACTGAGGTGGTACTGCCTGCTTGTATTGTCGTACTTGAAGATCTGCTGTTTTCAAGTAAAAATTGTGTGTCTCAAGCAACTATTCTGTAATACCGCCTACTTAACTTATGAGATTTGACGATCTTCTGTTTCTAAATTTATATTTTGCTCCCTCTCAAGCAGACACTCTGTTATGGAACACCGAGTTCTAACTTAGTATTCTTTCTAAGTTAGTATTTCAGGGTTACTGCTTGCCTAAATCGTGATACTTGAAGATATGATGTTTTTAAATTAGCAGAGAGGAGTCTCAAGCAGAGGTTTTGTAACTATACTCTAGGTTCCATTTTCTCATTCATTTTATAATAGTGAGACTTGAAATTCTGCTTTTTTAAATGAATATTTTGTGTCTGAAGCAGATACTCTGACTATGAACTTGACTGAAATACGTAAAATAATGAGAATGCGAGTATTTGGTTGGAAGTTTTACAACGGAATGTCTGTGACTGTCTGTGACTGTCTGTGACTGTCTGTGACTGTGAATGTTTTGGAATATAAATAAATTTGTAAAATTCTGTTAATGGTTATTTGAGGTCGGTTCAGTTTTTTTAAAGTTTTATTGTTACATATTATATTGTAGTTGCTAATGCTAGATGGATTTTTATAAAAAATTATCAATAGATGCAAATCGTCGGCTGAATCTAGAGTTATATAATTTTTGTTTCTTTTTCCTGTTTCTCAAATCTCAAAATTTGCTTGACATGAAACCTTAAAATTTCAAACATTTTAATCCACATATTTCAACAGCTAACACTGAAAAATAATTATTTGGAATCTTTTTGGGGTTGTGGTCTCTTTGAAATTTTTGTGGGGAGATGGATTTTTAGTTTTATAGATAATGATGGATATTATTTGAGAGAGTTAATATTAAAAAACACAAAGATATATAAATATATATATATATATATATATATATATATATATATATATATATATATATAATATATATATATATATATATATATATATATATATATATATATATATAGTCTTATAAACTACTTTAATGAAAGTTGTAAAAACATAGAGTTTTTAGAAGCCTACACAAAGGTTCTAGAAGCACCACAGTCACTATCCTGGATCTTATCAATATTAGTGTTCTGTGGCAAAAACGCCAAAGTCAAATCACTTAGGTGTCCGTCCACCCGCCTGTTTTTTTCTGAATGTATTCGACGTACAAATTTTAAATTTAGCACCAAGATAGAGTATTGTGACAAATTCAAAACATCTGTAATTTTATATCAATCGGATATTACATATTTTGACTTTACAGAATAGTCCCATCAATCCCATTGAAGTGAATGATAATAGACCATGAACGCACCAATCATTGACTTAACAAAAGAATCGTTAAGTAATTTTACATCTCATTTTGATAGATGCTTCTAAGTTTATGATTCAAAAGAAATACTAGAATAAAAGATACTTAAAACGAGCACTTGTAAAAACATTCAAGCATGAGTTAAAGCGCCGCTTTCCACAAGGGGAAATTTTATTTGTGTGGACAGCCGGACATAAAGTGAAATATTTGTTTTCAAAATACAACTAATAATATGAAATCGGGATAACTTTCTATAATCGTTTTTCATTGTTGATAAATCGTCCTAAAATTGCCATCTGACTAAAATTGTTAACTAAGTTTTTTCATGATTGCTTTTCAAAATATTTACAAATCCTAACTATGCTCTAAAAATACCATTATACTCTAAAAACCAATTTTCTAAGCGTCCATCCATATGGTAATGCCAATAGAGAGCATAATTTAGTTTGAATCATTTATTTACATAAACTTTAATTATTGAATATATTTGGCGTTAATTTTGTAGAAATTTATTATTCAAAATTAAATGAAACTACGTAATGTAAAATTATTTTTACTTTCTTTAATTTCTTTACCACGACCTAGGTTTTGTTGTATTACAACATCTTCAGCTGGTATATTAGCAAAGATTAACTCTTAGGGACAACCAACAGCATTTATATGTTTCAAACATAATAGCGGAAGCCTGGTTTGTGCGGATTTTTCCATTGCTTATGTTAGTGAGTTTATTGCAGGGCGCAGTGTAGGTTTTATTATATAACCGAGAGTTATGCAATATACCAGTATTTAAGTGAGGGTAATAAATTTAATTGTTGTTATTATGTGAGGTTATACAATGCAAACTTTACGGTATATGTAATAAAATTAAATGGAAGTTATTATCGGTAATATATTTATACAAAAGCAAGGGTATTTGGAAGTACTATATCACGTAGTTTCATTTAATTGTAAACTTTGATTATAAATGTTGTGTACACTATAATTTATTTTATCTTTTAATTTTAAATATAAATATATTAAGGAATTGCAAGAACTATCGATCCTTCCAATATAACATACGGGGAAAATTATTTGATTCATAATTGAAATATTCTAACGTGTAAAATAAAAATATGATGAACTTCATCCGATATTATTATATAATTTAATGAAAGTAATATTTTACAAATTCGGCCGCGTCTTAGGACTTCCGTTTAGCAGTAACCACAACAGTAAGTTAACATGTGGCGATTTAACATGACATTTTATTTTTTTCATGAATTTGTTCGTAAATGACAAACTAAATAATAATAAACTATGTTTTTCCCATAATTTTAGTTGATGATAAATGTATTTTATGCCATAGCGTTAACTTTTAGTCGAATCGTTTTAATAGTTTCTACGTAATCTGTTCACAAGTTTTAAAACCGCGTTCTTTGTCATACGATCTAGGGGTTAATAATGAATTTTTAATTCTTTAGAAAATGTTTGACAAAAGCAGTAATATGGTATGTACATTAAACATTATCTCAGTAAAAGTTCAGTTCAATTCGGCTTAGTATTTTTTAAGTGATTCTCGAATAAACGGACTAACAGGTGAAGAAAAAACAGACGTACGAAACATCTCTTATGATATTTTAAAATGAAAAAAGTACCCTAAATGAACACCAAGGATTGTTCTAGTGGAATTTACGTTCATATTGTTCAAATAAGGTTTGCTTTATTCTTACAGACAGAGAATCAAATTCGATTTCAGAGGTAAATTTAAATTTTTAATTTATGAGCTACGTCAGGTGGCTTTTTATACAATTAAAGATGGTAAAAATTCAAGTCTTTTTTAAAAATAGATGTAATATCCAAACTTAGTCTTTTATTCATAACCGATTTTTTTACAAAAAGCTTTAAAAAGATTTTCAGTATTAGTAAAAATGTGTTGCAAAGATCATTAAACATTATTTTACACGTGTATTTATAATTAGAAATCCTAATGTACTTTCAGATTAAAAGTTTATCTTCCTGTTTTTTTCAAACCTCTTGTAAGTGTAACAGTCCTTATGTAAAATTAAGCAAGGGCAAAATAAAAATGTTATAAAATTACCCCTAATTTGAAGGGATGAACGATGAAGTCAATGAAGATCGATCTGAAAAAGTACAAAATAACTGTTTAATAAAATTAAAAATCAAAAGGGTTAGGTTTAGTGCCGCAATTTTGGTCATAAGTTTACACAAGTGCTACGCTTTCCTCGTAATGTACCGCCTTCGTTACATTAAGATTGTTCTTTATTATTTCTTCGTTAGATTTAGATTGTAGCTTGTTATTCCTTCATTACGTACAAGATGTTGATTATAGAAACGAATGAAGTAAATAGAAATGGTAGTCCATTGTTAGTTACTTCATTTATTTTAATAATAAAAACAACGATTCCGCTCACTGCATCGCAACTATTTATGAAAAAAGAAACATTGATAATAATGAGAAAACATCATATATCATAGAAACAGGAAAAGAGTTCAATAATGCTGTTTTTTAATTTATTTTTCATCTTTTCATTAATTGTGTAAATAGAAAACGTTGATAAATTATCTTATCAAATTTACAAAATACATGCTGTTGTTTTTTAGGTTACCATTATATTAGTGTTATTATTAATAGAACATATATTTCTGGTATCATAGAGGAATGTCACCTTAACAATGAAATATATTCCCACACTTATCATACGTACGCTTTACCTAATAAAATACTCTGACTTAAAGTAATGTTTAAGTGTTACTAAAAAACTGGAAACACATGTAGCATTTAATTCTTCGGTAATATAGTAGATATAAAATAACATTAACATTAACAAAGATCTCAAAACCATTTTTTTTCTTATCAGTCAGCTAAGCTCACATATTTAAAATATTTTGTATTACTATTTCAAATATTTGTAGTCCTTTCAATACTACCTACAAAAAAGCTATTAAACCTAAACTTTTCATATAACAGAAATAAAGAGCATTAAAACATAACAACCTCAACATCGTTTTTAATAACCTGTTGGCTCAACATTCACCTTTTAAATAATTGAAACACTCATAAAAGGATATTTGAACGTAAATAGTAAAATATTGGAGGGAAACCGAAGCAAATCTAAACAGCTTTCGAACATCTTCCGTAGCGACTGCTATTAAAATTTATTCATGAAACTCCTTTATCCTAATTATAAAGTAAATTTGTAATTTTGCTGAAGAGTATTTTAATTTTGCTGAAGAGTATTTTAAAGATAATGAGAGTCATGGAATGATTTTTTAAATTGAATGGACGGGGTATTTGAATCAAAGCACTTATCAAAATACCATCGGTATTTGGGTATTTCTGCGTACTCATTGTTATTATAAATTTTAATGGAAAGATCGATGATCATCATATAACCGCAATCAGACTAAATATTAGTCTTCGAGTATGACTAAAAAGTATTTTCTCCTAGCAGTAACAAATAAAGTAATATAATTCGAATTTTCCAAAGCGCTATTTATTATCAATTTAACAGATTTTACGATGGTTTCGATAATATTATCGTCATCAATGATATTTTCATTAACGGTTGTCATCAACGGGTTTGTTTATTGAACTAAAATATCCTATCTGCAGGATAGTCGATTTGTGACAAACTGGTATTAGTTTATATTTTTTTTATGAAAGTACATTCAATTCATGGATATATATTAAAATACACATTCCACAAGTTGCTTAATTTAATTTTAAAAAATTCTCAACAATTTTATGAAATTTTGAAGTATTAAATTTTAAAATATTATACATTTACAATTTATGTTATTGTGTATTAAACATTTTAGAGAATATTTCAAAAGAAAGTTATTAAAAATGAGAAACATATTGATTCGTAAATTGATTAATTGAATTAGGTATTCTTAAATTTTTAATTGTAATGCTTATCGAAAAGGTAAACTATACAGAAGTGTTACAGGGCACTCCCTTGAAAGTTTGAAACTTATAATCATAATATAAAAATAATATAAACAGAATTGGCACTGTGGAAATATTTTTGTCCACGTTGGATTAATGGCTGAAATAATATTAAACTTGTGATGAAAAGTATTGCAGACAATGAAAAAATCTACAAAATTCCACGAGAATATATATACCCGATTATAATATATAATTGACTGTTGTAATTGTTCACCTCAAATACCTGTGATCCCAAATGGGTTTCAGTTTTAATTGAGGGCCGTAATCACAAAATTTATGTACCGTGATTGTACTTAAAAGTTTACAATAAAACTTTCGTTTGTAATTACAACATTTAAACCGTAGTACGTTCGTTTATTCATACGTTCTAATCTGTAACGATCGAAAGGTTATTAATCTGACATAAATATTCGTTTAACTCTCAAGTTTTGGAATTTAGAAACACTTTATTTTGACGGCTAAAGATATGATCAAAAATATTACGTACATTAAAATTTATTTAAAATAATGTTCTCTGTTTGGATGCCATAACTCATAGTTTGAAATAAATTATGACGTTCAAAATAAAAATACTGAGAAAACAAATTAGAAAGTGGTATCATTGTAAAGATTCGTAAAAGAAAAATATTCGTAAAGAGAGGCGCTGCAGTGCCAATGTTTACTCCGGCTCCGTATTAATAGTGATCTAAAAATTAAAATAAGTGCATTTAATTAGTGAAAAAGACAAAAGTGAATAAATAAACAAGTGATCTACATTATACATCGTGGATAACATCTAACAATTGGCTAAGACTATGTAATCAGTGTAAATGACTCGACTGTGAACATTAATAGTGAATGTATTTTATACGGATATATCCCCATACTTTATGCATCTGAAGTGAAAAACAAACTAAAACTGATGAAGTTGTAAACTTTCATAATCCCAACAATTGTTTTTAAACATAAAAGTGTAATAAAATAATATTTTTCCAATAACAAGAAGTGACTTGTAAAAATTAGCGAGTTACACATAGCGTCATCTGTGGAGAGTTACCCGTATCACTAGTATAAATCCGAACCATCTTCGATCTGTCCGTCAAAGTCAAAGAGCTAGCTGTCATCTTAGCAAGTCGGAATAGGTACGCAAGAGGGCGCTAGTAGTATCAAAACAATCAATCTTATATTGAATTACAACTTTAAAGCGGCCTAGAAAGTCCAACAAATGGAGGAAATTATACACGAGCTTCGGAAAATTTGAAGAGATTTAGACGAAGAGAAAACTGCTATTGAGAGAAGTGGGGAAAAAGTGACGGAGAAAGTTACACAAAATATAAACTGCTTTTAGAAGACAAACTTCAACTATTTAATGAAAAATACGAACATCTAAGGGAAAAATGTGAAAACCAAGAAAAACGACTGTATTTTCTAGAAAAACAGGCAAGGAAAAATAACATAGTCTTTTTCGGAATAAAAGAAACGGAAACATCATACTTAAACCTAGAAAATATAATAGTGAACTTTATCAAAGAACATTTCTCTCAAGAATTGAATCGCTGGAACATCCAAGAAGTTAGAAGAATAGGCAAGAAAGGTGAAAGACCTAGACCAATAATTGTCACCTTTAGTACACTGGGCACAAAAATTAATTTGTTTAAAAATAGAATTGCACTGAAAAATACCGGTTTCTACATAACAGAAGATTTCCCACAAAATATTTTAGAGAAGAGGAGAGAACTTCAGGAACAAGCTAGAGTTGAAAAGGAAAAGGGTAACCTTGTAAAAATAAAATACGACAAGCTTGTCATAATTGAAATAAACAAAACGGCTGTAAATAACAAAAGAATGCTCTCAACTTCACCTGAAAACAGTACCACAAAGGGAGCCGGAAAAAAAACAAATACACAGGCTAGCAAGAAAAATAAATCACAAACACAATTAAGAAGAACTTCAAGCCTATCGAAAGATGTTTTAAAACCAGGCATGCTGAATTATTTGATTAATAAGAATACGAAGAACCCATCAGATCTACAACAAAATAACAACATAAATAAATAGTAATTACCACCAGGGGGGGTGGTCGCAACGCTGGCTCGCAACGCCAACATACAACAACCACTATCAAAAAACCAAATACATCCTCCAAGCCGGCTGGTCACCGTGGAGGATCATGACCATAACCCTCCAAATAACAAACTGGATGCAAACAGCGCAATCAAGGGAAAACTGGCTCAATTTGGAGGAGGCCTTTAACTGTAGAGGGGTTCTTTCAGAATAATTTCGTACCTATAATACTTTAATATAATTTTTCTAACATATTTATATTTAAACTGTAATTATAATTACTAACTACTATATAATAAACTACAGATTATCTTTTTTTCAATAAGTACTAACAAAACAAATTAACTTTGTAAACTAACAATTTTGGAAGAAATAAAAGGCTTTTTTATTTTATTTTATTTTATTTATTATCATTGTAAAGCGAAACAATAAAAAGCAATTTTATAACACAATACATTTTCAATCCACTGAGGTGAATAATATATAACAGTTAATTTCAGTGGGCGAAATAGCATAAAATGGTTAAAATTCCCATAGAGTGGATTATCTGATATTGAGTATAAAAATGCTATTTTATCTAACCTTTAAAAAGTGAACCAATTGTTGACATCACAAAAGAATCGTTGAATCGTTCCACATCTCACTTCGGTAGATGCTTCCAAGATTACTTTCAAAGTGGATGCAAGAATAAAGAATGCTTGAAGGGAATACGTATGAAAACACTCAAGATTGCGTTAAAGTAGGATGTCTCAAACAAAGTTGACATTTACAATGTGTAAAATTTAATCCGTGTATTGAGTCAGATAAGGTGACATATTTCTTTCCAGAGTACAGTGGATGACATGAACATTTATTTATGGACTTAGAAAAACCTTTTATTATTGTAATAAATTATATAGATATTTTACTATAAATAATTTACTTTCTGGTCAAAACATGTTTTGTTAATATTTACATAAGTAGTCTCAAAATAATTAACTCCACTACTTTTAATTACTCTCCGAACAAATGACTGATATGAGGCATTTTAAATGTCTTATTATGATAAATATGAACTTTGGAAAGGATACATTTTTTTATCTTTATCACTTTTAAGAAAGTCTGTGACATGATTGATATTTGAAAATTATATCAGGAGTTTTCTGATCGATGATTAAGAGTCTGATTTCAAAACCAGTTTACATGTAAACATAAAAAAAGTTTAAAATTTGTTTGCGTAAATATTGTAAAGAATTCCTAGTAATATCGGTACCTCTTGATATTTTAGTCACAATACAACATCTCAGTCAAACGATTAAATTATACGAAGGTGTAAATTCATATATGCAATCAACTTCATTTCACATCATTATGCAATTTAACGAATGTGATATTTTACTAATTTAATCACGTCATTCAAAGGTTTTTTGTATTCAACCCACACGGCTGTGTATTCAGCCCTCACGGCCTATTTAATTTTCTACTTGATGGTAACTTTGAAATTTTTCATGAATAAGAACTAGTTAATTATAATTCATCTATATTGTGAGGAAAATAGGAATAAAAACATGGTTCACACAATTTTTTTCTTAAAAAATCAGAAGTAAGCGAATATTTCTCCTTCATGAACTATAGGCACTTTGCTTAACAAAACTTTAGATAATTCAAAATGACTGTCACTTTAAATAACTTCTTAATTTATTATTACATAATGAAAAGTCTATCCATAAAGCAGTAGGTTTTATGAAATTTTTTATAAATCATATCCTTCTTTCATTGTAAGTTTTGTTACGAGAAGAATTAAGTATAGTTTTTAAACGTGTTATTTAGTTTTACGTTCCCTATGTTGCTGTTATTCATTATAATTTTGCGCTTAAGTTTTATTTTACTTCTAGTTAATCGATTTTTACAAAACTTCGCACGCGTATTCAATCTCTACGACAATATGACATTACGATAATTTTACGACTGTTCCAATGTCTACAAGATAATTATTTGAACCTTATATCCTGCTTAACTATTGCCTGCATCCTCACATCCTGCATAAGTACTGATTGCACTTCGGATTTCAGCCCTCAGTCATTATACTGCAGGCGTGCTATCTGCCTAAGCTCCGAGAATTGAGAATCTGCTATTTTTAAATTGGTATTGTGGATTTCAAGCAGAGACTATCGTTGAACTTCAATTCCCATCTACACAATTCTGATGCTGTAGTGGTTCTCACCTGAACCGTCAGAATGGAAGATTCATAATTCTATAATTAGCATTGTGGGTCCCAAGCAGTAATTAAACTATGAGTTCCATCTCCTCAGTCCTTACGCTGCAGATGTACTACCTGCCTAAATTGGGAGACTTAAGGATTTTGTTTTTTAGTTGTTATACGATCAGGGTCAGCAAAAAGTTTAAAATGAAATAAATTTAAAAAAATCAAATTGAACGGTTTTATTATAAACTTTGCGAATTACATACTCTGAAAGAACTAAGGATCGGCAATTATATATTAAATTTTATAGTCAATGACTTGATTAAAAATAATAAAAAACACCGATGTGTTTTCTCAGCTCTAATAAAAGAAAGTTTCTTATTAAAAAGCCCGCAATTTCATATACGTCTGATCAAAGCTTTAAATTGCTGACTCATATTATTTCCGATATTTTATTACATGATTTATTATATAATAAATACGTTTAAATTTAAAGATTTTTTTACCATTCCTTTATTACATTCTAAATTGTATGATGAAAAGCTCTGTGGTTTTTAAATATGTTTAGTTCAAAGCTATGTCAGATAATATTTTTTGTATTGTAATTTCCATTTTGATCGGCACTACTTTGCTAAATTAAGAATTACGTAATTTTTCTTAATATCAAATATATATATATATATATATATATATATATATATATATATATATATATATATATATATATAAGCCAATCCGAAGTTAAAAACCTATTTCGAAAATAATATGAAATGGCCGCTTTAAAAATATCAAAAGAAGCACACCACCTACATTGCCCTAGCTTTCAATATGGAATGCATCTTTTAAATCAAGTTTATTAAATTAGGATCAGATGGTGTTCATTTCATACGATGTTTGTAATAGAACGAAATAGAAATAATATTGCCTATAGGTGTTATTAATTCCTTACGATGTTTTGTTGTATCTCCTATAGAAGCACATAGCTTATAAAGGGCTCCGGTTTCTGTGATGAGAATATTTTTTGCCCAAATATTGGACGTAAATATCCCTCGGGTCAGCCGTTTGAAAACTGTGCTTGTAAGGCCGTATAAGAAAAACGAATTCTTGTGGTTTTATTAATATATCATTGCAGTTCTTTTTAACGCTTAATTTTCCATATTTTCACAATCTGTGTAAATATCTCGAGTATCAAAGCTGGAGAGAAAATATAATTTTTTTCAAATTTTTATTTCTTTCCTTTCGTTGAAAGTTGAAATTTTGTACATTAATGCCCGAAGCCAAGTTTAACAAATTTAAAAATGGAGGGTTTAGGGCCAAACCCGAGAATGCTCTTTGAGTGAAATCTAACTATACTTAATAATGCTACTGTATTCAAGAGTGAAAAAATTGACACGTGTATCTATTATAAATAGAATTATTAAGTTTACAGAATGACTATTTTCTATCCCATAATTATAAGTGCCTCACATGTTGTATCCGAATCGATATGGTTCTTGTTTCTATATATATATATATATATATATATATATATATATATATATATATATATATATATACATATATATATATACACAGAATAAATTGTTAAGTGTGAACTATATTTAAATAAAATAGTAAAAGTCAAAACCAGCATCCAAGACGAAGAAAGCATTTTAAGAGGCGTGTAAGGACAAACACATTACATAGTGACAAACAGTTGTTCGTTACATAGAAAAAGTTTTGCCGAAAAACTTTTTCTCTAAAATCAATGGGTTTAATAGTTATAAGAAATTAAATAATTTGTTTATTACAATTAATAGCGAGAAAATTTTCAATACAGATAATTCTTTTCAATGAAAATTAATTCTCAATGTTTTTTCAAATATTCTTCACCGATTCTTTTGGGGATCAGCGTGGGAGTTAAAGATTTTTAAGCGTTTTTCAAGAATGGTATTTAAACAAATTCATATAAAAAATACAGCCTATATATTGTAAAAGTCATGCTTTAATAAGGTTTCATTTGAGACCCTATACAATCCTTTAAGTTTTACTTTTTTTATATTTAACCCTCAAATTAAATCCCAGAATTAAAATTTAATGACTTATTCTTCGGGTTTATTATTCGGCCACTATACTCAATCGGTATGTGTAATTTCAAATTTTTGCATAGAAAGGTTTTGATAAAATCGTGATCTATGATTGACAGGTGGACGGACGGACGGACAGACAATGAAGTGATTCCATAACTTTTATATTTTAGCAATTTTGCCACGGAAGAATAAAAAGTATGAGTGTATTAAATTTTTATTCAAAAATCGTAGAAACACACTTTCGTAAACAGTTTCATGTCAATACGAATGAAATCAATATACGGCTGAGCTTTTCCGATATTCGTCGTATATTTTATCTGCGATCGTGTTTGTATTCCGACTATTTCCAATATTTCATTTCCGGTTTTCTTCCGAAGTAAACTTTGCTTATGAATCGTGCAATTTCTTTTGCATTTGCATAAAATGTCAGAGTAACCAAGTTATAATTTTAAAATCGTGGTTATTTTAATACGTGTTAAATTTACAAAAAAAGTACTATTTTTCAATATTTTGATAATATTGGAATATTAAAAAATGAGTACTTATCGTAGTATATTATATTAGTTGTGGTACGACTTTGTTTGTGTGTAATTAGGAAAGACAAATTTGTTCTCTTCTCCGAAGTAAACTTTGCTTATGAATCGTGCAATTTCTTTTGCATTTGCATAAAATGTCAGAGTAACCAAGTTATAATTTTAAAATCGTGGTTATTTTAATGTGTTAGATTTACAAAAAAAGTACTATTTTTAAATATTTTGATAATATTGGAATATTAAAAAATGAGTACTTATCGTAGTATATTATATAAGTGTGGTACCATTTTGTTTGTGTGTAATTAGGAAAAACAAATTTATTCTCTTTTTTCTTATATGTTGCTCATGGGTATATACTATTACCACAATAAATTTGATCAAAATTCGTCTCTTAGATTTTGCGTGATGCCCGCTTAAATTAACATACGTACAAACACAAAAATTGTGAAAAGAATTTTTCTGGCTTTTATTATCAGTTTGTATGCTAAATATTTCATTTTTTTAAAAATATTTTCTACGGATAGAAATCTCTTTATTATAATTTTATTATATGTATGGATAATACTATGTACTATTTATAGCAATATACTCGTAGTACGTTATATAGTGTGCAATTTATTTCTAAATAAGTTATCGGTCATTATAAGACTTGTGGATTATAATAGACTTAATGTTTTTTTTTATGTTTTTTTTATTAAGAAATTGGATTTTACTACGTATTTTCCATTCACAAGAGTTAATGTTTTTTTTTATCAAGAATTTGGATTTCACTAGGTATTTTCCATTCACTTTTACATTGTCATCGACTTATGTAAACACATAATTAAAACTTAGTAGATTATTGAAAAAGAAGTTACTAAAATGCAATTGTGGTCACTAATTAATCGGGTGCATTTTCATTGGTGCGAAATTGTGAATTCACTCGAATAAAAATATAAAAAAATACCTATTTACAGCTCGTCACCGACAGTTTTTATTAACAAAACAACCCTTTGGTGGTTCATAATATATCATTTAAAATTATTCTTTCTTACTTTTCTTGAAGATACAGTAGACGGAGAGCAGCTCTGCCATTTTCAAAGTTTTATAATGATGTGGTTTTTCTCGACACCATTGCTAAATATTTATTTGTTTTTTACTCTTTTTCATGTTGGACTTTTAGTGCAGCATTTCATTTTATTTTTAATCAGATTCTGTATTTGAATGTATTTAGCTTTTATTTAGTATTTACTTCCAAATATATTATATTCATGACTTTATAATAAAAAATATAATATCAACTTTTTCTAATGAGAATAATTTTTAATAAAACTTTTATGGAATTTGTTAACTTAAGCAAAAAAAACGAAGTGAATGATGATGATGTTATCACTAATGTTTTACGTATGACATTTTTAATTGTGATTTAATATAAAACCGTTTTTTTAAATAGACGAAGAAGCTCAGGCCTTAAATTGTTTAATGCCTGAGGCGACTTTAATGAAGTTAACTGTGGAATGTTTCTTTTTAAGCTGATATTAAATTTCGCCGTTGTGACATTACCATTATTCGAGGTGCGACATTTTAATATTACGTTGAACATTTTTGTTTTTGTCTTGAAATATTATTTAGTTTTTCGCCGTGAAAAATTTCCTTACTTTCTGACATCAGTTGATTTTAGAAAGTTAAAGGGAACTAATATTGTTTGCTATTGCAATGTGTGTACATAAATATATATATATATATATATATATATATATATATATATATATATATATATATAATAGAAGAATTACAGTTGGGGAAAATTGGTATATTTTACATTTTATTTTAAAGAGAGATTTCATTTCAAATAAAATTGAAGCCTTATTGATGGTAATAATTTTATTATATTATATTTTGTCAACATAAATTGACAACGCATTCATGGAATGGATAAGATGTCATTTTAATTGAAATGCCTGCATTACATGAAAGAAGTTCAATTGATTATTTGGTTAAATGTTTTATAAATAATAATTAAATGTTTTTATAAATAATAAAAAAATAATTCACATATCATTGTTAAAAAATATAATTATTAATGAGGTAGAAAAAGTAAACACGATATTTATTGAAACGGGATAATATTTTATTTGTTACGTTGGAAGCTAATTAACCTGATACTTATTTCCAGAAATTTCTAGAAGGCTACAGAAAATTCTTGAACATCTGTGATAGTTTTGTTAACGGGACGGCGTTCGATATTTTGTTCAGGTAGCAATTGAGTCTTGGCGAAATATTGAAATTTCGAAAAGAGAGCTCATAGTGCCACTGCTTTACAAATTCTGCGTATGGTGGTAAAGATATATTTATTATATAGACGACGATGACTGAATGTGTACTCTTCCATGACCCGGTCTAGAATCGAATGATTCGAAGAAGAAAATCGTGACCTTTTCGGTACTCCTCATGAGTGGCGTGCAGTGCTTTTTAGGAAGGGCAAGCTGTGAAGGGACAGACATATAAAAATAATATAACTATACATATACGCGTGCAAATATCAGCCGACCGCTCCTGATAGCGCTGAAAATATATCTTAATAATTGAATCGTAGGCACTGAAAATCAATAAACCCTGGACGTAATTTCCGGACTTATCGAACTGTCACCTTAATCGTGACCCTGAAAAGATAATTCTTGCTACCTAAAAATATAATTTAATTTAAAAAAACATTTTATTTATTTATTTATAAATAATGAACGGTTGCGTTGTTATACTATCGAATTAATAACACAAAGATTCAATATTATTTATATGCAAATGTCATAATACGGCATCGTTAAATTTGATTTTAAAAATTATTTTCTATGGGGAAACAGTTGTCAGATGGCTGTCAAACATAAATTTTATATCTTCAATATATATAACTTGTCCAATTTCATATTTTTAATTTGGTCCTAATTCTATCTTTTAATATCATTTCCTCATAAAATATTACTATGAAAGTGCCGTACACAAGATTTATTACGAACGTATAATTTCAAAATTGTCTTCGATCTACCATTCTCACTACTATTTCTTTCACTAAAAGAAAAATCGGAACATTCTGCCTTAATCATGTAAAAAAAAGCAACATTGGATAGTCGCCGTTGTTTAAATTCAGTGACAAAATAAAGTAAATTAAACAAAATAGAGTATATTTAAATATATATATATATATATATATATATATATATATATATAATAATATATATATATACATATATATATATATATATATATATATATACACATATATTTATATATATATATATATATATATATATATATATATATATATATATATATATATATATATATATATATATATATCATTTTCGTCAGAAGACGATAAAATAACAGTGAGCTCATTATAAAAACAACGATTTATTGTTTATATGCAAATGTCACGATGACGAAATTGTTTCAGTCTGAATATAATCAAACAAGCATCTGCGTGATATGAGATTAAGGACGTTTTGAAGTATGGTAATCAATTTTAATTTCATATGGACCAATTCTAATTCCAGAAGTTTTTGTAAGTTTTTGCATTATAGGCATGAAGATTGCACGTTTTATCTAAAATTCAAATGGAAACATTCGTTTTGAGTGTATGAGCTATAAATCATATATCGAAGCGTTTGTTTCGCTTGAATGGCATAATTTAAATATGTTTACATTTTTGTAAATATGTTATATATAATATGCCAAATGCTTAAGGCCAGATACGTATAATTACTTATAAGGCACTGCGTGCCACTGCTCCACGCCTTAGACTTTTACAACGGATTAAAATTATACCCCTATTTATTCACTACCACGAATTGATCCAAAAAAAAAACAAATCAAAATATTCACAAATTTAATAAGCAAAAAGGGACTCGTAAGAAATGTTCATAAATATAAACATGAAGTGGTAGCTAAAAAAACACAACATCCAAAATTGTGTAAGCATTATGTAAAAAAGAGATTATAAATACAAAAAAGAAATTGATATATTCGATTGAAAAAAAAGTGAATTAATAGAACACGGATTAAAATAAATTGATTTACGTGAAAAAGAAAGGTTAAAATTAAAATATATTTTGCATTCAATATCTAATGATGTTATATCAAAGAAATGTCAACATATTATTGGTGCTGACCTGTACTTATACATACAATATTGAAATACTGATTCAAATCTATTATCACAATTAATTTAATTAAACCAGTTTTATTTTTATTGCTATTTGGGTGGGGTGGGAAAACAAGCGAAAATATCAGGTTAGCACCGCCTTTCCCTGCACATTGTCGGTTTGCATGAGACTAAAAGAGAAGAAATGAACATCACCAAAGCGCGTCTTTGTATTCGGGAAAAACAATGTGTTTAATTTTTTTTATTAGAACCCTATTTCCTTTATTGGAAATAAAAAACTACCAAGACTTTAAATGAGATGTGAACAGTTATCTTTTTAATTCTATCAATAGTCGAATAAACAACAAAGATAATTTTGTTTATAATATATATTATATACATATATATATATATATATATATATATATATATATATATATATATATATATATATATATATATATATATATATATACATATATATTATGGATATTTTTGAATTTTTTTTCACACAGAAAATATATTTCACTTGTTTTTAGAAGCAACGAGATCTTTAGAAATATAATCAAGATTAATGTATATATATATATATATATTTTTTTTTCGTAGCCATGGAGTTAGTAGCTTTTGTTAAAAAAAATTTGAAGGAGTTTAATCTGTTGTTGTCAGTACCTTAATGGTCCGTCGTGTATTTTAACTTCATTTTGAGTTTCCTTCTGAAGCAGACATACGCATTTTGCTATTTTCATTAGATGTAGGTAAAGTGACCGGTATGCCTAATAAAGTAGTTTTGAAATTGACTTTAGTATATATATATACACGCACGCATGTACGCACGCACGCACGCGCACCCGTACGTACGCACGCACGTACGCAGGCATGCACGCACGCACGGACGCACGCACCCACGCACACACGCACGCAACTCACGAACGCACGCACGCACATGCGCTCGCACGCACGCGCGCTTGCACGCTTGCACGCGCACATGCACGCACGCACGCACGTACGCATCCGCTTGCGCACGCACGCACGCATAAAATTTGAAACATGTTACCAGTATCGAGATATTCAGGTATTTAATAATAAAAAATGAACTGAAAGTATTATTTTTTACTTTTAGGGTATTTTATCTATTGTTGAAGCATATCAACATTGTTGCAGGCTTATTAATTTTGAATCGTTTTATACTAATTATCTTTTTTAATTGTCAGATATTTAATATGAATATAAAATATGTTTAGCTTCTATATAACTTCTAATATACCTTTTATTTTTGAGAACATTTACGTAACAGTTAAAATACGATTATGATTAATCACATATTAGATTTTCTATTTCATTTTAATTTTTTTCCCAAGTAATGACCATAACAATCTATTACTTCCTATAATTTCAGAGATGGATGTAGTAATAACTACTACAACGAGTACAATCTAGTTCATTGAATATTATAATCGAAGTCGAATCTAGATATCTTGTTTGTTATTGTTCGCTACCGGTCCAAATATGGTCCTCAATATTTTTCTTTACAATATACGTTATTTATTTCCAGTGCTTTTATTTAAAGTCCTATGTATGTATAAGTTCAGGTCAGCAACAATATAATAGTTTTTCTGGTATATAACAAGTGGTAGGGTGGTTTTTATAGCAGTCATTTGGAGTTAATTATATGTGAGATTTTAATTGATTCCTCGTTCCGTGATTTTCTCACTTTAATTTTGTTGACAATTTCGACATTGAGGCTATTATCATTAGTGGTAACCCAAACCAATTATGTAATATCTGGCAGAACATTTGGAGAGTGGACAGAGAGTTTACTTTACAAAAGACACACCGGTTTTTAAAGAAAAAATGCAAGCGAAGCACCTAAGAACACAATATCACCAGATTTTTTCCAACTATGCCAAACAGATCCATTCGCAAAAACGTTGCTATATGTTGACGTCCCTACCTATTATACGTGGAACACAACAAGAAAAATTAAAAACGTTTCAAATAAATATATTGCTGGCAGAAGTACATGCTAAACAACATCATCGGGCATTGCCACCGTACTTAAAGAAGGAGGTCGAACCTCCCATTCCACTCTACAACAATCGTTAAACATAGCCAAAGAACTATTCCCAGTAAGTATGTAAAATCTCTAGAGCATGTGGACGGGGTGAACTTCTAAAACAAGCTGTAATTATCTTCTAGGACGAATGCATACTGGCACAAAAAAAAATCACTCGAAGGCATGGGCAGAACATTACAAGACTTGCGAGGGAACTCTAAAATTATGGGAGGAGCCCTACTCATATTCTCAGTAGATTTTAACAAACATTTCCAGTTATTCCCAAGTCAACACTAGCAGACGAAATCAATGTATGCTTTTAAAAATCACATCTCTAGCCGCACATACAAATACTGCGACTAACAAAAAAACGTAAGAGTTGATCTATTGAAAGACGAAACAGGAGCCTGTTTTGCTCAAAAACTTATACAAATAGGCGCAGGAGATATTCTACTGACCAGATGACATTCTAATGACCTCATTGAACTCATCAGTGATTTCTGCAACATAGCCACTACTGAGAAATCATCAACCAAATTTTTCGAAACATTTTTCACAAATATACTAATCCAGAGTGGCTATTTTGGCAACTAAAAATAAAATTGTGCACGATATCAACTTTAATATTCAAAATAAAATTCCGGTGAAGAGAGAATATACAAATCGATCGACACGATTGTAAACATTGAAGACAGCGTCGAATTCCCTACAGAATATTTAAGATTTTTGCGAGTACCAAGAATGCCTTTAAACTGCCTTTAACTAAAAATTGGATCTCCGATCATACTACTCAGAATTTTCAACTCATCGAAACTATGTAATGGAACAAAGACGATCGTCAAATAGCTATCGAATAACATCATCGAAATTATGACTGGAAAGAACAAAGGACACAATATTTATTCCCAGAGTACCACTGATCTCTACTGAACTGCCATTCCAATTTAAAAGACTGCAATTTCTAATCAAATTAGCTTATGGTTTTACAATTAACAAAGAGCATGGACAAAATTAAAAACATTGCGGCATCAACCTCACAGAATCCTGCTTTTTTCACGGTCGACTATACGTATTTTGCTTTCGAGTTGGAAATTCGAAAAAATTGTACATATATATCCCGGATAACAAAATCAAAAATGTTGCTTATAAATAAGTATTGTAAATAGTTAGAACACGTTTTCAATAAAAAAAATTTACCTCTTATATTTTAAAGTTTGTCCTTTTATTCCAATTACCACACAATCTCATATCAACTCCCTGAGCGAAGCCGGGTAACCTAGCTAGTATATATATATATATATATATATATATATATATATATATATATATATATATATATATATACACATACGTTTATTCGGGTTTTTTCTATTCCTTGTCCACGCGCGAGTCCATCCACGAAATTAATGAATTAGTTACAATAAGATTGAGAAGTTATTAATTATGTGTCAATGTAATGATAGAATGAGTACGGTAAAGATACTATAAAATTGTAATGCGTAAACGTATTTGAATAAATACCTGTCAAGTACGAGTAAAACTTGCACTACGAGGGTTTCATACATAGAGTTTCCGTACATAGGCAGTTATAAATACTTCAGAGCACATAGTGTTTCTATTAAACTCTTTATAAATATTTATTTTTCTTAATGCTTAATGGTATATTGACTTATGGTGTAAAAACATGATATATATTTAAAAAAAGTATACGATCTCGGATAATCGCTATAGTTTTTCTGTAACCTCCTAATGAGATTTTACCGACGTCATTTCATTTCCATTATTATTGGTTGAAAAGTTTCGATAATAAGACCAATGTCAGTAATAATGCCAGTTTTCGCATATTTTTTGGAATATCTTGTTAAATATAGAATTTAAAATTATAAAGAAAATAATGTATTAATCATGATCAAATGATACGAATACTATATATAAAATTTAAAAAAAAAATAAAATTCTTTCATTTCTGCATATTTGAAAAAAATTAGTTTGTAAAAAATATTGGTGTTTCTAAGACATATTATTATGTTAATTACAAGTTTCAACATTGTATGGTGTGTAGAAAAATCGGCTATAAATATAAAAAAAACATCAAATTAATTCCGTTCTATAATATTGTGCTTTGTAAGTTTTACTAATGAAAAAAAAAAGAAAACTCTTTCGCTTCACAAGATTTATAACTCTGCCAGAACTAATACGATAAGCCACCTTAAAAGCGGATAGCCGACCGTTACTCCGCAAAACTGTGCCATGTTTCGATTCCCTGTTTTATTTTTGCTGTAAACAGGCGGCAGCTGGCAGGGAAATATGATTAATATTGGGAAGGTATGTGTGAATGCGATTTTCTAGGATTTTCGATTTTTTTTAGTTGCCTTTTGAGTGATTTATTATTATACCTAATTAAATTAGCAGTTACGTTGCAGGACGTTTCAATACAGGTTGAATGGGTGAGTAAGCGTCATTTGGAATTTAAGCCTAGTTTTAATGTATTGATGTTATTTTCTATAAAATAAACTTTAAGTAAAATAGTAGCGGACAATTTTAACTTTTACTAATGTAAACATTCAATGATGAAAATAGCTCAAAATGTCTAGCATCACCAATTATTAACGTAAAATGCCGACGAGAGAATAATATCAAACGTTTGATAAATTATCACCTTAAGTGAACTGATTGCTTGAAATAAATATAATTGATAAGCATGGATGAAATTTATTAATGAACGTGGATAAAAATATATTCTACCAATATAAGTATTATATTCTAGCAATATATATAAATATCAGCATTGATTGAGAGTGAATGAATATTACCATTGCGACTGGATGAATATTATGATATTTTACAAGAGCTTGATAAAAGAGTGTAAAAAGATAGCATTTTACACCCTTTTATAACATTTTAAGCTGGTGAATGGATATACAAATAGTTTGATCTAATAAATGGTAGATAATTTAAGTTGGAATTATTAATAACGATGAGATACTTCCGATTTCTCATTTTGTAATGGATTAATAGAACATCTTATTAGGAGATGATTACATTGTGAAAATAATTTCTAATCACCCACCGCTAATATAAATCATAATTGAATCGAACTAAGTTTGAAATTGCAGAGAGCGACAGATAATATAAAAAATTAGAAAATCATTAAAACCAACGAATATTTATAATCACGATGTGTAGAGGATATACAAGACAATACACAAAAATAAACAAATACACAAAAACCCAAAAGGCCTCCTGAAAAAATTTAGTACAATAAGGAAATAAATTGAGTAGCAAATGCTCATAAGGATCACCTCAATTATTTGAAAAATGAAGATGACATTCTCATCGAATACTTTTTAAGTATATTTATCGGATTCAAATTAATTATGGGATAACTTTTCGAAAATTACTGTCGACAAGTATTTTTGTTGTTAAAATAATTATTTTTGCAAAATTGTTGTTGCACGAATTTCTATTTTCATATTTTGAGGCAAAGTTTGTTGTTCAAGTGCAAAGTCGTCCCACTTGATGATATATTTTATTTTTCTTTTACATTCCGGTCAATCACTTTGCATACAGGTCTCACTCTTTATTTTCTCTCTGTTCATTTGTATTTTATGTACAATCCTCTTAATACATATTTTTCTAAGTTTTAATGATAATTTTTACACATGCTTTTACGAAATTATTCCTTAATATACCTTTAAAAAAATACTTTCGCATTTGTACGTCTATAGTATTATGTGGTAAATTCACATCTGTCAATACATATTCGTATAAAATTTGTTATTTCCACTCTTTTCATTTGTATTTTACGTACAACCTGCTAAATGTATTCTTTTATTCGTTTTAATGACAATTTTACGCATGATTGTAAAATCACGCGTAAATTTACTTCTTAATATATTTCTTCAAAAATAATTCTATGTAAAATTTACATTATTCACTCGATATTCATATCATATTTGTTATTTCTTCTGCTTTCATTTGTATTTTATATACAGTCCGTTAAATGTGCTCTTTCACATTAAATTACATTTTTACATTATGGGTTTTTTCTACTTTTCTTTCCTACTTTATCCTTCAATATGCTCTTAAGGATTTCCTTTTTGCAACAATCGCTTCCCTGCACTTACATTTTTTTTACAAATAATCTGTAATTAACTTTGTTTCTAATTTTTGAACCTGTTTTATTTATTTTTCTTTTCTTTTCAAAAAAAGTTTTTCGCACTGCCTTAAATTATCTTTAATTTATTTGAGATAATTTTTAACTTATTCCACTATACAAAGATATGTTTATACCTACAGACTGACCAACAAAGACACTGTAATGTTTCAAAAACGTATTTAATTGCATATTGTAGAGAATCGATGTATATTGAAATATCACGAGCTATCCTACATTGGGAGATGTAACTTATAGTATGGGTATATTATGAAAACGTTGAATTTTGTTTCAATTAACTTAACATTTCGTTATCATGAGAAAAGTTACCGAAATTAAGGTACCGTTTGCCTCCTACAAGTTGCTATACAAAAAGGGAGTGAAGCAATATGGTAGCTGGTGATATTCATGATTATGTACCATTGAAATCCAAAATTGTCAATGATCTATTCAGTATTGATCGTAATCATTATAAAATAATTTTTAATCTGGCTAATACGAGAAATTTTCTCATAGACGTTTAGATTCTGTATAATGAAGTACTTTACCACAAATTCTTAATTATATCTATTACAGATAACATTTTACATGGAGCCTTATTCTTACAATTTGATACAGTAGGGGATACATGAAACATCTGATTAAAATTTCACACTTATATCTCTATTATAAAGGAATTGAGAATCAAAGAAAAAGTTTCGTTGACTGTCCAAATCTCTTTAACCGAAGCTCTTCATTCAACGTCAATTTTGCAAATATTGCTTTAATAATAAGTAATTTTAAAACCCTGTAATAACACTGAGCTTTGTCACGAATAAAAGACGGTTAAATAGAACTTACGTTTAATAGAACTCACGTTACATTTAGTTATATCAAATTGTAAAGTTTGATAGAATAAAAACAGAAAATAAAAATATTTGATTTATCACGTAATATTTACACATATAATTACAAATCAGTATTTTTTCCTTTCCTTTACTATGTGGCATTACTTCGTTTCAAAACGTTCCATTTGTTTTATTCCGAGTACGGAAAGGAACCTTCATACCTACGTCACATAAATACAAAATTACACTGATATAACACGGATTTAACAGTTAATTATATAAAACTATATAAAATTAAAAATTAGTACATTCAGTCATTTACACTTAACAATCTACATTCTTTCTTGTTTATTTTCAATTTACAATTCAAGGGAGTTACCTCCTAATTGGTATGCATAAAAAACTAGACGTGTATATACACTCCAATACGAGAAAAGTAAAATTAAAAATTTAAGAATTAATCAGAGGCCATCTCGGTAAGAGATATTTTAAGAGTAATCTCAATTTATTTTTGAAATTCGATTCCTGTATTATTTAAATAAATATTTAATTTTGTCAAACGTTAATCCCATAAAAAGTTCCATGTGCTAATTTGCTTGTTCATTTTCATTGCGTCGCAGCAGTTGTTTATAATTATGTTGAACAAGAGAACCAACATAATTTGCTATTAAAACCTAGTTTTTAATTTATCACTATGATTACTAATACAATATTGATTTTGAACACATTTGAATGAAAATAAGGGAAGAAATTGAAGCAAATTTAGCTTTCATAAAATTATTGAAAGCAATGAAAGTTCATAATAAGATCATGCGTGACCAGATTCATTCAAATAATAAGATCATGCGTGACCAGTTTCATTCAAACTCTGTACATCCGTCCATCATTAGATGGACGGGTATACAGAGTTTAACAATGAACGTATCTATTATTTTTAGAGGATTAGAATAGTCAACAAAGGTCATAACAATTCTCAACTGTCTCTGAAAAAAATTTATTCTCCAAATTCCCATCGTAATGAAAAAACTTACATTTTTTACAACACTTTTATGTTTGAAGTCTGCGTACATATATGCAGGTTATCCGCAAAAATCAGTTCTAAAGTTTTTTTCCATGGAAAACAATTTTTATAAAAAACTCGTTTCAAATGTACTGGTCTTTGATGCATAGAATTATCTGCAGGAATATATATATTCTCTGCTATAATATCTGTAGTTTTTCCACTCATTTTCCAAAATTTGTAAGTAATTTTGATAGAGGTTTTTTTACCTACTTAATGTACATAATATCCAAATAAAATCTAGTATTTAATTCGACGTTGTCATCATACGATAAAGGGATAAGAATAACATTAAAAAAGACATAGATAGACGGATATAACTTCGAAAAATCGTCAAAAACAACTTATCCACTTCGTTAATTGTAAAAATACAAAAAAATCACTTAGAAAATAAATAGACGCAATACAGATACAACACATAGAGTAAAAATGAAGAATAACAAAATATTTAAAGAAATGAAGACGATTTCTCAAGTATAACAAAACCCTAGTCACTGTTACGAAAACATATGCTTGTGACTTTCAACTCCAATTACTTAACATTTTTAAAACCTAGTTTCCTTTATTCAGGTGTCGTTTCCTACGTCATTTTTGAGATTTTTATTTCATTTTATGTGATTTCTGTCGCACCTGGAAGTATTTTTATTTATAATATCTCTTATAAATAAAAATAATTCGAGAATAGAAAGCAAAAATTTTAAACTAAAATTTTCTTTCGGTTTTATCAATCGAAATATCGTTTTTAATGAAAGGATCAATGCACAGGTTTAAAAAAACATAAAAAGGATCAATGTACATTGCTTATAACTGTATTTCAAAAATTTTTAAAAGCAAGTTTATATAAATGATTAATTCATATATTTCATCATTTAGTAGAAAAAAGACATATACAGTTTGAGAACTTGTGTATTTTTGTCATTAGGAATGAATTTATTAGTTCGTTGGTTACTTCTGTAGTGAATTACCAAAGTAATTATCAACTTCATTGTTACAATTAAACTCTTGATTATTGAATATATTTGGCGTTAATTTTGTAGAAATTCATTACACAATTAAATGAAACTACGTGATGTATGTAGTATTATTTCTACTTTCTTGATCGTGGTAAAGAACTTAAAGAAAGTAGAAATAATACTACATCACGTAGTTTCATTTATTTGCGGACAATTAAACTCGTTCATATATGCAACTTTCTAAAGTTACTAACTGCCACATTCGGTTTTCTCCGAATGATCTTGAATGAATCTTCAAAAATATGGAAATTCTACCAGTAACGATATCAATACAACAAAGATTTTAATTTGAGGTTTCATTTAAAAACTCTGTAATTATATACTCAAATGAAGATATTCTCTTTATTTGTACTAGTCGATTAATATTGCAAAACTCTAATAAGTTGGTAATTAATGGATGGTAAGTCACACCTATCTTTTAATATTAAGTAAGGTATTTTAAAAATCGATATTAAACATATGTGCTGATGAAAATTGGGTATTAATAGGGCTTACAAAAAACAAAGAAATGAGGAAAATTCAATACTATCTATAATATTAATTAATGATCATATGGAAAGCTTACATTGGGAATAAATTCAAATGCCAAATTCTAAACCGTCTGAATATTTGTATGGGTTAAGCTATTGACGACTGAGTTATCAATAGATGATCGGTCTAATCAGATTGTACTCTAAATGAAGTACAAAAAGGAAACTTCACCATATCGACAAATTCTAAATTGAAATTAAATTTTCCTTCGTATCCGGCTGCTTCTAAAAAAAATGAAGAAAAATGTTTGGGTGATAATATTAGTATTGATTTGGAACAAAAATAGTTGGCAATGTACGTTTTTTTGCCTATGTTATATCAGAAAGATATTAGTAAGTTAATTTCATCATTCCTAACATAATTTCATTATATTATCAAATTGTATTTTCTTTGATTTTAGGTTTTTAAGACTGTAGAAGTAAGTTTATTACATCGAACTTGCTGTTATTGACAGTATTTAAATTAATTAAATGTTAATAATACGCGTCTGTAGTAAGACGCATACGCATTTTAATTTCTTCTTTCAATGGTGTCTAGATTTTCAAAGAAGAAATTTTGTAATTTAAATTATTGGTTCTCTTTTTTAAACTTGAATTTGATACAACAACGTCTTGTTAGGTAATTTGTCTATTTACCTACCCATTATTTTTCTATTATTATTATTAGCTTTTACCCGCAGCTCGCACACTGTTTTTTTACAGCGGAATATATCTCCAGTAACACCGTTTCCATTTCAAATGTATTTTCCAATGAGATAATATCTTATATCTTAGCCAGAATTTTGAAGCAAGTCACTGTAATATTCTTAACAATTTATATTTACATTAAAGCTCATTTAATCTCGCGCGCTGGGTTCTTACTGCTTGAATGCAAGTAATTGAATTACATGTTTTTATGGAATATTTGAACAAAGAACTTGAATTTTAATCAGTGCCATAAGCATCCTTTCAGTAAAAGTTTAGTACTTTTTATGTGATACTCATGTACACGTATAAATAAACAAATAAAAAAGAGGACGTGACTTGAAAAATATTAGTAAACGACCAAAATTGACTGAAATTTGCATTTGAATTTTGTATTGTTTTTGGGTGATACGGACAAACTGACCGAACAAAATTCTAAAAATTATTTTTAGATACCGTGTATATACAAACTCTTGTTACAATTTTTAATAGATTAGATTTTACACATTTTACAATAAACCTTTGATGTCTTCGTGTGTAATTTTCGGTTTGTTGTTATTTTCGGTTTTTTGTAAATTACTATTTTTTCTTGTACACATATTTTTTACACTACCTGTTTAGAATTCTACCAAATATTCTTCTACATAACTCATAGTTCATTCTTATTTGTGAGCTGCAGGAAGTTCAGGGGATTTACAGGTTTGATTTTTTTTTCTCTTTTCAACAAAACCTGACAACACACTACGTGATTGTTTTTATTTCATAATTTTTAACGTAGAAATGTTGAAAGCAATCATTAATTTTTTTAACAGCGGTTGCACATTATGATAATTTAAGTATAATTATAATTATATATGTATATCATATATAAATATATGAATATATATATATATATATATATATATATATATATATATATATATATATATATATATATGCTTTATTTGTGTTTTAAAGTATTTTCACAACCTTATCTAATCTTCTTAATAATGCAATTATATGACCATATTTATAATAAATTTGATTAAAATTGTCAAATTATAAACAGAAATAACACGAGATAAACAATCAAGTGAACACGGCTGGAATTTAAATATTTGTGTATGTTACTGCACGCGTCATATGCAGAAACTCCTATTTAAATTAAAGGTGGATATTGAAACTTTGTATCTCTATTTTTTAATTTTGGTTAACAATAAGAGGTAACACAGAAACTTTTTAGAATATCAAACATTGAGCCAACTAACAAGTTCACAGCTTATTTCCCAATTTTTGAAATAACCTTAGTCTTCGTAATCTTTTGCAATACTGAGAGAAACAGTCAACTCGCTCTTTTTTGGATGTCTCTTCCACGGCAGTCACCATTCCTTCAGGAATAGTATTCCTTACAATTTATTTAATATAACTTTATTTTTATGAATAAATCGAAGTCGTATGGTGCCTGGTCTGGATGTGCAGAGGCATTGTTGTGATGAAGGAGAATTCTATTACTAAGACATTGCACTAGAAATATATTGACAAAAACAGGCAAAAATAGCTGGTATATCAGTTTGCGGTAACTGGTACTTTTTTTTCAGATTAATAAAGTCATAATAATCTATTCATTCGAAGAAGGAAGCGGCCGGTCTTTCCAGCAGTTCTTTCTATTTGTACGTAAATATTCAGGAACACACACCTATTGCGTAGACTGCCTCTTCGTTTCAGGTTCCTGTCACCTTATTTTCTGCACTCGTGAAGACACATATTTAATGACGCAGTTGCAAATACATTATTTGACTAATTCTGAATAATTTTTCTAACATTTCGAGAAACTCACAAACGCGGCAATCTTGCGTCATGACCTTCGGCAAAATCATAGTGTATCCAATATACACTTATTATATATACCACCTCTGTTTCAAACTCCGCGTAATAGAAATCGAATTGTTTGTGTGTGCGTAAATGTACTACAGTGCAAGTTTGATGGTGTTCAATAATATTGATAAGGGTCTTCTTATCTACTTCGTATAGTTTCAATACATTCTATTTTTATAGATTCTATTTTAATAGATTATATTTTTAAATTCTTGAATTTTTTAGGTGTGGCAAAACAATGTTCAATTGGTGTAAGAAAAATTAAAAAATTAAAAAAATTAAGTCAAATCAAAGACAAACTAGAACTTTATTTAGGTATTTAATTGACATTAAGAAGAGTCAAGCAAAGTATTTGAAAAGAAAATTAATTTATTTTCTTATGGTAAGAATGATTTTAAAATAAAGTTAAAATATTTTCTAAGAAGAAAAGAGTTAAGAGGAAAGAAGAAAGAGAAAATGTAAATAATTATTTTATTTAAAGCCAATTTAATTTATTGTATTTTCTGTAACAAATTTCAATAAATAACTGTTTTATACAGAAATTTTCTCAAATTTGGAGGACTTAATTAATAAATTTATTTAATGTATCATCATTATTAAAAATAAATATTTATAAGTTATATTTTAATCGTTATCAAAAATATTAATTTTTCAAGAAATTATTTAAATTTTTATAGTTGTTTATTATATGTATAATATAATATGTCATAGTAATAAACTAATTATTTGATTTCAAACAATTTTAATTAATTTTTTTTACTGATAAATAGGCAAATAATACTGTGAATTGTCATGTATGAAGTATTAATTCTTGTAAGGGTTTTTGAGAATAGATACAAAATACGATATGAATACTTTACAAATTATCTATGAAACGTCCATTTACCTGTATCATTTCGATGCACAGTGCACAGTCGAGAATATAAAACGTATCAATTGTTCTAAACATACTTTTTTACAATATAATAAAGGATAAATTCACAAAAAGCTTTTCTAATTGATTGACTTATTATCTTGTCAGCGGAGCGAACAGTAGAGGTACTACTTACATTTTCGATCTAACGTGTAAAGCAATTAAGACTGGTCCTAATACGTATGGTGTAGGAATTTGACCTATGAAGAGCTTTTGAGATGCCTGTGAAAATTTGAAATGTAAAATGTGTATACTTATATATGTGTGCACATGTGTATATGCGTGTGTGCTTGTACGCGTGGTGTCACGTATACGTTTTAGTGTAGATGTGTGTATGTATATATGTATCTATTTGGGCGTGTGAATGCGTATGGTATACTAGTACCCACATTGCTCCGACAATACACATATTTGAATACTGCATACAAACCTTTGACTACTTTATTATATTTCATACGAAATTTCATTCCCCGGTTACAATAACTTAATACGCGATAAGCAAAGTTTGTGACAAATGAAGTTTTATTATTATGAAATTGATTTTTTATGAGAAGGCTACTCAATCTAACCGCAAGATATGGTCGATCTCGTATAAATAACGGGGCGGTTGTCTGCATATGTAAATATCGCCACGACGTTTCAGATATCACGCACTCAAAAAAATTATTACGCGATCAAAATTTATGCGATCGAAACTTTTCAGTGAGTTTTGAGTAAAGTTTTAAATTTAATCCTAGAAATATGTTTACTTCAAATCCATCAATTACGAGGAAAATTCACAGTGAGTGCATTTCGTACACACGTACATAAGTACCGTGTATATTTATGTTCATAAACATATTTTTATTATGGATATGGGTGTTATATTTTTATTATGGATATGGGTGTTATATTTTTATTATGGATATGGGTGTTATATTTTTATTATGGATATGGGTGTTATATTTTACAATATAAATATATTGTACAATCAAGTTTTAAGCGTAAAACAAATGCCTTGTTTGCTTATGTTCAATTTATCTTATGACGCAGTTTGATCGAAATAATTTTGCATTGAAAATTAGGTTATCCTAATTTTGTCAGTTTCTTGTGATGCGTGGTTAAATGGCATGGTGGCTCAGTGGGTGGAGAAGAAGGGAACTACAAATTATTTTACATCACGCGGAGGAGACGCTGTATTAAAAATATTACAAAACATTGTCGAATGAAGATCAAATACCTCTTCGACAGTATTCCATTCGACAGGAATATTTTATCCTTAAGTTCTATGTATGAATAGTTATTTCTTTATATTCACAACATTTGACTATGTCTTCCTATAACATTTCGTTTCAACTGGTCTTAAAAAAATCTCACATTCGAAAACATCGAGGTTATAAAGATCCCGTTTTTGTCCTTTATTGCTACATATCTAAAATAATTATTAAAATTTATTTTATTGCATTTACAATTTAAGGAAAATTTACAATTTAAGGAAAATTTAAGGAGTCTACTTAAATTTTTAATTTAAAAATAATTTTATTTTTAAATTAGAGACGAAAACAAAAGAGTTATTCAATATGGCAATTACTACTTTAATAAAAAGGCAATTTGATTTACTTTTTCTTAATGTCTATTAAATTGAAATTATACTAGCTTTTTAATAAAAATTCTCTTTATTTTATGAAGAATGTATCCTTAGGTACGTTGTTCAGTTGAAAAGAAAAATTATTATGCTGACTTTCAAATCGAAATTTTAGAACATATTATTTTGAAATTATAATAATTAGGGGATGTTTTAATAATTATTTCAATTGATATACACTGGAAAAAATTATTTTTTATATGGAAATTTTAAAACTAATTTCTATATAAAGAATTATAATCAGGGGATCTTGCAGTAATTTTTTCATTCATTACCTACTAGAAAAAGGTAGTGTGTCATTTAAGTTTTTGTTGCAATTTTAAAATGTATTCTTTCTAAATCGACAAAAATCAGCTGATCACTCATTTATTCTATCAATTATGAGATACTGTGAATTGTTTCAATTATAATATGACAATGCTAAAACATATTTTCTTCAAAAAGATAGCAGACAGAATGTGTTTTATTTATTATAAGGCATCTGCGAGTAAAAAGGCCTGTCGGCTAATAAGACTTAATTTAAAAAAAAATCATATTTTAGATGGGCACTCTCGCTCCAGGCCCCACTCACTGACGCATAACGCATTAATTTTATACCACGAGTTTGCGCACAGATGATACCCGGCTTCCCGCCGACATTGTTTTATCATACCGTGTGAGAAACGGCCATGAGACACGAATAATAAAAATCGGTACAAAAAAATCGTAAGTATTTTTTATAAAAAGTATTAACTTAGCTATATAAACTTACAGTCTATTTCTCTACTAATGTGCTATGATTTTATATATTTAATAACACATCGTGGTCCAACTATATAGTAGTTGGTGGTTATTAAGACGTATCAAATTTAACCAAAGGCCTCATTATCGCTAATTGTTGTATCAAAGTTTGTTTCTTTCATAATGTATTTTACAGTACTTACATAATGTTACGAATTTAAATAAGTTATGCGCACTTGTTTAACTTGTCTATATTTTTAGTGTTACAATAAGCATTGTGCTCAGAAAATGACATGGTTTCGACTGTCCGAGCAGCACATAGAGCAAGTTTGAATACATATCAATCTACAAAGAGGTACGGTATTCGTAAAAGTACAATTAGAAACCATCTTTGGCGTGCCAGTTTGAAGAAAACGCTGGATCAAAAGACTATACTGAGTGATGTTTCTGGTCATCTCTGATCTTGTGAAAAGGATAACCAGATTCCCTGAAATGGAGCTACCTATGAAATCGCGAATGCTATGTCGCTGGGTCTAAAAAAATTGTGAGTTAATTAATATTATACACAATTTTAATTAAACACTATTTTTGCTAGTAAAGACTGGTTAATATCGTTTATGAAAAGTCACCCTAAAATATCATAAAAAAGGGCTCATCCCAGCCAGAATACAAAAACTTAACAAATTTGTTGTTGATGAACACTGTAAAATCAAATGAAGTTAGTAATAAACTAGATCTAAAAATCACCCAGAAAGAATACATAACATTAACAAAAAAGTTGTCGTTTGGCAATTTACCACCAGTAAACTAAGAATAGGGCTGAAAAACTGCATTTACAGTTTTCAAAACATGCTGAAAGTACCACCATCGCGGGATGTGTAAATATCTAGTGTATTTACACATCCCGCGATGGTGATACTTTCAGCATGTTTTGAAAACTGTAAATGCAGTTTTACTGCAGTATTACCTAAGGTTATATTTAAAGGGAAACAGTTGAAGCGAGAGTTATTCGACAAATTGTCACGAAGATCATTGACAGAAAAACCAACAAAGGGGTATATGACCTATGAAAGTTACAAACATTTTTTAAAGCATCTGGCCAAATACAAAAGTCCTGGAGAGTGACTTTCGGTATTTTACGGGGCAGCTTATCGTTTTGATCTGTCCATCATGGAAGTTAAAGATTCACTTAACATATCGTTATACTGTTTAACGTCGAATACCATCAACGACTTCGGCCGCTTTATAAAGTCGTTTGTTGATCATTTGAATACCACTGGGGTGCTGAAGTTTCATGATTCTTGGATCAAAATTGGGATAAGAAACTTCCTAAGACACGATTTAACATTATTCTTTCGTACGCCTGGTCCAGGCGTATGACTCATGTTAATATTACAAGTGGCTTTAAAGCGACTGGTTTGTATCCTTTGAATATTCCGGAAGCAGCTTTTCCGGAAACAGCTTTTTCTCCATCTATAGTGACAGAATTTCCAGAGCCTCTTAGACCGGATGCTGTTGTTAAAAAAAATTGCAACCTCCTTGACACCCCCAGGCTACTGACTCCAAAACCCTGTAATAAATCGCTAGTTTAAATATCTTCAATCAGATTTAATATTAGAAATGTTTACAGCGTGGTTTACGGTGGTTCCAGTTCCGAATGCAATATCCCGCTCGATCAGCTTATGCCCACTCCATTTAAAGTCTTACCAAAAACAACAACAGTTAAAGAAAGTCATTATTTACAAAGGATCTCCAATGATGAAATGTCTGTTTGACGAAAACAATAAAAGAAATAAAAAAAGACCGCATCCTTGAAAGAATCTGCTTCCAAAGGTAACAGTGAAACTTCACAAACGTAAGTGAATTGGTACTGTCATGGTTTTGAAGTGGACAAGATGGCAGATATCAAATACCAAATGTGGAACAAAGGGTTTATTACCCTATTATAGTAAAATAAGGCCTATTTTCATGGTTTTATAAATGTTTAATTTTGTTTTGGTTTACGGTATAAGTAACCATTTGGTATTTACATTTTATAATCATTGAAATTTAAGACTGATTACTATTACAAAACGTTATTTAAATTGGATTTTTCTTTATTTTATTTGAAATCTCCCTTATCTAGCTCTTATTACCCGCAGTAACCTTATGTTTTATTAAATACTAAAAAAGAAATTGCGCGTTGTCACATTTATTACACGGAAACTTCAAAAGTAAGTGATTCAAAAAGGATAATGTTCAGCTAGTCTTTCATATGCTCTTTAATTTATAATATACTAAAAAATAAATTATCTAACCGAAATGTAATTTCTGTGTATCACAACTAGTAATAAACATTTATTAAGGTAACTATAGTGTCTTCAAACTATAAAGATATAAAAAATACGTAAATGAATCATTTTTATGCCAAAAAAACTTACAGGAATAGTATTTAATTAAGATGCAATAATTACGTTAAAATTAATTAAATGAAATGTAAATTTTATGCCATCCATATCTACTGTTTTAGAGTTCCATAGTTAGCTGTTTACCCTTATCATTTACTTAAGCCTTATTATTCCTTTGCGCCTGTCCGTCCTTTTATCGCGGACTTTATAATTTTAGTCCTTTCCCCGTGAACTTTTACAGATAAGTTTGGATAGATATTGCAATTAATAAAGGCAAAGTTATGAAAATTATTTTATCGTCCTTACCTATGTAGACGACAATAATTTATTATGCGGTATATATTTCTGAACCCAATTTTTCAAAGATAATGTAGTATAGAATTCTTATAGTGTGCCCGAAACTTTTACTAATAAAAAAAAAATAATAAAAGCAGAACTTAGTGAGTACCTTAAAATGATTACGGTGTGTCGTATTAATACTTTTATTTTACGGAATGACTTTGAAACTTTGCTTTATTCTTTGGAACCACTTGATTAATTTCATGAAAATTATTGGACAACAATATTTCATTATCGGTTCATTTGATAGTTAATCCTTTCAACGATACCAGTCACGGTAGCTCGTCAGTTAGATTCCGCTTTATACCCACAAATATAATTTTTTATTAGAATCGAAATATAACAAAATAATTACTAATGATATCTAGATATAAAGTTAATATGGGCATTGCTCATATATCATCCCAAATTTCTATCGTTAAGAAAATAATTGTCGGGATTTGTTTATGAGACCTAACAAAATAAAAACACTAAAGAGATTAAAGGTAATTTATTTATACCAATTGTGAAATTATGCAATTAAACTGACAATTTGGAAACGTTGAGATCAGATTAAAATAAATTATTAATAAAAACAAATTGTTGCATTTATAGTCCTATCTCCATAAATTTTGGCTTTGTAGTTACTAATGAATATTATAGCATACCATCACCATAAACATTAAAAATTATCTTTAGTATTCAAATTAGTGTTGAATGTAATGTTAATTTTATCTTTACACAGTTTTTTTTAATAGTATTTACTAATTGCGTGTTCTAATGTATACGTTGAGTTGGTTCTGGATAGTATTATATCAATGTATATTTGTGTCTGGATAGTATTATATCAATGTGTAATATTGTATCAATGAATATTTAATTTAATCTGAGCTGGGTATTCAAATATTCTTTATTTAATAGTGTAATTCGTCAGTATTTATTGAAATATATTTTTCATTTTCGCTCCTTAGTTTTTCTGGAACCTATATTGTGGTTTTAGATTAATGTTTTTAATATACCCATAAACAGTTTATATTTAATTTGTACACAGAACAATGTATTTTATAGAAAATAAGGTTTAAAAAAAATTTAATATTTTATAAATGATTGCATTCAAGTGTTATATCTATAGATATATATATATATATATATATATATATATATATATATATATATATATATATATATATATATATATGAACATGGTTAGCCTCTGAATTTATTGTAATATAATTTTATTTCAGCAATCATCATCATCATCATATATATTAATACGCTAAGGTTAAGATGTTACTCTCCCTTTTTAGAAAAAACCTCACAACTAATCCACATAAATTATATATCATTTTATAGATAATTGCTTGCTCTACCGGCATCCACAACTAAAAAATTTATTATTGCTATTGTTTTTGCAAATTAATTAATTATTAAAATTATATACAAAAAACAGCAATGCTGCCATCTAACGGCTCAACGTCAATATGATTGACGGTCGGTAAAATTTTTGTTTAATTTCAAATCCACTCACGTATAAATAAAGTGGCGCTTTAGCTCAATGCTTTTGATACTTGCGCCTCTATATGTCAATTTTAGTAAAATATTTATTTGATCTGTCATCTGAGCTTCATAATGGAATAAAAACGTAATAAGCAGTGTGCAAAATCATCATCATCATCATCATCATCATATATTAATACGCTAAGGTTAAGATGTTACTCTCCCTTTTTAGAAAAAACCTCACAACTAATCCACATAAATTATATATCATTTTATAGATAATTGCTTGCTCTACCGGCATCCACAACTAAAAAATTTAATATTGCTATTGTTTTTGCAAATTAATTAATTATTAAAATTATATACACAAAACAGCAATGCTGCCATCTAATGGCTCAACGTCAATATGATTGACGGTCGGTAAAATTTTTGTTTAATTTCAAATCCTCTCACGTATAAATAAAGTGGCGCTTTAGCTCAATGCTTTTGATACTTGCGCCTCTATAGTCAATTTTAGTAAAATATTTGTTTGATCTGTCATCTGAGCTTCGTAATGGAATAAATAATGCGAAGACTTCGCACGGGTCACGCTAGTTTATATTATTCTAATTAATTCTGCGTTACTATAATGTTTTAGATATTTTCGAAGTTAACAATTCATTATATTCTACTGTTAACTAATAATTTACTAACCACTAACTCAATATTCAAATATATACTTCAAGTAAAGGCAAACTTTATAATTAACAAAGTTAAATCTCGCTCACATTCATTTTATAATGAAGATTGCACTTCGTTCGTGATTGCAGAGCGACCCCAAAGCGACCACCTTTGCATCTCTCGCTTCATAAGATTTATGACTCTGCCAGAACTATAAAGGTGGCTCGCACTTTATTGCCTCTCCATTAAAAGCGGACAGCGGAATCGGTTCTGTTTTATTTCTGGTGTTAACGGCAGCAACTGGCAGGGAAATATTATTGATATAAGTGAAAATATGAAAAGCAATATTCATTTTACTGTATGTAAATGGTATGCGAGGTCGGTTTGAATTATTTTAAGAAAACATATAGATTTTCTAGGATTTTCGATTTTTTTTAATTGTCTTGCAAGTGATTTGTAATTATATCGAATTAAAGCAGAATTTTCCTTGAAAGATATTTCGATACAGCTCCAGTCGGAAACCTTTCATTATTTATTATTTAAACATACTTTTCAATGTAATGTTATTTTCCATAAGGAAAAATATCTATGACATGACGTTTACAAAATTCATTCGAATATAAAAAATATCTCAATATATCTAACAATCATGTAATATTTAACAATCATAAGTTATAATTAACGTAAAGATAGGAACGATTGAATGACTGTGAATATTTTATGGACTACGAGACTAAGTAAAATAAACTTAGCAACACTGAATGACATTATTGATGAGTATGGATGGATTGCTAAAATGTATATTACTACCAACCTAAGTGAGCTAAACATTATCAGTACTGGTTTAGTGTGGATGTATATTGTTTTGCACAAGCCCTTAGATATCACTTTACGGTCTGGGACCAAATTTTAAAGTATTGAATGAATACAACTTCATTTAAAGAATAATAGATGACTTGGACTTCCATATATCATCAGATATTTTCATTTATACAGTTATGAAAACCATTCATCTACTATTTTCCTTAGTTGATCGCTCCGTTATGGAAATCATTTATAATCGCCTATTTAATATAAAACATAACTGAAAGAAACGAAGAGAAATAAAGAATGCTAAAAGTTTAAAAAAAATCGTAAAATAATTATTGGGAGCGACGGACGTTTGTGATCACAATTGGTGGAAATTAAAATAAAAAATATGCCTAAACTTCTAAAAACCAGAAAAAAAAGATTACCTTGATATGTTTGACAAATAGAGTTCGTGTTTAATACGTGTCAAGTAATATTTTTGAATGAATTATAATGAATTATATTTGTTACATATATTAAATTTGGTGAAAATTATTGTTATTATCATTTAGTAATTTATGTGTAAAATCATTCCACTTGTTGATATATTATACTTGAGGATGTGTTGTTTTTAAAGAAGTGTTTTGAATGTCAATCAGAGGCTCAACCCTTGAAGTAATGGTTCCAACTTTTTAGTACTGAAGCTACGAAAAAGTGGGAAACAGAACTGTTCCTCCCCGAAGCTGCGCTATACGTCGATTTTCCTATTTTGATTTTGCTGTGAACTGGTCAAAAAAAGTGGTCAATTTAAAACAGACAAATTTTTGAGGAATATAAACTTTATCCTTTTGGTCAACAACCGCCGTGTGCAAACATCAGTCTATATTTTTGGTATAATGTACATGACACTGACAAAATAAGAAAAACAATACTGAAAATATTACGAAAGCTACAATGATTCTACAAGAAGAAAAGTATTAAAAATAATAACAACAGTATTTGAAAACCATTGTTACAATGGCGAAACTTGTGTATTGTGAATTTCAATCATAAAAATTTATAAAGTGGGGCTACGTTGGCATATTGATTTTCATTGTCAGTTTTGTTTTTCCAATGTTTCAATTTATTCGATTCCCATCCGATTGGAAATCTTAAATATTGTAAGTAAGTGAAATATGACGTTTCTTTATAACATCAATCGTCTGTTGTATTTTGATTTCAGCGAGTGTAGATTGAAAAGGATAGATATGAATGGCATTCTGGTTTTAATTATCCGGCACCATAACATTATTCACATAAGATGTTAACCAAAGCTCTTTCTCGAACATTAATGAAATATCAGTTTCAATAGTAACTAATTTTAATTTCATGTAATAATGCTGAGTTATGAATAAAAGACGGTCAAGTGGAACCCGCGGTTGGATCAAGTTTGTCAAGTAGTAATTCTACATAGAAATATAATTAATGATTTTTCCCTTTGTTAGTGTTACTATACATTCCATCGTACCAAACTTCAAGATAATACGTTAATGAGGAATACCCCATAAGTTTGATGAATGAGTCAGTGTTAAAATACATGATGTCTTTCAACAATCCGTTTATTGGATTGAAATAACTTGATAGTTCTCTAACTATTACAAAATTTTAATTGTTAATAAAATAAACATTTCCTATTATTATTTAAAAATTAAAATATTCTAACTGAAATACATATATCTCATCATCTAAAATTAACAATCTACATTTTCCATTTTTTTGACTTCTTAAACTTGTTATGCATAAGAAACTTTCTAGCTCTGTAAAGTCAAGAAAGTTAAATTTCACACTTATTTATCGAAGACCATCTGAATAATAATGGCTGTAAAAGCGACCTCAATAGGACTAAGTTTATTAGAAAACGTTGAGTAACTGTACAAAATTTCGAGACCTTCTGAAAATAATACTGGTAAAGTTGTGATTTCAATAAAAAAAAATTGCAGTAACTCACTTAAAATATACTCAGTTTTATGTACAGTCACCTTCATGAATAATAGAGACGTTTTTTGTTAGAAACTTTACAAATACGTAGATTGTAATAAGACCGTGCCTGATTTTAACACAGATTAATTTCTGCACCGATTTGAGCAGAAAATATTAATGAACTATATTGCAATTTTTATCGTTTCTGATAAAAATTCCTGTAAAAGTTGCGACTCCAATGGCAAAAAAGATTAACATTAAAAAACATACTTCAAATATATTCAGTTTGGTCAACAGAATCATGTGCATATAAATACACATTCTTCATTACAATATTTACAGATTACCTTTACTAAATTGACTTGCGAAACATTTGTTATTTGTTATTTAAACATTTGTTATTTATACATTTTGCTCATAAAATTTCAATAGAGGTTCGTTATAACAGTAACGAAGATATTTTCCAGTTGGTACCTACAATTTTATATACGTTTCCATCTTATTATTAAACAATCAGAATTCAATTTATTTTAAAGAAATTGTGTCAAATCGTAGATGTAAAGACATAATTTCCAAAAATCATGGAATCGTGAAGTACAATGGTTCACAATTATGAATTATGCGAGTTAAAAAATTAAAAACAATACTTTGAAAATAAAACGTATGAAACGACGCAATATTAGCATCAAAGCGAAGAGAACAACGACCTTATAAAAACAACAAAAGAATAGGTAATAAAATATTTAAAGAGATGGAGAAGTTTTTTATAATAAAGAAGATGATAGTTATTGTTACGAAGACGCACAAACTTTGTTAGGAAGACGCATATTTAGTTATAACCGTTTTTCACAGATATTGAAAATTTATTGTTTAATTACCCACTTAATTATTTAGAATGGACAGATATATAATATTTGGTACCCTAGGTATTTCAGTAATTAGGAATTGTCAATTTTTGTAATATTCTCAGCGATATTTTTTCTTTATAATTTTCACTTATCTTAAATATTACACTTTTATGAGGTCATCGAAAGAGTTTTAATTCAGGATTCGATGTACAAAATAAAATATTTAAAGAAACGACGATTTCTAAAGTGTAAGAAAATGCTAGTCTTTATTACGAGAATGCACGCTATTGACTTTCAACTCCAATTGCGTGGCGTTTGTAAAACCTAGTTTCCTTTATTCAGGTTTCGATTTCTACGTCATTTTTTGATCTTTTCACTTCATTTTATTTGATTTCTGTTGCATCTGAAAAATTCTATATATCAAAGTAACTAAAACAATATTTTGTGTTTATTTTTTTTTTTTTTGTGTTTATTTGCAATCAGTTCCAAACTATAAGCAGATTTGTTCTATGTCGTTTTATCATTTCCAAGGAGCTCCTCAGCAGGTGACACCTCATCTTTCACCATCTGTCACCAATTATGTCATGGCGTTTCAGTCGTTTATTGTAGGAGATGGTTGCTAACGCAGTAGCTAAATCATTTGGGTGGTTTTCCAGCCGTGTTTTATATTTATGCCTTATTAGTTTTAACTCCTCCTTAATTGTTGTTATTTTCAAAGCTTCGTGGATCTCTGTATTGGTGATAAACCATGGTGCATTGGAAATGGTTTTTAGCATACCATTTTGCAGCCTTTGCATTATGTTTAAATTGGAGTCGCAAGCACTTCCCCACAGTTGTGCACCATATGTCCATATTGGTTTCAGGATCATTTTGTATATCAGCAATTTATTGTCGATTGACAATTTGGAGTTGCGTGCCATCAACCAGTAGATGTTTCTGAACCGCATGTTCAGCTCGTCTCGTTTTGATTTGATGTGCTTCTTCCAGGTCAACCTTCTGTCCAGATGCATACCGAGATATCGAACAGAGCCAGTCTGTGGCAGAACATTTTTTCCCAGTTTTACTGGAGCACAAAAAAGCCTACTTCCTCAGCGTAAAAGTAACTTGTACGGATTTGGTTGTGCTGGCTTTGATTCTCCATTTCTGGATCCACTCGTTGAACCTATCGAGGCTTTTCTGTAAGACGGCAGATGCTACAATCGAATCTTTGTTGCTCGCGAGAATTGTAGTGTTGTCAGCAAAAGTAGCAGTAGTTACCTCTTTTGTTTCTGGGAGGTATGAGGTGTAGATGGTATATAAGACAGGACCAAGGACAGATCCCTGTGGAACTCCCCCCATTACATCTTGGTTAATTGACAGTTCTCCGTCCTCTCTCACCTGGAAGATTCTGTTCGTGAGGTATGACTCCATCAACAAGTAGTAACTATGCGGTCAAGACGTTTTTATTTTATAGAGTAAGCCCTTATGCCATACCTTATCGAAAGCTGCCTGGACATCTAAAAATACAGCGGAGCAGTATTCCTTCTTTTCGAAAGACTGTCTAATCTTATCATAGACTCGATGCACTTGTTCCACCGTAGAATGCTGTTGTCTGAATCCAAACTGATATTTAGGTATCACCAGGTCTTTGTTGAGTATGGGTAATATTCTGCTCAGGAGGATTCTCTCAAACAACTTTTATAGCACAGGTAAGAGACTTATAGATCTGTATGATGATGCGTCTTCCGGGGGATTTTCTGACTTGTGTATCATTGTTACTATGGATACCTTCCATAGATTGGGAAAGCACTGTACTCGAAGCACTCCATTGAAGAGAATAACTAAAACACCAGTGCTTTCCTGGGAAGTTGCATGATAACTTCTTTTGTGATGAGATCGAATCCAGGGGCTTTTTTATCTTGCAGTCCTTTTATAGCCCTCCTCAGCTCTCCAAATGTGACTGGTCTTGGCGGAATGGACAGTTGTAGGTCTTGCTGCAGTGTACGTTCAACTTCATTTTCGAACTTCGCATTGTTGCTTTCATTAGGAGTAAAGATGGCGGCCAGATGTTTTGCAAACGTGTTAGCTTTTTCTTTGTTTGTCTTAGTCCAACCATTTTGGGTTTTAATGGGGAATTTATATTGCTGTAGCCTATTTAACGCCTTTGTAAGCTTCCAGAGGGAGTATTCTGTTGTTTTTATAACATTTTATATTTGTGTTTATAACATTAATTTTATACTATAATTTATCTTTAAGGATAGGAAGCAAAAATTAGACATTAAAATATGCTTTCCAGTTTTATCAATGGAAATATTGTTATTAATAAAAGGGCCCGTGTGCAGGTGCAAAAAATGCATAAGGTACTAATGCATATTGCACATAACTGCATTTTGCAAAATTTTAAAAGTAAGTTTATTTAAATTACCAATTTATTTATTTCGTTATTTGGTAAAAAAAGGCATATAAGTTTGGTAATTAGGAATGAATTCATTAGCTTACTTGTTACTTCTATATTGTGTTTTCAAAGCAATTACCAAATGTATTGTTACGATTAAACTCGTATATATACATGTAACTATTTAAAGTCCGAAAATCCATATTTGGTTTTCAACAAATAATTGTAAGTTCGAAAACTTGAATTACGTAAGTAAACTTCATGGATGAACAAAATTCATAACCGGATTTTAAAATAACGCCATTCATCTTCAAATGAAGAATGCGGTTCACACGGAAATTGAAATACGATCTCATGGCACTAATATTTTAATAAATACATAAATATAAACTTATCAATAGAGTAAAATAGTTAAGTTTTATAGCAAGGGTATAAAAATTTGTTCAAAAAATATATGCAGTTAATTATTTCGAAATTGTGGCCGCAATAAATCTCATTTTTCGCCGATTTCTTTTAAATATTTTGAGTCAAACATTTTTTTTCAAACCTACATAATTATGTGATCAATTGAAGATATTCACTTTCATTGCACTAGTCGATAAAAAACGCCAAACCTTAAAAAGTAGATACTTAACAGTAAATCACTTTTATCATTTCACATTCATTTTTACACATTAATATATTTAAGAAGTCGATACTAAACATATGTGCTAACAAAAATTTGACATAAATTGAGCTAAGCTACAAACCGTTTCAATATGTATATGTGCTAAGCTATTGACGACTAAGTTATAAGTACATAATCGGTATAATCCTAAAGGATTCTAAATCCACGAAATGCAAAAAAAAATTCCAAATTGGAATTAGATTTTCCTCCGTTTTCGGCCACTTCTACCTATCCGAAGAAAAATGTTTGGATGACGATATTGGTATTGCTGTGGAATAAAATTATTTTACAATGCACGGCTCACATTTTTGTCGAAGCACTATTCATCTCAAGAAGATATTCGTAAATTAATCTTATCATTCGTAACGTAATCTCGTTATATTATCAAATTGTATTTTATTTGCTTTTAGATTATTGTGATCAAAAATAAGTTTACCATATCGCACGTTTATTTTTACTCATACATTTTATTAAAATTTAAATACTGTCAGTAACAGTATTGACAGTAATAAAATTAACTAAATTTGAATACAATACAGGTTTAGCAATTTTTATTGTAGTATTCCCCATGGGAGTTCCATCTTATTTTCTTATTTCAGTATGGTATAGATTATCAAGGAGATGTCTGGACAATTAACATTATTCACTAATACAATTTTATAGAGTAAGCGAAAGAAATCTATCCTAAGTTTCTATGAATTGACTAAACGCATAAACCTGCAGAACATGTTTAAATCGTAAAATATTCAAAAATGGCATAACTACTGCTCTATGATATATGTAGATAAGACGGACGGATAAACATGATGAAATTATAAGGTTCCTAGTATGCTACCGAACTTTAAAAGAGCAATTCCTAAATTTCTGTCGGTTAAAATTGCATTATGCAATACTAAGCCCAATTCATTTTATTAAAAAAAAATATCGGTAAGAGGATTTGACACTAACGTAAAGATCAAATAGATATATTTGCACGTAAACCCACTCAATTATGAAATTTAACGTACACATATTTATTTAGGTAAGTTATTCTGTAATTTGTCATTTTGAAAGTAATTTTTGTGACAATTTTTTAAAATTTATTGCAAAAAGTACAGTATGAATTCTATATAAATTACCTATGAAATGTTCATTTACCTGGATTATTTTGATGCGTAGTGGTGTAATCAATAACAGAAGACGTTGCCATTGTTCTAAACACACTTTTTAATAATATAATACAGGATAAATGAACAATCGCCAAAAACTGTGGATGGTCCTGCGTTGCAAAAGACCCGTCAAACAGTTTTTATTTCACTATCTCTTTTTTCAATATTACATCGCTACTATAAATTATTACGATCTTTCAATCCTTTGTTTACATATCTGTTATATTAAGTCTACGGTATCCATCTAGCATAACGCTTCTTGACATCAAGATATTGTAGAATTTTCTGTATCTGACCCATACCATTGCCTAAACTATCCTAAATCTATTGATATATTACTCTCTTGTCAGTAGTAGTCTTTATTATGAGCCGTTACTAATGTTACCATCAGTTGTCCCTGTTGAGGAACCTGCAGTTCATCACAGAGTTTGATCTGACTGCGGGTGAACTCGTCAAAGTAGATGTAAATATGGTGTGGGATGAGACTTCATCATAAAGTTGATTGTAGCTCTATCGCTGATGGAGACCACAGGACAAATTGACTAAAGTATTCGAATTACCAAACAGTTCAATTTTGGAAATGTGAATTCTGAATTTTATTTAAATTTGAATTACAAGTGGCCAGATCTAAGAACTTTTAGTGTTACCCTCGTATTTATTATTGTTCTATAACGTTATTCTATAACAAAATATAATTCAGATTCTTTAAAAATTTCGTTCGGAAACTCTGGTTTCATACTGTCTATGTATTCTTACTTCATCACACTGGGTAATTAAGGACAACTCATCAATATTCAAAAGTACCAGGTATACAATAGACAAATTCATTAACTTGATTTTGTTCTGAATAGTTTTTCCCAATATTTATATTAATTTACATTGTTGGTTTATTGATCGATAAACCTCTATTAATATCTATTTCAATGTCCATTTTTTTATTACTGATTTTATCGATATATAGCACGATATATAGCGCGATAAAAAATCACGTTCTTTAAAAATTGTATACTCTAGTAACATCAATCGACCGTAAAAATGAAATACGAGGACCGTATATTTCATGTGTCAGCGGAGCGAATAGTAGAGGTTACATTAGAATACAAGCGTTTTTCGATATTTGCCTTTAGGCAAATCGTGTTACGTGGATAAGTTGGAGGCGTCCATAATAGATCGCTGTCAATGTTTGTGAAATGTAGTGTCAGTAATCTAACATGTACACACATAATTCGTAGTCATCATGTTGCTACATAATATCTTAGAGGATTTATCTTTGACGTCAACTGTATCTTGCTTAGATTTCTTTCTTTTCACTGTATTTTTTTAATTTTATATAAATTTTACGCGATTCTGCGGAAAATTTGGATAAAATATGTGACGTAATTCGATTTCAAGAAGCTAGTTACATTTTTAATTTTACGTCTAAAGCAAGTAACACTGGTGCTAATGCGTATAACGTAGAAATTTGACGCATGAAAACCTTTTGAGATGCCTGCGAACACTTTGACATGTGGAATGTGCATGCTTATGTATGTGTGCACATTGTGTGTGTCGAGTTTACATTTTCGAATAGACGTACGTGTGTATGTACATACGTGTCTATTTGGACGTGTGCGTGCGTATGCGTACAATTTACATATTTTAGCGCTGCGTACTACTTTCGACTACTTTATTTCATTTCATACCTAATACCATTCCTCAGTTAAATTAACTTAATACGCGATAAGCAAACTTGTGATAAAGGAGGTTTTATCATTATGAAATTTATTTTTGATGAGGAGACTCACAGTCTAACCGCAAAATATTCTCGATTTCATATAAATAGCGGGCGACTGTCTGCGTATGTAAATATTGGGCGTTTCAGATACCACGCACTTAAAAGATTTATTACTCAAGTAAAATTTATGCGATCGAATTTTCTTAGTGGGCTTTGAGGAAAATTTTAAATTTAGCCCAAAAAATATTTTTTAATTTATGAACGCGCAAGAAGAAATAAATCTGACAATGAAGAGGAAAATTCACAGCACGTGTATTTCATATGTTTCATAACTACCGTACATGTTTATGTTAATAAATATATTTTTATATATTTATTTATGTACTTTAATGTATCTAATTGAAACATATGACGGACGTATTGCTACGAGAGCAATCTCTTACTGCCAACCAGAACACTAGACCAGCCTCGCTTGTTGAATCCAACCCGGGTCGGCCGGGCCGGGAATCCAACCCGGGTCCCCACGGTGCGCTGCGTCATCAAAGATCGATTGCGTTATGATCAACACAGCATACAACGAAGATGACGATTTTTGTTATATATACGGGTATTATACCTCACTATATACATATATTTCTCAGTTAATTTCAAGCCTAAAATAAATATCTTGTTTGTCCACGTCCAATTTATTTTATTATGCAATTTGATCGAAATAATTTTAACAATTTTGCACTGAAAATGACGTTCTAATTTTTTTCACTTTCTTGTCGTACATGGTTACAAGATTTGGTGGGTGGAGGAAAAGGAGACTACAAATTACTTATAGCTATATCCAAAAATATTACAAAATATTTTTGAATGAATGTTAAAAAACTCTTTGACGGTACTTTACTAGACAGAGTCTGTGAAAAAGATGTTTCATCCTCAAGTTCTATGTATGAGTAGTTACTTAAAAAAATAATGAGAACTATTTTTTCTTCATTTCTATATACTCACAAAATTTGACTGTCTATAATATATCATCCCAACCGATCTTAAAAAAAACAATCGTATTGTTCCAGGCGGACATACAGTCGAAAATCGAGGTCATAAGGACTTCGTTTTTGTGATTTATTATCACGTACCTGAGATAATAAAAATTATTTCTTTGGATTTACAAATAGACTCCTTAAATTATTTTTTTAAATTTATTATTATATATAATTTATTGTTTTAATATTATATACAAATAATTTTATTTATATATTAGGATACCACTAAAAACAGTGCCAAAAAACTTTTAAACTAAGTATTTGTAATTCCATTAATTTTTACTTTTCAGAGCGCTTGTTATTCGGTGGTTATTTAAAGACGCTCCATTTTTTTTCACTACCTCTTAATAAAATTCTTTTGCACACCGTTATTTTTTACGTATATTTTATAACGTTTTATTTTAAAAGAAAATTTTTAACCTATTCCATTACTAATTATACGTTATTCATTCATTAATAAGTTATTACATTAATAAGTTTTAAATATTTTTAAACATTAGTCATTACATTAATAAGTTTTAAACATTTCTGTTTATCTACCGTGGACGAATAGTGGTCCCGGAAAGTATCCGAAATGGTCCGTCAAGCCATTATACAATTATTCAAATTATATCATAATAGCCATTATACATATATATAATATATCGGCGAAGGTTCAGACGCCGATAGCGGACGGAGCCGGATTTAGGTGCTAGCATGGGGTACACCCCCGACATTCCATACTAGCGAATATATTTAATTGCCTACACTTACATAGGCGCTCTTCTATCTGTATCCGTTACTACTTCTTACCACTACTTCATATTTGTCTCGATCGTTGCGCGTAATCGCGCAGATCGCGCGAGTTAACGCTATACATCAGCAAAATAGCTGTCGACCAATAGCGTCGACCAGCAGTCTCGATGCCAGGCAGGCGCAGTAACTCTATACTGGCGCGACCGTCTTTATTATTACCTAATAGTAAACAATTTATTATATGGATAATTATTTACACTATACATTTAATTGTGTGAAAGTGATTTGATAACAATAATATTAAGATAGCATTTGAAAAAAACCTTTTTTTTTTGAAAGGATGGTTCTTGAAACGAAATAAAATCATATTTCGTTTATTTATAAATGTGAGACATTGAAATATTATCTTCATTGTACTTTTGATTTGATTAGATTTGCTTCATGTAAAAATTATCTTAATAAATGATATCAAAAATCTATGGACGACACTACAAACATACCTTCCACAACCATATCGCGTTTAAACAAAATAATGTGACATGTTTGTAGACATAAAATTAAAGGTACTAACCAAATAAGGTGATACAAAACAAAATTATTTACAACAAACAAAAAAAGGGACACAAAAATCTCCTATTGTTATTGATTTTGTTTTTTTCTAAGCACTCCTACACAACGCAATAACGGAGGGTTATATTGAATGATTATAAATAGTTAGCAATTAAGAGGGAAGTACGCACGTTAAACTAAATCAATCATCGCAAAACTAAAGAAATCACACGCGCACACAGCAAACGGCGCCTAGGAACGTATATTCTTGGTCGTACTCCTTATCTGAGGGTGATATTACACTAGTGGGGGGAGGTGAGTGTCGCTTCTTTACGCAGTAATAGTTCTTTGGCGGGGATGTCTTGGTCGGTTTGTTCCGTTCTCCTTTGCTTTATCCCAACCACGTTCGTTATTATAAGTGCTTACTTATTCTTTAAGTTTGACAGCAAAATTTGAGCAATAATCATTAGACTGCAAAAGTCTATAAAATAACCGCTCCGTATTATAATACGTAAGTAAAATAAAATATTCTTTTTTGTAAAGTCACAGGTTAAGTCTGCTAGTACTGTAATACTATACTAGACCATAGTACGTGTTAACTTGTCCCATCTACTAGGTACGTTTTCAATTGCGATTTACTTTGTATCAAGTCCCAGGGGTTTTACATTAAAACGCTTATGTCACCGATTTAATTAATTTTTTATTCAACTTTATATTACAGATTATTTATATGGTCACTGTTACAGTTAAAACTATAAAGGTAATTAAGTAGGTAATACCTAAGAATCGTAAGTATAATAGACTTATTTTGTTTTCAGAAAAATTCAAGAAATTCCACTAGAAAACGACACAGTGAAATCGCGTAATTAAGAAAATGTCAATTGACGTTGAATAACAAATTACTGAGAAGTTTAAAGGTAGTCGTTTCACTAAGTTATAAATTACTTGTATTTATTCGATTTTTTTATGACAATAAGACATTTAAAAAGGAATTACAATTTTTTAAATAATTTGTATAACTTCGTGATAATCAGGTACACGTTAAATAACTAAAATAAAGGGAATGTATTTATCATTCTCTACCAAGAATATAATTCAACAAACGTAAACAAAATTTAGGCGTTTAATATTGGAATTATTTTGAACGCAAACATTGCTATGCAGATTTCATAAATTCGTTCTATTATACCTTATAAGTGGATGGCTCCAAAGTTTGGAGGTGTTGTTATCTATTTGAATTAGCCTGATAGTTGACAAATTTTTGTATAATCTGATTAGTCTATGTTGATTAAATTAATATTATTATTTTGGAACCCAAAATTGCAATAAATTACGCAGTGCTTTATGCTCTGCATTGGACCAATAATAAAAAAAGAAATATTTCCAATCACTCGGGTTAACCACTTTTAGAAGAAAACAGTAAACGAAGTATACAATTACAGTTCATTCTTATTGTTTTTTGACGAGGATTGACGTTTATTGAAATATCAAAGTTTAACTTATATCAAGAGGTATAGCTTGTAATCTGGTTATATTATTATATCGAAATTGAGTTAAATTTACTTAAAATGTTATCAGCAATAGGAAAGTACAGGAATTCAGGTTTTGTTTGACGCTTAAAACTACCATATAAAAAAAGAGGGAATCAATTCGATTGTCGGTTTTGGTTTTAATCTAATAAATTACATTTTCTTACAGGTGCTCAGTTTTTTATGATACAATTAATAATTGTTAATTTCATATATTCTAGACAATGCCAATAAAATAATTTTTCCTTTTAATCATTCTTGGAAAAACTTAAGGGAATATATTAATAACAAAGGACGGTAATTAAAAAAAATTGTGAATTTAAACAAGTAAGTTTATGAGGAAATTAACTTCATTTTACGATCAACAATCGTCGCATACAAACGTGAAAACTGCGTAATTGTTTGATATAATGTACATAACATGATTAAAAAATAAGAAACTGATACTAAATTCATTACGAAAGCTATAACAATCCTACGAGAAGAAAAGTACTAAAAATAATAAAATATTAAAGTAAATGAAGATATCTTTCCATCTGTAAGTATTTGCAAGTCACTGTTATGATGGCGAACTTTGTGTATTTTGAATTTCAATCGGAAAAGCTTCTAAAGTATAGCTATTTTGACGTGTTTATTTCCATTGTTAGTTTTGTTTTTCCCAGATTTCAATTTATTTGATTTTTATAGAAAACGACTAGAAAACTTAAATATTGTAAGTAACTGAAATAATTGAAATTTGTTTATAAAATGAATTGTTTGTTGTATTTTGGTTTGTGCGAGTAAAAATAGACAGAAATATAAATATGAATTGAATCCTGGTTTTAGTCATCTGGCAGCATAATATTGTTTTATTTAAGATGTTAACAAAATTTCTTTCTCGAGCATCGATTTTGCAAATATTGATTTCAATAATAAATATTTTATCTTGATACTTTGACATGAATTTACTTGTTAGAGAAATCGAAACTCTTTAATATAAATTAAAAATTAAGATGTTAGATTGGAATACTATTTACGTCACTTAAAATTAACCATCTACATTTTCTTATTGATAATTTTTAATTTGTTAACTCTTTTAATTTCGTATGCATAAAAAACTCTCTCTCATAAATTCCCTACCTGGAAAGCTAAATTCTAAATTTATGCATCAAAGACCATCTTGATAATTATTATTTCAGTAGCTAACTGAGATCAGTGTGGCTTTTAAAATACGGTACCTTTGGAATTATTAAAATAATATTTAAATATCCTCTTCTTTGTCAGCACTAAAGCCTTGTGCAGGCGAAGGCTTTCCTAATCTGCTCCCTCTAGGCTGTACGACTTGATGCAAGGTTTCTTTACCTGTTGACTCCCAACATTTTAGATTTTTCTCTACACTGTGCAACTACCTTGTAGGTGGTCTTTCTCTTCATCTTGTACCTTCAATCTTTGCGAACATCAATTTTTTAACTGAGTCTAGATCTTCCCGTCGAAAAACCATCTGATTCGGTAGGACTTGATTACTCTCAAAATGTTTGCTTGCCCATATTTAGTATAAATTTTATTGTTATATAAGCTTCTTAGGATATTATTTTTTTTTGACCACTCCAAAAATTTATCGAAGAAGCTTTCTTTCAAAGTAGCCTATTCTCTTCTGCTTCATTGATTGCTCAAGTTTTGCTACCATATGATAGGTCGGATGAGAGTTTATATAGATTTATCTTTAATTAACAGAAATGAGATTTGGTTTGTTAATTTCACCAAGATAGTCGACATAATTTTCAAAAAAACCCTACTTTTTAATTCATTATTGTAATTATCAATAGAATGCACATTATAAACATGCTTAAATTAACCTAATGGAAAAGGATCTTAAGGGATTAGAGCAAATTGGGAGATGAAGATGGTTTCACCTTAATTGATTGTAAACCCTTGACTTCTATTATGTACATATCGCTTTATAGTTTAAATGCGATAAAAAATTTAATAGGCCACTAGGATGAACAAATTCTGGACCATCTCTTTTTTAAACACTTTGAGAAATCAATTTCAAAAATTGTTTGTATTAGAGAGTCCAAGTATTATACATGTGAATGTATAATACTTGGACTTTAAAATAAACAGACCCCGGTACAAATTATCATTCCTTGTTTCTCATACTTAGAGGCTGAATTTTAAAGAATTCTTATCCTTAAGGTAATAAAAAATCCACTTAATTAATTTCAAATTTATTGATCTTATAATCTCAAAGGTTTTGTAATAAGTAAATTAGCGGCATTTGGCTTTTACATAAAGCCATTGTCGTTTTTAAAGGTAGATAATATCTACACTTTTAAAAAAAAGATTAATATTTGTACCACCTTAAGATCTAAAATAATCGAATTAGATTATTTTGGTTAAGGTTTTTAAACTAATTAAAGACATAAATATATGTAATATTTGATCGTTGAAAAACCAAGAACAAGTTATCATTAGAATTATTTTAAAATTTTATTATTAACCTTATTTAAAAAGATACTTGCAAGGTAAAATTCAAAGTAACTGAGGTACGTAGATAAAGTTTACGTCTTGTCCAGAGAGTAACCCCTATTACCTGAAAAGAAAGATAAAACCAACTTTTTGCTTCGTAATGAAATCTGACTAACAATTATTAATTTAACTTAGAAACTGAAACGTAATGAGACATCAGTATTTGAATAGAAGCAAAATAAACTTTTGGTTCTAACCGTCGAGTTATTATTGCCTTAAGAGTTGTACCTAATTTATGCTGAAAATCCATAAATTCTCATTTAAATGAAATGAGATATTTATCTGAAAATATGTTTCTTGACAGTTCTTATCTACATTTATGTACTATTGTTAAGCAGTTTCGAGTTATCTTTCTCATTTGTTGATGTATTTGTCAATAGAAAATTTTGGTTGAAATAACTCCACGTGTAAATTGTTTGGTAGAAATTATCTCGATTACTAATAAAGTATTTGTTAATTATTTAAATTAGTAACAAGAAAGCCACTCTATTTAATACTTATTTGCTGTACCGATGTTACTTCATTCACATAGAATTCGGTATAAGAAAAATTAGTATGAACATTTTTGTATTTTTTAAATTTTTTTTCTCTCAAAACTCCATGACCATAAAGTTGACTAAAACCCTTATACGTGACGTTGGCAGTATCGATATCGTAATATTCACCAAGTCAGTATGTTTTTTTATGTATTTCACATCCAAATAAAAAATATTATGTTTGTTGCTCGAGGGTATAAACTATTATTCAGCAGATTTCACATGATCGAAGAAAAAATTAACACAGAGACGGACGGACGGACAAAAATTCTAAAAACAAGTTTTCTTACTTTTACTATCAATCTATACGCTAAATCAATCACCCTTTTTAAAATATTTTCCAAGTACACACTCAGTTACAATTTCATTATATGTATAAATTGCAAAGCTTCAATGTTGCAGAAATAATAATGTTTAAATTTTATTCATAAAATAAATTACATTATATTTACATTTTATTAAATTATATGCAAGTTATTAGCATGGTAAAGTTCAATTACTTTAGATGTGGTTCAATTATTTTTATTGATGGTATGCTGAGAAAATATATTTTCATCTTTATGTTTTGGAATGACGAAAATAATGCGACATTAATTGGGGACATATATTCGGATCTTGAATTATTAAATGGTCAAGTGTAATTTTTATTAAAGTGTTTCAATTTATTTTACACAATTTAATATTAAGAATGGTAAATTATGCAAAATTTACACTAAAAACTGTCAATTTTACATAAATAAAATTGTTTCTGCATTCAAAAAAAGAGGAATTTGTATGTAACTAGAAATTCATTACAATTAATAATTTCTAAACTATATTATTTACCGTAAAAGCGAATATGGTAAGAAACACGTGAAAACTATTTTGGTGAAAAGAAAGAAATAAGAGAGAGTTAAATGTCATTTTCTGATCTAGCAATTAAATAAGCACATTTTCTGGAAAACAATTTGTGCACAACTATGCTTTTCGTAAATTAGAGAACTAGTATAGATAATTATAATTAAGCAAAACAATAAAACAAGATTAAAACTTTGTGAATTTTGAACATTTAATACGAATTAAAAATTGAGTTATAAAAAAACAAAAACCGTTTTTTTTGGAAACTGAAACAGGCTAGATTTTATCAATAAATCGATATATTTATATCGTATCTAATTTTCACCTAATTTTATTTGCAGTTACTTAGATATATTCGTATTTAACATCCATAATTTTAGCTTTGATAATAAAAAACTCACGTCTAAGCAAAACTGTTAGGTTTAGTTTAAATGCTACATATATCCATTATACTGAGGTTTAATACATCGCGATATTTTGTTTTATCTGCAAAATAAGAAGAAAACAAGGAAAAGGCGATGATGGATGATAACTATTCATAATTCACGATCCTCAAGATGCTGTTTGTAGTATGCCATAATCAAGTCTCATTTCTTTTTAAAATCATATATTGTAGAAACCCAACCTACATTATTTTTTATTCTCACCCAAGCATCATAGAGAAGATCTTTTCGCTTTTGGCCTGGTTCTTTTGGATTCCATAATGTCGACTTCGCCTTGTAATTGCTAATAGACTCAAAAATTTTCTCGTTACCCCAATCTATATCGAAATTATACGTTGTGTAACCTAATTTAGGCCGACTCGTCCATTACGTTCTATGTCTGTGGGCCGATTGAAGTGTGGCTGTGGAAGCGAAGTTCATGGCGAAAAAATCCTTTGATGTGCGAGAGTTTACCGACAGCGGAGCGAAGTGTCTTCGGCTTCGTCTGAAATACCGTAGTTTTTGCCAAGACTTGACCACATATATCACGATAACGCAAATATTCGGGTTATCGCAATGAGTGTGACCCAGGCCTTATAGGTATTTCGTAGGTCGAAGTAAACTTGCAGAAATATTGGAACTGTAAAGTGGAAAAAATTTAATTTTTCCTCTCACTGCGTTTCATCACAATGCTTTGTTTAACCAAATAAAGAGAATATTAGTAAGCGGTATTCTACTCATTTTAGAATTTTCTTAGAAGGCACTTAACTAATTTTTCTAATATTTTTTTGATGAAAAGGAGGAAAAATATATTTAAAATAAATAACAAATTCAGTGGGAGTTTTATATTATTGCTTATTTTTAAAATTGTTATACTGCTGTGAGTTGATATTCGTGTATTAAGCCAATAAGTCGATAATTTTTGTCCAAATTTCTGTATGCAACTATACACATATCTACATATTTTAATACTTTAACCATCTCTATAGATACTATAATATTTTACCGGAACAAAGCGAAATAGATCCGCAAAAAACAATTACGGTGAACGCAGATCCAAATAAATCTGGTCAATGCTCCTCAGGGATAAGAGCATGTGCACGGCGTATTACAGGAATCACCTGGGCACCTGGAAAATCCCAACTGAACTAATTTCCGAAAAAAACTTTTTTTCACAGAAAAAGGAACTGTAGCCAAATGGAAATCCTCGCTCTTCCGCTTTCGGGTAGATACGCTTTAAGGCAGTTTAGAGACAATTAATATTACGGGTATTTACAGATTTTTATTTATATATCAAGGAAAATAATATCAGACAATGTTACAGAATAGTAGTATTATTAGCGTTACGTTTTTGTAAATTACGGTTCTATTAATTTATAATTAACTCCAGCAACAGGCGAAGTAAAATATTTGTTATACATATAAATTAAAGTGTATCTATATATATATATATATATATATATATATATATATATATATATATATATATATATATATATATATAGTAATTATAAAATATTCTCAAAACATTTATATTCAAAACATTCACTATAACTTTTGCTGCACATTTGAGTATTTTTTATTTCTGAGTTATCATTTGTTAACTGTTTTCTCATGGTGTCACGTTTCGCCACGGCGCAAAACAGCACGAGTACCGTCCGTGTATCATATTTTATATAAAATTGACAGTCTTTAGTGTAAATTTTGCATAACTTATTATATTTTATGTCTAATTGAAACACTTTACTAAAAGTCACACTCGATCATTTAACAATTCAAGATCCGAATTTATGATCCCAATTAACGTCGCAATAATTTCGTCATACCAACTCCCCTTTCTAAATTTGCAGTCTTAAAAAAAGTCGTTAAATAGAATTAGTCGTTTTGTGCCAAAATATATCGAGGCGGACAGAAAGATAGGAAAACAGTTTATTATTTATAGGTTTTGTTTATGTTTTACATATAATTATGAATATATATATATATATATATATATATATATATATATATATATATATATGTCTATAGATATATAAAACATAAGAAATTACCAGACACATAAAATATCGTAATATTTCGTTCTTTCAGACGTTTTTAGAATAATGGAAACCTTATTCGGATTTTTATTAAGAAAACAATTAAAACGGTATCGACTATTTTAACATGTTTTCCATATCTATTATATCATAATTCATACTAATGAAGCGTTCATCCAAGTTTCAAATAAGTTTCTTAATATTTCGTTAACTTGCGAATAGTTGGTTAAAACACTTCGCAAATTCGGGTGGTGACATCTCAAAAGCGACCCTTCATCTGGCTATAACTTAATTAGTTTAGATCGAAGATTAAGAAGTCCTTAAGGTGCAGTGCAAGATCTTAGATATTATTGTGAGGTATTGTAAAATGATACGCTTTGATTTGTTTAACTAATGTTGATTATGTATATAGTGATATAAGAATATTGAAAAAACAATAACTTAATTAAATAGATTTTAAAAAAACTAACATTTCATGAATTTTTCAGTAATTTCGAAAAATTATTTTGAGTCGTCCAATTAGTTTTAAGTTAAAAAAATTACGATTTATTACAGGTTGCTTAAATTAATTATTTTAAAATATAAATTGTTGAACAATGTTTCAATAAATATACTTTCCTTAAAGAAATACCGAAGGGAAATGACGTTGATTTTGATTTTAATGTCTGCTTACACAATATAACTGATAGCCCATGAGAAAATTTTCCCATACCAAAATGAAACAATCTTGTGATTTATGGTTACTTTGACGAAAAATTTCCTTTTTTCCTATTATTTCTTGACATAGTTTCATTATGTATTTCAGACACATTTTTTAATTAAAAAAAAAACCTTGGGTATTATAAGTAATGAAAATAGAAAATATAAGAAGTTTACATTTATCGTAGTTTCTTTTGACGTAAATAAAAATAAACATAACTTGATTTATTTTTCGCGTTCTTTTAGTTTATACTTTTGTTTCAGAGTGAAACCAAAAATAATAATAACCGTATCGAAAGGCCTTGCATTGCTCATTTAATAGAGCTCTTTATTTATAGAATATTTCAGCATTAATAACAAATAAAAGTGAAATTTCAGAATAAGAAATACAAAAGGTCTTATTACGTAATTTACGAAAAACTTTAATTGTTATATTGTGTGTATTATTTGTTATTTATAAATTTAATGATAACATTTTGTTGTTAATTTTAATATATTATTAAGATTACATGGTGTTATGAAAAAATTATGTTGAAAGTAATAAGAATGCCTGATTTTCTACTACAGATAGGATTAATACGATTTTCTAAAAGTTCTAAAAGGTATATTTATCGCCAAGTTTAAAAAAACAGCAGTTGATCGAACATGGACGAAAAATGTCATAGAAACAATAACAATACTCACTATAGAATTACAATTAGTAAAATAGTGAGATGTTGTATATTTTGGTATAATTAATAATTACCAATAAATAGGAGAGGTTTGTCACCCACTATGCTGTATCTTGCGTACCTAGGACTCCTGTGAAATATTTAAAAAACTGATCAAATCATTTTGCAAGGATAACATTTTTGTGGTTATGTTTAATTTCATGTGTACTTTTGTCCCCCTAATAGGAAAGACTTTAGATATAATACAAATATTTTCAATGCAATTATTAATTTCAGTTGCTTCATTAGAGCCAAACATTAAGACACTTTCTTTTTCGTAGTTCTTTTCGGCATCTTTCCCGTATCCCTGAAATAGGTAAATTATCAGTTTGTGGTTTGAAACTATAAAAATTGGAAAATTTTAACTTAACTTTAACTTAAGAGCACAGTCAAAAAACTAAAATTACTGAACTAATTGAGGCACTTTTCATTTAGGATCAATGTCCATTAGAAATTGATGAATTTATCACTTGCAGGTCAAATAAAAAGATTCCATTCGAAAACCGACATTGGTTATTTCACGTAAATTTGATGCAAAAGATTATCAAAAGCCGACTGAAATAGTTTCAGTATAGTTAATTCTATCTGAGTAACAAATCTTAAAGAGCATGGCATCTATCTTAAACAGAGCACCAATTATTACGTTTGCAGGCGACCGTACAGATAGTTATCTTGAGGTTAAATCGGGGAGTCTTTGTTCAAAGATTAATTTTGCTATCATTAAACTTCCTTCATTATAAAGTTTGTTTATAGCGTGTTGAGTAGAAATGTTGAACTATTTGTTGGAAAGTGGGCGTTTAAGACGGAAAGAGCTAGTGCAGTTATTATGATCAAATAATCAATAGATATTCTTCGCGAGTTTACTTGTCGTATGAATCAATGAATGTCGAACTTATACGGATGCGGGCGATAATGAAAGTAGGTTTACCAATTTTTGTTATTTTTATGTTATATAACAACATTCATTATTAATTTACTTGAATAGTCAATACTTTACCCAAAATAATACGTACTGTACATATTAAAAATAAAAAAGATGGGGTGTGGCTGTGTCCTGGACACGGCCGTGTGTTGTACGTGAATACGTCTTTGTTCATTCTTTTACGTTCCCGGCAGTGCTTGACTCGGTCATATGGTGTTTTATTATTACCATTCGATTGTTTTTGAGAAGCTCTTTCCAGCCGTATACGATCTTTGTATTTGGTTTTGGCTTTTCGACGCGTATAGGCCGACATTATACATTTGTGATAATATTTATTTATTCTAACACCTTATTATATTCACTGTCACTACTTTAGACTAATGTTTTATATACAATCGATAGATTTCTACGACAGCTGACGATTAAAACTTAACGAACATCGTAGTTTTTTCGAATCAAAAGTTATACTAATTGCAAATTTTGATACGCAGCAAAATAACCTCAAAATGGCGGCGCTTCCGCCTCCACCGCGCGCAATGCGTCACTGTTCTCGCTTATCGTAATGAGTTCTTTGATCCTTTAGCTATCCAGTGGTGTAATTAAAGTTTAGACGTAGAGGATAGATTCGAAACTGCAACGCCAAACTGTATCCCTCGATTTTGTTATCATTAATTTTTTTGGATTGCCCCCATAATGTGACAAATTTAAAGCCGCATTCACGTCAAAAGTCAATTATGAAGAATTAAGTAGTATTATTAAGAATACTACTTAATTCTTCAAAATTGACTTTTTTATTGTCAATTTAGACAATCAATTGTGATGAAAACAACATATATTTAACATTTAGTTTCAGAAATTAGAGTATTTCATAATTTTGGTTACAATCCAATTTTTTGAAGATCAACTTTCGACACAAAACATAGAAATGGAAAATAATAGTTGAATCAGTCGGTGATCAATGAGGAATTCAGTGCTTAGTTTTTTTCATTTTCCTGTAAAGTGTAATAAAATGAAAATGTTTAAATTTTCTTTTGTATTTTCTATTGACATTTGATAAAGATAGCCCTCATATATACCATAGTAATTGTACAAACTACTATGCAATCAAAACTCTATACATATCAAATACCAGCTGTGCCTGCGAATTCGGAATATGAAAATATTAGGACCTTCCGTTTTTCTTAAAAAAAATTTTCTCTTCGAACTTCATAAGCCTAAAGTTTATTAAAAATGTAAACAGATGGTGTTGGTTGTACCAATGTGTTAATATTCACAATCTTAAATTTTTAGAAAATCTGTAGTTTCCAGTGAAATAGTATTCCATACGTCGCTTGAGAGTGTAAATTATTACCTTACTAAATTTGACTAAAATCGGTCCAATTGCGTGATTAAAGAATACTACGTCATATTCTGAAGACAGGTTTTTTGGCTTCTATTATCAGTTTATACGTTAAATTGACTCTTTTTAAAATATTTTCCATGTACACAAATTACTCTGTTACACTTTATTATGCCAACTTCTTTTCGAATACAAAACAATTGAACAGTAGAAGGGTAAAATATAATTTCATTTTTCCAGGCATCATTTTAATTTTACTAAAATGTTTGTGATTTTTATTTTTGATGGTAGAAATTTACAGAAAAAAAACCGTAAATTAAACGCATAAGAGAACATTTGATTTAAAATATTTTTGTAATTTGAAATTATAGACCTTACCTCATTAAAATATACTCCTTTAAAAGTGATATTTTCAATGTATTTTTCTAATATTTTAAAATGAAAAAGACAAAGAATCCAGCAATCCGTTTACTTATTAAAAAAAGAAACAGTAACAAGATTATTATCCAATGCGAAATATATGAATTTAGCGCTATGACGTGATAAAAGTATTCCATGTTAAATAAGCACTTAGAGCTTATTCAAAAATTTAATTTATTAATGATAAAATGTAAAAATTATGACTAATAAATAACGTCAAATGTGTTGTAATTATGATATAATACAAAAATGTGTCTTATTTACAAATTATTAAGACATAGTAACCTCCAAAAATTATTGTGACAAAAAAGACGATAGACGAGACGTAGTAAAGCCATTTGACTAGAGACTCTTTATAAGAACACATAAAAGCTTAGAAGCGGTCGCTATCTACTATATGTGTTTTTATTAGTATACTATTTTATTAATTTGTGTTGCCATATTTGTCTTATACTTTATTGAGTTTCTTTTGTAATTATGTAAATCAAGAGTATAAAATTAATCCCACGTATTCATATTTAATTACAAAATGTTTCTGAGATAATGTATTTGATCTCAGTATTAACTTAAAAGTAGATTATGTTTTGTAGAAACATTGTTTTCTGGATAGTTATTTTTTTTTTAATAATATATTTGGTTAGAGTTTATATATTCTTATTATATGCTTACTTACCATAAATCTGCAATGGAAGACAATATTACCGACCCATTAAATTGTTTGCAGTTCTATTGATCACTATATTTCTTATTCGAAATAATTAGTACTAATTTTGGCTACCTCTTATTTAATACCAACCTGAAGGATACTAAATGCCAATTTTTTTTTCGAAAATAAAGTCTACAGTAAGTCCACAGTTATATTCATGTTGTGAAAATAATACCCCTGATATATAAAAACTTGTATAATTTGATCCTGGGCGGTTAAATTTTACTTTGACATAGGAAAAATTGACTGCGCAATTATTAGATTTTATAATTATTAAGTCCTAATATTTCAGTTTATTATAATGACATTAAAACTGGCTATATCTTAGATCTCATTGTAGTTATCGTCAAAGTAAATAAAGAAGAACTTGACTATTTTCAGAGATATTTTATCAAAACGTTAGGTTTAGAAAAATTTGCTGAGTATTTATTTTTTGACAGTTACTCATTGTTCGTTTATGCCAGAATGAATATAATATGAATAATCTAACCAAAATTTTCAGTCAAGTTTAAATTCTTACTTTCTTTTTACTTTCCTATTTGAAATATTCGTAATAGTTGAACAATGTTAGATACACAATTTTCTCTATTGTGTAATTTAATGACTTCAAATTAAATTTTCAGAATATCTGTTACCTTTTACATTGAGATTTTGAGGTTATAACGTAGGAGATTAACATTAGACCTAATGAATCAACATTAGGTCATCATACAATTACCTATATTGAACAGTTAAAAAATATAACTTGCTATTTCTAAAAATTAAACATTTTATTTTAGTTTCCAATTTGCACTAAAACACATTATTTCTCGTATGAGCGACTTTATGTGTAAGCGACAAGGAACAACTGGCAATATTTTGGCAACAAATTATAGATTCAGAGTTTTATTTTACTATTTCGTTATAATAAAATAGAAATTATTGTTCAGCTCTGAAGGATTTAAATTTGCTCATATCCAATAGAAAAATTGTTGTTTGTACTTTTTAATGAGTGATACTTTTTTGAAAATTCTCTGTATTTTATTATTACGTAACAATTATTTTCCGAAAAATGAAATTTCAAGTTTAAAAATAAACCTATTAAATTAGGATGAAACTAGGACAATGATTTTTCCATAAACATTTTAAATATAGTTTTTAATTATTTGTGAGAGCGTATTTTTAGCACTTTTGCAATTTTATAAAATAATTTAAATTTAAATTTGGTGTAATACCATTATTATACACATGTATAAATAGCGCCAATTATCTACAATTTTTTACAATAATAATAAGTTTTAATATTTATATAATTACATTACTATTTATCAGATTTACCTTATTAATGAATCAAAACAAAATGGAAAACGCGAATGGTGATTCCAATGACCGAATTATATTATATTTGATCCATAATACGTTCATTAAAATCCATCATGGCCTACAATTAGGGATTTAAGTGGTGCGTTTACGGTTACTTACATGTTATATGCAAACATTCGTGGGTTTAAAAGACATATTTTAATATATTTACAGATATTGTTATTATTCTGGTGAAAACCAGGCAAATTTCCCAGGCGTGAAAATGTAGAAAATATCTCAAAAGTTATGAAATGTAGAATAAACAGTATGGATTTAGTAGTCAAGCTTTATTCATTATGGTAACTTTAGCAGTTCCAGAGTGAGCGGGAAAAGAGATTTTAATAAAGTACTATAAGCATATGTTGTATTATTTATATTTTTATTATTAGTTAAGAGTTTTCCTAATTTAAGTGATACATTACCTCTATATGGAACAGATTTATAGTAAATAATATTATTATTTGGCACGACCGGGTAGATTTCTTGTATTAGTATTTTTCCTAATTTATTATGGTACAGTTTTGTGACAATTGATGGGTCATAGTTATTATTTACTGCGATTTGTTTTATAATTTGTATTTCTTTACATAATTAGGTTTTTCTAGAGGGATGGTTAAAGCTCTGTGAATCATGGAATGGAAGGCTGCTAATTTATGGCACCAAGGGTGTTGAGATTGGTAAAGAAATTAAAGATAGTAGAAATAATACTACATCACGTAGTTTCATTTAATTGTGAATAATGAATTTCTACAAAATATACGCCAAATATATTCAGTATTTGAAAGCAGACGATTTGGCTACATTGGCGTTAGTGTACCGTCGACTCCGAATTAAATTTCGGAAAACGATACAAAGCATTTGATTCAACAAAACATGCAAAAAAGTGTAATCTTACACCGAGTCACGTGAATATGAAGACTAGCGGAACAACTCGAGCAGCCCACAAAGCAACAGCAAAAGCCGTCACCACCTGGCTGAAGGAAGAAATTCGGGAATCAACCATCAAATGAGGCAACATAAACCTCTGTATAAAGGTAATACACTCTTCTCTATCATATCTCCTTCACCCTATAGAATTTAATACTTTAGACTATAAAATTAGAAATGATGTCAGTGCCATAATAAAAAACATAACACAGAAACAATTAAACAAAATTAAAAAAACTAAAAGCCAAAACCCAGAAACCAAAAGTCACACCCAAACAAATGTTTTATCCCAAAACAGTAAACCTTTCAAAATCAACATTTAATAATAAAGAACTAGAACTTTTAAATAAAGGATTTAAATATAATATTCCTATCGCACCATCAAGAAAAAACGTAGAATCACTATTAGTAGATACCACGATTTCATTCAGTAACGAGGACGCACTTACTAAATACAAAGCTGCTGAAATAATATGTAAAGAATACTCTAAAACCAAAACACACATTAATGACAAAATTTTGACACAATGTAATTTACAAATTAAAATTAATAAAGATAAACTCATCCTATCTAAAGCAGATAATGGCAACACTATAGTTATTCTAGACCAAAGTGAATATAAAAATTAAGTGTAGATGTGCAGATGACTTCATAAAACTACAAAGGGACCCCACCACGATATTTGCAGATAACGTAAAACAAATCATTAAAACCTGTAATATAATATTTCCTAACGAATTCACGAAACATAAAGTTACAGAAATTAACCCTAGACCCCCAATTCTCTGTGGACAACCTAAAATTCATAAATCAAATATGCATTTGTGCATGTGTGGTCGTATGGGTATACGACCACACATGCACAAATGCACCCTCAAAAAATTAGCTTTTCACCTTAATAAGATCTTCCGAAATAAAACCGGATTTGCGCCTAAATTTACCATTAAAAACTCTGTTGATCTCTGTAATAAAATTAAAAATATAAATCTAACACCCAATTATAAATTAGTACCACCCGACGTAGTAAACTTATATTCTAATATACCAACAAAAGATTGCCTAAATATAATTTCAGATATCCTAGAAAATAAAAGGTTAAAACCCATTGAAGCATCGGAAATTAGAGACCTCTTTAAATTATGCATGGACCAAAATTATTTCCTATTCGATAAAAATTTTTTCAACAAGTCAATGGCCTTGCAACGGGCTCCCCGTCAGTCCCCTTTTCGCCGAGTTATTTATGAACAATCTAGAAACTACCCTCTTAAACAGTAAATTAGCGACTGATATATCATACTATTATAGAACGTTGATGACATCCTTATCTGATGGAAATGTACACAGCGACAGTTAGGCCAGTTTGTTAACTTTGCCAACTCCCTACAAAATAATATCAAATTCACTTTAAAAGTAGATTCCGATAATAAACAAAACTTTTTAGATATCACAATAGAACGCAAAAATAATAAACATAAATTTAGTATATTTAGAAAATACACATTTACAGACTCAATAATTAATGGTCAATCTCAACACCTTTGGTCCCATAAATTAGCAGCCTTCCATTCCATGATTCACAGAGCTTTAACCATCCCTCTAGAAAAACCTAATTTACGTAAAGAAATACAAACTATAAAACAAATCGCAGTAAATAATAACTATGACCCATAAATTGTCACAAAACTGTACTATAATAAACTAAGAAAAACACTAGTACAAGAAATATACCCGGTCGTGCCAAATAATAATAATAATATTTACTATAAATCTATCCCACACGTAGGTAATGTATCACTCAAATTAGGAAAACTCTTAACTAATAATAAAAATATAAATAATACAACATGTGCTTATAGTACTTGAAATAACTTGAGTAAAACCCTTTTCAATAATAAAGAAAAAATAGATAAACAAAAAAAGAGTGGTGTCTATAAACTTAAATGTAACGACTGTAATAATGTATACATAGGTCAAACAGGAAGAGATTTTAATACAAGATATAAAGAACAAATTGCCAGCTGGCGAAATAATAAACCACACACATCTCACTTTGCTAAATATCTCATTGAAAATAACCATCACCCCCATACTGATAATACCCCCTATACATTACAAATAAATACAAAACGTAATAAACTTAATATCCTAGAAACATTAGAAATAAACAGACATAAAAAAGACAGCAAGGTTAATATATTAAATGAACAACTAAATATAATATCATAACCAATACTTAATAACTTCTAGACATAATATAATTAGACAACATTGATACTATAGTACTCTTCAAATTGTTTGAGCCCAAATACACATACAAATATAAGTATGTATAATAAAATAAGAAAAAATGAAAAGAAATAAATAAATAAACATATGAATAAATAAAACCGGAGATATGTAGAATTAGTGGTATTACCTTGTCCTTACTTTCAGATACCCTTGGTTTTATCATCATATATATTAATACGCTAAGGTTAAGATGTTACACTCCCTTTTTAGAAAAAACCTCACAACTAATCCACATAAATTATATATATTATTTTATAGATAATTGCTTGCTCTACCGGTATCCACAACTAAAAAAATTATTATTGCTATTGTTTTTTGCAAATTAATTAATTATTAAAATTATATACACAAAACAGCAATGCTGCCATCTAACGGCTCAACGTCAATATGATTGACGGTCGGTAAAATTTTTGTTTAATTTCAAATCCACTCACGTATAAATAAAGTGGCGCTTTAGCTCAATGCTTTTGATACTTGCGCCTCCATATGTCAATTTTAGTAAAATATTTGTTTGATCTATCATCTGAGCTTCATAATGGAATAAATAATGCGAAGACTTCGCACGGGTCACGCTAGTATAAATATATTACCGATAATAACTTCCATTTCATTTTATTACATACACCGGAACATTTGCATTGTATAACCTCACAAAATAACAACAATTGAATTTATTACCCTCACTAAAATACTGGTATATCGTATAACTCTCGGAAATATAATAAAACCTACACCGCGCCCCTGCAATAAACTCACTAATATAAGCAGTAGAAAAACCAGCACAAACCCGGCTTCCGCTATTGTGTTTGAAATATATAAATGCTGTTGGATGTTCCTAAGAGTTAATCTTTGCTAATATCCCACCTAAAGATGTTGTAATACAACGAAACCTAGGTCGCGGTAAAGAAATTAAAGATAGTAGAAATAATACTATATCACGTAGTTTAATTTAATTGTGAATAATGAATTTCTACAAAATTAACGCCAAATATATTCAATAGTATCAATATTATTCATCTCCTGAACTATGAATTTTTGTAGTTTCATTTTTGAAATGAAGAGTTACATAATTTCGTTCAACACTCTCATTTTGTAATCACTAAGTGGTTTACAAATCTCCATAAGTTTACAAACACTTTCACCAACATTTACAAGTTATGTCAATTCTGAACTGAACTTACCAGGTTTATGTCCAAGTAAGACATAAACTTGGTAATTAAAATTCATGACGACCGCCAGACTCAGATAACGGTTACATTTATACCACCACGTCCTTTTCTCCTTCCAAACATTTTAGATTTATCGCATTAAACATTTATATAAAATGTCCATCAAATTTATCGGCGTGAGCGTTACTTTATTCTAAGTATCGTCGCTACCGAACAATATTGATTTTTGTAGGATAGTACGCCCAGTGATTAATGATTGTTAACATAATAAAGTGAGTGACTATAAGATATGGACAAGATTGAGTTTATAGACTTGGTAATCGAAATAAACTCAGTTTGTACGAAGTTAAGATAATTAAAGAAGGAAAATAATTTTCTTGTCTAAGGTACGTCACTGAGGTAATTTTTTTGAGTATATAGGATCAATAATAATATTATAGAAGAAGTTTTGGCAAAATATTCGAAAATTGATAGGTTTATTAAAGTTTCCATAGAATATCTTTAGAGTTAGAGAATGATATCGTCGGTATAGGTCAGATGCAATGTCGCTAATTTGGTTTAAATATTTTTTGAACATTGGGCTCAATTTAAAAATTTTTTTTTTAAGAATCTTTGACAGTCAATGGTTGAATTTTTATAATTGACTATTTTCTTTAGAATTTTATATCAAACCAACTTTTTATTATGCGCGTACGATGAAAAGTGTGGAAAAGCTCTAATGTACTAGATGTCGGTTATATAATTTGTTAAAAGTAATCGTTTATGCTTCTGATTTTTTCAGAATTTCGTAAAAGGATTTTTTTTTATATATTTGTTTAAATGTTCAGATTTCTTAATTCAGTTATTTGATTAGATATACATACTTGCGTAATATTATTGTTTCAAATTTTATTATTAAAACTTTTATTTCTAACAAATTTTATTTATAATTCGACATTCGAGATAGGAATATTCAAAATTTCAATAAAATGGTTATAATTGCTAATTAATAACGTTAAGAATTAACAATGTAGACCAAAATTTAATGCGAGTTTACTTAAGATTCGACTTTAAACTTCTTATCGACAACAAATTAATATGTTGTTATTAATCAGAGGTTTGCATATTGTTACGACTTTTCGTGTCGCCAGTCTCATTGGAGTTTTTCTGTCAGCCACCTACCTGATTACGTTGTCCGGATAAGGTCTGATAGATTTAATAGAATTTCAATTGACAGCAATCCAGCAATTCTATTTTTAGGGTCCCGCAGTGAAGCAAAGAATAGTTAAATTTCGTCATCTTATCCGTCCATCCGGCGTCCGTCACAGTAATAAATTTTAGAATTGACAGATGCTGGATAGACGGATAAGATGACGAAATTAATATGTAGAACAAAACTAGTTTTTTTTAATATATTCCTCCACACATGTGACTGAGAGTGATTAAATAAAATTAACAGATTTGTCAATAAAATTTAAGTTTTATGTAACATTTTTGTTAAGATTAATTTATTAAGCTATGAAACTATACGCAATTCCTTCTTTTTGTCAGTGTTATTTTTCATTGATCATTTTGAAATACTGAATAAAGTCTAGATAGTAGCATTTCATTAACTTACGTTAACAGTTTTCAGATATTGATAGATATTGATTATCATGAGCCCAATTTTAAAAATTAGCTAGAGGGAAAATCTATTTTAAAATTTAATATTACATTTCTACTGATGTCAGATATCGGAAATTATCGATAGCTTATATAGTTCAGAATAATACAAGTAATATTTTAATTTATAACTGATGTAAATTACAAAATGAGGGCAGACCGCTCTCATTTTGTAATTTGTTTTTAAGTTGCTTTAAATCCTCGAAATTATGAAATAACTTTTTTCAACACGTGTAAAACTACACTACCTTTAGACGATATCGAGATATTGACTTTCAAACCTTCTCAAACATTGTACCCGTACCTCATGCGCATACAGATTTATCGCTCTACCGATATTATCGCAAAAGACCTTTGTCAGCTTATCTGTTAAACGCGGGCAGTAAAACTATAATCGCGTAAATCTGCCTCGTGCAACATTTTTCCGGCTCGTTTTCGGTACAGTAACGTCCGCTTACCAGGAAATGTGGTCAAAGATATCCCTCAATGATTTACCATCGTGATTAAAAGGAAAGTAAATCATTCTTAAAATCAAAATAGATGAGTTATGGGTTGAATGGGACTAATAGAACTTAGTGGTCAAGACGTATTTCTGAATAGCTTAAATTAATGTCCAAGGTTTACAAATGTAAATTTGTTTATTTGTAATTTGACAATTAAATGAAACTACGTACTGTAGAATTATTTCTACTTTCTTTAAGTTCTTTAGCATGACCTAGGTTTGGTAAAGAACTTAAATAAAGTAGAAATAATACTACATTACATAGTTTCATTTAATTGTGTTATAAAGGTTTCTTTAAAATACAAAGTTTAAGAAAAGTGAAAAAAATATATTCATATTTTTTAATCCAATGTCTTTACGTGATTTTTATTATAATTTATAAAAACATTAGTGAAAAGAATACTGAAAGGGATTTTGTTAAATATTATTTATCACTATTTTTCTATTTATATTTCTTTAACTGATTTATTCCTATTCATTAATATTCCGTTAAGGAATGTTTGAAAAACATTTTCGTTCATCGTTTGAACATCAAATGGAGAATGGATAATAAATAATTTCAGCAGTTCTGTTTCGAAAACAAACGTATCGATGGCGAGATGCGGCGATTTTTTAAAGGACCCTGATTTCTTTGGATTTTTTGCGCAATTTTGTAATTTTATTTGTTCAAATTTAACCATTACGTTAGAATAATAAATTGGCACATCTAAATGGAAAAAATGAGAATATTTGTAAGACCAATTAAAAAAAAGAAGAAAAAAACTTATGGCCTGAAATAAAAGTAGAACGCCTTAGGTTACATTCACATGCTACTCTTATTTCATTAAACTTTCGATAGCTTAGAGACTCACTTCGGATTAAGTGCACCATTTAACGTACACCCTCGTACCTTCTAATAAATTCCGTGCACCTGGTAACAAAGTGGAGCTTTTGAAAGCCCTGCTCTATTTCGTATAATTGCATAATATTGAGCTTTTGTTAAATTTACTTAGAGCTATATCCGATGTTCATTAATATTTCAAGGTTTTGCAATATATCGTTACTCAATTAAATCGTTACATTTTACAATGCGTTTGTTTCAGTATGACAAAATAATTTGAAACATACGAGGATAACACTGAAGATTTTAAATGCTTAAGAACGAAAGTAGGTGCAAATTTTTTCGTTGTTTTGTTATTTTTAAGGTTCTGCATCTTAAAAGAAAAGTAACAGCACTCTTAAAAGATCAGGCACGTGTCTGTTCATTCGACCGTAGTTTTTAAAACGTACAGGCAGTATGAACTGAAAGTTGGCGTAATAATAAACTATTGTCCTACATATTTCACAACAGTAAAAACCTAAAGAATTGCCTAAGAATTTTGGGGGATGCTCCTTCCACTTCCAATTTGGTATTAATTTTATTTTTTGCTTCTTTTATAGGGATTCCAGAACTTTTGATATCACGCATCTAATAGGCCGTTTGTGGGGGAGTTGAAACGTTTTGATGGCATGTCGTATCATATTATCTAGCAAGCTTTGTGTCTTGTCAGCTCTTTCTGACCTAATTTCTTCAATTTTGGCTTTTCTCGGCCCTTTCCGACTTAACTCTTTACTTTCTATATACACACCCTACTTTATGTGTGTATTTTCATATCATCATTTTTCCTTATTTACTAATGTTTACGACTTTATGATGGTTTGCATAAAACGGTCTTACAATTCTAAAAGCCCTTATTAATTTAAAGTATGTAGAGGTTTTACAACTACTAGGGTCCCATAACTACTCGATTTTTATTGTATATAGAATTTTGCATAAGCTTTTTGGACAATAAATAAGTTTTAGTTATTGATAAATATGTATTTGGAAAATAATAATTATTATTAAATTTCATTAAAATGATTTAATTAGCACCAGGAATTTTATTGGTTTATGCTTGCAAAAATAATTTTAATACAATGACATCAGAGTAATTAATTTAACATTTTTTGACGTTTCTCAACAGAACGAAGATGGCGCTGGCAGCCTTTAATTTAAAAAATGTGTAGCAAGCCATAAAGTATTATTCTGAATGTGAAAAGTAAAATTAACAATGAATTCAAAATAGTCTAGAATGTTAAATTTTTTTTTGTAATTTTTCGGTCTTTTATTTTAAAAATTCTACATTCTTTTTTCGCTTTAGATACTTTTAAAGCACCTCATCTCCATTCATTCATTTTTTCATTTATTATTCTTTGAATTTTACTGAAACAAGTCGTGATGATAAAATAATCTGACTAAATTAAATTTGCGATTACCAAATCAGATTTTGTATTTGGTAACCGCAGTTTATAATTAAATAAGCTTTGCTGGTGAATTGCCTATCTATGTAATTTTATTTACGAAGGGTTTGTAAATTCTAATGTATCAAGAAGTTATTAAAGTTCAGTTGATTCAAATTCGTCTTGTTTAATTTGAATGCAACCATCAAAATATTCAATTGATCAGCTCTCATCATATTGGATATAACCGGCGAATTAAAAACTTGCTCGTTTTAAGGAATACTTCATTTCGGAGTTGGAATACAATTAGAAGATTTACCATTATCGATGTTAATACCATTCTGTTTGGAAGCTTGAACCTTGGAAGTGTCCTCTCTAATCTGTAAGGAGTTTGCGGGAGTGCAGAGATCAACTTCGTGCAGAAATCTTCAGGTCAAGGAATGGTGACTGATTTGTGCAAATATTTTCATTGTAATTTCGAGAACATATCAATAATATAACGGCTTGATGCATATTAATGTAAACTCTGATTCTTTTAGTTGGTAATTTTAATAAGTTTGAATATAGACAAATATTGTTTTATATTACTTAAAATTTTTTTTTTTGTAGGAGTAATTCATCCGATTAAAAATAACAGGATGGAAATTATCATTTCCTACACTATATGTATAAATATATATATATATATATATATATATATATATATATATATATATATATATGTGTATATAAATATATATATGTATATATATATATATATATATATATATATATATATATATATGTATATATATATATATATATATATATGTGTGTGTGCGTGTGTGTGTATATATATGTCATAATTTTTGAAAATATGGCAATATAATTTCATTATAATGCTGGTAACATTTACTTTCTAGTTATTATCTCTTCCTGTAAAAATAATGGCTCTCACGTTGACGGATCTGTTTTCCGTGTTCACTTATAACAATAAAACATATCCGTTTTGCTCAAGTTAATAGATATATTTTATTAATCGCCACAGGTTATCAGCCCAGACACGTAATACTGTGTACCGATTGTATAAAGTTTCATTCGAAAGCCCGTCAAGCGAAAATATCGACGTTAGATCAGATTTTTTAATTACCGCGTGGAGTTACGTCGAGGAGTCGAGGATGATACTTGCTCTGGTGATTAAACAAGGTAAGAGATAAATGAAAGGAAATAACAAGGAAATCAGCCTATTCCAGGAATTTGAATATTGGAAAATTCCAAACTACTCTACTACTAAAAAGTCGACGTTGGCTAGACATAGACTGAACTAGCCAAATGGGAGACTAAAGACGCCAAGTCTCCTAAACTATTGGTTACAAGAGTGATGAAGAATGTGACGGTGCACATAATTAATTGTACAACTTCTGCGAAGATGTAGAGAAAACTACAGAGTGTATATGAGGAGAAGACGGAAATCAGTATTCATATTTTACAGCAATGCTTCTTTCAGTACAAATCTGAAAAGGGAATTGAGATGTCAGTATTCTCATCCAAGATCCAAGAGATGCAAAAGCAATTGAAACAAATTGGTTAAGAAATATCGGAGAAGTTTGTCATAACACAAGTTCTTATGTCGTTGTCAGATGGATTCAAACATTTTATATCTGTTTGGGACTCAGCACCAGATGACAAGAAAACTTATAATAATTTAGCAGCCAGAATGCTAGTAGAAGAAGAAAGGGTTAAGGAGAAGAGTGTAGTATTCCAACAGACATTATCTTCATCCGCTTTTGTGGTCAACGATAAGAAGAATGTTAAGTGTTTTAAATGTAATAAACCTCGACGTTTTCAAAGTGAGGGTAAGAGTAAAAATAATAAAAGTGAAAAAAATATCAATAACAACAATAATAAATGTTTATATTGTGGAAAAATAAGACATTATAAAGCGCAGTGTAAATTTATGAAGAACATCGAAAATAAGAAAAGTAATGCCTTTGTGAAGTCAGATTTATCAGAACAATATCAACAAACAAATTGGCTAGTGGACTCTGCAGCCACTGAATATATTATTGTGATCGCGCTTTATTTTCATCTTTTCTTAATACTACGTAAATATATGTGATTGTCGGTACTACTGTGGTGATTAGTGTGTTAGGTTATAGATAGATTGCAATGCAAGTACATAACAGAAGACAATAGATTGACATTGCATTTGAATATTCTCTATTCATTCCGGAATTGACAACGAACCTTTTCTTGATCAATCGCGCTTCGGACAAAGGTTATGTTATGGTGACAGATGACAGTTTGTATAAATTTTATAAAAATACCAATTTTCGTGCGCTTTCAAACGAAATTAAAGTTCATAATATATGGATTTTTGATAATAATATGGGGTGGTCTACGTTGCAGACAGTGAGTTAAAGCAGTGGGATGGAAAAATCGCCATCATAACTTTGATTACGTGCGAAAAATACTTATTATAAATAACAATGATGAGAAACAAACCTCTATTCCTAAATGTGAAAGTAACTTACAAGGGAAGATACATCGCTTGTCATTCAATAGCAGAGGGAGTACAAGTACCAAAATATACTAACTAAGGAGAAAATAGAATATTAGTCAAGGTGGCAAGGACAATATCATACGCTAAAATCTTACCAAAGACATTGTGGACAGAAGCGGTACATACTGCAGCTTTAAGGAAGTGAAATCACAATATGAAGTGTGGATGAAGAAGAATTATGATGTTCATCAGCTAAAACCTTTCGGAACAGCAGTTTATATACACATACCAAAAAAGAGGAGGAGAAAGTGGGACAGTAAAAACGAAAAGGGATTGAAGGTTGGGTATGAAGAGGATATGAAAGGGATATGTTTTACACAAAAGAACACTGCACAAATAAAAAGAAATATAGTTTTCTTAGCACCGAAAGGAAATTAAGAAAGAAAAGTCACAAGTAATCTTGATTTTTACAATTAATTGACAGTAAAAAATCAATTGCCAGAAAATGAAGAGACAAATAGTAGTTGTGAACCACACGATGAACCGGATCTTAACCTATCTCGATGAAAGTGTGACTAAGAGTCGGACTGAATCTGGAAGTGACTACGATCCAAGTCTTGATTGCAGTGGAAGTTTATTTGACTAGGATGACACGGTAGAGCTCCAAAAAGCAAACAGTCGTATCGGAAAGAAAATATACTTTTACCAGTGCAATAATGTTTACAATGAGGGGAGTGAGCCAGTCACATACAAGGGAGCCATGAAGAGAATAGATGCTACTAAGTGGAGCGAAGCTATAAATAAAGTACTGTACACGTTAAAAGATAATAATACTCGAGATTTTAGAAAGTAGTTATGGGTAAATGGGTATGTATACTGAAGAGAATCAATAATGTTACTTAGTACAAAGCCAGTTAGTTACTAAAATTAAGCTAAATTGCCAGAAGGAGCTTACTCTGATAGTAATAAAAATATTGTTAAATTAAATAAATGTTAAATAGTTTCAAAAATTAAATTTTAGGCCAAGGTTTTGTACGGCCAAAATGTGATTCTTGTTTATATATAAAGTGTGATGGTAATGGCAATTCCTATATGTTGTCGTATGTCGATAATATTTTAATGTTTGGGACTAATGAAAAATTAAAAAGAGTTCCAAGGAAAGAGTTTAATATTAAATACTTAAGATTGGTATCTGATTTCGTGGATATAAATGTTGAGCAAAATGTAATAACCGGTACCACTGAATTGAGTTAAAGAAATTAGGTCTAAATTTTTTTTAAATATTTAAAATGGAAAATTATAAGCCAATGTTAACGCCCATGGATTAAAATTTAAAATACTTAGAAATGATAAAACTAGAGACAAAGATATTGAGAAGTATTTAGATAAATTATAGGTTGTCTCATGTGTGCTGTATCCGGCACAAGGCCTGATTTATGTTTCGCTATATCTCTGTTGTACGTCTGGAGGGCTATTGTGATGTTGACTGGAAAGGTGATCCCAAGGACAGGATGTCTATCACTGGCTACTTATTTAATTGTTTGATTTCATGGTGCTCAAAGAAACAAGTGTTTATAAGTTTGTCCTCAACAGAGGCTGAATATGTTGCAACGAGTATGACAGTTAATGAAGCTTGTTAGCTGTTAAATGAACTTGGTTTCCTAAATGTATGCCTTGTAGGTAAGAACTGATACTGTTAGGCATTTAAACATATAGATATCCGTTATTATTACATAAAACATTTGATTAAGTATAACAAGATATGTTATAATATGTTAAAACTAGTGAGCGAGCAACAGATATGTTTACAAAGGTCTTAAACTTAGAATTAATTAGGTGTTTAAAGGACTGTACTACAGATAACGGAGAAAACTATTTCCTTGTTATATATATATATAGTTACTAGTTTTATATATATAGTTACTAGTTTTCTAAAAACATCGTAAAAATCGCATAACTTTGTAAACTTATATCTTCGTATGTATGTATGAAAGCAAATTTATTATCTTCCAGTGTTTTAATTTAAAAGTGATAAAATTTGAATGCGCCTCAAGTACATCGGTTTTTATTTTTGCACATCGATCCAGAAACTGTAGTTTAATTAGAGTTGTTAAGAGAAAATAATAACCCAAAAATTACATCTTTTTTTTAATTCATTTATATTAATTACCTGTATCGTATTGATAAAGGTGAAATCGATATTTCGCAATTTATTCTCATTTCTTTTTTGTTTAATCTCATTTAAGTTCTTTTTTGATATCAAATTCTTATCAATATTTCAATTGACCTTAATTATTAGTGAAATGTGATATCCTATTCTACGCGCACATAAAGTCTACAGCAGAGTTTAATTGTAATAACGTATCATCATTACACATAAGCAAAACAAGTACCGATATAAATATAGATGGCTAATATTATAAAAATTTATATCATATAATGACCCCATAGAAACATGAACAAAGGTTAATATCACTCTTATCATTTGGTTAAAATCAGAATCGATATACGGAACGTAAATCCGAACTGAGCATTTAGGCGTATATAATTTAAGGCTGCTATTAATCTACTTAGTTTAGACAAGGTGTCACAGATGCTCAAGTTTTTGCGCTCATCTTAAGAAGAGAAATTCTTCTGAGATGAGAAACTGATCTCATTATTGATACTTTCATTTAAAAGCTGGACGACCGACGAGAATAAATCACAGATTTAGTTATGAATTAGAGTTTTCTTTTTTTGTAAAAACTTAGAATTTTACATAGTAAAATAATATGTAAACCCACAGATATTGTTAGCTAACAATAAATAATATAAATATGGAACTTATTAAGAGGACAAAACATACTCGATTGTCTTTATTTTCTATGTCGTGTGTGTATCAATTGAAAGAACGACTGACAGCAATAACAAATACTATTTAATTTAAAATTTCACGTGTAATAAGTTGTAAAGTATTTGCCAAAAATGTCCAAAAAGTTAATTGAAACTCTTTTGCATACAAACTTTAAAATTGATAGAGTGTTAAATCATATTAACACAGTAGTCTAACTCCAAAATATTTTTGTTAAATTTTTAGATGCGACCAATAAAAAGTAATTTGTTTTAAATTTAATATATATAGGATATTACTTAAAAGAGCAAATTTTTTTTCAGAATTTTATGTCAGAGAGTTGTAAAGATTTTCCACCAAACTTTATATAAGCCTTTAGTGACTTTGTTTTCTTCATAATTGGTATTTTAGTAGTTTTGGAGGCAAGGGTGGAAGAAATTCTGTTTGAGAATATTTTCAAAATATTTTTTTTTTTAATTTCCTGAATTAAATTCTGAAATTTCTTCTAAAAACTTGCTCTTTGCGTTTATACCTGACACGGTGTATGAAGCGAAAAAAAATTGTTTTATTTTTCCTTCTAACATTTAGTTATGAATATTTTTGTGTATTATTGAGATATGCGGGTTAATATACTTCGTCAGTATGCCAGATTCAACCTTCTATGGCAAACGGCTTCTGAGAAAATTTTAGCGGATATTTTCAACAGTATCTTTAGAACTGTCTAGAATAACATTCTGTAATTAATATTTTTGGCCAATTCGTAAATGGCTGTATCTAGGATTGTATGAAACTAACAAAAATATTTTGTAATTTTGTAAATTCTATACAAATAGTTAAGTGAATTAATTATCGGACTGTACATTTGTTAATACGTTTTAACACCATCGAACATTTTATGTTTCTACGTCAAATGGTTTTTGAGAAAAGCAGACGAACGGATGTACAGATGGATGGCCACTCATAAAAGTACCCATTTTTCTTCGGTATATATTAATTACAAAGTCAAATGAAATAAACTATAACTTTCGGCAAGGTTTTACAAATATATTGATATCGAAGTTCATGAACATGAATACTTATATTAAAATGTATTGTGATACCGAGTTTACCCCAAATTTATAATCGTAAAGGGGCGTTTGTTATTTAAAGCTTTATCTCATTCTTCTGTATCTCGTTTTTTATTTATTTTCCCCAAGCGCATCTTGAATCTACAGTGAAAGGAGGTAAACTGTTTAAAAACAATGATGGTATTTATCTGTTTATGACACGGGATGAAAATAATTGGCGAGATAAAGATAAATGATTATTATTATAGAATGAATTAACTAATGAACTACATGCTTGTTAAATTAATTTACGTTTATATTAATGGATATATTAATGATTGATATTTTGATCAAAATGTTCATTGTAACTACATGTAAAATAATTATTCACATAATGTTTAATTTCATAGTAAATTCTTTGCATAAGTAAAACACATGTAAATATGAGTCATGAAATTAAGCAGTTTACTTTGCTCGTATTGTATTCATTTTTATTCGTTATTCTCTAAATGTTATTTAAAATGTCTTATTCAAAATAATTATAGTAGTGACAATTAAATGAAACTACGTGATGTAGTATTATTTCTACTTAATTTAAGTTCTTTACCTTGGTTTCGTTGTATTACAACATCTTCAGGTGGGCTATAAGCAAAGATTTTTTTCTTTGCTAATAGCCCACCTGAAGATATTGTAATACAACGAAACCTAGGTCGTGGTAATGAACTTAAAGAAAGTAGAAATAATACTACATCACGTAGTTTCATTTAATTGTGAATAATGAATTTCTACAAAATTAACGCCAAATATATTGAATTATAGTAGGGTTTTCTTTAGTCCACCTCGAGATTGCGTATGTGGCAATAAGTCCATTGTATGAACAAGTAGTACCTTATATATTAAGTAAATAAATATTCCCATATATACTGTTAAAATCTTACATTATATTTCGCTATTTAAACATATTAAATATCTTTCACAGGCGTCACAATTTCTTGAACTTTTCATGAAAATTCAAATAGGGGATTTTCACTTAACATTGAAATAAAGGATCTCGTGGACGGGATGCAATAAGAGAAAATTGTATTGACTTCAATCATCTTATGTTGTGTTTAGAAAACCATACAAACGGACTTGTTATACCAACTTTATGTGTATTTTTACAGTGACCAAGAAATTATTTGAATTTTGATCACATTGTCGAGCTATAATTTTTACGGTATTTGAAAGTTAAAAATGATATGCTTATATGCGGATTTATGACATAAGAGAACATTTGATTTATCCCGTGTTACGCCAAAGCAGTGTAAATGTAAACGGGACGTACGTGTATATAAGCTACAAGATGTTCTGCTTTATTATTAAAATAGCAGGTAACGAGAATTTGTAAAATGGTACAAAATAACTTAGCGCCCAAATCGAAAATGATGGGATATAATAATTGCTTATTTATTCAATAATAATAATTGCTTATTATTTTTTATTTTATACAAAGTCGACTAGTATATGTCAATATCCTATGGGTAAAATAAAAAAAAAAATTCCCTAAAAATTAAAATTTTATTAAATTAAATTATTTTTCTTAATGTTTTATAAATCCGTTACACTTTCTTGTCACCCAGATAATTCCCACATTATTACTGCCGGTGCATTCAACATTCGACATGTGCAGTATTTATTTTCATCGTGATTATTTTTGGAAATGAATGCTGATTAGATACAAAATGCATGCCGCTGTAGTTAAGCGTGTATTGAATTCGTATGTTGATTGCAACGTTGTTGTGAGTTTAGTTAACGCTTTCTATACCAAATTCTTAAATATAATTTTTTGGTTCCATTTGCCGCTTACGCGTAACACAGACGATCGACAACTATCAAAGAAAATAATATAATGTTATACATATATAACTTTGGTGCATAATTTTGCGAACTTCAAACTTTAGCAGCAAATGGAAAATATATTTTATTTTGTCTTAATACAATTTGTAATTACAAGCTTGTTACAAGAAACGAACTGAACAACATTTTAGAATTCAATTCTTTTTATTGTTGTTTAAATTGTCTTGCGAAAACTTGGAAAATTTTTTCGTGAGAGTGTTTTTTGATGAATTAAATATTAAAAGGGCCACGCAGATAAATATATATCTTTTGTCGAAGTCGAAGAAGTAAATATGGATTGCAATATGACTATTACTCGATCTCCTCACGTTCAATATATGTTATTTTGTGAATAATTTTTGCATTAATAGCATACCCTAAAAAATTGCTAGTAGTACTCTGCCATTTATTCACTTTAATAAAAAAGCTTTTCACGTTAATGTTTTATGCTTTTTTGAATTTTTCAGTTTTAAAATCAAAGAAGCCATTATTACTTTTCTCATCGCAATAATATGTCTTCCCTAAATAATGTATTATAGTAATCTAGTCCTTTCCCATGATCAGTGTTGCTTGTTCGCACACAATGACCCTTAAAAAATATTAAGTGTTATTTGAAAAACTGAATGAAGACTTTGTGATATCTATTTATGTAATAAATTTCTATGATATTTTTTTCATTTTTTCATTTACATGTAATTTAATAAAATTACTCTTGAAATTTTTCTTTCTATCACCACATGACAGTTACTATTGTAGCAAAGGAACATTAGTAATTTTCATATGAATCTTATAATTAGTTAAAAGGCATGCCATCTTCCATTTATGCCTTACGATAAAGTGGCGAACTGCGTTATTGGTAAATTTAATTAATGGTGTATTATATTGTTAATATCTTACTAAATATTTGAATAAAAAATTTAGTTTCTCATATAATATTTTCACATGGAATTAGCCATTAAGTATGGCCATATTTTTTTAAGATTTTAGGTCAACAGAAAGTGCCTGACAGATTTTGATTAGCAAGTTATGGAAGTAGTATGAAAAAAAGTGAATTTGAAAGACCACATCTTTTTATTGTATTGAGTTAGAAGCTTGCATTTTAAGGGGAAAATAAAGTCGTAGTTCTTAATGTTTGATACTTATTTCAAACACCAAGGTTATTTGGGTTGGTTAATACCTCTAGACGTTCATGAAAAAAATAGTTTTAACATCAAGCGGAGAAAAAGTAATCTTTAAAGTTTCCGCTTTTATAATTTACACCTGTCAATAAAACAATTTAAATTCACGGAACTCTAACAAAGGCAACTTTCTATAATAGAAGAAAGTAAAACAATTCAGGACTCTAAATAATGTTATATAAATATATTCAAGATGAGACTACAATTAAAGTAAAAGACATATTTAATTAATATATATGTATATCACAAAGCAGAATAAACATTCCATCGGCTTACCTAAATTTACAATATCAAAATCGACATTTGGCATTTGAAGTGTTGTCTAATTCCGCTTTATCGCGTTTTTATTTCCCCCAAGCGCAACGTGAATTTTCAACAAAGGGAGAGCTAAGAAGTATTGAAAAACATTGAGGATACTTATCTCTTTACTTTACAGGACGAAAATTATTTCCCTAGCCGAAGGAGTTTTAATTAAAGATGCTTTCCACGCCGTAATAGGATTTTAGACTTGTTAAAGAATTTTGTTTCTGCACATCTCTATGTATGCTAGGGTTGGTCGTTCATGTGTAAGATTTTATGACCAGATATTTTTAAAAACGATACAAAAGGTCACACATCTCCAGCAACATAAGTTTAGCAAAAAATATTTGTGAGTAGTTTCCTACAAGCGTATCAACTTTAAACATTTGAAATTTTTTCCTCTTTTTTTAGACTACCATTTTTCGTGAGTTAAAATGAAAATTATTTGCATTTAATATAAAATACAAAATCTTTAGTTTAGAAAATATATTTTAATCAGGCGTTTTAACATAGATGTTAGAAGAAAAGAAAAAAACATATTCAAATAATCTCAAAATCTGTTTTGATGTTAATTACGGTATTCTTTTAATTTTTATTCAAAGACGCTCCTGTGATTGTTTGACAGCTGTTTCTATAGCTCGTGTGTAACATGACAATTGTAGAAGAAAAAGATAGTTATAAGCTCCTGACTCTACTAAATGTTAATTTTATATGAAACATTGCTTAATATTGGTTACTAAGAATATATCTGTCACCAATCAATTAAATACATATTAGATGATGTGTTTAAATTAATCTATGGCACTTTGAAAAATCGAAGCTCTCTAGAATCATGGATTGTTCTCAAAATACGTCTAGCAGTAAGTTCTCTTACGTATTTCTGTTTTTCAGGTAGCATAGAAAATAGCAAGTTTTCCAAGTGTACTAAGAACGTATTATATCTAATAACAGGATCGACTGCATTCTTAAATTCTCGTATATTATTTTTAGGATTAAATACCAATTTCCAGAAATGTCTTGCCCCGTGTTTACTTGACGGACTTACTCTCATTTTAAACTAAATGGAAGTGTAAACCATAATTAGATACATAGCAACTTATTTTGGATCATTCATCGGTTCATTAGTTGAAACACATAACCGCATTAGGAGGACACTCACCACTTATAACAAATTAGGAGGATACTCACCGTTTATAACAGCATACCACATGTGACATTATAAAGGTAATGTTGGTCAGAACTGAGATCTTCGACTTTAGATATGTCTGGTAACACACCTATAGTATCGTCCAAAAATTTCTCAATAACACCAGAATAAGTGAAATAAGGCAATTTTACTCACGTATTAAAGAACATTAATCCACTAAAGAGGTCTATTTAAACGGTGTTCTAATAGCCGTATAATACCGCTGTATTTATCCATATTTGTTAGTGGTCCATCATAACCTATAGATACAATATCCTGCAGAGATATATTCTGCTGACAAGTTATTATTTCATGGATTGTACACATCAATTCTGTAGCAGTTTTTTGGTTTGGAACGGAATAATCGACGTAAAATAATTGGCCTATAATTTGCCTTCCCTTTTTTTTAACCTAATACTTTCGTAATGGTACAGCATTACCTGAAACAATAAATTTTAGGTTTTATAAAAATAATATTCTGGATACTAAATAATAATCTGTTACCCGGCACAACTTTTTCTTGACCACCTTATTTTGCTTAGTATATTTTTAAAGTACCGTAACATCTACGTGACGACGTCCAAAAACTCGTCTAACCCTTTCCGTTGCAGAGTTATGACTAATTATTTGGTTGCGTAGAGCCAATTTCGAGGTTCTTTTCCAACCCCTTTCTCCAAACGACGATATAAGGGCACGAAAGCGTAAGCACATTGAAAGACAACGACATTGGTATATTTTTATTATATATACACTACTTTGCGATTCAACTTTTGAGTCACGGGATGTATATATATATATATATATATATATATATATATATATATATATATATATATATATATATATGTAGCTGGCCACTTCGTAACATTTGAATCTTTCTAGTAACACTAATACACTTTTAGGTTTCCTTACTTCAAAAGGGGAATAAATCAAAAGCCTTGTAAGATAAGTCACATAACGTCCATCTGTCATAGAAACCGCTTCATGTAGGAATTTAAAATGCCAATTAATGAAATTTTTGACTTTTCTTTTATCTTAATAATTAATACTGAAAAAAATTACATAGAGATTTCAGAGGGCAAAGACAAGGCAAAACTTTTTTTTTTAATTTTGTATTGTGTATGAATGTAAAAAAGCTACAAGGTTTCCAAAACTATTATTAAATGTTTAATCAACTTTTTTTATGAATCTTTTGATTTAAAAACTTTATATTAAAAAAAATAAGTATGTATATATATATATATATATATATATACATACACATATATATATATATATATATATATATATATATATATATATATATATATATATATACATATACGGAGAACAAAAGCACCGCAACGCTAATTCTGGCGGGACGTATTATGGGAGCATTTTAAAAATGTTATTTGCAACAGACGGCCAACAACGAGGTTTATCCTCATGTGTCTATCAGCATTCGTGTTCCTCTTTCAAGTACCAACCCTTCTCACAACACCTCATACTTCACCTCTAGTCATGCTCATTTACCCATAATAAGTCCGTGTGGAAAATTGCATTACGCGATTTAAATTTCACGTAGCGCAATCTACTTACATACGTGCGAACACTATACATGTGTTGTTGAAGTAAATTATGCATATTTTGTATATTTAATAATGTGTCAAGTAATATCACAATTTTTGATTGATTCGTCTATTTAATGAACAATTGTGATATTATTTGAATTGACTTTACAGCGTTCTAATCATTTGTGAATTCCTTACAATTCCGAAAATGATCAATTAATTCCGTTTCAACCTATAAAACTACAGGTTGCCTTAATCGATATTGAGACAATGACTTAAAGATTCCCGACCATTGTTTCTTTATCTCATGTGCCACAAGATTTATTTCTCTACCGATATCATGGCGAAAGACCTTTACAGACTCGTGCGTTAAATGTGGGCAGTGAAACTACAATCCCGCAAATCTGGTCCATACATCAGTTTTCCAGCTCGTTTTCGATGCAAGTGGTGTCCGCTACCGAATAAATATGTTCAAAAATATCTCTCAGTTATTTATTATTGTGATTAAAAGGAACGTAAATCTTTCCGAAGGTCAAAATCGATGAGTTATGTGTTTTATCGGAGTTAGTGTTCAACACGTATTTCTGAATAGCATTTATATGAACTGAAATGAATTTTAAATGTTCACAGATGTAAGTTATTATTCGTAAGGTTGACTTTTACGTATATTTACTTTTATTTGTCGAAATGAACAATAATTTCTAAATAAAATGAATGAAAACTTTTTTGGTTATAATGATATTTATTACAGAAAGGAAGCTTCAAATTGTAAAAAAGAAAAACCGAAAAAGAAAAAAAATATTGTAGACCATTTACACAAAAAATTATTGTATTTATTTACTACAAATCCATGTTTAGAAATGCAGTTTTGAATTCTTTCGTTTCTACGGTCACAACTTTAAACATTTTAGCATCTAAAGACACATCTTTCAAATAATTGACACTTTCATACACAAGTTATATAAACACGCACACATAACGATATTAATGACTTATATCGTCCTTTTTTTTATTTGAAACCAAAAATTATTCCCGTGGCCAGTAAACTAAGACAGTTACGGTCCTATTGCTACTGAAAATGGCAAATCGCACCAATATACGAGAATGTGGAAAGTTAGGTACATTGTGGTAATAGAAGCCGGACCGGTATATCAATTAAAAATAAAATGAAACTAATGTGTTATTTTGCATATTCCACATAGTCTGAATGACAAAACTCGCGTGTTTTTCATAATATGTTGATAACTAATAAAACTGTTATCTTAGTTCATAAAGTTATTTTTTTAGGTATAATTAAAAATAAAATCTTGAATTATACAAGAACAATAACATCTAATTGTTGTCACCAGCACAATTTTTGAATGAACAATTCGGTAATTCCGATCTTTCCAGGGTATGGGTTTTTTAGTTTTTTATCGAGTAAATAATCAGTCAGTGAACAAAACAGATAGTAGTTGGAGGACGAGAGGTAACGGTCCAGAGAGTACGGTAGATGAGGAAGTAGAACGAAAAACAGTACCTCAAAATAAAACGATAGGAACACGAACCGCAAAATTTCATTCAGATAAGATGGATTTTTGAAATTTCCCATTTAAAAACAATATTTTTTCATTTATTAAAATATTCATATGTAGACGTGCAACGATAGTTAGTTAAGTATTTTCCAATTAACATCAAACAAAATTGTAACAAAACAAAAAGGCATATTTTATTTAGACTTAATAAGTTTATAGTACGAAAAATCATTATGAGATACTCGTATATTAAAGTAAATAATTTAAAGTTCAACTTTCTGTAGTGAATGTTGCGATCAATATTTTTATAATGAAATTTTGGATACCTGGTTAAGTATAAATTTATTAAGTCTAATTAAAACATCCAATTGTGTTTCATTACAGTTTTATTTCGTTTTAATATATTAATATTTTTATGAATACTATTATATATCATAGCGATATCTATAAACTTGCTTGTATAGAATAGATAAATAAATTTCTGTTTTGATTTGTAAAGTAATTATTTATAGTATCAGATCAAAATGTAAGTGTGAAACTAATTCCAAGCAATTTTGTTTTCTGGTGGTGACAGTAAATTTTGGGGGCTTAAAGCCTTTCCCGAATATATAAGATTTAACAACGAGGTATAAAAAAATACACAAACCAATTATGTACGTTTAATCACTAATTAAGAATTTGACATTAAACTTTACTTAAAGAGATTTACGGCAAAATATTATTTTCAATTTTTTGGATTATTTTTCCTTCGTTTTTTACTTTATCGTATCTTTAGAAGACATGAAGTAAAGAAATATATGTGGTGAAATTACTTAAAATTAATTAGTGAACAAATTAACATATTAAGAGCAGAGACTAAGTGAACTTAATTCAAGATTGAAAAATTCACATTTGATATATTATATAACTTATGACTGGAACATTTTCAGTAGTTGGAGTAATATAAGTAAAAAGTCTAGTAGAATTTATCCACGCAAGTAAAACTGCACAATAAAATTGCAAGAAAGTGATTATAATGATCATGTTGAATACATAATTTTATTACATAATAGATGTATTTCCAAAAACAGAATTTCATTGCTACCATTTTATGTATTAACCCAGCGTCATTGTGGCTACTAAACGGAACTTAGCCGTTGTGGCCGGGTAAGTTGTACCCATGTGCATTATTGTACACTGAATCAAGCTTATGTCAATATTAGTTTTCTATATTAGGGAAATAGGTAATTATAAACATTATTTATAAAAATGAAACATTTATTTATTATAAAATGAGCAAATTATCATCAAATTAGATTTTCTTATTCTGAGATCATTTTTTTAGAACGTAACTTAAAAATATATTTAAAAATAAAAAATAATTAACATTTAGAAACAGAACATAAAATTTTCTTTAGTACATAAACATGAAATCAGGAACTATATATAACAAAGCTTATTTATTACCAACATACTGACTTATTCGATATCAAGATCAACGCAACTTTGGCATAATGGAATAATGTGCTGCATACAAATAGGCTTGTTACACTTATTGCAGTTATGCCTAGTTTTTTTGTCTTTGGCACAAGAACAGTGTTTGCATCTCCTGTATGTTTTTGAAGTTTTATTCGGAGGGTAGGTCATAACTTCACCAACTTGTTCGTGAATACGTTTACGTAAGCCTCTCGGTGAGTTCTCCATATTTTTTCTCACGCGAAGATGACCTTCAAGCATTGATAGACCGAGTTTTCTAAGGAAATCACGTCGGTTTGTTTTCGAGTTATTATTTTCACGAAAAATAATCACGCTATTTATTGCAGCTACATTCATGACCGCATAAAATACTGTCATTGGCCAGCGTTTAGAGTTTCGAGATACATCATAGGTAGCACAGAGCTCATCAACGACATCGACGGCAGCTTTCGTAGAATTATAGAATCTGATTATCTCTGGTTTCTTTTTTTCACCACTAGCAGGATCAATGTTTTGGTCATGATGAAGGGAAGATAATACCAGCACCACTTTAGACCGATTAGAACAATTAGAACGCTTAGGCGATTAGAACGATTTAGTCCGGCTAAGTATGACAAGCCAAACAAAGCTAATAGTTCGTCTATAGTTGTCTCTTTCAATAAATACTGAAGCGATTGTTTATTGTTAGACAATTGTCTCTGTTTAATTTTAGCATTAGTATGACGAAGTATTTGTTCCAGTATATTATTAGTTATAAAGCGTCTCCAACACTCTATTTCAGTCTTATCATTTTGCGCAATAAGCTTTAACCCAGGTTTTTGTAATATTATGTTTTCTGACCTTGTGCGAACGTTGGTCCGAGGTGGTTGCGAAGACCATTTGGTGGAATTGTCTTTACCAATATAAAACTGCTGGTTACTCGTTGAAACAATTGCTTCTTGCTCATCATCACTGCATTCTTGTTCCGTATCACTGCCTTGACTTCGCTCTGAAAGATGGTCGATTTCACCCTCATCGTCTGAGCTGTACTATTCATTGTCACTAACGTTAGCTTGTTCAAATAAGGCTAGGAGTCGACTTTGTTCCTTTTCATAAGACATGGTTCATAAAACTGTGAAAAACGATATGCAATTTATCAATAAACAATAAAAAACAACAAACAAACTGTCTATAGTAATACCGGCGCGCTCTTTATACACGTGTAAACTCCGTCGTCGCCGCAGCAACACTAAATAGACTAGTGAATACGCGAAAAGAGGTCAACAACCGCAGCTACTGTAACGGACAATTTACGCGCGCATTTTGTTTTAAAGTTATGACCGTTTTAAAATGCGTCGGGTATTAGATACCCAGCAACAATGACGCCGGGTTAACTGAAATGCTGGTCATTCATTAAGTCCTAGTTGCCTTTTTTATGGATACCTCTAATCTGTGAGACAGGACAAAGCCAGCAGCATTATCCTGTTTGTAGAGCAATACGACCATACGTGCTCCCATCTCGTTCTAGCCCCAGCAGAGTAATGGTTAAATATATTAGAATTTATGTTTACAGTAACTGTTTCTCTCGAATGTACATGTTGCAATTCAATTCACAATCGTATTTTTCTTATCCGTTGCATCTTCATTACCGAAGGTGGCACACGTTTCGAAGTGCTTTCCTAGAGGAGTTGACCACATATTCCATGCTGCCCTATGTTCAGCTTATGTTGGCGGCAGCGACAAAACTCTCCTATAATTTTTTTCGTAACTATTTTAAATATCTGATATAATATCTACATATATGTATAGTCAAATAACTGTATGTCTAGATATAATTTGAGATATTTAAAAAGTTATGAATAAAATTATAATACATTCCATCATTTAGCGAGAAAAACAAATTCATGAATTCGAAAAATATCGAAACCGTAAATTAGAAATAAAACACTCACTCTGCATTTTTAAATTTATATCTGTTTTATTATATTTATGTAGACGATATATCTACATGTTTAAATACAATAAAAAGTCTTAAATCATTTTAAAAGCTTTCCGTAAACCTTACTAGGCTCTAATTAAATTCTTAAAGTACGTAAACAAAAATTAAACAATTACCATTTGCCAAATATTTTACATGCTGACGTAACTTAATTATTATGTCACTATATATTTGTAGAGAAAGCAATTTTATAACCTTAAATAATTAAATTATTTGAAATCGATTCAATGTTGAGCGATAAACAAACTTTATAATTAAACAAGTTGAGATGCGTCCCGTACCAATCATTGAACAAAGACTGCGGTTCAATCTCGAGATAACCGTAGATCCCGGACCTATATCAGAGTAGTTGACTTTATGTAAAGCGACACATATTTCACTCGCCATAATTTAGACATTACACCGAAATTGTCACATTTAAGTCTTTATAGAACTTATTATTAAAAGTGAGTAGAGTAACCATATATAGCTACATGTAAAATTGTAATTTCTTTAAAAAACAATCGTGAACGTGACATATGTAAATTTGACATTAGGTTAACAGGCGAAAATTTTGTGTCATACCAGGTGATTTTTGTATTTACTTATGCGATTTATTTCTGAGTTTTAGTTACGTGAACACTATTAAATACTTCGTTAGTAACTAATAAACCCGCCATCTCGGCTTACCAGGGTTAAGAAATGTAATAGACACACATAATATTTTAGCTTCTCCATATACCCCAAAAGCATATCGCTTTCCTGTCGCGGTGTAACATAAGTGCAGTTTAACCGAATAATTCAAAATGAAACTAACATCTGTTTCTATAGTATATTAAATGTTTCTCAATGTAATATAGAAGGTCGCCTCGAATGAGATTTACTGACAATGTTAATATTGCCTCTTTAAATTTTCATAATCAGTGCTTCCCTGTATGATAGGAAGTACATTATATAGGTGAATGTACTTCCGTCATATATTTGAAATTTACCCTAACAAAATTCATAAAATGGAGCACTGACTCTTCGCGTAATTTCGATAGTTTGTTTTGTTCTTTACTTGCTGCTTGCTCACTACTCACTACTCAGTTGGTAACTGAACAAAAGATCGAGTACTGCGCTCTTTATATATAATACCAAATATATTTGAGAAATTTCATTAACATTGCAGAAGTCGCTGGAGCGATCCGTTTATTAGTTGCCGACATAAAACTATTCTGCAATAACAAGTAAGTACTTAGGGTTAATTTTATGAATTGCTAATTTAACTGTGTTTATAGGCGTATGATTTAGAAAGTCATTGAATAATACATTCATTATTAAGCAATTATCATTAATTGAGAGATATGTAAAAGCAAAATTATTGATTTTAAAAATGTGAACTATCAATGCAAGTACAGTGTTCAATATCAAAACTTAATAGGACTAAATAAGGTATGCTTCACTAATAGTTTAAATTACAAGTTAAAACCATGTCGTATTTTAAAATTGATGCAAGAAAAAATGTAGTTATTTTAACTTTAGTTAATAAAACTTTAACTTTAAATTAAAATTGGATAAGAGATTAATATGCAAGTGCAATTAGTAAATGAGTTGTTTAAAAGAAAGATTGGTTGAGTAAGAAGAAATTTGGAGAAATAATTAAACGGATTATTGTTAAGTGCAAATGCAAAGATTTAATTTCGATAAAAGAAGTCAGAGTAAACATGTGGCTACGATAATATAACGGTTTCATCCCTATCTCTTTATATTGTTTAGGTAGATGGTTAAATGACACGTCAAACATAGACTGTTCATGTTTTGGTCTTCTCAGGTTAGATCAACTTGTACGTTTTTATTTTATTAACTTTTTATGCAATATTTTAAAATATAAAACATTTTAAAATTAGAGGAATATTTTGTTTCGAAGAATAAAAACCTTTGAGAGAAAATCGCATTTAATATTTTTATATTATATTTTACATTATTGCAAAAAAAAAATAAATAAATGAAAAAAAATTAAGAATTCATATTTTGCGACATACCTGTCAATATTGTTTGAAATATATAAATGTTGGTTATATTCCTGATAATCTAGCAATATTTACCCGTTTGGTACATTTTGGGTTTATATTTAGGGATCCATCCCTCAAAGGAAATATAGAATCCTTATAAGCTCACACACGTGTATGTCTGTCTGAAATGTAATAGGAAGTAGCCGTTTTTGTTAGAAACCGCTTGACGAAGAAACTTGAAATGACCAATGGGAAAGCATTTTCACCCGTGTATATATATATATATATATATATATATATATATGTATATACGACACGAGGGGTATGGTTTGAAAGGACTTAATTACGAAGGTATCAAAAATGTGTCATAATATGAAGTATCTATTATATCTTCAGAGATATACTGAAAGATATAAAAAATTTCCGCCTATCCCAATTACGGGACTATTTTACTAAAATTATGAAAGAAAATAGATTCAGAAGTCTACGCAAAGGTTAGAGGAACCTATACCGATAATTATAGATGTCATAACTTTGATATGCACCATGTTTTTATGTCTAACGAAGACATAATAGACAAGAAATTTATGTTTTCTAAAATTATAATTTATAAATAATTTAATAGAAATATCATGCATCGTTAAATAGATGTAAGTGCTTAAATGTGTACGATACTTTCGTTTTGTGAGTTCTACACAGACTTGACAGGTTCTTACGTATATGTATTTATTTTGATAATATTTTTTTAATATTCTGCATTAATTTTACAATATTTTTGTACAGGATTCTGTTATACCAGGTAACCATGCGTTAGCAGGCGTTTCCGTTTTCTTGAAAAGGAAATAATTTTATAATTAAAAAAAAACTAATAATGCTACGTGATTGAAAAATAGGTATCGTATCTATTTTAAATTACATTTGCTATAATCTTATCACAACTTTATTAAGTAAAAAATTGATACTCTTTTTAGCCCCCTAGTTGGGTAAACAGATTAAAAGTAACATAGGTGTCAAGGAAGTTAAATAAATGGTAGAAGTTTCGGAGCTTCAAAAAATGGTTCTTAACAAAATAAATCAGTCTTTTTCCATATCCTACAAATATGCATGCAAAAGGTAAAATAGCACAGTGAAAAATTTAAAAACCGACAGTTTTCGGAAATAAACATTATGTTTAAACGGCTAAAACTCATAGAAAAATATTTTTTATTAAAAAGTTCAAAGTTTAAATAATTTTTCAAGGCTTTTAAATTTTTACCACTCACTGATTTCATTGGGCCCAGTGATTTATTTCATCCACTCACTTGGGCAAAAAAAAATAGGTTATATAACTTCTTGTCACTTTTTTAAGTTATTAAAGGGTGTTAAAACATATTGTAAATTGCCTTACTCTGATTCTTAGTTTTTTCATGTAATTTATAATATTGTACTATTTTCCCATATTAAGAGAGTAAAAACCTTAAACTTAAAGAAAAAGCATTCCAAACTGATTAAGATCACTTTCCTTTCCATAAATATGACATTACTCTAACAAATATGTCATTTTGACACAATGTTACTTTGAGTATCAGTCATATATTTGTATCCTTCCCAGAGATAAATGATTTAAAAAAAAGGGATATAAAATTCATGAGTGAATAAAAATTGCGTTTGCCAATTATTTTCAATTGTGGAGTCAATTTGGCAAATAATCAGAGGTGAGCAAATTGTTTTGCGGCAAAAAATTTTAATATTTAATAATACAGAATATTGTGTCTACGGAGATATAAGGAATGGGAATATATGTTAAGGATATGTATTTCTATGTGTGTAATCTAATATTAAGTTGCGATTGCTTTTCCTTGAATTCTGCATGAGCTTTAATTACCAGGATTCAAAAAAATATAAAAGCTTTTACAATTATTATTTTAAAAGAAGTTCCCCTATTAAAGGTAAAAGTATTTTTGGAAAATCATAAAAAGTCATGTGAAAAAATAGAAGCAAATATTTAAACTGAAACATGTACAACATGTACAGGATACTGAAGACAAAAGGCAAAACTTATTTGTCAGCTTATCTTCTCTTCTTTTGGGTTCATGTAAAAATCTTAATAACCTTTAAAAACCTGTAAAGAGTGAGACGTGAGAGGAACTAAGAGGGTTTCGTACACACTTGGGTATTTATAAATATTTAATTGTGCATAATGTAACTATTTATAAATTTTAATTATTTCGAACGAAAATACATTGCTTGCTATATGTTTTACAAACATTTATTTAAAAAATATGTTTTCTGTATGATACAACTACAAACTATCGATTTTTGGAATTTTTTGCTTGTGCTATGAAACCTCGCTTCTTACAAAATCTCTTGGTTCTAGGACAATGGGAAGTACCCTATAGGTTTTGATTGATTTGAGGGTGTAAAATATGCGGAATAAATGGCCATATTTTTAGGGTTCTTCTTGATTGTGTTGATTTCAAAGCTTCGACAGTTCCAAGGGACCGTAAACCTAAGTATTTGATATTAATTACTAGTTACTTTCGCGGGTTCCTTCGAAGATGAATCGAAGAAAGACTGACAACGAAGTGATCCTGTAAGGGTTTTTTTTCCTTTTGAAGTGCAGAACCCCAAAAAAGAATGGTCTGTGTTAGTTTAGTGAAACAAGATACAACATTTTGAGATAGAATTTTTATTAGTATAGAAAGCATTTTAGTCGTCGGAATTGCAATTAAAAGGAATCTGCAGTTCAGTTCCTTGTCCTTTTATTAATACATACTCATACAACATCAATTTAAAATAGAGTGTATGTATAATGTTTATGAAGATATCAATAGCTAGCACTGAAAAATTGTTCCATGGCAATTTTGAGGAAGAAAAAATTAAGTGTTCGTATACTAAATGTATTTAATTGTATTAAAGAGATTTCAAAAATATCAAAAAATTTCATCATTTTTACTAGTTTATTTTCCGAGATAAACTAACATATTTGTAAAAAAATAAGCTTTCACTTTATTTCCGAAACTACTGAATCAAAAATTTCACAAAATGAGGGTTTTTTTAAATCTACGAAAGGTTGAGGGAAATACGACAATTCTAGATGCCATAATTTATGAGATATTCACCGTAATATAAACCCATATACTAAATTATATTAGGTAACATATAATTAAATATTTATTGCGCTAGTATGTCCATATTAGTAATTATATTAATAATAATATAAATAAAACATCAAACGAGTTGCTGAATTCCGACATTTTATTCTTGTGTTATTATTAAGGGAACTAACGTACTTTATACAATTAATATGGATATAAAAAATGTAGTTGTAAATATTTTATTGCATTACTAAATCTAATATCAAGGTGAGCTTATTAAACCTAACTCAAGCTACACTGAGTGTATTTGTTAATCGCAATTTATGATTCAATGCTTAAATGTATTTACATAAATATAGTGGAAACTATAGTTTTCAGACTCGATTAATCAATTAAAAAATGTCTGCCGATAGCGAGGAGCCTGGCTTCTCGTATTAATGTAACAACTCGGATGTTTGTGTTGATTATTAGGTTCAGACTCACGTAAAAGAGTTTCGTAAAGCTGTGATTAAAAGAACAAGTATTTATCAAAAATTGTAATCCTCGCACTTGTTATATTGATATCCATAAATACGTACCTGTTCTTATTATTGATTTTTATAATTTTTAAATTTACATTTTCAATATACAATTTCTTGCATTAAAATTTCAAGACTCTTGAATGTGAAAAAGTAATGTAAATTTATTAAAATTGTCTTCTATTTTATGGTTTATTATTAGAAATGAAGAAAATATTCCAACTTTTCAGTCTTGATATTGCAGTGACATTGCCTGTCTAAACTGTGAGATTTGATGATCTGCTGTTTTGAATTCGTATTATGGATCTTAAGCAAAGACTTTGTAAATGAACAGATCTCATGAAATTGAACTGAGTAAAGAAAGTATATTAAAAAGTTAAAAATAAAATATAGATAACATTTCTTTGAAGTTAATTCATTCTGTTATACAATCAATTATGTTCTAAAAGGTTGTAAATAATTACTGGTCAGCAATCCGGAACTTTGATCAAACCAAAATAAAATCGCGGAGTGCATTTAGAAGGAAACTTTTTTTGTTGGAGCTTGGAAATTGTATTGTTATCTTGTGTAATGCTAAGTGGTTTGACTCTAATTTTATATTTCATAACAGACAGTTTATCTGACATATTTATGAATCCCGACATGATACTTCTTTCAATATAAATATTAACTACGAACATTTTACATTTATCTATCCTAATTTTTCTCATACGTAATGAAAGATACTTAAATTGATTGATATGGCAGAATATCGCTGATGGTGTAAAACAAAGTATACCACTTGAGAGTCAGTAGATTTTCGAGTGTGTTTTAAAGTCACGTTATGAAAAAATTAAAAAAAAACAAAGGGAAAATCTATATGTATATATAGCAAACCCTTTCATAAACTAAATTATAATAACAAAGAGTAATTCTTAATTTAAATACAGAAAAAGAAAAGTTAAAGGAACTCAGAGTGCATACCCTTGCCTCCCAATGTAGATGTGTGTACTTAATGAGGAAAAGGTTGATTACCTACAATTATCACTTATCACATAATAAACAATAATCAGATATAAAAGCACTATCACGTAACGGTGGTTGGTTACAACACCGTTTGGTTCAACACAGGTGGTTGGTTGGTGCACTCCTCATACTACCAGTCTTCGCATTCGACCCACTGAATCCTCTCTTCCACAAGTGGCCCTATGTGTTTCTCTTTGCATAGACGACAAAGATATTAATTTTTTTTCTTATCTTTGGTTTTTCTTCGATCTTATTTCTTCTTCCTAGATTCTTCGTATTTTCTTTTCTTCAATGTTATGCCAGAAAGACCTGGTTGTGATGGTATTGTTCTCAGTAGTATATTTTCACGTTTAATTTTTTTCAGGTTTTCTTTAATTTTGTCACAATTTCTGAATGCTGAGCTTTTCTTGCTTTCTTTTTTTGCTTGCACAATTTGAGTAAGGTGTTTATGGTCGTCACTCAAATCCATTTGTCCTCTTGAGATTGGTTTTCTTTGGTGTCTTCTAGTGCCGATCAATGAATAGTTTGACGGTTGATAAGTTAATAATCAGAAATTTTATGATCAATTATTTATATCCCTCAAAACGGGGCTAGAGCAAAGTAAACATCTTCAAAAAAGCATTCATGACAAGGATAAATACCAGTCACAGCAAACCCCGATTCTGCTAACGTAGCGACTGATTTGTACGCCAAATTAAATAATTCTGCTATTTAGCATTGGGTAATCGCTCTTCCTGAGTGTTGAGTAGACTATCGATCATATTTTAAGAAATATTTTCCTTTTAATATACCGAAGAAAGCTCCGTTGAGAAGTCGCATTTTGTGACTGCTCTGAGGCGACAAAATTAAAATAACAATGTTGTTATCGCAATAGAATAGGGTAGATTGTAAATTTATATGCGAACTATGCTTATCTGTTATTATAAGAACAGGGTTTTCTTCAATAGTGCGGTATGCCCCTCTCAGCCGATACTATTTTTGTCACCTTTTTATTTTCTTTTGTAGACACAACGTTATGAGTTTAGGACGAGATCATGCTTATCCCCACTTGGTTCATATTATAAATGCAACCTGGTGCAAACTTGTATTTTTCTGTTAGTTTTTTTAAGTTGTGATAAAATACATTCACTTGGTTTCTTTTAAAACAAATTGCCCTTGCTTAACTCGTCGGAGTTGATTGACTAGTAACCAAATTTTCATGACGATGAAGAAAATCTTTGATCCAATCACGTCCAACTATCTTTTTTCTTTATTAAAACGATTTTAAATACTATTTATATAAGCATATTGGAAAGCTCATCTTCATAAATCAGGTATCATAATTTCATAAAATATTCGATCTAATTTTATGCAATGTGCATCAAGTTCCGATACCTATTCATCGCTAAAAGAACGAATATAATTTCTCAAAGATTGTGTTACACATTGCAACTTCAACTTCATTCTAATAGTTGCCTCACTAATTCCTAATTTTTCTGCTCGCCACCTCTTGCTCTTTCTTTCTTTTATAATTTTTTTTGCATTTTCCAACTCTTCATGTTTTACTATCTTTCTTCTGAGACATTTTCCTCCACAATTACGAGACATTTTTTATCCTAATCTAAAAATGGAAAAACTTTACTAAAAATTTCTTAAAATTGGTTCGTTTTAAAAACTAGCAGATTCAGTGGTTTGCTACACATTTTTCCTGCGCACATTTTCTCGAAAGGAAATGCGGTTTACAAATACAAATAAAAAAGTAAAAACGTTTTAAAACAGGTTTATATGTTACATATTAGGGAACATAAAATATCATAGTCTATTTCATAATCAACATAATTCTAAAACTACAACGACGTAAATAGTTACAGGAAGAATAATAGTGCAGAAAATATTTAAGAAAAGTATCAGTTTTCATTAATTTGCCTTAGCTGAGGTAGGGGTGCGTCCAAAGTAGCAACTTTCAACTAATATTGATGCGTATAAACGCCGTAAACTTAATAAATAAGTTTTTGAAATATACATCTTAAAAGGCAAAGAAAGTGAAGTAATATTCAAAGCCGATTATCTTTTCCTGGCACATTTTTACATATTGCGATTGTTTACATATATATGAATTGAAACGTTAAGTTAAAAGTTTCTTAAAATTGATGTAACATATATCTGTTTTATAAAAAATGCACAGGGAGTTACATATGGATATTTCTCTTTAACTGTAATTTTTCTGTTTGTTATTATTAACATAGTTTTTTTGTTGTATTTGAGTTAATAGAAAAGAACATTTGTATATGTTCAAAAATTAACATTGCCCGGAGTTGCTTAATGCTAAATAAAAAGTATACCTATCTATCTTGTCTGTAGTCCCTTAATATAGTCAATCAATAATGGTGTAAATTCTAAAAAAATAATATTTCATTCAATACGCCATAAAAAGGTATTGTAAAAAAAACTAGTAATAAATAGATACATTCGACTAGGTACATATTATATATTTAACAGTGGCATTCTGTTGACATTTTATAAACATAAATCGAACCAAACCGGATGCGAGTCTTGAAATTTGAATTTATATCAAAAAGCGTCGATGCTTCATGTCAAAATCTTGATCAGATCGATTCACTTCCAATCAAGCTTTTGATTTACGCCATCGTGCATTCTGGTGAATTCCATACCCGTGCAAGCAGTGCTGAGCTTTTGAAATCTTTGTCGAATCATGCATTCTTTAAATCATGCATAATTTCGCATAGTTTCGCATAGTGCATAATTTCGCATAGTGCATAATTTCGCATAGTGCATAATTTTGCATAGTGCATAATTTCGCATAGTGCATAATTTCGCATAGTGCATAATTTTGCATAGTGCATAATTTCGCATATTGCATAATTTCGCATAGTTTGCACGTTATCTGTCTGGTTATTCGTTTCCGCATAGTCGATCTATATATTCTTTGTTTACGCTTGACATTAATTACTATTGTAAGTTTAAATTCAATTAGTAGTGTTACATTGTGAAGTGAGTTTTTCGTCATAACAAAGCAATTTAAAATACACGAGAAGAACATTTTAAGTCTTAGATACTAGAAAAATGGGATGATTCACCATTATGAGATGATTCACTACATTTTCTGTGCATCTGTGCAAGCTGTGCGTTTTTACGGCAGAAACTTAGTAAAAACCGAAAAAAATATTTTCCCTAATACTTTTTTTGCTTCCTATTTTATGCGTTATGCATTGCAGGGGCGAGTTATAAAAATAGTAGTTTAGGTATAGTATAATTTAAGAAATATTATTGAAAATATTGAATATATTTGGCGTTAATTTTGTAGAAATTCATTATTCACAATTAACTGAAACTATGTGATGTAGTATTATTTCTACTTTCTTTAAGTTCTTTACCACGACTTAGGCTTTGTTGTAGTACAACATCTTCAGGTGGGTTATTAGCACAGAAACTTACTTTTATAAAGATATTTACTTTTACTACACACTAAATCTTTGCTAATAGCCCACCTGAAGATGTTGTAATACAACGAAACCTAGGTCGTGGTAAAGAACTTAAAGAAAGTAGAAATAATACTACATCACATAGTTTCAGTTAATTGTGAATAATGCATTTCTACAAAATTAACGCCAAATATATTCTATATTTTCATATTTCACGTAGTTTCATTTAACTTGTTAACCAAAAATATCGCTCCTCTGAAACTCCTGTAATAAAATATTTATTACACTTACTCGAAGTTATTCGAGTAAGTATAATAATTACATTCGTACGTCGTACATTTAATGAACATATAATGCTAATTCTAGATTAACTGTGCAATTTACAATGTCCTTTTACTACCGTTTAGTGTCCACGGAGAGATTTCAATGGTACTTTTTAGAGTAAAGAATGGAAGATTAAACATTTGGATTTATTTTTTCTTTATATCTGTGAATCAATAAACAGTTAGAACAAATTTATCACAGATATTTCTTTCAAAAAAAAATATTGACAAGTACACTATTTTTGCTACTTATATAATATTAGTAGTAATTCACTGTACTTTATAATAAATATAATGCATTCAAATAGTATGCTTAACTTTAAAACTAAATACAATGTTTTAAAAAAATATTAACCTCTTTTTTCTCTTCATAATTGTAACAAAATAATTCCATAGCATGGGTCGGTTGGTCCGTCCTGGTCCGGTTAACGTTGAATTAGATAAGATATTAAAAAGGTGAAAAGAGTTTAATTTTAAGATTAAATTCTTTCATTATCTGACATTAATTCTTCCATATTCAATAAAGTAAAAAAACTTGCGTTTCGTTCTGACCATCTGTAGGCTTAGATAGATAAATGGACCACTAAGTGGACCACCTAGTGGTCTTATAAGGGTTCCATTTTTTTTTATTTTCATGGACGAGGCTCCGAAAGAAAAAAAAATTTACCACCGCTTTACAAGTATAGGAAGGAATATTATTTTTTTTAATATCCTACTCTAAATATTTACTAACCTGAGTTAAAAATTAGGACGATGTAATAAACTTGTGAACTTTTTTGTAAATTTAGATTTAAAGAAACACCTTAAGTAAATTCGAATAAAAAATAAATATCTTTTAAGTATTAAAACTCGTATCAATAACTTATTTCGCACAAGTCATACATACTGGAACATAAGAAAGCAGAGCCGGAACGAATTATTTAAAACAGAAAATTTCTTCACGTGTTTACGTGGGTTTAAATGAACGTAATGATTACAGCTGAATACTTTTTTGGATTCATATTTGAAAAGGAAAAAATGGAACGGTTATTAGATCATTCAAAGTGAGTCTTTGTGTAACAGCGGTTTTCCTCGGAAACAGTTTAACATAGAAAATTTAAATTTTACGCAGTTATAAACCATATTAAGCTGTTTATATTATGTTAACACTTAAAAATTGTTATATGAAAATTATTAAGGATCGAATAAAGCACTAGAAGCATTCTTTTTTTATTTCACATATCCTATAGGAATTAATTAAAAGGCAAATTATAGGAATACCAAAACTATTTAAATTTAATTTTTATGAGTGGTGGTACTAAATATATTGCTAATTTATCCCTAAAATTGTATCTGAAATCTTTTTCAAATATAACCCTGAAATTTGGCATAATGTTAAATCATAAATAGTAATTCAATAATATTACATGAAATTTTTAGAGGGGCTAATGAAGAACTCAATTTTTTATTTTAATTTATTATGTGGTACGCCAGTAAATAGACTCATTTTTAGTATTTTTTTTATAATTTTTTCTTCAGCAGTTTCCGAGACACGGTTGAAAGAAAATGCTTTTGTGGATATTTACAATTTGTTTATGAAATTATTTTATATGAAAGTCTCATAGTTTATTCTGAAATTATTTTAACTTATTATTGAATTTATATCAAACGCGATATATGAAATGAAATAAAAATGGCTCTGTCATTTTCCTCCTCTCATATTTCTACGTCAATATTTTTTAATGTTAACTTTTCACCGTGGTGATCCGGTTTGATCCCCGGTCGCTCGTCGAGCGGTGTGAACACCAGGTTCGGGTTGTCTGTAAGAGATTGCTCTTGTAGCGATAAGTCCGCCATATGTATTTACTTTATATATTGAAGTACATAAATAAATGAAAAATAAATATTCAGATATATAAGGGTTGATACACTTAATTTATCATTAAGCTGAATTAAATTTTCAAGTTTCTACGTCACTTTCTAAACCAATTTTATGGTCATTTCCACAAATATATCCAGAAGTAGCTTACACAAAATCTTAAAATGAGTACTTTTGGAATCGCTATGAAATGTTCCTTCTCGGAACATATGAATATATTTATCGCATTTAAAACTATGAAAGAAATATTTCTGAGAATTAATTAGGATTTGTGTGAGTTAATAAGTTTTATGGTGTGCCAAATTGTAAGTTTCTACTTCTCTACTAAAAAGCTTTGGCAGACGAAAAATTAGATGCTTCTTTGGTTTTCAGGCATGGAAAACTAAACATCAAAATATTTTGAATGTTCATATATTTATTGTAAAGGCTAGTAAAATAGGGCAGAACTCCATATAAGATTCTATAAATATATCTATATCAAAATTACGATTAAAGATAAATATGAATTTCTTAAATGTGCCCATTTACATTAAAAATGTTACGTTTTGACGGTTTGCCAAATTTATAATTGCAAAATTGTCATTTAAAGCTTTGTCTTGTTCTATTTTATCACTTTTTTTTATTTCCCCCCAAGGGCATCCGGAATTCAAAATAAACGGAGGTAAAATATTCAAAAACAACGAAGGCGCTTATCCCTTATCACTTGGGACGAAAATAATTTGCGAGATGAAGAAATTGTTATTAAAGACGCTTTTCTTGGGGTAATAGAATTTTACGCTTGATAAAGAATTTTATATTCGTGTATAATATATGACTAATATAGGATATTTCGATGAATATGTCTATTGTAGCTATGTTCTAGCATATTTTGGTTCACCTGATTTTTCTTAATATATATATTTTCATTGATAATGTGAAACATATGTGAATTTGGACTAAATACTAAAATATTTTTGGTCCAACAATTATAGTCGAAAACTCTTTCGCAAGGCATATAAACAATCTTTCGAGCACAACAATTAGTAAATTAATTTGTGTGCTCTATGTTAATATAAAATACGAATATTACTAGTATGTTTCCTCATAATCTCTTAGATCTTCTTTTAAAGAAAATTTAATATGCCAATAGAGTTAAAAAAATAGGGGCTCACAATTTTTTTCGCTTAATTTTTATGTACCGGAGCCGTCTCGATACAGAAAAATAATTCCCTTCCAATATCATAACCACAATACTTATTCAGCTTGCATCACTACAAGTATATATGTAGACATGACGTATTTCTATTACGATACAACCGTTTTGTTCCTTTTTATTTTTCATAAGTGCGTTACGTGAGAATTTTTTTATCTTTCGTGTAATGTTCGCATTGCTACTACATCTACGCCTTACATCCAACATTGGCAAGATTTATTTTCACCTTAATTGTTTTCGGGAATATATATATATATATATATATATATATATATATATATATATATATATACATATACATATATATATATATCAATATATATATATATATATATATATATATATATATATATATATATATATATATATATATATCGATTGGATGCAAAAAGAATGCTATTGCAGTGCAGTGAAAATATAATCTGTATGGTACTTTTAACTTCAAGAAGAACTTAATTAATTCTTTTTTAATTACATTCATAAATATTTTTTTCTGTTAGAATTTGTAATTTGAAATAATCGGACGTAGATTGAATATATAAAATCTAACACTTAAATGCACACGTCCCAAAAAATTATACGAAAAAATTGGAGCGTTTCTGGTCGATCTTCGCTGATCCGAAGGTTATGATTTAAAACGTGCCAATGGAGAAAAGGGTAAAACATACGATAGAACATGTCCCATGGAGATAGCAGATATTATGTTGGCATTGTATGCATCTTGATGTATGCGATAAGTCGGTCACCACTTTTAACCCACAAAAGTCGGCAGTTATCGGCCGCAGACTTACGACCTAATAAAACATTTGCCTGCGTTGCGCCATATCCTTTGTTACTTGAATTAGTTTATAAGCTATTCACATTTAAAGTAAATAATAATTTCTCTTAATGTAACATTGAAATGTCAAAATATCTTCAAAATGTAAATATATATATATTGTGAAAATTTAGTCACCTTGAACAGACGTCTTTCTAGTAGTTCTTTAACTTTTAGAGAATGGCCAGCGAAGATGGGCCAATACCATCAACAATATTATTTTTCATCTGCAGAAAAGCGATGTGTTAAGAGTTTTATGTTTACTTGTCTATAATATAGTATATCATTATTTAAATAGATAATTTTTTTGAAACAATGCATGGAATGTAACGATATATAGAGAGTGGACTCAGTCTGATCAGCCTAGGTAGCAATAAGATATGGAATAACACGTAAATTCTCCTCCGTACTCGTTTTTTTTTCAGGAAAGATCAAGTAATGAGTTTTTATATTTTTGGATTTCGACCTACAGCCTAAAACTAGGAGGTCAAGATTTCCATTTTCTCTAGTCCACTAAAGATTATGAAAACATAATAGAAAATTGAAGTGTAGGGAATGTATGGGACAAGTTGTTATAAAACCAGCCGAACACACCTGGTGCTGAATTTAGATGAACAATATCGAGCTACTTTTGACCGTACTTTATATTTAAGTGGTCATCAAAACGTGAACCCTTTATTTTGCTTGGGTAACAAAGTAGACAATTTTATAGAGAATACAAACTTCATTCATTGAGCTTTATGAGGTTTTGTATATAAAATTGTTTGGCAATCTCTGACTCTTTGACAAATTATCAACGTCTATTATTTTCAGTATTTCCTAAAACCTTGAAATATAGAATGTAGAGAATATAAAATGTATATATACAAAGAAAAATAAGAAAAAGGTGATTTTTGTCCGAAGATCTGACAATTGAGATCAAAGTTTGTTTGTGATTACTTTACAAAAGTGTGTTTGGAGATGTATTATTCAATTTGTTCTGAACTCGGTAAACTGAAAACATACAATGCTTTATCATTTCTTGTTCACCCCCAGTAAGAAAATTAATAAAAAAATTAAAAAAAACAAAACATACACACTTATAGTTTGATATATACTTAGTATATACAAGTTCATTCCGTACTGACTATAAAAGAAGGTTGAAATCCAACTGTAAACATTTATATTAAATGTATCAATTATATTAAATATATCAATTTTTATTCAGTGGAAAATTAAGATAAATGAATCTAAAATTTTGCAAACTTCGTTTTCTAAATAAAGCTCCAAATAATACATTATTTATGGACAGGGTAAAAGGCAGTTGTAACTCATTGTTGAATTTTAAACATGGCAAAGTTTTTCACACTTGCTAGTTATTAAAGAATTTTGGATTCCTAAGAACTAGTTCCCGACTCAATTGAATAACTACTCAGTATGAAAAATAGGCCAAATCTATCTTCATATTAAATTGAAAGTATATTTTAACTCGTCTTTTATAAAATTAACATTCTAGTTAAATGCTATTTACAGGAAATGAAGTCGGCGGTATTTTAGAATTTAATTGTTTTTATTGACAATTGAAAAGTCTTAGTGAACTTTGTACATTTTTTCACGCTAGCGTTTTTGCTTGGGTTTTGAATTAATAAGACTATGCATATGAAAATTCCATGTTATTGAATGTGGGGGACTGCAAAGCAATATTACCCTTACTTGATTTCTTACGTCTTATGTAAGTTATTCTCGAACATACTTTTTTCGCGGAACTTTTCTTTGAATATTCCTGTGATATTATTTTTGTTAATTTTCATAGAATATAAATTTCTATAGCGTCGGTTACTTACAAAGGAATACTTTGTATTCATATATCCTACTTTGCTACAGTTTAAGGATAACTTTGAGGATAACATTAATATATCGTGCGTTTGAACATTATTGTATAGAAAAAAATGCCAGGTCGTAATTGCAAACAAAAATTATATGTTAGAAGATAAAGTATAGTAATCAGCAAAAAATGTCCATAGTTTAAATATTAAGATGACTTAGATCTATAAATAAGACTAAGTAATATCGACTTATATGCAGACTGATCGTGCTGTAAAAATTTACACTCGAACTAATGATAGAAATTTACACTCGAACTAAAGATAGAAATTTACACTCGAACTAACGATAGAAATTTACACTCGAACTAAAGATAGAAATTTACACTCGAACTAACAATAGAAATTTACACTCGAACTAAAGATAGAAATTTACACTCGAACTGATGCTTGAACTAACGATCATTATCTCCCTTATTTAATTACATAAGTTAAAGGCAAAATCGGTATATTATGTAAATCCCCCGTAACTACTTATTTAATTGAAAGCTATAATTAACCTATTAATATTGTACTCGGCCCTTTAGTTGCGTAAGCCTTAACGCTTTTCTTCCATAATAAATATTGTCGATGATAAATTAATTGCAGTACTAGAGCTTTTCCGAAGCTTGTTTATACAGAAACTAATTAGGCAAACTTGAGACGATAGTTGCTTTTTTTCTTCTTCAAATATTTATCGTGGCAAGATAAATATTTGTAGAAGTAAGACAAGAAACACGTATTGTTATTTGAGCCACTATAATTATTTGAATTAAGTAATAGTTGTTGACCACTAATCAGTGGCAGAGATGATATTTGTGAGAATATTTTACTTTAGATCCAAACCTTACATTTATTTTCGGATTAAGTTGATATGAAATCTTATCAATATGTAAGTTTAATAAATACAGACAAATGGATTGTACCTACGTGTTGCCAAAGGTGTTGTACCTACTCTTGTATCTATAGCCGAATTATGATATTATTTCACTTATTTGTACATTAATAAATTAATTTAATGCTTAGAATTCGTTCTTTCGCATCATTCTTAATATATTTTAAATTGGTTTTGAGAAACTGAATTAGTTTTTGAATAAAAACAAAATAAAATTTAGGTTAGGATATAAAGGTCTAGGTTAAAATATAGAAATAGGTTATTATATTAACGATTTACATGCCGGTGGTGTAGTTACGTATAAACCTGTATAGCAGTATTCAATTATTTATCTATTCATTAATTAAATATTTAAAGTTCAAATTCAGTTCCTGCCATTCACTCTTGACATACTTCCCATAAACCGTAAAAAACTAAAATAGGTTATGAATAAATACTAAAGAAAGTAGAACTGTAACAGTTTTCATCACCGTTTTTCTTTGCATTTTATATTAATAACTCAATTTTTTAAAATTAATATCCATAAAACACATGTTTTTATGAAATAAATTATATTAGATTAAATCATTTTAACAATATCATTTGAGACCTCATGTCAAATCAAATTGTTGGACAAAAATTAATATTTTAAAACGTTCGAAATATATTTGTTTTAACTTGAAACAAATCAGGAAAAACACGTCGTTAGAGAATTATTATTAATAGTTTAATTAAAGTTATGCAAAATTTAAAGGTGAGAAATATACTACTACTGCTTATAAATAATTTTTCATTTCGATTTCTGCGACACACGCATTTGAAAATGCGCAAAAGTTGGACAAAAATATCGTATGAATGTGACTTTACAAATACTTCATAATAATATTATCCTCATAAATATTACGTTTAACTTAAATATAGCGGGAAACTTTTACTTGAAATGCAACAGAGGCATTTTATATATACACACTATTGTCGCTACTTACCTTGATAAGTTTTAGTTCTTAGGTTTTTTAGTTCGAAAATCATAAAAGTCCCTATTATTATTTTCTCTCAGAGAAATAATAATAAGGCTAGGTGAGACATAAGACATTAACATGTTTTTCGTTTGAGATAGTAACTATATGTGGCTTGAACCATAATAAATGTCATGCTATCTCATGATCTATTCTTTCGCTTATTTAGATACAATGAAACGTCTATCTGTCTGACTCTCTGGCTGTTATCTTTAACCAGAGTATTATTGAATTGATTTTTTTACATTTTTTCCTTCGTGTAGGTTGTTTACCTTGGAAAGTTTTTGTGTGTTAAATAATAGTGTAGGTATTAAATGTATAGGGCCATGTTAATATTTATGAGGCCTGTTTCAGATTGCTGACAAGCAGGAATAGCTACGAATAGAGTAATCGTTCTATCACTAAAATTCCGCAAAACAAGTTCTAGCAAGCAGATCGACGGGAAAAACTGGTTGTAAAGTGAATAAAATTCCCGAAGCGCCATCAATATACATATTGATAGATTATTTCTGATATCCTGGTCAGTATAATTTCCTTGCTTTTTTCTAGGGTTTCTTTATCTTTCCACTTTTTTTCTCAATTATTGTCAACATAAATTTTGAAATGAGTTAAAATGTTTCCAACACGTATATAGAATATATTCAACTTAATTTATGTGTAGTAAATCGCTTATGAGGTAATTAGAAATCTCTTAGATAATGCCAAAAAACATCCTATGAAATACTAGCAGAACTCCTACTACAAGGATATCACATATATTTAGGTGCATACAAAGTACAAATGTCTAAAAATACGTAACATTTTTATTAATTTACCAACAATTTTTAATATTACTTTACCTTTTGTAAACATATCGTCTATTCTAAACTTTGGTGGCGAGAAATTACCAAAAAATTTCCAAAAACTGTAAGTTTTTGGATCGATTTTATAGATTTCTGGTAAACTCGAACTCCAAATATCAATGCCCCGCCATTCCCACTAATCGGTCTTGAAAGACACCTGCCGTATCGCATTACATTCTTTCCCACCCGACAACATCACGTTACCCTATGACGTAGCGTTCACAATTAACAAACATAATTACATTGTCAGTAACGTAGACGTGATATGAAAAATCAGTGACCGAAAAGCTAATAATTATGTTTTTACTGTAATAAATTGTTCCGCATAGGATTAGAAATTAATAATTTTCCGATTTAAAGATCTTCTTTTGTACCAAATTCCAAAATTATACGTTAATAGAAAATGGCCTATAGCAAAATAATTGTTTTATTACTTTATTTGCCTTCTGCAAAAATTTATGTTCAAATATTTTTGGGTATAAACCATTGAGATGTTTACGGTTAAAGAGCTTATAAAGCTCTACGCTAAATTCAAAGCTTTTAACGGCCTACATAAACTTCTGAAAAAAAAAGTTTTTATTAATTATAAATTAAAACACTTTCAATCAATATATTACACAAAGAATATTACTAGTGCTATACTAGTACTGGTATTATTTAAAAATGTTTAACTTAATTATAAAATTATATATAAGAAAACATTTTATGGAAAGTTTTCGCAAGTTCTCAGTCTTCTACGTCAAACGGTTTCTGCAACATATTGATGGATTCGTGGATTATCTTAAGTGTTATAAGCAATTGAAGTGAATTCCTATAGTCGCTATGAAAAAGTCCGTGGTTTAATTCTAATTAACGTAATTATATCATGTATTAAGCGTAAAGATCTCATAGAGAAAAATATGTATTTCTTAATACAATCGCTGATCGCACCGTATTAATGGTATTTTGGAGATACATTCTCCCCTACTACATTAAATGTGGATTATCAAATTTGAAATTTGTATTTAAATTTATCATAACAACTAAATTCCAAGAATTACACAACTATTTCTTAATGAAATATTTGGTTCCTTTGCCGCTGTTTAGCTAAAACTTTTTCCAAGCAATACCAAAAACCATTGGTTCCATCGAGCATTTTAAATCACAGATAGATAAGTACGAATTCCCATCAGGAGATTACGTGGATATTTTCTTGTCAGCTAAGTGATGCCCGTATTGCTACTCCACGTGAACTGAACGTCCAACTTTGAGTGGATTTATTACGATTCATTTTCAATGCAATTTTCTTTTTTGAATCAATTTAGATTCAATACAAAGTGGAGTGACATTATAGTGAAATACGGACTAAATTTTTAAGTCACAAGTGAATTGTACAATCCGTTTTTTGTCCCTAGGCGTTTCACAAAACGTGCCGTTTTCTAAAAATGTAGACAAGTGGCCTAAGTATACTAAGTGGTGAACACAGAATAAGTGTATTAAATTTCCAAAATTGTTATGTTCTAAAATGCGGTTATAGAATCAGGTCAGCGTTTTGTTACACTGGTCAAACTAATCACCACAGTAAATAATAAACCTACTGAATATTTTTCGGGTTGGAATTACGACTTGAAGAAGCTAACACTACCATTTTTAATCAGAAGTAATGATAACAAGGTCCGGTATATATCCTACGGTTAGACCTTATATTCCACTTAAAAATGTAAATACAAGTGGTTAATTTCCTTGAACATTATAAACTACTTTTATGAATAATATTTTAATTCAGATTTTAAATATGAAATTAATAATTATTAAACTAACTCAACCATATGAATAAACATGTGTTTTTAAATATTGAATATATTTGGCGTTAATTTTGTAGAAATTCGTTATTCACAATTAAATGAAACTACGTGATGTAGTATTATTTCCACTTTCTTTAATTTCTTTACCTCGACCTAGGTTTCGTTGTATTACAACATCTTCTGGTGGGATATTAGCAAAGATCTTCTATCTTATATAGCATCTTTGCTAATATCCCACCTGAAGATGTTGTAGTGCAACGAAACCTAGGTCGTGGTAAAGAAATTAAAGAAAGTAGAAATAATACATCACGTAGTTTCATTTAAATGTGTTTTTAAGCTAGTTACGTGTTTAAAATTGGAAATTTAATTTTCCTGGCACACGAGGACACCGAACGCTATTTCCAAGTAAGACCCTATTTTTGATCGTTACGATTTTACGTTATGGGTAAATTGTTGTGAACGAGTATTCAAATAACTGCTAAGCCTGTCTTCAATATATTTTTTTCCCTTGGACTTTTTTGATAGGTAACATTATTTTCTTGATTTTTCAAATGTCCTATCCAATATTGATTTTTTTATTTACTTTTTACTTTTTTTAAATATACATCATGTAGAACAAATTCAGTTAACAGATGCGTATTCTATCAGATGAAAAGAAGCCAGTATTCACTGTGATAACATAAAGGAAACGAAAAGGAAAAAAACTAAAGACCACTTGTTTATGATAGAAGCTAGTGATATTAATCAAGGCTGTATATTAGGTCCTATAGACGTATTTAAATTGAAACAACAATTAAGGTTAAGCGTGGACTCGATAAATTTATATATTTACAATAAAACCTGTAGTTTCTTCACATCTAGCCAAATTGATAATATTAAAATCGGCATTTGTCATTGAAGCTTCATCTGATTCTGCTATTTGCCCTTTTGTTTATTTCTTTCAAGTGCACCGTCAATCTATAATATAGGGAGGGTAAAATGTTCGAAAACAATGCTCATCTCTTTATTTCATTTAATAAAAAGCCTCCAGCCGAAGTCACAAACCGAAGGAATTTTAATTAAAAATGCTTTTTATTTGGTTATAGGATTTGTATTTATTAAAGAAAATTTTATATCATACAGATACATCCATGGTCACATTTTTAAAGGAGTATTGATTATGAAATTCATTATAATTGAAATATTAATAGATCGCTATCCTAACGTAAATTGTTATTAAGCATAAAAACAATTCATTTATTACGTCCTGTTGCGACTCTATTTATGTATGTTAATATCCACTACATCATTTAACATTTTCCGAACTTAAGTGTATTTGTATTATGTATGCGAATGAATTTTTTCAGTTTCCTAAGAATAACACAGTTTTGAAAGAAATATTACAATTTCTAAAACAACATATGTTGAATGGAGTAAAAGGTATATAATTTTTTTTCGATAAAGGGAATATGTCAAATCAATATGATTTCCATATAATGATTATTCATATTTAAATGTTCTATCGAACGTTGTAAACTGCAAAAATATTCATTTCTAACAAACACACGAGCGGGTATGTCCACAAAACTTTTTATTCGTGTAAACTGTGTAATGGTTAATCACAGATGTTCGTATATTTATATTATTAGTTAAGTTGTTATTTGTCTAGTTTATAGCTGGTTTTTAGGGTTCCCTGTCTCAAAAATAATCCTTATAAGATTACTTATGTGATCGTTAAGCTATCTGTCTCTGTGCCGTTTTTCTTAAAAAAGATATGACATGGAAACTTTCAAATAAAATGGTGATGAAGTTTACTAACCGACGTATATCTTAATAAATAGCAATGAAAAATGTTCATGAAGAAATTTTAGAGAGGGTAAATAAGGTATCCGATTTTTTTTTAATTTCTTCAATTGTATGGGAAATAATTTGAAAGAGCGACATTTTCAGAAATTTGAATGGATGGTTCCATGGACATTGTTCAAAACCCCGACAAAAATATTTTTCCTACCAAAACTATTTCCGAAATTGCTCAAGTTAAAATAATGAGACAAACAGCATTACCAGTGGTGATTATATTGGATTTTGTGGTGTTTGAGACATTCAGGATATTTTTGTACCTGTAGAAAATATACTATACAATATATTTTTACGGAGAAAAATATTATTAAAATATGTAAATATTTTGTAGTATTGCAAACATAATATACCTTTAAATGTATATGTATGTCGAAGTGTATACCGAACATACGTAGTGAGAAACGTACTCATGCTTAAGAGGTACATTAGAAACAAAAATGAAATTAATTCATTTCTGAACAAAAAATGAAATATTGGACGATTTATGTATAATTAGATTCGCATAAGTTATTTTTAAACAATTATACATTTTTGCTTTTATCTATAAAATTATATTTCAGCAATGGTTTGTCTCTAACTTGTAAAACTCTTTATTTTAAGCTATGAAGTTGGAAAGTTTTAGCCAGAACTTCCTCCTAGGACGAAATTTCTAGCGATGTACCCTGTTATTATTATCGAAATATTTTCGGTTTAAAAAAAAATGCAGAGAAATACCTATAGGAATTTGAACTTACACGTGGTGCTAAGATCGAGATATTATTATTATTATTTTAAATTTATTATCATTTATTTTAATTTCTGATAGTTACAGGAAAAAAAACTAATCATTACGCTTTTGTGAACTTTAATTAGCATGACTAAGTTTTACTATAATAGACGACAAAAAAATTTGATTTCAAGTACTTTATTCTCAATCATTAGAAATAATCACATATTGGTGTAACCACGATAACGTAATTGGGTAATTGGACCTGTTGGGAAAATGAAGAAAATCGATATGTTCTAGGCATCAATATTAAAAAAAAGAAAAGATCATTATGTGAGCTTATGAAACTTTCCGTTACAGAAAGTGCGAGTTTTCCCATAAATTAGGGTATGAAAACTTGCCATTGAACTGGCACTGGACTGGCAGTCTCTGGCATTAGATAATCTACATACAATAATTCTGAACGATTTTTGCCATATGCGCTTAACGTTCATTAAAAGTCAATCATGAATCATATATGATTTCTAGATCAATTACTTTAATAAGTCCACTCGAGAGAAGCGCGCGCCCGATAAAAACTTACTTTTGAATATTTGCTTTAGTTTATTCGAAAGTTTTATTCGAGAACACCATTGACATCAGGTTTCATCAACTCGCTTTTTACTATACCTTTAAAACTGAGAATGTTTTTTTACCCCTCGCAAATGGCAGCCGGTGACTTGTTTTATCAGAAGAGTAGATATTATATAGGCTAGCGATATTATTTAGTAGAATATTGATCAGGAAACGTCCCATATTGGAACGCTGGTTTACTTATTATCCCGAGGAATAGTGATCGACTCAAAAATGAAATTATTACTTGCACGTATAGTCCTCTCTTTGCAACACATGAAAAGACACTAACTTAATAAATAAAATCCGACTTCGTTAAGGTATTTTGATAGGATGTTATTATCATGCGATCCAAAGCTCTCTATTACTCATTCATATATATTTATTTTTATAAATTATATAATCACAGAACTATATATAATCGAGCCTCTATCGACATATACTTTTTATTAATATGCAATGTTTACCAAATGTCTCATAAACAAGTCACTTCAATCGGGTTTACCCTCTAATATACACAAACCTCTTACGCAACTCTGGATTTTATCAGTTACAATGCAAAGTAATCATGATTTTTACCAATAACAATGTTAAACGGCTCTTTGGTTATTTATTTCGCCCATAATCTATCTTCATAGTTTGACATAAAATGAATATGCCCTTCTTACTAGTCGTGTATTAGATACAGAGCTGTTTGATATTAGAGGAGTTCATACATCGGCTGGCGAATGATTTATGATGTTAAATTATGCCGTCGATATTGGTGGGAAAACCAGGGCTAGGTCGCTGTACGTAGGTAAATAAATATTATAATATTTTAACCGTTAAGGGAAAACAAACTGTTTATAGAATGCAACTAAATGCTCCGCTTATGTGCAAGCATATGTTTTTTGACGAATATCAAAAACCATATATTCATATATAACCATAATCTTAAGTCAACATATTTTTTTTGCAAAACTTGTGTACATGACATTAATTATCTCGTTGCAGATATTCACATAATTTTTCCTTACGTTTTGGTAAAATTTACCAACTTTCTGAACTTTTTAATGCTTCCTTAATTTCTATTGTGGATTCCTCATTCATTTTTGAACCTAACAAAAAACGGCATGTTATAAATATTAAAAATATACTCTTTAGGCTTTTTTTACCTAAGTCTCAACTTAGCTTATTTTTTTATTATTCCTTATATTTCTCTCTTTTATTATTTTTTAAAGTATTTAAAAGCGTATATACTTTGTTTCAGGCCCGTGCTTTTCCTGTACATATATATATATATATATATATCTATATATATATATATATATACACATATATATATATATCTATATATATATATATATATACATATATATATATATATATATATATATATATATATACATATATATATATATATATATATACATATACATATACATATATACAGGCTGTCAATGATACATAAAAAATATCAGTGATATAGGGGGTTATTTCATTTACGAAACAATACAATACATACAAGGGCTAATATTTTTCGAAATATGATTTTAAAATGTTTGTTACTGCGCATGAAAAAATAAAATTTATTGGGTATTTTTACTATTTCTGCTTTTTTGTTGTCCAAGATCTTCATGAGATTATTCCATTCGCAAATATTCAGATTTTTATGTTGCCAATAATAACAATGAAACAAAGTGAAATTTCATCTCAAAAACATGTCAGAAACCTTTCATTCAATAAAATAAATCGACTAGCCCTATTTATTAAAATAAGAAGTGAATCTAGATGTCAATAAAAGAATATATAAGAAAGAATATATAAAAATAGAAGATAACATAGCATAATACACATAAAATTACTAGCTGCTAGGATGAAACGCTGAAGTTCTGATTCGAGAATAAAACAAAAGTTTACAATAAAACTTTAAAGCCAATCTGTATTCAAATACAACGTGTCATTCATGACCGTATTGAAATATAATGTGTCATTGCAACGATTCATTATTAGACATCACTGGTGGTCCTTCCTAAACGACTCTGAGGCAGCGCCCTTGTATCAAAACATAAAAAAAGGAACGACTATTTTTTTTTTCATTCAGCCATATGTAAATCTAAGAACAAATTTTATTTATTTTTTTTAAATTGACGTTTAAAGCCAATCAGATAAAATTAAATTGACCAAAAATGCATGTTGAAAAGGAATGCAAATGTTGCAAACAATAATAATTTACGCAACAGACAGCATACGGTACATGTAGATTTTTTTTGTACATGCGTTATTCTCTATATTGTAGCAGGCTACGTAAAGATTGCACTTCCCTAGACCCCAGGTCTTCTATATAAAATTAAATAAAAGAGATGTTCGTAAAAGAAATATTTTTTCGAGTGTGTTTTTCTACGCCTAAAAATATTATTATAACAATAATATTTATTTATATTACTAAATATTTTTTGTCTAAAATTTTTTGCGCAAAATTGTATATCCTTAAGTGTTTAAGTTAATTAAATTAAAAGTAATCGACGCTAAATGAAAAAAAAATATGGATCTATTCCGAGCACACGTATAAACGATGACAATTTCCGAATAGCGTCGCAACACGGTGTGCAAAAGATAAAAAAAGAAATCTGTCTTCCTTTCTCCCTCATACTCGCTAGTTATTATTGAATCCTAATAATATATGTATAAGTTCAATGGCCATTTATCAAAATGTTTCTTAATGAGTTCAGTATTCAGTTTAAAATATCAAAAGCAATGAATTATTGTCGTGTTCTAGAAAAGTGGTTTTGAAGTATTTTCGGCTTCTTCAATTCGTTTGCAGATAGTGCAAAATTGTTAAGTGAAATATAAAAATTTGACGCATCGTTTTAAAATGTTTGTAACAATCGTGTATTTTTAGTCGCAACAAGTTAAGGCTTTCTTGTTTTTCTTGTTTAATTTATTTTAGTTCTGATATATAGTTACTGATCTCAAACATTTAAACAAAAAAGTAAAAAATACTAATTAGATAAAATACTTATTAATTTATGTTACGATAAATGAAATGTCATTAATGTGGCATCATTTGGTAAAAACTATATTCGAATGACTATATTTGAATATTGCAATTAGATAATTTACCGACATCTGTTTTTCGATAAAATTCTGAGGCAGGTTTAAAATTATATGATATTATTGTTTAAATTTTTTTATAGAAAGTGGATAGTTGTTTAGTAGTAGTGCTATTGAAAAATATTGACTGACAGCGAATTTTAAAACAGTAAGTAGTTTTACAGAGTGTTGATGCTCTCGAACGGTGAAAGCATATAACAATATATATATATATATATATATATATATATATATATATATATATATATATATATATATGCTTTCACTGGTCGAGCGCAACACGTCATACTCATAGTCACAGATATACTATTAATACTCTTATTAGCATATCGACGACGCGAAACCATAAGATGTTCCCGTACCAAAAACCGCTCAACGCGCCTAAAGAAGTTTTCAGTTCAAAAAATCTATCCACCAAATTTCATATTTCTAAGACCATTTGTTGTATCTGTGTGAATATATTAGTCAGTCATTCAGAAACGTGGGATATATATATATATATATATATATATATATATATATATATATATATATGAATATAGGTATATCATACTATGAATCTGACGCAACACAACAATTGTGAGTTGCGTCAGATTGTCAGTTGTTTATACAACTCTCAATTTTTAAAAATGTACTAACATCTTTAAACTGCGTTGTCCACAGAGAGAAGCATAGGTAAGGAGCCGCGCGCGATGCAGAGCACGGTGATGCTGGTTTGCAAGGGACTGCTGGCGCCCTAAAACACCTTTCTCGATACTATTGCCACGCGCTATGACGACACACGTAAGTTTACTATTACTTTTCATAATTTAACCAATGTGTTGTTATACGTATAATAAAACTATAGAATTGGCCTATATTTACATTGAAGATATTTGCAATAAATTATTTAGACACATAATAAAAGTAATAGAAAACAATATTGTTTTTGAAACTTCTGTCTCTTCGTCTGCTTTTGTGTTTATTTGCTACGAGTAAATTCAAATGAAATTTTTCTAAAAAAACATAATGTTTAAAGTAATATTTAGTTTTTATTTCATGGGGATTGGTTCATTCGATCAAATGATATGCGTAAATAATACTTACAGGAAATCGTTTACATTGCGTTAGTACAACAACAACAAAGAAGTACCTAGCAACCAGACGCGTACTTACAAAAATATAGGGCTATCTTTATAGATCAATAGACGACGCTACGTGTATTTTAGATCACGTAATGAAATTGTCCACCAATGGGCATGAACAGAGGCAAAGTATGGAATGTTGCAGTTGGGATAGGCAAACTGAATGCGGACAGACGATTGAAGGTAGACGTAGCTGTTGGTCGTCTTTTGCTCGTAAAATTTTTCGAAATTTTAAATATTTGACTAAGCTCGCTTTGTTCCTGAATTAATTTAACATTTGAATGGGTTGTTAATATTTGTAATTTAATTACCCTTGTGCGTTTAGTACTAGAATATATAAATTTAATTGTTACGAACTTTATTGCCTATTCATATACCGAATAGTAAAGTTAGTTTGCTTCTTTATTAAAGGTCTAACAAAAATATAGTTTTGTAATGTTTGTCCCTTTACCTGGGAATCTGCTTATTTTTTTGCGCATCACATAAGACAGGCTCATTATCACTTTTTGAGAACTTTAATGATTTGCTTCGATTATAACTAGAAGTAGGTTATTATCTTGAACTCACATCCCGAGTTAAATCTGATAATATTCAAAATATATATCTTAATATCATTGTTACAAGTTTTAATGATTCACATGAGTCACCGTACGATTCTTCGTGTGCCAACAATTTTTACATTCGTCATATTGCGTAATATTATCTCAAGTCCTAATACTATATTGCATCATCGTTGCTTGGCATTACTATATCTTTTACAAAATATAGCTATCCGTTTAATAACGATGATATCGATCATATAGCTGTTTCCGTAAAACACAGCCAGCGTACAGTGATTAATATCTCCGTAAACATCAAATTTACTTTTTAAATATCTCGCATTCTTTTGAGCTAATTTAACTGTTTCTGCAAGTTATGGCAACGTTAATATCTTCAACCATCATGATTCATTTAACACATATTCACAATCTTAAGCCTACATATGTACATTAATCCTTGCAAGTAGATATTTAGATGGAGATCGCTATTAATATGTGGCAAATTTTTTTTTGAAAAATTCAGTGTTCCTCCAATTATACATGAAGATCTCATCGATTGTATTAACATTGAAGTTGCTTAAAATGAAATCAGTATCAATTTACTTTTTTTACTATTAAGTTCCGTTTGTGAATTTTTATGTAAATTAGAGTGAATATAAATTAAAATTAAAAGAAAATTTAAATGTAAATGCAAGGATTCCATTATAAATTTCCATCAATATTTTTCTCAACGATGCCAAGACATTGACAACAAGATAAATATATTTTATCTTTTTATAGGCTTTATGCCAGTTCTTACTTATTTTTGGGGTTACGAAATCAAACATGGAACCTTATAATTTCGTCATGTCATGAATTTTTCAAGTAATACTTGAGATAAAGATCTTAATTAATATGTGATAATGACTCTTTGTATTTTTCAAGTTGCCTGCCCTCATTAGGTAGTAGGGGATAGAAAACAATTTCTAGCGTTTTATTATTTTGTGGGGTATTGTAAAAAAGAACTTCTAAAACAAAGTTTAGGTTTTATTTTTCACTTTTTAACCTAGTTTACGAAATATTAAAATTAAAAATTGTTTACAATCTACATATCAAATCCACACTCATTTCAAAAATAGATTTTGTTTACCTACTTTCAGATTATTTCGAGTAATCCAAATTCATTAGTTTTGGAACTGTCAAAAAATTAAATTACACAGAAACAACGCAGATGGAAATTACTGGACAACTAAACTTGCTAGTGTAATTAATATAAATTAATGTGACGTATGATTTTATCTTATATGTGTATATGTATAGTTTGATATTTTGTGAAATTACCGCGATACCTTAATTTAAGTTTATCCCGGCACGCACTTGACCAATTTTCAAAGTAAACGGATTAATACAGTGACTTGTGCATTTATTGCATTCATTCGTTTACGTACTTAAAATATGTGAATTACAAAAAAGCTGTAGGTATTGAATCTTCACAAAAAAAATTAAAATTTTCTAAAATAATTACAGCTTAGTCTCATATAGTTTAGTGAATTTGTACTTAATAGATAATGTGAAAATTTATTTCTCTATAGAATTTTAAGTCTACTTATGGTTTATATTTACGTTCCCCTTTTCTTGTATTTTAAAAGTTACATCCACATCGATCATATTTTAATTACGATACTCATAGGAGAATAAAAATAATTTTTTACATGAATGTATTATCTTTTCTTAGACCAAAAATATATCCCTTAAAGTATTATCTTTCTTTATATCAAAAGTTTATCACTTTCTTTCATTCTTTTTACGTATTGTAATCTAAACAAGTCCACCCCTATAATATAAATGTCTAATAAATTTATGAAGCTTTTTCAGGGAATTTTCTGAACCTTTAATGCACGAATTTATACGCTTAATTTTGAGGTAAATTAATCTTGTTAGCTACAAAATATTTTCTCTTTTTTTTATAAATCATAAATTTTAACTGTCAGATTCGTTCCTGAATTTTAAACAACCCGCAATACAATAAAATTATTTCAAAGTTAATTTTACATTATTGAAACGAAAAATTTAACATATGCAATATTGCTGTATTATGGATATATACATATGCAAATATGCTGGACTACAGAAAAGTAGTTATCTTTCAACTAAAACTTTATTCTGTTTTACAACATATTCATTTTTACTAAAACAAAACCTTTATAGCTTAGAAAGTTGCTCTAATCATCAACGTTATTTGGTTTTATGATGCAAATTCAGTCTATTAAAAATGTTCTAAATAATTCACTGATGTGTGTCAAAATTATGTTTAAATTTTCACTTTTTAGGACCTTAAAACAAAAACGGAAGCCCTATAAGATCACTCACATGTCCAACAATCCGTGTGTCATAGTCATTTTCCTCAGAAACTGCTTGACGTAGAGACTTAAAATTTAGCATAATAATAAAGGATATTAACCGGCACATATCTCAATAGCAAACGTTCAAATTTTTTTTGTGAAAATTTTAGATGGAAAAAATTAAGTATTCGACAAAGGTTATTAAAGTACCATTTAGTTTGGGATATCGTTCGAAAGGTCATAAGGCTTTCATAGATATTAAACCTAACAGGCTCTTTGAAAACCTACGGGAAAATTGTGGGAAAACTGTAACGGTAATTCTGGATGTCATATTTTTTAAATTATTCACGATAATATACGAGGAACATATTCATTTTTGTTAGAAATTATTAAATACTTATTGCAATGGGAAGTCGATATTTATTACTATTCAAAAAAAACTAACCAACTACTGAAGTTGGTTCATCAAACCGATAGCAGGAGAAAATAAAGTAAAAGGGTGGGTAAATGTAATGATGCAATAAATTGTATCGAAGATCTTAATCATAACATCAGAAAACGGGTGGTTTTCTCTTAATATAACCATGTGGCTACTTCGAAACGAAATCGTTGATGATAAATATTATTGGGTCTTCTTGGACATTACTTATTGTATTTATCTCTCATAATCCTTTGCCCTTTTCACTTCGATATGATGAATAGCTTTAATAGAGTTCCTTTACTTCATCTCCCATAGTGCTGCTCAATTTAATCTAAATGCGTGATTTTTATTTTTCTCTAATTTAATTTCCTTCGTAAACAGGTTTTGTTAAGCTTTACTCTTTATATGTTATCCAAAATTACTCTCAATTTACGTTTCACTGCATGATACTTTCATTATCTCATCTGTTTACGTAAGGTCTACATATTTATAAATACTTCTGGGTTGTATAATTTCCACCAAATTTTACCATCTTATTATTATAAGGTAGAACTGATATTACATCAACATACTCCTTGTTGATATGTTAACATTATATGTACACTGATATTTTATATTTTCAATTTCGTTTATATCACATATCTTCATTCCATGTTTGACGTAACTAGTAACCACGCTAGTAATTATGTTTTTAATTATTTATTTTTATAAATATCGACTTGCGTCTAAAAAGAAATGAATTCATGAGGCAATCGCGATTGAAAATTTGTGTCTGAATTTATAGTTTTTTTTCCTTTTATAATTTTTTTTTAAATTTAAAATTGAGATTTTTCACTAAATTACTGTTCCAATTACCACGTAGAGTTGGTTTGAAACTTTAAGTCCCACAAATTTAAACTAATAAATTTTCCTAAAGAATATTTTTGATTGATTAGACCGACAGGAAGACTTGGTAAAAATAATTATATGCCCATTTCTGTACATTTCCTATTAGTTAAGGAAGCGAAGCTTCATTAAATATAATCCAACTGATACAGAAAATAAAGTGAATTTATTTGACATTTATTATCATTATCAACTTTATGTGACATTTATACATTTGAATTTATGTGAAATTTATGTATTTTTTCAATATCTGATAAATAAATATTTTTGCGCAACTTAGGTAAATTGAAAAATACAGAATTCACATTTCAGTTACCAGCTATTATGAAGAGAATCTCTATGCTAGTGCTGTAGTGCTTGCATATTTACTTTGGTAAGTGCAGAACCGCAGGACAGATTCTGATGAAAAGTTAACTACATAATTGTTTTTTACATTCACACATTTTTTCTACAATTCAAACAGTTATATTATTTTTAAAGTATATTACATATTGTAATAATTGTGAGCAGTATAATTACGATAACGCATACGATTTTATTCCTATTTTTAAAATAGTTATCAAATTTCCTACTAACTTAGATAGCCAACTATGAGACCAAGCCAGATATGGATCTAATCTTTATCTGAATTATTATTGAATATATTTGGCGTTAATTTTGTAGAAATTCATTATTCACAATTAAATGAAACTACGTGACGTAGTATTATTTCTACTTTCTTTAAATTATCCTAGGTTTCGTTGTATTACAACATCTTCAGGTTGGGCTCTTAGCAAAGATTAATATTAATTTTTTACTCATATCTGCAAAAGTCATATAATTACAATTTTATATGCGAGGCAATAATATTCATTAATAGTTTCAAAATATTTAGTTAATTGGATTCGCAAAAATATTTCGAAAAATAATTAAATTATGAGAAGTTAAAATTTTATTCATAAAAAATAGAAAAAAATCGTATTGCAACTTCCAAAATTTCATCATCCTGATTCTATTGACCTTTACAAATCGGCTTCGTTTATATAATATTTCAAACTGATGTTTAATTTTTTATTCAAGTCTATGAAAATATTTACGACCAGAGATTCAATAAAGTTCATTATATTTATTCAATCTAATACATTTTCCATCAAGGATTGAATCTGGTACTCTATATAATTGAATACTTTCACAATTCTACGATTTACGTACTAAATATGTAAAGCGAAATAGCATTTCCCATTCCATGCAAACATTTCATAAGAATTCTACATAAGATTCTGAAAAAGAATTTACTAGAGTGAGAGCAACGTTTACATTGACAAATTGTACTAACTCACTTAGTAAGTTCACTTTTTTGAATCACAAATATTGGAGAAGTCATACAAAAAAGGCCTACATGGCCTATGAGTTTTTTTGCTTATTACGGTAAGCAAATCGTAAATATAATCTACTATTACGTTTTGAAGGAAAAATAGTGTAATAGAAAAGTTTACTTCATTCTTTTGTAAAAATCGTTTGTAGAATATTCAGATGTAATATTAATTTTGCAATAAAATTACTGAACTTCGCTCGACCTAGAATATATTCGTCAAGCAGCATCCATACCTTCTCATGTTCATTTAAGATCTAAGATCTTAGCTCTTTAATATATACCGACATTTCAATCCCAGCTATACCTAAACTAGGTTATAGTACATTCAGGAGTTGTAAGTAGCAGTAAAATCTCCTTGAGTAAGCCTTCCAAGAAATTCCCTAACATATACACATAACATACATATCTCAGTGGTAACATACCACCGAGATGGCACAATTGAAATACTTAACCTGTTGGATCTATAAATAAAAAATTGGTCCAGCTTGAGTTTGGCTCAAGTATTAAATATTCCTTACCTCGTTTACATTGAAATTAATTTATCTATCGTAAGTCATCACGAATATACACTTGCTAGTGCAAAAACTTTTTAACAGTACTTAATATAATTAAGTACGGCAGACATGAAAATTATGATTATTTCAAAAACTATATCATTCAGAATCATAATTATAGTTTTTCTAAAACCATCATGTAGGCTTTTAAAAAACTCTGTTTTTCATAAATTAAGGCTAAGTAGTACAGGAAATAAGAAAGGGGTGGTATTTATTTTCTCCGAAGACATACTACCTAAAATTATAAAGGAAATACGAGACCTTTGTAAAAACTCCTTTCAAATAATGCCTTAATTATTTCCATCCTGCTTAAAATGTTATATCAATATATTGAATATTAATTATTGGGATATATGCGATTTAATATACTTTATTACTATGCTAAATTTCAAGTTCCCACATCTGGTGATTTCTGAAAAAAACGTCTATGACAGACAGATACGTCAGTGATGTTATAAGGGTTTTTGTTTTCGAGTTACGGAATTCTAAAAGGTTGATAAACGTCACCCAGATGGAACAACAACGAGATGAATAATGATATCATTTAAAATTAAAAATATTATCTCGAAATATTATATTATAAATTAATTACAAAAGGTTTTTTTAAGGCCCTAGCCTGATATTGATGATAAATTCTTTTTCACAAAATTCTATGCATAATTTGATCACATCATACAAAAATTATCACATTTTCACTTTCACTGGACATTTTCTGCTTCTTGCTCTAATCTATTTTTCTAATTATATATTCTCTGGATTTAATATTAAAGAGTACGTGAGACCGTACATGTCTAACTTTTGTAATGACACCCCCCTCCCCCCCAAGTACCGGAAATATGGCAGAGGATATAGAAATTCAAACTCATCATCATAAAAAACGGTAACAATATTAAGCTCCATTTTTCTTGATATAACAACGTTCTTTACACTTGCACCTTTGCCGTCAACCGCTCTTTCATTTATTCCACGGGTACGAACTCACACATTTCTTAATTACAATTTCTTACTATAACAATTTTTCATTATATTACATTATTTTACTTTGTATTTTCTGTACCGTGCGCCATAATTATATAACATTTTAAGACATAAATTGGAATACAATAAATTCGGCAAACATTACAGCATCAACATCGCTAAATATCGATGCCGTAACGCTTACAAATTCGTCTCGCGGCAAATCCATCTCTGTTTAACATCTTTCAAAACATACTCCGATTTATGTCGTATAATCCTAATTAAACTATGATACTTATTAACGTACATCTATTCTACGTCGATAACCAGATATACACAAGGATTTAGTCACCCAAAAAGGCTGTGTCGGTCGCAAGAATATGTTTATCATTCATGGGTATACTTAGAGCTTACGAGTAAACGACGCTTGTCAAATAGAAAGTATTTAGCCTACATCTCTATGATGTTATTACTGTGTACCTCATATTAATATTATATAATTATCAGTGACCAATTTGTGATAAATATAAAAAGTACAGTGTATATAAATACGAACTTGCATTAACAATTTTTGAAAAGTTTAAAGAAAATTAATAAACAAGGTTATATAAAATTTTGGAATATTTTATTTATTTCTTTAGAGACTTTATTTGCTTATTTTCTAATATAACTCAAAGGCTTGCGCTTCTAATGATATAATTTGCTAGATTAATAGTTAGATTTAATAATTACCAGTGCAATTTATATTTTACACACCTTATCATATTAAATTGTCTGACCAGTGTGATTAAAGATGCCCGCTACCTTAAGCAAGCGCATTAAAGTTTAACTTAAATAAATTATCAGAGGTAAATTATTATTATTATACTGGAGCTTAGTTGTTGCGTCGTCAGGTGGAAATAATTTATTTGAATGGAGTTCAGCTTTTACGATCACGTCCCAAACATTTCTTCTCATTGTATCTTATATACGCGGATTTATATGCTACAATGGGCGCTATATTTTTATTAAGTAATCTATTTATTTAATACATAGCTCATCACTTCACATTAAGGTATAGTTATATCTATGTATATCTGTAGTCTTTGTTATACCCGGTAAACGTATCAATTTATATTATGAAAGAGTTGAAATAAATTAGTCTACATATTTGTTTAGAAAACAATTTGGGAACTTTCCTCTCGTCTTTCGTCTTTATTTTATTATTAATGTGGTAATCTTCCATTAATTTGGTTTCAAATATTTATAATATTTTCTTTTTGGAATTAATTTCATTTCATATTACATTACTTAAATAAATTATTTTCGAACGTAAGTTCTTACAAATTCATCATTTAAATTTTCGGCTACAAAAGCAAATTGTAAATTTAATTCTTAAAATGGGATTTTGAGATAAACTATTTATTAGTTAATTTTAAATTTAATCCGCTTGCTTAAGGTAGCGGACATCCTTAATCGCGCTGGTCAGCAAAATTAAAAAGATAAGGACAAAGTTAACCCGAAATCTCAGCTTTAGTTCACTGCATAAAATATAAATTACACTGACTATTGTTAAATCTGACATATTACTATCCGCTAAATGCTAATATGCTACACTATCCGCTAAATGCTAAGAAAATAAGTAAATTATTTCACTCAAAGCTCATGCCTTTGAATTTTATTAGAAAAAAATAATTGTCAATAACATCGAAAGCTCGCCGATAATAACTCAATGTTCACATGCAAATTTATTCATGTAAATGTCACTTTTTTACAGGTATGCATTTCTTCTAAAATCAATTTTAGCTTATACATTGCGAACTATCGAAAACAGAAGAAAAGTCAGATACTTATATTTTTGAAAAGTATGCTTTTTAGAGTTCCATATCACAAAAGGAAAAAGGGAACCTTTATAGGAACACTTCATGATCCGTCTGTCGGTCTGTCAAGCACCTTTTTCTCTGGAACGTGTAGAAGTATCAACTTGAAATTAAAATAAAACACTAAGTTTATGTTCCCTTGGAGTTGCAAAAATCAGGCTTTTAAGTCAATGCAATCAAGAAGAATCCTAAAAATACAGCCATTTACGCCGTATATTTTAACACTCGCAAATAAATCAAAGCCTATAGGTTACGTCCAGTTGACCTAGAATCATAAAATTTGGGAAGAAGCATATCTCAGCAGGTCAATTTATAGTTATATCGGATGATAAAATTAAATAAAAATTAATAATAATAAATTAAATACCTGTGAAATATAAAGCAGGCAATAAATTTTCGTTAGGAAAAATTAAAATTATTTAAATGGTTAATAACATGGTTACTAAATCTCTAGGCCTTTATTTCTTATCAAGTTTATTCCCGTTCCATAAAATATATTATTAAACTTCATAAACAAACAAATCTTCATTGGCTAAGCTAACATTGTCTAAAACATTTAAACAACATTCTGAGCAAACTTTAATAATCTTGTTATAGATATTTTATGCTAATGACTAATATATATACCGTACTAAGTGATTTCATCCTCAATCAGTAAGTTTAGCTAACGATTTTGTTTATCATTGTGCTAAAAATAATAATACACCCAGCTTAGCATCGCTTTTCATGTAGAAAATCATGTCGGAGCTCATAGTGTATGGACTTTAAACTGTTTGACAATGTGTAAATTAAGTTAATTATTTAAGTTTACCTGTGATTATTAAATTCATAAGCAAAGCGGCTGAAAGTATTTTTATATTATTGAAATTGAGTTGTCCAGGATGTATATAATAAATATAAACTTAAAAGAATGTCACCTAATGTAATAAACTCATCCATTCTCCATAACATAATTTTATTCCATTATGATAATTTCTAGATGAAGTAAATACAAAAAAAAATAAATTACTACTACAATTAGTCGTTTAAATTGTGCCGGGTCACAAATATGAGTTTCTTGCTAATAAAAAGATTACCGAAAAACATGAAACACAGAGAAAAAGAGGGTCAAGTGCAAGTCTGAGTATCTTGTATATCCTATTTTGTATCGTTATATTATCGTAAAGCTTAGCAAGCAGGTATTTTAAAAATAAACAAAAAAGAATTATTGCACGTAAATGCACTTGTTACATTTACGTGTCGTACATGAAAATTCACTCTTGAAAAGATTTTTCCACCACTTTTTTCTTTTTAAATCAAAGAACACTTATAGAAAATAATATATTCAACATTCAAAATATTAGGCTGTTAACAAAAAGTTCAAAAAAATGTATCAAAAAAGTGCTTTTGTCACTGAAAAACGGTTGCTAAATGTAAAATTTCAATGATTTTTTACAAAACTTTAATCACGTTTTTAAACTTTCTTAATAATGAAGATTTTGTCCTTCAAAAAAATAAAAAAAGGAATAGATGAAACCCTTTTATGAGAGCCCATCTGTCTGTCGCCATTAACTTAGATATATTCATAAAGGATATTAATATGTAAATATCCCTAAAGAAAATAAGGAAAAAATATTAATATCGTTATTTTAGAAGGAAGATTATTTTTTAAATTCATATATTCTATTAGCTTAAAAAGTGGTTTATAAGAGTTTCAAACCGATTTATTTTAGAATTTTGTGTAAAGATTTTGCTCAAATGACAAAACAAATTTTTTTATGCTTCATTACCATATCAAATTTGAAATTTTCACAAACATTTCAAAAAAAATATTTAAAATGTTGCATAGTGGTGAAGTATATTAATTCACATTTAACATAATAGTTAATAATCATAAATATAAAAAAATAATTTTAGGAGCGGCCAGTAAAGAACTCGATTTTTAGGGTTTCGTACCTCAAAAGAAAAAAAAAGAAATCTTATAGGATCACTTCGTTGTCCATTCGGTTGTCTGTCTGCCTGTTTGTCAACCCTTTTTCTCAGAAACGCGTGGAAGTGTCAAGTTAAAATTAATATCAAATACTTAGGTTTACTGACCCTTGGAGCTGTAAAGATGTAAATGCTAGCTTCCGAGTCAATACAATCAAGAAGAAACCTGAAAATACGGCCATTTATGCTCCAAATTTTGACACTAGCAAATAAATCAAAATCTGATGGAATACTTCCCGTTGATCTATAATTGTGAAATTTGGCAAGAATCAAAATAGTGATATCGGATAAAAAAAATTTTATTTGTGGTTATATCAATATCGAAAATCGTTAATTTGTGGTGATATCACATAAAAAATATTTTTTAAATACGCGCTTATGAAAGGTACAGTAGGTAACATATTTTCGTTGTGAAAAATCAAACATTTTTAAGTGGCTTAATAGGAATATTATGTACAATTAAATTTTAATAAACGCCGAAATATGTACAGTATATTTGTAGTGCGAGTTCCACTCGTGCTTGACAGTTTTTTTTAATTTCCTATTATCAAGCGAGGTATGATTTTAACAAGCTATAAAATAAATCGAGGAATACGGAATGTACGTTTGCTCTTTATATATTCTCTTTCTATCTCGGAAACGGTTAATGTAAAATTTTATGGCAGAAATAGTGTTACTAGAAATGAGCCTAAAATTTACCGTAAAACTATAGCGATGTTTTTTGTTTGCACAAGTGTGCAGGGATTCGGTTTGTGTGAGTTCTGCTTGTGCTTAATAAATCATTGTTTTTTTAAATTTTGATGCTAATATTTCATAATTTATGTTTTTAAACATTTTATGACGAAAAATCCTAATTAAACTGAAAAAGTATAATAAACGATTTATCGCATAAATATAATTTGTGTGGAAAAATTTATTATGTTGATTTTTATTAGATAAACCGTGAAAGATCTTCACAAATGCCCAAAACAAGGTTTAATATATATTTACTTTCAATTAAATAAAGCCAATTTGTTTCCCCTTTTTTTTGTCCCTAGAAAATATATAAAGTACGTAATTCTTGTGTTGAAATAAAATTCTAAATTATAATTTCTAGAAAGTTGTCTTTTAGTGACAGTTATAGTGTAGTCAATACTCCACCACTTTTAATTTTATGTTATCTATTATTTATATAGGTAAAATACATCTCTGACAGATAATGGAACCTTTTTTTTAAGAATATCCTTCTTCCACGTCACATTACATTTCACATTAACATCTCAGATGGCAACAAAATTCGGCCAAGTAAAACTTTTTTCGCCCTTTCGTACAAACATTTCCAAATAAACGAATATTGCTTTTACCAAAGTAAATTTGGGAAATAGTTTTCTCTAGGGCAAAGGCGGAGAATGACATAATAATGATATTGTTTAGGTAAAGCTACATGGAGGCTAACTTTTCTGACCACTGACAAAGAAGAGGGTTGAATTTAGTATTATTCCCACGATACTTTAAGGCTGATGTCACTTTAGCAGAATAATTTTCAAACATTGAATATATTTGGCGTTAATTTTGTAGAAATTCATTATTTACAATTAAATGAAACTACGTGATGTAGTATTATTTCTGCTTTCTTTAATTTCTTTACCACGACCTAGGTTTCGTTGTATTACAACATCTTCAGGTTGGATATTAGCAAAGAATTCTTTGCTAAGTGAAATAATACTACATTACGTAGTTTCATTTAATTGTGGAGAATAATTTTCATTAGGATCAATGTTAGTAAATGTATTTTGTAAAATATTAGAACAAATATGACACCATTCCGTACAGGATACAAAGTTAATGTTTTAAATTTTCAACTCATAAAATCATATTTAGGAATAATGGATATTTGTCATAAAAAAATATATACTTAATAATAAAAGTATACTCATTTTTAAGAACAAAGGTTCGACGGATTTTCCTTCTGAAAATTTCAGTATTTCTCTACTTGAAAAAGGTAAAGTTAATATATTTCAGTACCATATGCATCCGTCGAAGACGTTGTGTTAATCTTGTATTAGTACAACGTAAGGAAAACAGATTTTTAAGTCGTTATCCTTATAAGTGTTTTATGAAAATATATATTTAAACTTTTACATGTTTCATGTGTAGTTTAATATTCTACAATAAATATTTTTATGATATCATAACTGAGTCATGAAAGAAATGGATTATGTAAAATTGGAAAAAAATGGCTTAGCGTATGGATACTCGCGCTACGATGTTTCCGTTTATACAATGTTTAAAGTCATAAATACACAAACACACACCCTCACACATACATACACACAAATACACATGAAGTTATATTTTTTATTTAATTATAATGATCTAGGTGAAATAGAGTATAATGATAACCAATATAACTTGCGTTTATATTACTCATATGTTCGATATTGTTTTGATCTTAATATCAGGTGTTTGTAAATTATACAGGATATTTTAACAGGGATAAAGAATTCCAGGTGCTTGGTGCTGAAAATGTTACTTAATTTTAGCAATTGATTGAAAAAGAAATTAGAAATATGTCCGTACAATGGAACTGGAAGAGATTTTTTTATTTAAAAAAAAATTATTCAGAGTTATTTCCAATAATTTTCTCTAAAACAAAATATTTTGTTTGATGTAAAAAATTATTTGGTGCCTTCCTTCTCTCCACCGCGTATGTTTGCATCTACAGAATTAAACTGAACAACGTTTTATATTGAATGTTTAGTGTTGAATCAAAGCGTCTAATAATAGGTTCGAATTTGAAGTGAACACATAAGTAGCATATAGGCAGATGGGTTGACGAACAGCCTAGCGATAGCGATAGTTTTCAGACTACATTCTTTCAGTAAAATTTTCTTAGAAATGAATTTATAACCAATTTAGTAATTCAAAGGCTAGGTTCTTTTCACATATATTAAAAGATGGAGGATCAAATTAAGGACATTATTCGGTTTTTGAACTGAGTTATTACAGGTTATCTAAAATGAGTTACATTTCAAATTAAATTAATGGATTTAACTACTAATTTTACGTTTCACATTTATCGATATACTTTCTCCATTATACACAACCCTTTTTTTCCCATTTACAAATGCACCTATATTATATAAAATTTTGCTGAATTCTCTTGTATTTTACTCGCTAGAATTATCTCTTAAAAAAACTAAAATCATAAATTAGTTCTTATGTTATGATCGCCTTGATGACAGTCTTTCCTTTAGTTAAAAAAATCAATCGTAGATTATTTACTATTACTTATTCAGAGATATAATTTCATCTGAAATATATTAATTGAGAAAAAATATTTAAACTCGTTAATATCATGATTGAACACAAAAATAACCGGTGAACTTAATTAATGACAGAGATAATTGTTTTTAATTATATTACATAACCTATATTTTGATGTAACTGTAGTACTACAAATTACCACATAAGACCAACGGATATTCTTATCCGAAATAAAATATACACGCATTATTCAAATGTCATGTGTGAACATTTATAAGAAATTGGTATGGATTAAATTTTTTTGTTTAATATAATAAGTTTAAATAGTAAAATTTTTTTATATTCCTTGTACATTAAAATTTCATACTTGTATGATTTCCATACATTTTTAGTTTTTTCTGATAAAGCTGAAATACTAAATAATCCCAAACTCACGTGCACTTTGTAACCAAATAAAGACAGTAAAAATGTTTTAACGTATTATTCCAATCACTAGAATCAATAAATTTTTGAACTAGGAATACAAACTGAATTTGTATTCCTAGTTCAAAAATTTATTGAGTTGCCAGGAGTTATTTTTGATTGAATACTTTGTTACTCCAATATATGCACATTGAAAGTTAATGCGAAATCGAATTTTGCGTTTTTATTTATTTTCTGAGGCAAGTTTTAACATAAGTGAAACATATAATATACATGATTATACCCACCAAATGCACCGATAAGAAAAGGATAATGAGGGTAAGAGTGTCTAAACGAGATTGATTTTGTCGCTAAACACATAAGCGGATGAAGGCTTTGATTACTATTGTTCACGTAATTGAAGGTTAAAAGTGATTAAGTTGTCGATCGCGTAACTATTAGTTACGAACCTTTTGTCATTTCATAATTAATAGGTAATTAAAGAAATATAGTTTATATCGTTTTAAACATTTTTACCGTATAACGTAAACGTAAATAATATAGATATTCCGAGCTAATTACCTAATACATTTTCTTACAACAGCTACTTAGAACAATTATTTTATAGTATTAAATAACCTCAACCGTGAATACTAATTGTCAAAATAAAGTATACAGTACCTATAAAACTTGATGTATTGTTTTTAATTTTAGTTACTATCATCCGAACGGTACGTGTTTAATACTTTAAAATTTCAACATTACGTACCTGAATACCGGGTGTTGAAGGAAAAAATTAATTAAAGATAAGATCTTCTTTAGAGTTAGGATCTAACTAAAATTTATATTTTTTCTAATATTTAAATTAAGGTACATAGCTTTAGCTGTTTTTAATTAAACGCCCAATGTACAGGCAGAATAACATTTGGCGTGGAATTATAACTTTATATTGTATCGGTTTTTATGCATAATTACGAAATTTTCTAGTCATCTGTTGTACCTAGAAACTATTGTGGTTTCTTTCAATTGAGAATAGAGAATTATATGACCGCACTTTAAACTATCAAACAATTCCATTGACTCTGCAATAACAAGCAATTCTTTATTCTGTACTGCGGAAATATATATTTTTAATTTTCAAATATATGATGTTTACATCAATTTATGTTTCCTGGTCTAATATAAAATCTATTTTTATAACAGTAACGCTGAATGAGAAAATCATGCTGACTAATAATATTAACAACGCAAAAATCAATAAGTCTCAATTTTAATTATCAAATACGCAGTTCATCTCCATGGAATATTGCATAAATGTTGTGAGTGTTACGGAAAGGAATTTAATTATTTTTCGTAATTCTGAACAAAAATTTAATAAATTATAAATTACTTTTGTTAAATACTTTTCGTTTTGGATAAAAGCGTAAACATAATTACATTAGAATATGAAAATTACAACAATAAATTGGATTAATTAAATCACGTCGATGTAATGTGACACAGCTTATAAAATCATATTTCATTCTGATTTTTCAATTCTGGACATATCAAACTGGTTAGTAATTTCCATCGCTAAGATATAATATTTTTACAAGGAAATATTCATTGATTACGTATCATTTCTTCACTTTTTCATACAGGCAAAACCGCTGGTCAAAGCAATTCTATTTGTAAAAGTATTGATGATACCGGGAAAAATACTAACTTGAACGTTAATATGAAATGAATAGATCTAGAGGGTTGGATAAATGAAATATATACACAAAATGACATCGCTTTTGCAATGATTTGAAATTTTTTTAGGCAATTAGACAAAAGTCATTCATTAAAAGCACCTTCTAACGAAGAATTGCTCATTTAAAATAAAAATTATTCTCAGACATCGATACTATGAGTTGGTTGACTATGACTAAACCATCAAAACCATATGATATTAACGTAAAAAGAAAATTTTAAACAAATCTGAGCTTTTAACTTTTCAATATGACTTATACCGTGCCAATGTAGAGTCATGCTGCTCGTAAAGACAAAGATATTATGCTTTACATTTTCTTCCAACTTTAGTGTTGCCTGTAAATATTAAACCGAAGATTAAGTGGGAAGATAAAAGGTAAAGTTAATTAAAAGCTTTTTTGTGTTATTATACATAAAGTTACTTATATCACCATTATTGTAGATTTAAGTGAAAAAGAATGATAAATGACAAAATAGAATGTTTATACACATATACATTTTATGACATGTATATCTGAGTTTTCTCATGCTTTGTCATTTAATATACCAGTTCAAAATTATCCTATTAAACTTCTGAAGTAACCTTTTTTAAGATATAATTAATTATAGTTTTTTGGTACTCCTATATAAAAGCTTTTATGATCTAACCATAACCCTTATATTTGTTTCCTTTTTTTAACGCCTTACATTCCACAATATCTTTTCTAATCAGTACATTCGGTTTCATATATATTTACTCTTATATTTTTTGCAATGAAACATTAATAATTTGCAATATCATGTTTCACCTTATCACATTTAAAAACTCCATCACGATTTTTAAATTATGGTTTTTAAACCATATTCAACATATTTTATACTTTTTATTAAAGTTCTGTGCTTTTTCTAATAATGTTATAAATGTGTTTTAATTTTTACTGGTATTATTTTATTATGGATGATACAATAAATTTTCTAATTTAAAATTAAAATTTTGTTTTGTTTTATGTTTGATTTGATAGATTGTGCCAATGGCTATGTATTTTAAATAAATACTGATAAGTGTGTAATTGATAAAAAACTGTCACTTTGTCCACAATTAATTTATTTGCAAGCTGACTAAGAAGATGTTCTATAATTCATTAATATGAAAGGTTTGTTGTAAATATTACCAGTTTATATAGTAGTTGAAACATGTTTCTGTAAAAAAATAATTTTCTCTTCGTTTGAGTCGCAACTTAGACACTGATTTTTCAGAAATAGTGGAAAATTTCCATAAAGTTCCTTAATATTTTCAATTTAACTCTAGTCATCAATCATCAAAATGTCTAAGAGATAGGTTTTTTATTACTGCATATGGATGGTATATGCAGTAATAAAAAACTTTTTTATGTAAATTAATTAAATCATTGGGTATGAACTCTGCCCATCGTATTTAGTCTGTAACCGTCAGAGAACAAGTACCTAGAAAAAGCTATTTCTGTCTTCAGCTCGTACACCGTGTAATTGAGTTTTACGGGCTTTTTCATTTAAGTTAAGAGGAAATTTTCACCGCAAGCTTTCTATTGTCGACGTTAGTCTAATACATTAATGTCCGCGCTGATGGACCGTGCACTTTCTTTTGATGCTCGGTTGCCGGTCATCTTATTGTTGTCCATGTTAGAAAAAAAGCGAATAAAAGGAAGCAGACATGAGTATTGCCGTGTCTTTTTTACTGATGATGTATTAAACATAATAGTCTTTATATTTTTCATTAGAAAACTGTGTGCCTACTTACCAATTCTATAAGAAACTTCCCTATTATAGTTATTTTATTCAAAAATAAAGCAGGCAAGCTGCGTTTACACTTTTTAATAATGTCGTAATATTTTTTTTTCCTATTGTCGGGAATATTAATTATTTATATTTTCGTGTTCATAAACCACTTATCTTTCAAGTACTATACGCTCTGCGGTATATCATGCTCCCTTGGTTTTGACAAGCACAGTTCATTATATCTATTTTCCTTTTCTAGTTTTTCAATGCATTACAGTGCAATAACTTTCATAATGAGTACATTCGGTTTCTTATGTATTTAATTTTCATATTTTTTACAATGAAACATTAATCATTTGTAGTTTCATGTTTCACCTCATTACATTTAAAAACGCAATCACGATTTTAAATGATAGTTTTTAAACTATGTTTAACAAATTTTGTAATTTTTATTAAAATTCCGTCTTTTTATTTTTTGTGTGTTGTTGATTTAAAGGGCAAATTTCAGCTGTGTCGATTTATTTATTTATATGTTAGATTATCAGAATACACAATTGCACGCGTGCTCGTACATAAGTACGCTCGCACACACGCACGTACTCATATATGCAAATGTATACAAATTGGATGAAGAAAAATAAGTACATACATACAAAGCTCGAACGCATGTATACATGAAAACACGCCTACCCGTACTAACATCTCTGACATATACATATTTTTTTTATTTCCGTGTTTTTAAATTTGGTCAGCGTAATATAATTTGCATAAAAAATTCGAGTTCAAATATTTGAACGATGGAGATTTTTTTGACACTTTTCGTCCCACGAAAGTAAAAAGAAAATGGTTCCTAAAATGGAAAATAAATATTTCTTGCTATTTTACAATATGTACTATGAAGGTAACCCTTCAAAACTGACGGTGACTTTCATTAGGTTTATGTACTTGTTTGGAGAAATATCCAAAGATATATTTTATTAGTAATTACTAGAAAAAGCATTTGATCATTTTTTTTAGATTCAGTATAGATAGTACGTTTGTTTAGTAAATGCTTGTTAGTGTGGATTATGTTCAAAATATGCTAATACACATGCTTAATTTGTTTGAAGTTATACTTTTTTAAGCGCGTTACGAAAAAAAGGTGGAATTTAAATTTTTTTTGTGAATAAAAATTGACAGTATGAAGTTGCTCACATAACAAAACCGGCTGGATAACGTTGCCCACTAAACATATATTTCCATGTCTGGAGTGAATGATACTAATGTATTTGTAAATATACATTACGTGTTTTGTATTCATACAAATATAAGTTCATTTTTACTTTTGAATAATATTTTTTTGGAATTGAAATTTAATAGTGGTCCATATAACAAAAAAAAAAAAATTTATTATGAATATTCGTGAGACAAATTAAGTTTTGATATGAATTTTCAGAATATCCGTTTATTCGCATTATCAATTAAAATTTATTTAGTTTGTTCTAGTAAATTTAACAATTCATTATATACACGTGTTTATAATAAATTGAATGCTGAATGGGAATTGAAAATTTTAAAATAATTGAATTTAATTAATAAATTTAAAGAAAAAATTAGAAGAATACGAAAATAATGAAAAATAATGTAATAATAATATTTATTATTAATATGATTATTTAATTATTAAATTATAATTCTTGTAATTCTAGATAGGAAAATCAACTTTTTTAATAATTTAAATGAGAAAATAAATAGTCATTTTTGAAATTATTTTAATTGATTGAATTTCGATTTTACCCACCGTATTTATAATTAGACTCTAGTCCTTTTATTATTATTTTTCCATTAATTATTGGCATGCTAAATAAACTTTTCTTGCATTATACCAAAGAAGTATAACGCGCGTACTTGTTTGTTATAAGTTATAATTCTTTGTTATAATGCAACTTGTTGTGTACTACTTTTTTCTATAAATTACAAATTTATTGTAAATTATAAATTACTCAATTAAATTTGTAAAATTTCAATAAAACTACTAGCAGAGGCACCCTTTCATGTCTCGATAAGAAAGTTTGCTCATATTTAATTAGTGAGAAGCCATTGAGTTAAATTCGTTTATGCAGTTTACGGAAAAAATGGGAAAAATCTTGCATTCTGTTGAAAAAAGGACGGAAATATCTCACATTTTCTTGTCATTTTGTCACTTGAGTGTTTAACATAAATTGTAAATCCCTCTAAATAATATTCAATGTATCTTCAATTCATATTTCTTTATTATTTTTATTTTATTGTATAACATCATATTCAGTTGAAAATAAATGCGTAAAATAGTTGTCAAATACAATCCAAAATTGTCGCCAATTTAGTGTTGAAGATAAGATAATTTTCGAAAAAAACTGTTGTAAAAATAAATTCACTATTTTGAATTCATAATTTTGAATATTTGATTTAGACAATAATGTAATCGTCCGACATAAATATTTTGGCTCTATATAACATCACAATTCAGCTGAAAGGAAATGCATAAAATATTTGCCGAACACAATCCTAAACTGTCACCAGTTTCGTGATTAGGGTGAAATAATTTTTGGCGAATACTTTAACGGTTGTTGTTATAACTAATGCATTATTTAAAATCCATCATTTTGAATCTTAAATTTCGGAATTAAAATAATCGTCCGACATATATCTTTTGGAGGAACATTACAATTCATTTGAAAAGAAATGCGTAACATAGTTGCTAATCACAATTCAAAAGCGTTATTTTGAATAAATTATTTTGAACCTTAAATTTTTGAAGTAGCGTAATCGTCTGACATAATGTTTTGTATGTATATAACAATACAATTAATTTGAAAAGAAATGCGTACAAGCCAAAACTGTCGCCCATTTAATGATTAGGGTCAGATAATTTTCAAAAAGATTTTGATGGCTATTTTGAAACAAATTCATAATTTCCAATTTTGTATTTCTGAAGCTATGTAATCGTCTGACATATATATTTTGGGTGCTACTATATTGATGTAAATATTTATTTGCTCCTGTATAAATGACCGCTTACTACTATGAGTCAGAAATAAAGATACCCATATAAAATACTAGTAAAAGATTTTGTGAATTTATTGAAATACACCGAATACAAAAATTATCCGGGTAACTTATTTAAGAGATAATATTGATTTACTTTAAATTAGATAAAATAAATAAACTAACTAAAATTTTTGTTACATATTTTGTGAATTTATTAAAACATACTGAATATAAATATTATTCGGGTAATCTATTTAAGAGGTAACATAGAATTAATTTCTTTTACTGAAATTCTTCTCTTGAAAATCACTAATAAGACTCAGAAATTAAGCTACTCATATTAAACTCTCATGAAACTACTCATATGAAACTCTCAGTGAGTCTGATATTGGGAAAATCAAAATGAAACCTAAAAATTTGTATGTGTTTTTAGAGCAATGATATAATAAAATGGATTTCAATAAAAAATTAATCGTGGTTTATTTTTCAAAATATTGATACAATATAATTACAGGGAGTTAAGGTATTAATTAGAGCGTAAAGAATTTTGATAGTGTTTGAAGTATGAAAAATATTAAAATTCATTTTCCTCTTATTTCAGAGCTACTTTATTTTTATGTACAATAATATCTTCTCTTTCTTTTTTTTGCCGCAAGGAATTATGTTTATATAAATATATATATATATATATATATATATATATATATATATATATATATATATAGAAGAAATGAAAGGATGATGAATTAGACTATATTAAAAAAATATTATTCATTTTTTTGGGTTAGCAATCATTTCGAGGTATGAATGGCTATAATGTACGGTTTTTATACAGCTGTTCATTTAGCAGTTTTATAAAAATCGTTTTACCAATTATCTCGAAAATTAGTGGATATGTTAAAAAAATTAATAGAAAATTTCTCGTAAGAAATTTTGTTAATAATATTTAATTTCAAGTTTAAACGCTTTTTAGCTACATATATCCGTTATAGAGACACAAGTAAAAATTAAAAAGCAGAGGCTCCGTTTTTTGATTTAGTTTTTTTTTTGGTTTTTCTCTTCGCTATCTATTCCGCGCCCCTATTCACACTTGCCATTTTATACCGCAGATATAAGGTATCATTCTAGAGGAGCTACAAAATATTTTATTAATAAAAACACATTTTGATCGCATATACTTATTCATGTATCGCGAATATTATATAAACTGATTGGCTAATTACTTAAATAAAATTATACAGAATTCCATGGCAAGTAAAAAGTATTTACTTAATTTCTTTTCTAAATAAACAAGATAAACTAAATTTTAGAGTATATAAAAATGACGACACTATAACAGTCATTTGACACTCCCAATGAATCACTGATTTAAAATAATTACTCATTTATTTGAATTTATGGCTTTTAAGTGAGAGCTCATAAAACGATATTTAAGGTAAATAATAAAATATACGAGAGAATAGAACTAGGACCACAAAATTTCCACAGAACTCTCAAGCGGTCGGCTATCAAAACTTTTCTCCCTCCTGTTTCATGTCATTATAAATTTCCAACTAAGAAGAAGAACATTTTCAAGTAAACACGCCACGGAATGATATTTACCTTAAATACCACAACAGCAAGGCCAATACATCCATGAAGCGAAAGCTTCGGAAAACTTTAAGAACTCATCACGGTATCTGTGTATCGAAAAACGCCTTTGTAGAGAAAATATCGTTAAATTATTCTGGAAGCACTTGTTGGTTTTAACTTGGTACACAGTAATGAAGCAGTACCGGAGATATTAAAAGGGAAGAATATTTTAATGTTACTTTTAAAGAACAGTAATCAATTTCGTTAGGATATTTTTATTTAAAATTTTCGCTTCTCTAAATATGAATACATAACTGAAATGTATTCTGAGGAGCTTAATTTGATTGGTATAAAACAAAATAATAATGAGACCGTGTTTTTGATCTCATTGCACAAACGCTATTAGTGAGATTTTAATGAAATTGTCCATGCTTTAGAAACTTGGTGAATATCTGTACAGCCATCATAAAGATAATTACTCATCTACTCACTACTTAATTAATTTACATACTACTTACTAATTAATTGAGAGTAACATCTATTTATATAATTAGCAAACGTCATAAATATGTTGTTTCAAAATTATCCTAGAAGTGGTGTATATTATATTTTGTTAAATGTTTTGATTGCAGTTTCTAGCAAAAACATGTAATAAAAACAATATAAATAAAATGTAATAAAAACAAAATAAAAAACAATATAATAATCATTTGCACATAATAAATAATAGTTTGAACATAATATATTTAGTATCATCACTACCTCTCAGATTCTGGGGCATCGTTCTAGGTACTCTCTTTAATGCGAGGTGTTCAAAAGGAAATTTATCAAAAAAAGAATGGGAAAGTTATCCAGGATACCATTTCTTTTTTATTCTACCTTTTTTAGAATTCCCTATATACTATTTTATTTTTCTTTCTCGAGACTAGTCTTTGCCACTCGTACGAAAAATAGTTTATTGGAAAATACTACGGAATCAGTCTAGGGTTAATATTTTTAAATATTACAGTCTTACGTTGATGTATTAGATAAATTATAAAATATTGGGAAGTTTAGAAATATTATTCGGGTAATTTAAGAGGTAATATAGAATTAATTTCATTTACTAAAATTCTTCTCTTGAAAATCACTAATATGATTCAGAAATTAAGCTACTCATATGAAACTCTCATTAAAGATTTTGTGAAATTAATATCACAAATGTAAAACATAACTTGTCCAGGTAATTTATTTAATTGATAATTTAGAATTTATTTACTATTTTATTTATTATTTTATTTTTCTTTATCGAGACTAGTCTTTGCCACTCGTACGAAAAATAGTTTATTGGAAAATACTACGGAATCAGTCTACGGTTAATATTTATAAATATTACAGTCTTACGTTGATGTATTAGATAAATTACAAAATATTGAGAAGTAGAGAGAATGGTGAAGCTGAAGAGCACAAAATTAATTTTTTTGATAAATTTCGACCAAAAAATTTAATTTTAACGCTTTTATTGAATAGTGTACCAGAACCTATAAACATAATTCATGAGAGAAATGTCGGCAGAAAAAAAATCGAAGGTGCATTGGCAATGTAAAGATTATTGTGACCATTGGAAAGATTAAGAAGGTTCTAATTATATTTTCCATCTATATTTAGATTTTTAGGGTTTTAAAATCACCTTTGTATATTTATGCTAAGGATGTACTGAATTAATCCCTTCAAACTAATTTTTCTATGCAGTTCTGTAAATATAGTTTTTTTTATTTAATTTAGAAAGTGAACTTCTTTCAATTTGGTTCAGTTCTAACAATGAACACCGGAATAAAACTTTTAAATGTTACCTCACAACCGATGATAGTTGTCACCCGTGATCAAAGACATGTTTCCTTTCGTAGGTTTTTTTGGTGAAATAATCACTTAATTTGCTGGAATAGTTCAGTTATGACGTATCAGTTTATTAAATTGAACTCCTCAATATATGACACTTGTGGTTAATGCAGAAAGCATTGTGGTTAATGTGTTTCTTTGTTTAAATTAGACAAACATTCGTGTGTAAAGCTGATTCGGATCGAACACGCTTCTCTCTCTTTTCGTCATTTAGGATCATATTCATAAAGCCTATTTTTATGCTGCTTGACATTATTATGCAGCATCTTATTTTAAAAAAATCATCCTTGCTCTACTTATTTTAATACAATTTTATAATAAACTATTAGAATTTTAAAATAAATTAGACATTAAAAACAAGGGAAACCAAATTTAAAAAAAGGATATTTGGCGTTAATTTCGTAGAAATTCATTATTCACAATTAAATGAAACTACGTGGTGTACTATTATTATTTCTACTTTCTTTAAGTTCTTTACCACGACCTAGGTTTCGTTGTATTACAACATCTTCAGGTGGGCTATTAGTAAAGATTGAATCTTTGCTAATAGCCCATCTGAAGATGTATATACATCACGTAGTTTCATTTCATTGTGAAAAAGGGATATTTTTAAATATATTGAATATTTAAAAATAATAATGCTTTTCCTAAAATATTGGCTGTAACAATAAAGAAAAATAATAGGTTATAGTTGATACCGATATCTTTTATATAATCATTACTTTTTTTGATCTTTCTAATGATCATTACTTTTTTTGGAGACCGTTGTTAAACAAGTAATTATTAGTTAAACTATAAAGTAATTATTAGTTAGTTAAACAAGTTTTTAAGGGCTCAAGTTCAACAAGTTGAATCTTAAAGGTTTAATTTGTTCTTATTTGTTTTGGAATCGAAAAAGAGCTTAGGAAGTTTGTTATAAATTTGTAAAATACTCCACAGTGTAAGTTCTCAGCCCGTCAAATCTTTTTCATTTAATCAATATTTTAATATTTATTTGGCAATAATCAATCATTTCAAGATTTATATCAAACGTTAGGCAAGAATTCAGATACTTAATGTAGAATAAGTTATTTATGCTTGTGTAGATTGACGCTGAACATGCAAATATTTTATATATTCCTCATACACTACACATTCTGGATATTATATCTGAAGTAGAAAAATCGAATATTCAAAATCAGACTATTTCTACACTCACTCACGGCCGCGTATTTTCACCACATATCACTACCGCGTATTTTCCATTAAACACAATACTTTTAATAAAAATAATTACATTTCAAGGTAAAAAAGGAAATAATTAAAAGATTTTACTAAATCATTAAAAAGTAATAAATACTACTACTAACTACTACTACTAACTAAATATCTTCACATGTATTCATAATTAGTATTTTAGTGATGAATTTTCTCAACCTCAGTATTTATAACCACTTTTTAAATTATCTCAAAATTTCCAAGTTTACTATTTTTAAAGAAAAAAATGATAACGAAAAACAGTTATGTCATCTTAACCATTTTTATATTTATTTAAAATAAAATGGTCATATTAGTTCATCTACTTCTATTTTATTATTGCATCATTTATTATATTTATTAACATCACAAAAATATTTGAAATACCAATGTCATATATTTGTTGCGCAATAAGTTGGCCAAAAGCTACCTAACTAGAATGAAAGACCATTCCATTTTAGTGGTGACTCAGTATTTTCAATTCAAAGCTCAGTCGAAACGATTTTACTATCTTAGATGATAGAAATTTGAAGTTAATAAATATTCTTTGATTTAGTTATGTGCCACGTACTTGATGAGTGTCGATGATAATATTCTTTTAAATTAGGTATTGTGATTATAAATATCTGTAAAAGTGCTATAAATGTGTAAATCTCTATAAATCGTTTATTACAGTTGAAGAAGTCTGGGTAGACTTACCACTGAGAAATTCCAAAAATCGTTAATTATGTATAAAGCTTTTAAGTTCAAAACGTGGGAAGTGCGGAAAATTTAATTAAACACGTTTTAGGTTACACCTATTAGGTTTATATAGATATTTGCACACGAACACTGGTAAAGTTTAGCAACTAGAACTTTTATTACTGTCTTCAATATACTCACTCTATTTACTACCATAAAGTGAAAGTATCTTTGTGAAAGTGCGCAAAAGCTGTTTCAACTACCGTCTCATAAACCGCAAAATGGCGTTTTATGACGTACGGGAGATTTTAATTTCCGTTGAAGGGAAATTTTTATCGCGGTTTCCGTCTGTTTGATGCTGGTCACACGTCTGTATCCGCGTTAATAGTCGTTGCTAATATTAGGTTAACTGCGAGTCCTTTTGTTAATCTATATATAAATTGGTAAAACAGAAGTACAATATGAAGGAGAAGAGCTTTATCGGCTTAAATAATGAAAGATATTTACAATCTCTCTTTCGGGAAAGTAATATATTTCGATGAAAATAATAAGTATTTTATAAAAGATCTTTGCTAATATCCCACCTGAAGATGCTATAATACAACGAAACCTAGGTCGTGGTAAAGAAATTAAAGAAAATAGAAATAACACTACATCACGTAGTTTCATTTAATTGTGAATAATTAATTTCTACAAAATTAACGCCAAATATATTCAATATTTGAGTATTTTATATTAAAAATCTGTACTTCATCATTATTACAAATAATTTGAAGCCTTGAAATTTACACATCTTATTTTTGGGGATTAGATTTTATGTATCGGTGGTACCGCTAGTAACTAAATAAAAATAATAACTGTACATAATTCAGTACACAAAATTACGCAGAACTGCTCATATCGTGAGAAACTGACTTCAACTGACCCTAAGCTGTATGCCTGCATATTATTTAATGTGGAAATTTTGTGTATACTTTATGTATAGTATAGTATGTGGCCTATCTAGTAAAATTTAGATCTTATAAATAACTACATGGCCCTTGTGAATAATTTGCGATTTATCGAATATTAGTTAAACAAGTTGTCAATAGACGGGACTGTCTACAATATTAACGTCTTTTGAGAAATAATATATTGAAAATTTAAAAAAATTATTTAAAAAATGAATTCTGAATTACTCGTTTTCACTTTTGTCACTTTCGTCATTGGCCTAATATTAAGGAAGATATAGCGTACTTACAAAAATACATGTTTCATAAATAATATATAGAGATATTTAAATATTTCCACATGGCAAAATTACTTGCCTGCTGAAATAAAATATAATCTTTGTAGTGAAGCTGCTTAGGAAATCTACCAGTTAGTGTATCCATATTTTTTAATATCTTAAGATGTTTTTCTCTTCAAGAAACTTTCTAATGGGATATGCCTATTCACAAAATTAATCTAGCATAGTATCTGTTAAGTAAATCATGGATGTTGGAAAAATAATTAGAATTACAGTAGTATGTAACAATTTCTCATATATAAAGTTTTAGCCATCTAGTAGAAAATGATCAAAAATTTCGAAAACAGATATAAACAAAGGCTGATGACAAAGTATCCGACTATTGAATAATATTCATAATTTAATTCCTCTTTATTGTATTTTTCCATAACCTTTCATTTTATTAGGAAGACCGATACTCAACTGAGAGATAGTTCAAAATAAAATGTATCAACTGACCTTATCGTTGCAAGTTTTATTGAACAATTTGGATGTTTATATATTTTACACTTAAAATGTGATGTGCCTAATCGGTTCTCATATTCTCGAAGTTAACATTGTGTGGACTATAAAAATAATTTAGGACAATTAGTATATTCATTAATGGCACTACAGTAAGTAGAAATATAAGTAAATTTGTTTACTTTAAGACGTTTATAAAAAACGACTGTTAGATTAAGCTTTCAGTGTACGCTCACCCGTTGCTATTTTATTTGAAAGTATAGGAAATAATTTGAAAATATACAACGTAAATATAACATAAAAGTTTAAGGAAAAACTTGATAAAATTTAAAGAAAAATCACGAATAACAAATCGAATCACAAAGGGTCGGTAAATTTAAATAAAAACTGGTAGAACGCCCGAGGGTTTCGTATACACTCACTAATGTTGTCTTTAGCCTTTTCAGAGATAGAGAAGCAAGGAAAGAAGTTTTTCTGGACATCTCAAGCAATATTTAAACAATATTTTTGGAATCATTTTGGTAATTTGCTCTATTTAATATTAAATTAATACTCCTCAGGAAACTCAATAAATGTTTAAGATAACTTTGAAAGTGAAGTTGTTAAAATAATAAAAGAATAGTATATACAGGTGATATTTCAATGACTACGTTTAAATAGAAGCTTAAATTTCAGAAGAATTAAGAGAATATTTTGAAATTTAAGCAAAATATTTATGAAGTATGAAATAATCTAATAATTGGCAAATTATCGAAGCAAAATTAGTCATGTTTTCTCTTTAGAAATATCTAACGTTCATAAATATTTTTTACCTCTATATGGGCGTGTGGCTATAAATGTTTCATTCTAGGCATCAAACCAATGTAGACATGGCAATAAATGAGGTATCGTTGGATTATTTCAAATATTAAGAGTATCATAAGCTTTATAAAAATACAGTATTCCATTTCATAATAATTAACAAAAATATTATAATTCTTTGTTAAATTTTTTTTAATAGTTAACAATTATTGTTTATTAATAATTATTATTATGATCAAAATTACGACCAAAATAATAAAATGTATTTTGTACTTTTTTCCTTAATTTGCATGTTAGTGTAGACATTAGTAACAAAGTTACTTCTTACATATGGCGCGAGCATGTCGTGGATGATAAAATATGTTTTTTTTTCAATTTAGTAAATGTTGCTGCTATTATCTTCCCACGTTATTTTGATAATTACGCCACGTTTCTTTGGAATCTTTTGTTCTTTATTTTAATATTGTTTTTAAAATGTCGAATAACCAAATAATTTAAGTTAGTGATAATAAAGAAAAAGGGTCGAAAAACAAATTTCGTGCAAAATTATGAAAGTAATTTTACTGTAACAATTTTTCCGAAATTCATTCGTATATTTTCAATGCACAGACTACAGAGGCAGATAATATAGATATCTTTCAAAAGTTCACTAAATTAAATACTATATCAAACCTAACGCACCCAATGTTGCATTATCAATTCCCCGTGTTTAAGATCATGTAACAATTTATTTACAACGATCTGTTTAGTCACATTCCTGATTTCTTGAGATAATACAATAAAGGAACTTGAGCAAACCATTCCAGCGTTACTTTAAATTAACTACTTGTTCAACACTTTACTTTCAAATAAATAAAACGTCCATAAAATATCTTTTGGATGTAAATAACAATAGAATGGAAACGGAAGCAAACCAAACCAGCTTTCAAACAAATTTCATACCAGCGGCTATTAAGAGTTCCCTGATCCCATTTATAAAATAATTTTTTGAATTTCTTAAAAAATGTTTGCAAGAAAGTGTGTTGAGTTATGTAACTACTTTTGAATTAAATGTACGGGGCATGAGAAGCATCACAATACCAATTCGAATGCTATCATATTTGAGGAAGTCTCCGTCCATTTTGCCGTACGACTATTGATGGAAGAAGTTTACATGAGAACATAGATGATCGTCCTATATTCATAAGTAGATTAAATATAGGTTTGGTTTGTAATTTTGAGTTATATATTTCATTGTCATGAACAAATATTTAACTAGCTTTTTCCTTTTTGGTTTGCATTTAGACAACAAGAAATTTTCAATTTCTGAGAATACATGATATATTTATTAAATATAATTTATATCAAATTATTACATTTCGTAATGTACGTATAATAGGCAGTACATCTTTCAAAGTTGTGAGAAAATTATAATGAATTTCTCCAAAACTATGAAATCTAAAGTCATTCCTGCAACTTTTCAATAAATTTGGAAATTGTAATCCACATATTTTTTTTTCGTATAATTTTAATTTTGGCTCATTTAAAAAACAAGGGAGGCTCATGTTTTTTGTGCATAATTATATTATATATAGAATAATAAGAAAAACTTGCCCCGTTCAAACTACTCAAAATATTATAGGTATATAATTATTGTAAAATATATGGGCTAACAAGCTCTATTAATTATTATATGCAAGCATCATTACATAGTGTTATAATCAATCAAGTAATTGCTAGATACTTATAATTTTAACCAATTTTAAAGAAGGGGAAGGTTATGCATTTCTTTCTTATAATTGTTACATCCTATCTCCAGCATTTATGAACTGATTTGGTTGTTTATTCTTCTATTTTGATGATTATTCCTGTATTTTTGATGATGACAAAGCGCAAGAACAGTACTCTAGTTTGAATTGTATAAGTCTAATCATAATGTAATAAGACAAGATTAAATGTGATAACAATTTGCTCTTTGGTAAAATTAAGGTATAGTTATGATTCCAAAAGCAGGTGACAGAAACTCTTCAGTGATGAAGAGTAAATATATTGAGTTTAGACTCGTTCGACTTATCCTAACGTAAGAAGAAAGTAGAAAAGTAAATATGGTGGTACATGCTCCGTATGCTGCTTTACCATCATGCTCCGTATGCTGCTTTAGTATCATGCTCCGTATGCTGCTTTAGCATCATGCTCCGTATGCTGCTTTAGCATCATGCTCCGTATGCTGCTTTAGCATCATGCTCCCTATGCTGCTTTAGCATCATGCTCCGTATGCTCCTGTTGTTGATTTAAGTGTTGGTATTGATTTTTATTGATCATCCTCTTAACCGATTCTCATGAGACTTCTTACATATATTCAGATCTTGTGACTAAACAACATTATGATAATTTCAACCTTTGATCTATAAAACCTGGTGCTACAGGAGTATTACCTGCCTAAACCGTGTTATTTGATGATTTGCTTTTTTAAATTAGTAATGTAGGTCTCAAGCAGAGATTCTGTCATTAATCTTTGGATTCCACCTTCTTACTTCAGATTTTGTAGGAGTACTGCCTGCCTAAACCCCTGCGATTTGATAATCTGCTTTTTTAAATTGATATTCTGAGTTTCTAACAGATACCCTGTTATTAAATATTCTAATTCCTCAGTCTTAATGTTTTAAGGCTATTTCCTGCCTAAACTGTGATACTTGATGATATGATGTTTTTAAATTAGTATAGTAGGTCTCAAGCGGAGCTTGTCATTAAACTTTGGGTTCCAACTCTTTACTCCTGATGCTGTGGAAGTACTATTTACTTAAACTGTGAGACTTGATCATATATTTTTTTAAATTAGGATTTTGTGTCTCAAGCAGAGACTCTGACGTTGAATTTCGGGTCCATCTCCTCAGTCTTGATGCTGCAGTGGTGAGGCTTGTTTTGTATATGTTCACCCATATCTTCGGCACGAAACAACCAATTTTTATTTTTTTAAAATTTCCTTTTTATTATATGTAAATGGTCTCAGTATGGTATCATAAAGAATTGGTTAGAATGTGACTAAGTAAATTAAAGATACATCACAGAATTCTTATTACATATATATATATATATATATATAATATATATATATATATATATATATATATATATATATGTATATATATATATTTATATATATATATATATATATATATATGTACATATTTATATATGTTTGTACATGTATATACAAGTGTATGTATGTATGTTGATATATATGGATGATTTATTTTCGTTTATTAAACATCACGAACGTTTGTTCCGATTTCAATAAATGAGATGTTAATGACATCGAATTCATCGTAAGTTCACGACATTCTAGGTAAAGTAGGATACCATAGACACTAACAATAAAAAAATAAAACTTTTACAAAAAAATTAAACTACTTCAAATAAAAATAGTTCAAAAAATGCAGTAAAACACGTAAGGTAATGGTAATGCGAGTTTTTGTTTGGAATTTTGGCGATACAATATTGGTTCTGAATATAAATAAATTTTATTATATTCAGAAACAGAAAAAAATTAATTTGCAAAGTTGGGGCCAAGTCAAATGTAACTCTCATCTATGTTTGACTGGAAAAGCACATACGTGAGAGAGGAGAGAATTCCCGACTAAGAATATCAGAAGTTCCGACTAAGAAAAGTAAGATTCAGAAAATCTTTGGCAGAGGCAATATTTTACAGATTTATTTATATTAAGAAACGATATTTTATGACAAAATTTCCAACTAAATACTCGCATTTTCATTATTTTATACTTTTCAATGGATTTCTTACACTATGGTTATTTAATTTCAGTTAATTTTTCTTGTAAAAAAGTTTTACTGCTGCCTATTATATCGTCACCATGGTGTGTTGGGTCGATCACAAGGCATACGGCCTTTGACGACGCGGCGCACCGCGGAGACCTGGGCTCGATTCCCGGTCGTTCGTCGAGCAGGGCTGGATGGGTGTTATGGTTGGCTGTAAGAGATTGCTCTCGTAGCAATAAATTCGCCATAGGTATCAATAAGATATATTAAAGTAGATAAATATTATATTGTGGTTATCAATGTCAGATAGCTTTTTATAAAAAAATGTCCACAGATTCAAATCGTCGACTGAAAATAAAATTATATATTCTTTTGTATCTTTTTCGTTTTTATCAGATCTCAAAAGTCGTTTTACATAAAACCTGCTCATATTTCGTTCTCAAAAGTCGTTTGACATTTTAACCCCCTCGTATTCCGAAAAATAATACTCAAAAATATTTATTTAGAAATTTAGAAGGGGCGGTCGTCTATTTGGCTTTTTTTTTGGGGGAGAGTTTTTATAATTCTATAGAAAATGAGGAATATCATACGAAAGAGTCAATAATGAAAAGTAAAAAACATTTCTTTTAAAATTTTAGGTAATATAACTTCAGAGACGTGCTTAAAAATAGGTTGGAACTCTTATTTCCGAAATCATTCTAATTATAATTTTGAAAAAAAAGAGTCCTACCATTTTTAGTGTTCCGTGGCAAAATCACCAAAACGGAATCAATTCGATGTCAGTCCACTCTCCTTGTACCAAAGGCCTTAAGGGTATTTGTCGGAAAGTAATCGATGCAAAAATGTTAACTTTTGCTAGGATTAGGATAGAGTATTGTGACAAATTTATTATATCTGTAATTTTATATCTATCGAATATTACATAATTTCATATTACGGAATAGTCAACTCCATTATAGTGAATGAAAATAGACCTAAAAGCGTTCATATTTTGATAAAGCGGTTATACAATATTTCGTGTTCAAATAACACTTTTTTATACAACATTTCAAAACGAAACAATCATTCACCTTACGAAACAATCGTTCAGTCATTTCTCATATCACTGTGATAAACGTTTTTAAGACTCTTGTTCAAAAGAAATGCCAGAATAAAGAATGCTTATAGTGAGCACTTGTGAAAACACTCAGTTTTGAGGAAAAGCGACGCTTCTCAAACAATTGTCACGTCCACAAGGGGAAAATTTTATTTATGTTTAAAGCCAGAGACGAAGTGAAACATTTGTTTCTCAAATATTGTCAATAATATGAAATATGGACAACTATTTTAAACTCTTCTAGTTTTGTTGATAAAGTACCTTAAAATTCCCATCTGACTAAAATATTTTAGTTGGTCTTTCCACGATCAATTTTCTAAATATTTACAGAGTTCAACTCTACTCTAAAACACCATTATTAGTTGATGCATGATATATTTTCTAAACTTCCATTGATAATAAAGCCTATTGGACAGCATAATACTTTTTGCTATCAATTTCTTCTCATGGGATTTCTAAAATTATTAATACACGCAAAACATATTACAGACAAAATCTAAAAAGGAGAATTATACAATTTTTTAAAAATCTTTATCTTTAATGCCATCTACGGGAACTAGAAATACTATAATTTATATTATGTATCATTTTAAATATAAATATTGTAAACAGTTGGAAGAAATATCCGTCCTTCTAATATTACATAAGAGACCAATTATCTCATTCAAAGTTAAAACGTTCTAACATTTAACTGCATGAAATGATGAACTTCACTTAATATCGATTATAAAAATTTAATCTCTTTTTCAAGAGCTTTCGTTTAGCCGTAATTAAATTTAATTTCTTTTATGAAGAAAACTGTTTTATCACAATTTACCGTAAATAACAAACTTAACAGTAATAAATAACAAACTTAACAGTAATAAACTAGATTTCGCCCATAGTTTTAGTTCAAGCTACAATTATTTTATATCTTAGCTTCAACTTTAAGCCGAATTGTTCTCAATTAAATGAAACTACGTGATGTAGTATTATTTCTACTATCTTTAATTTCTTTACCACGACCTAGGTTTCGTTGTATTATTACATCTTCAGGTGGGATATTAGCAAAGATTAGCAAAGATCTTTGCTAATATCCCACCTGAAGATGTTGTAATACAACGAAACCTAGGTCGTGGTAAAGAAATTAAAGATAGTAGAAATAATACTACATCACGTAGTTTCATTTAATTGTGAATAATGAATTTCTACAAAATTAACGCCAAATATATTCACTATCCGAATTGTTCTGATAATTTCGACATAATGTGGAATTTTCATTCAAATCATTCTAGTAGTTTTTGCTTTGTTCTTAAACATATGGATAGATAGAGAGGGAGTGATTCCAAAAATATAATTTAGATTCAGAGAAGCCCGAACGGCATATTCCATTACATAAAAAAATATCTTGAATGTAAAGACATTTTCCTACTATAACTATAGATGCATTTTTCTAGCACCTCTTCATTTTAGAGGTTAATACAAGGGAATATTTCTAATTTATGACCTACGTCAGGTGATTTTTAATACAATTATAGATCGCGCAAATTTGAATCTATTTTTAAAGTAGTATTAAATACTCATAACTTGTTTCTTATTAATTATTTAGATTTCGATACAAAAATCATTAAAAAATGTTCAATGTTAGTGAGAGCGTGTTGCAAAGATCATTCATTTTTTAAGTTTTAGTTTTAGAAGTTTTTTTACGCAATATATTTATAATAAAAAATTTTAATGTACTCCAAAAATAAATCTTTAGTTCATTTACATTAGAAATTCTTCCTTTTGTTTTTTTTTAAACCTTTTGTAAGTGCAACAGCTTTAAAGTAAAATTAAACAAAAGCAAAATAAGACTGTTACAAAATCATTTGAATGGCCAAATTAAAGTTACTGACTAAACATTACATTTAAATTGTCAGTTATTATTCTCTTATTATACTTAAGTTATCGACAATTAAAATGTAATTAGTAATGTTACTCTATTGGAATTTACTTCATTCACTTTTAATAATCGAAAAAAGGTGAAAATTGTACTTTCTAAACAAAGCGTTGATGCTATTTATGAAAACAAGAAAATGGATTGTTAATAGTGACAAAACTCCATATATCTTAAAAATATGAAAACAAATTAGCAGCGACTTTTTTAAAATTTATATTGCATTTTTTTACTATTTATGTAGATAGAAAACTTTGATAAATTGTCACTTCAATTTCACAAAGAATTACCCTTTTCTTGCAATATATAGGTTTATTATTATTACTATTAATAGACCGTTTATTACTGTTAACACAGAGAGATGTCGGCTTATTCAGTCGGAATAGTACAGTAATTTTTAAGAATTGAAACCTTCGCTTGATATACATGCGCTTTAGCTAATAAAATACTCAGAGTTAACAGATCAATATAGATTTAACATAATATTAATATTCATAAATTACTTAAAACTATTTTCTTTTCTATTAGCTAAAGTTAACTATTTAAGATATTTTGTATAACTATTTCACGCACCCATGATCTTTCAACAAGCGAACTAAAAAAAGCTTTTCAACCTGAACTTTTCATATAAAAAATAAAGAGAATTAAAACATAACAACCTCAACATTACTTTAAATTATCTGTTTGCTCAGTATTCAGCTTTTAAATAAATGAAACACTTGTAAAAGAATACTTGAACGTAAATAATAAAATATTGGAGGGAACCCCAAGCAAATCTAAACAGCTTTCGAAGAACTTCCGTAGCGACGGCTATTAAAAGTTATCGCGAGACTCTTTTATCTTAATTATAAAGTAAATTTTTGATTTTGCTGAAGAGCTTTTCAAAGAAGACACGCAGATCCATGGAATTATTTTTAAATTGAATGGACGGGGTGTGCGCAATAAAGCACTTATCAGAGTGCCATCCGCATTTGAGTAATTCTGCGTACTCATTGTTATTATAACTTTTAATGGAGACATCGATGGTCATCATGTAGCCGCAATGTGACTAAATATTAGTCTTAAAGTGTGACTGAGATGTATATTATTTGTTATGATTTATTTTTATTATATTAGTAATAAATAAACAGGTATAATTCGAATTTTTTACTAATTGTACCATAATTGATAATATCCTTGTCATCAACGGTTTTATTTATCGATTTATATTTTCATCAACGGTTTTATTAATTAAACTAAAATATTACAGGTAGGATAGTCGATTTGTAACAAATAATTCCTGGTATTACTTTGTATTTTTTTACGAAATCTCATTCAATCGTGAATATATTTTAAAACATACATCCATAAAAATTGCTTAACTTAAATAAAAAATTTTCCAAAAAGCTTTATGAAATTTTGACAAGTGTTAAATTTGAAAATACTATACATTTACAATTTATGTTATTGTAAATTAAAACGTTTAGAGATTATTTGGCAAGAAGGCATTTTAAAAATTAAAGTTGATTCGTAAATCGCATAATTGAGACAGAAATTTTGAATTTTTTATTATTTTGATTATGGATATGGTAAATTAAAAATAAGTGTATCTGGACACTCTCTTCGTATTTTGAAATTTGTACTAATACCAATATTAAAAAGAATATAAATAGGAATGGGTACTTGGAAATTATTTCCCTATGTTGGATATATTGCTGAAATTTTATTAAAGTTATGATGAAAATAATTGCAAAAAATTAATGTCTACAAATGGTCTGCGAGAATATACATATCGTCTACGATATATAACGCATGGTTGTAATTGAATACCTCTGAATACATGTGATACCATATGGCCTTTCAGTTTTAATTAAGAGTCGTAATTTCACAATTTATATACCATGATTGTAAACAAAAGTCACAATAGTACTTTCATTTGTAATTCCAACACATAAACCCTAGTACTTTTATTCGTACATAATTTTTAATTTGTAGCCATCGAAAGATTACTGACATGTTGCAAATGTTCGTTCAACTCCCAAATGTTGGAAGCTGTGACAAACACTTTACTTTGATGGCTAAAAATATAATAAAAAATATTACGTGCGATAAAATTTATTTAAAATAATATTCCTTGTATGAATGCCGTAACTCATGGCTTGAAGTAAAGTATAACGTTCTAATAAAAAAAAAGGAGAAAATTTTTTTTTTAAATTTTAGAACCCAGAATGGTTAATTCCAAATAATAATAGTAAAGCATAAAATGGTTACGTTTCCCATAGTGTGGATTATACAATATTGCCTATAAAAAATGCTATTTTATCCAACGCTTAAAACGTGAACCAATTATTGATATCACAAAAGAATCGTTGAATCGTTCCACATCTCACTTCGGTAGATTATTCTAAGTTTATCTTTCAAAGGAGATGCGAGGATAAAGAATGCTAATGCGAATACTTGTGGAAACACTCAAGGTTTCGTTAAAGTATGATTTCTCAAAAGGTGATGTTAACAATGTGCAAAATTTAATCTTTGTATAAAGTCAGACGAGGTGACATATTTATTTCCGGAGTAGAGTGGATAACTAGAAATTATGAATATTGATTTAATTGCTCAGGAATTTTTGACTTAGAAAAGCCTTTTATTATTAATAATTTACTTTCTGGTTAAAATATTTTGTGCTAATATATACATAGGCAGTTTCCAAAATAATTATATTACATTATTTTTAGTTAATCTTTAAACAAGTGGTGGATAGTCTATGGTTATGGTAAATATGAACTTCGAAAAGTATCAGTTTCTTTTTCCCTGATGCCTTAAACTAAGTCTATGAAATCATCGAGATTTGAAAATTATATCAGGAGTTCTTGATCGATGATTATGAGTATATATGTAAATATACAAAAAAAGTCTCCAAATGATTAAAAAAATCCTAATTCTATCGGTACCTCTTAATATTTCATTCATCAGTCATTTACAATTAAAGTATTCGAAGGTGATAAGGTATTCGAAGATGAAAAGTCATACATGCAGTTAACTACATTTCACATCATTACGCAATTTGACAAATATGATATTTCATAAATTTAACATCATCATTCAAATGTTTTTTAGCTTGACTCTCACCTGGTATTTAATTTTCTATTTTGTTGCAACACTGAAATGTTTCGTGAATAAAATCTAGTTAAGTATAAGTTTATTTGTATTAACGAGGAAAATATTAGTAACATAACGCAATTTTTTTATTTGTAAGGCAAGCTTAAAGTAATCTTTCTCATTCACGAACTATAGTCACCTTAATATAACTAGGGATAGTTCAAAATTCTGTCAGTTTAAAGAACTTCTAAATTTTTTGTTACTTAAAGTTGAATCTAATTTTAAAGCAGTAATTCTTATGAAATTTTTATAAATTCTATCCCACGTTCTTTTTATATTTCGTTACAAAGAAAATATAAGCTTTACGGTTCATATGTTGCTGTTATTCATTAAAATTTTACGATTAAATTTTCACGTAATAAATTTAATTTAATAAATTTTCCTAAATTTTGCACGCATATTCATTTTCTACTACAATATGACATTACAATAATTTTAATGTATGCACCATAATTCTTCTGATTCTTACATTCTGCTCAAGAATTGCCCGCACTTTTCCATCCTGCATAGCACTGCCTGCACTTGGCGTTCTAGCCCTCAGTGCATATGGTGCAGGCGTATTATCTGTTTAAATCCTTAGACTTGAAGATCTGCTGTTTTTAAATTAGTATTGTGGATTTCAAGCTAAAGCTCTGTCATTGAATTCCGATTGCCAACTACACAATTCTGATGCTACAATAGTCAGCTCATATATATCCATATAAACCTTCAGAATTGAAGATCTACTGTTTCCAAATAAGTATTTTGAAACAGTATAACTTCAATTCTGACGGTTTATGTGGGTATTAAAATATGAGTTTCGACTCCTAGGTCCTGACCCTGTATTTGTACTACCTTATTAAATCGTGAGACTTGTGGATCTTCTGTTTTTAAATAGGTATTTTGGGTCTCCAGAAGATAGTCACTAAAGGCCGGATTTCAAGTCCTCAGCCTAATACTGCAGTCATATGACCTAAATCAGGAGACTTCACTATATGCTGGTTTCAATTTGGTAAAGTAGGACACAATAAATGACCCTAGTTATTGAATAATGGAATCAGATTCTCTAAAAAGATAAAAATAAAATTAATTTCAGAAAAATCAATTTACACGGTTTTATTATACGATTAATAAACTACTAAAAGCTCAAATAGAACTAAGGGTCAGCAATTGTTTATTATTTGTTATAATCAACGACTTGACTAATATAATTAAGGAATCCTGATAAGATTTCCCAGTCCTAACAAGAGAAAGTTTCTTACAAAATTCCCCCGCAGTTTTATATAAGTTTGATCAAAACCTTAGATTGCTGGCCTAATTATTTCTGACCTATTAATACATCATCGATTATATAATAAAACTGTTTAGCATGAAGATATTTTTTAATTTTCTTTTATTATATTCAAAACTGTATGATAAAACTTCGGTTTTTAAATTATATGTTTTTGTTAACAAATTTATATATAATTCGCGAAATAAACAAAATTCTTATCGTTTAACTCAAATGCATACCAGTAAATAAATGTTTACTATAATTACGGCTTTAAATAACAAAATTTTGCTGAATTAAGAAGTACTTAATTATTTTCGACATCAAATAGATGTAAGCCAAACTGAAGTTAAAAACCTTTCGACGTAGAACACATACCCTTAATCAAGTTTATTGAATTAGGATCAGATGATGTCAAATTTCTAGATATTTGTAACGGAATGTAATACAAATAATAATTTACAAAGAGTGTTATTAATTTCGTACCATGGTTAATTTGCTTCTTCTATAGAAGAATATAGCTTTCAAATGCCTTACCGGGTTTCCATGTTGAATATGCCTTTCCCGAAATCCTTTCGATATTTTTTGCCCTTTTTGCCTGATTTTTTAGTCTTTTCTCCTTTTTATTTTACTTTAAAATACAAAACTTTTATTTTAATTAAGTCAAAGATTTTGGAAACAAAAAGCATTTAAAAAATTAATTCTTCTAAACTGAATAAATTGTGAAGACACGTGAAATATGACGTGTCTTATGAAAACACGTCAAATAAAAAAAACTACAGGGAGTTATTTTTTATTTGTCGTGCCTCACTATGCCATATAAAATTTATTTAACAGATCAGATCCATTCGGTATAAAATAGAAAAATCAAGTAATTAAGAATACGGCTTAATTAACTAGCATTAAACACGAAATATTTCTTTTTATCACATACATCTAAGCCACGTCAATGCCCTTTATATAATTTTTCCAAATGACATAATTCTCGAGAGAAAAAGCTCAAAGAAATATATATATTTTTTTTAATTTCAATTTTATCTCTTTCGTCTTTAAATTTATGCGTCTTAAATATTGTAATTTTATACATTACCACCCGAGTACAGGTTAACAAAGTGAAAAAAATAAGGGGTTAGTGCCAAACCTAGCAATGCCCTTTGTGTGAAATCTAGCTAAACCTAATTATGCTACTGTATTCAGTAGTGAAAAAATGGAGATGTGCATTTATCATGAAATGAATTATCATATTTAACGAACGATTATTTTCATTTATATAAATATTAATTTATGAAATATAAATCTCAAATTTTGCACATTTTCGGGCATCATAATTTAGAAGTGACTCACATTTAATACCGGAAAAGATGTGGTTCCAATTTAAAAAAAATTTACATGCTTATTGTCAATATGCGAAAACACTGCCAGCAAATTTTGTTGTTACATACTTATGTGAATATTTACTTTTAATTGAAACTTTACATGAGCGAGAAACAGCTTAAAGTAATAATACATTATTTCACGTCTCACTTTAATAATTTCGTAAAATATTATATGCAAGTCAAAAAATGCGAAAGAAAATATAACTTCAAGCGAATCGAAAAAACACCTAAGCTCGAGTCTGATCACCGTGCATGAATAATAACAACGTCTACAATGGCGAAGTTTAATCTCTCCACAATGCAATAAATAATCCACAATTAAGTTTATTAAGACAGGTGTCGCTACAAAGTCTCAGTTTTTTATTCGTTTCGAAGGGACGCAATATTTTCGTATTATTAAATTTTAAAATTTGAACAGAGAGCACGTTCCATTAATAATTGCACATACACCGATTATGTTCATTTACACACAGATTACGTCGGACGTCAACAACTGGCGTGTTTGAAATTAACCGAATACGTTAGACCGTTTTAGGCTATGATCATATCACGGGTTGTTTGACTGATGTAAAATTATTTCAGTGAGATACTTAATCGACCGAAATCAAAATGAGATCAAACCGCGAGAAAGTCTTGATAGATATGAATAAAACCTTATACCTCGAAGAGCTAATGTCATCTCCTTTGATGACAAATTCATAAATAAAGTAGATTTGAACAATTTAACTTGAATGTACGAGAATTTTTATGTTAATTTTTGAACTAGAAATATCAAAATCTTTTAATTGTAATTCATACGAAGTAAATAGTCGGTAATTATTACAAATTACGCATTGGCAAATTAATTCTTAATTATAAATATATTATTTCTTAAAAATATTCTATTTATTCCAGGACTTGAATTATAAAAAGAATATAAATGTGGAGAAATAATAATAACAAAGGCCAGTTAATAAAGTTGTTCACTAGTTTTTTAAGCCTAAAAGTTATTATCAATTCTATTTGAATTATCCTTTAACCATTATTAAAAAAATTAACCAATTTAAATAACCACTAAGTGAGAAGTGCAACGTATATAAATTGAAAATATTAGTACTTAGTTGGAACTTTTGCAGTACAATATCGTTTCCCAATCAAAATAAATTTGCATAATACTGCTACTGTAAGAGAAATTTGGAAAGGTGTCAAGTCGATGCTTCTCTTTCCATCTCAGAGACATGCACACTTACATACTCAGGTGAGTGCTAGATTCCAATTCCCTTGGTCATGTCAAAGCTTTAGAAACTTTTCTATTAGGTACTTATTAGACCTATGACATAAAAACTCAATCACGGTACCGGTGCTATTAATTATTCAGGAAATCTATTATATACGTTCAATTTCCATAGTCAAATTATCAGAATGTTAGAAATATGACGAAAAATAAAAGTCTGGTAGGTTGTATATAGTGGAGTACGTGAAACGTCTTAAGCGTACTTGATTGTTTGCACCATGTTGTTTACATAAACCGGAGTATTAATTAGATGTCCCTCAATGCCGTATTGTTTCGAATATCGCAAACATCGTGTATTCATGTACGGCAACCTTCGGAAAGAAGCCTTTCCTCGATCGGCCCTAGCCCGGCGCACGCGTAATCTGCCCTAATTGTAGCCTTGTCGGGTGTAGTCTACCTCAGCGTTGGCACCACAGTACAACAGTCGTCAAATTTCAACAAAAAACACTTTTTCATATTTCTTTCTGCATATAAATCCATTCTCCATTAATTTCCATCTAATCTACTAAACAGTTGTAAATATGTGATATCCGCAACAAGGAAAGAGCGTTACAAAGTATTAAGTATTTATATATATATATATATATATATATATATATATATATATATATATATATATGTGTGTGTGTATGCAGAAAAAATGGTTAAGTACGAATTATACTTGCACGATTAGTGTTCTGTATCATTAAAACTTATTTAATAATAGAGCACTCCGATTATGGGCCGACTTTAAATAACAGTAAAAGTCGGAATCAGAATCCAAAACGAAGGAAGCATTTTGAGAAACGTGTAAGGATAAACAGTTGTTTATTACATAGTGACAAATATTTTTTGGCTAAAAAATTAAAATTTCCTGGAACGAACTAACGGCATGCTTAATTTCAATCTTCTAATTAGAATATTTTCGATAAAATCGTGACTTGTAACCGACAGACGGACGGACGGACACGGAAGCGATTCCATAATTTTTCCGTTTTGGAATTTTGGAAATCACTATAGGTATGTTAAATTTTTATCCAAAAATCGTAAAAAGATACTTTCGTAAACAGTTTCATGTCAACACGAATCAACTCAATATCCGGTTGAACTTTTACGATATTCGTCACATATTTTATCGATAATCGTGTTTGTATTCCGACTATTTCCGATATTCCATTTCCGGTTTCCTTCCGAAGTAAACTTTTGGTTATGAATTTCGCAATTTCTTTTGCATTTTAGTAACATATCAGAGTAACCAAGTTATAATTTTAAAATGGTGGTTTTGTGAATACATGTAAAAAATACAAACAAAAGTCTTACAAACTAACAAAATACAAAAATATCTTCGCTATTTAGGAATATTAAAAAATGAGAACTTATCGTAATATATTATAACAGCTGTGCCTACAACTTCGTTCGTTTTTCTTCTCTTTTTTTTCCTATATGTTGCTCCTGGGTATATAATATTTACCATACCGAATTTCATCAAAGTTCGTACGTAGATTTTGCATGATACCCGCTCAAATTAATATGCAGATAGACAGACAAAAGTTCTAAAAAAATTTTATCTGGTTCCTGTTATCATCTTATTTTGCTAAATCAATTTCTTTTTAAAAAATGTTTTCCATGTACAGAATTATCTTTGTTAAAATTTTATTATATTTATAGATAATACAATATAGTATGTATAGTAATATGCTCGTAGTACGTTATAGAGTGTTTAATATGTTTCTAATCAAATAATTGATGATTTTAAGACTTGTGGCCTATAATAACGTTAATATTCACTAAAGATTCGGATACTATTATGGATTTTCCTGCCGATTTTATATGATCACCAACCTACATAAACACGTAGTGAAAACATACTAGATTATTGAAAACGAAGTCAATGAAATGCATCATCATCATCATATATATTAATACGCTAAGGTTAAGATGTTACTCTACCTTTTAGAAAAAAACCTCACAATTAATCCACATAAATTATATATCATTTTATAGATAATTGCTTGCTCTACCGGCATCCAAAACTAAAAAATTTATTATTGCTATTGTTTTTGCAAATTAATTAATTATTAAAATTATATACACAAAACAGCAATGCTGCCATCTAACGGCTCAACGTCAATATGATTGACGGTCGGTAAAATTTTTGTTTAATTTCAAATCCGCTCACGTATAAATAAAGTGGCACTTTAGCTCAATGCTTTTGATACTTGCGCCTCTATATGTCAATTTTAGTAAAATATTTGTTTGATCTGTCATCTGAGCCTCATAATGGAATAAATAATGCGAAGACTTCGCACGGGTCACGCTAGTTTGGTATTATTTATCAACCAAATACTTTTTTGTTGACCAAAAATTGTCAATTGACGGGATTAAATATATAACAGCACCCATATACAGTGGCCGGTCAGTTTTTGTTAACGGAACAACTATTTGGTGGTTCATAATATGTCATTAAAATTATTCGTTCTTACTTTCCTTAATGATACAGTAGACGGGGTAGAGTTCAGCCAGTTTCGAAGTTTCGAGATGATGGGGGTTTTTTGAGACTATTGTAGAATTTTTATTTGCTTTTTATTCTTAGTTATGTGCAAACTACTTGCCGCATTTTATTTTCCTTTTAATCAGATATTATATTTGGATGCACTCAGTGCTTCCAAACGGTTTACGTATGACATTTTTAATTGCGATCTCAAAAAATGTCTTCTTTGAAAAGTTGAAGAAGCTAAAATTTAATGTCGGAGGCGACTTTAACGCTGTTAACTGTGGAATGTTTCTTTTTACGCCGAGATTAAATTTTATCTTTGTGACATTCCCATTATTCGAGGCGTGACATTTTAATATTATCTTGAGCATTTTCATGTTCATCTTGTTTGTTATTCCGACTTATTGTGAAGTGTGAAAAAATTCGTTACTTGTCATTTCCTTTTCAAAATGAATGGGAACTGACTTTTTTTTCTATTGGGTGGCAAAATAAAAGTGTATATATGTATATATCTATATATATATATATATATATATATATATATTATTAACATATTCATAAAATTTGAAAAAGAAGGAAGTAGTTTTCATTTTGAATTAAGAAAATTATGGATATATTCTGAAAGAAATAAATTGAAAATTCGGGCACGACATTAAAAGCAAAAATAACAAACTCAAACTATTTTTTGACTAAGAAATTTATAATTCAAAACGAACGTGACTTGTGTCAACATGAATTGTTAAAGTACAAGTGCCGATGCCATATTAATTGAAATGTCAGCATCAAATGAAAGAAGCTTAATGGATTTTTTGATTAAATGTTTGTATAAATAATACTTAAACGTAGTTCTGCAGTTGACACTACATATCACTCACACGTCACTTATTACAAAATATTATTGTTAATAAGATAGACAATGTGAATACAATAGAAATGAAACTGTATTTCTTTAAACGAGGTAATATTTTCTTTGTTAGATTGGAAACTAATAAGCCTGACACTTTTTTGTTGAGATTTTTAAAAGGCTATAGAAACTTCACGAATATTCTAGTAAGTTATATAGACAGGGCGGAGTTCTATATTCCCTTCACTTTTGTCAAGGGACACATGGTTTTTGAACGATTCCCTGAAACTTGACTGATCTATTCAAGATGGACTTAAAATATCCGCATATCCAAGTTGGCCTTAAAATATCCACATATAAATAAATTGAACAAAATCAACCCCAGAATTATATGATTAAATTACATTTTTATAATTAGTACGGAATAATAAGTACGTAAATAAGAAAAAATTAATAAACGTGGGGTTTCCCATAGTGATGTGAAATATTTTATAAATACTTTGTATTTTCATTTTCACAGCGCACAATTGATAACATAATGTATACGTAATTATAGATTTGAAATTTTTATAATAATTTTTAAGGAAACCAATTGTTTAGAAAAATATATTTATATATTTTAATTGGGTGGGGTAAGCAATTCAATGTTTGTGCGAAAGTTAACTAAAATGTTGCCGAAATGTTATCTTATCTTCGTTCTTCGTTCCCTTTTTTGCTAAATATTTACTTTCTTAGGAATTTATCTTGAAGAAATTTAATATTACACGGTAAATTTGGACGATCGTGTATATATTGCAGAAAAGCAAGTTTTTGCAGATAATAAAATAAAATTAATAATAAAGTAATAAAAAAATATACAAACATTTCGTATCATACCAAATCGAAGTAATGACACAAACTGTTTCTATATTCGTAACGCGTTGTCGACAATCACGACTTTACGGTTCAGTCACATGACTGCTGTCGGCGCATTTTTTTACATATAATTTCGAATTTTATGTCTGAATGAAAACTTAAGGATTTTGACGAACTTAACTTATGGATTTTGCAATTTTCGCCGGATATGGGTAAAGGAACAGGTAAGTCAAATAAAGTAGTTTTGAAAGTTGTATTGAAATATTCTGATATTTAATTATAAAAAGACGGGATGAAATATTTTCGTTTGGTTTTAAAACTGTTGAAGGATGTCAACTTTATTAGCGGTTTATTAATTTAATTTCAATGATTTTTTTCTCAACTAAATAAAACTACGTGATGTAGTATTATTTTTACTTTATTTAAATCTTTTACCACGACCTAAGTTTCGTTGCATGACAATTTCTTCAGGTGGGTAATTTGTAAAGATCTTTACAAACGGTACATAAATAACATTAATTTATTTTATGCCAAGAAACGAACAGAATTGTCCGTTGAGTGGAAAATAACTGCATATTAAAGTATATTTATAAGTTTATGCTACAAAAAAATTTATTCGTACACTAAAAGAGATAATTTAAATAATAGAATTTGATGAACCTGTGCATAACACAGGAGAGTCATGATGCATTCAAATTGGTTTCAGGAAGTTATAATTTGTAATTCCGGAATATAAAGATGCAATATATATTTTCTCCCAAGGCAGATTAGACACACAGGGTTACAGATTTTAGTAAACTATTAGATTTACTTAATAAAAACGTAATATTTAAAAATTATGTCAACAAAAACTAAATTTGTGAACAGCCTATTTGACATAAACACGTCTTTATATTGGCTACCATACTGGGGGCAATCCAGAAAACTCCATAATAACAAAATTAAGGAATAGAGTTTGACATTTCAGTTCCGAGCCTATCGACCATATTTGAAATACAATTAAACCACTTGATGGCTAACGGATCAAAGAACTTGTCACGCAGCGAGGGGACGCAAACGTATCAAAGAGGACAATAGGTTAGGTTTATTTTTGGGCATCTGGAGGTATACGCACAGCAAAAATATTAACTCAGTGAATCTATGACGCTCATTTAAGTCTCAATCGATATCTTTTGCCAAGATCTATTGGTTGCAAAATGTCGGTGTGGAGTGCTTATTGTCAATTTATATGGATGTTGAAAAAAGCAGATAATACCCATATGAAATCTAAGCGTAAATACGGGAATGGTGTACAACTAGAAAGAGCTTCTCAAGAGCAATGGAGTGACGTTAATAAAACCCAATTCCACTGAGTAAAACGGTAATGGGGAAGCAAAAAAATCGTGGAGTTCGAGCTGTTTATGACGGTGAGATGTATACGTCTAAAAACTGATGAGAAAAAACGTTCGAAACTCGCACACAATTATTGCACGTTTGACAATGACGTATTCAAATAAAATACAGGGCCGTATTTCCGACACAGTCAAACCGGAATTTCCGTTACTAATATTTATGATTATGGATGTTTATTTGTTTACGTGAGGTAATCTGTTTTAGTTGATGCATGATTTTTACTTTGCGCCTAATGTTATACAATGCAGTATTTAAATTCTAAAACAAAATTGTCAATGAGATTGTATTTTTGCAAAAAAGTCTATCAGAAAGTTAAACATTAACCCATACGACGACTGTGTCTATATTAGTTTGACTAAGCTTTTGTTACATTTTAAATACTATACAAAATTTATTTAATCAAGTCGAATGACGAAATGAAATATTAATGTTAAAATAATCTAAAAGTTACTAATAACACGTATTTAGCTTAAGTTGAAAACAAAGAAAATGTGAAGTGGAATTCCAAATATTTTTATTAAAATTCAATAAAGGAAATTAAAAATTTATTAAAAAATACTCAACGCATAGTTAATAGTTACATTTAATTATACAAAGTTGCCTAACCACTATAGCAAATTTATATTTCTGAGTAAAAGAAATCGAGGTTTACCCCATTGAAATTATGATATTCTTAGAATAGCGTTGGACTACGTAAAAGCTATTTGTTAACAATTAGTGTCGATTGAATAAAAAATTAATTTACCGCCAAGAAATTAGCTATTACAGTAATATTAAAAAGTCAGTTTACCCATTTTATTTTCATTTTCAAAATACGATTTGGGTTTCTTTTTTTGTACGCGTGATCTTAAATCTCCAAAAAAACATTTAATTTACTTTTTTCCAAATAATTTTGTTCCTCTTTATAAACCTTATTACTTTAATATAGTACTATATTTAGGCCAAAACTCAACGGAAATTTTAAACGATTATTTTAAAAGAGCTTTCAGAAATGCCCGAATACTGTGATACATTCATTATAGATATTACAATTAACCTGATACATGCCAAAAATGATATGTTAATCAAATAATTAAGCATCTAAATCATCGATTGTCTTAATTGAATCCCAAAAAGATGAAAGTGGGTACTAAAATTTAAAAAAAAACCATGTATTAACATTGAAAATAGTTTAAATAATTGAGTAAAGAAATTATAAAATATTTTTCTCAACAATTGTAAAAATTCAGGCTCAAAGGCTAAGAAAGATAATGTCAAAGTTTTATTAAAAAAAGTAATATACACCAATTATTACCCTGAAACATTATGATCAATTTAATTAGATAAAAAACCAACTAATTGAATATTTAAGAGTTCAAAAATGATTTCAAATTTCATAACAAAAAATGACAAATAACGCTTTTTAACCTGAAATAATACCGCCTAATGCCTTACTAGCAACATACCTATCTTTAGTGATAGGGATAAGCTATTAGGCGTATGTAATATGTGTTAGTTAAAAATATGTATATACACATACATACATACATTCATACATACATATATATATATATATATATATATATATATATACATATATATATATATAACTCCTTTATATACATATTTTTTAATATTAGCATTTTATTTTATTATTACATAGTTTCCCAAATCCTGAGGTATATCGTTATTTACGTGTAAAATTAAATAAGTTCAAAGATCATGGAATTTAAGCACTTAAAATATACACGTATACATCTCGTGTTTGAATTACTATATAAGAATATGAAACATAGCTTAGACATTATGTTTAATCAAAATATATGCTTTCGATTGAAAGCCAATAAGGTGATATTGATAATTAAATAATTGAAAAGGAAGAAGCAAAATATTTTTTAACGTAGTATTAAAATTTATCTTCAACTAAAAAAATATGTGTGCAAAGAAATTGTGAACCGAACGGTTTACTGAACCTACGTGTTACAGAATAGATAAAATATTTTTAAATTTGAACTTTTAAAAATTACAAACGAAAGCGTTTATTAAATTTTCTCTAGTATCCTATTTTTCCTAATAATTTCTTCCTCCATCTAAGTTCACTGAACATCATATGAAAATATAATAACAAAGAGGTAGTGGCAATTAAAGATTGAAATCTTGCACGTTACTCTGACTATAGTAAAGAAGCAATGACCTAGAGTGCTACTCTTATACGCAATAATACTTTTAGGAAAAAAATTACCGCCACTACTATCAAATCTAACCCTCGCCTTTTATTTTATCTTTCCTTAATACAAACGCAACATTAGTTTTCTTTGAAAAATTTTGTTAGAAATTGCAGCCTAATGAAAATTGAATTTAAATTCTTAATTCTAAACTTTTTGATTGAACTTAAATTATTTTCCGAGAAAATTTTTCTCATCCACATATCAGACACTGGCAATCAGATATTGAATTGGTTTAATTGATTCGAATATAAGATATATTTTAAAGCTCGCAAAGGTTTTATATTACATGACCTTTTCTCTAAAGTGGCATAAACACTCTATCCGGAACCGAGAGAGAACAGATTAAAACTTCATTCAGTACTTCTGTATCGCAATATTTTTTAGTATCACTTAAACTTTGAAATGAGAAATTTACGTCTGCTCATATTCAGATTGTAATTTCTATCATTGCTCGAAGTTGGCGCAAAACTTCACGTCCCAGCGGTAGGGGATTTAAATATAAAACGCTGGAATCGGTCACTGTTATAGCTTTAGTTTGCAGATAAAACATGGTTTTATGTATTTGCGTTTTAACTATAGTTATAAAGCAATCAGAACTTTAGAAAATATTTGCTACTGAAATTTACTTTACATTACGGAAAATAATATCGTGTCAGAATGACCGTGACATTTACGAATAAAAAAATAAAGAATGTCGATAAAACATCACTAATTTGGTCATTATTTAAAATTATTAAATTGTCTATGGGTTTCACGTGTTAATTTTGTTTTTTTTTTTCATAAACTCTTCATAAACTTCTTTGCTATTAACGTATTCATTTAAAAAGAAATGCTTTTACGCACCACAAATAGCTCACTCAAACCAATTCTGAATATTACATAGTCATCTGAATATTACGAGTTGGGGAAAACTATTCAACGAGCTAAAGAAACAAACAGTGTAATACAAACTGACGGATTAAATTCGTTACTTTAATAGAATGAATTTCAGAAAAAACCCATGTCAGAAAAACCTACGTCCTTCAATTCCATTTAATAATTTTTTTAATTGTAGTCATAAAATTTAATTTGTCATTACCAGAGACAGTTAATTACCCACAAATTCCATCGTCCATCTAATGCTCTAGCTGAAATTGCCGGTGCCCTGACAGTTTTACGGAGGGGGGGGGGTATTGCGAGGGACCTGGAAGCAATCAATATACTAATGATTAAAAAAATATTGTCATATAAGTACGTATCTGGTTACACCATTAACTTTGTCCTAAATAATTGTCGGAAATTGAAGCTTATCTTAAAAAAATTATTATCATTTTGAAACGATATATTATTTTTGAAACAATGCTTTCAAAAATTATATTATAATTCAACATCAAGTATTGATCGGAAACCTCATGTCTATAATTTTTATCAGTTATAATTATTCTCGCTGCTAAATCCTTATTATTATATCTCATATCTAGATGATCTTTGAAGATTTTATATTATTTTATAACTCGCTTTACGTTATCTGTTATAATTAATAATAGATTTGCCGTAATGTTAGAGGCCAGACATTCGTTTTAATCAAAATGCATACATTCTTTTTAAATTGAAAATACTCTTGATTTCGTTCAAATACACATTTGAAAAATAGTAGCAAATCGATTGTAAGAATGAAGGTTAAAATAAAGGTAACGCTATCAACAATATCTATGTATTAAAATTTCAAATTACCGTATCTTCTTTTCTAGTAAACTAATGCAGTAAAATAGGTCCATACACTGTCTTAGGTTCCATAGAAAAGTTAAAACCTCACTAGGATCTCTTCAGTTCTTATGTAATGCATAAACAAATAAACCAACAGAAAGATAAAAACTGGAAAACAATATTTTTTGTGTTCAAATACTTACGTACATCTAAATCATTTTTTCGTAATTATGTTCAATCTATACCCATGCACAATTCTACAATTTTATTACATTTACATAGATTTTTATTTATCACTACTATGCACTTAATAATTATCCCAAGAGACAGGAAAGATATAGAAAAACGTAAGGTATATTTTTAAAGAAAAATCTAATACGTAAAATATAGTGAAAATATTGTTATTGAAGTTGGATTCAATTATCTTACAACAAATGAAATATGATAGGAATATTATGAAATGTACTCAGTCGAATTTTTAAATATTTGTTATAATTGTAGCATATATTAACCCAATTAACAAATACTTACTGGTTACAGAATATAATAATATTACATAAATCAAAGATGAATCGGAAACGTTATGTTGATAATTTTTACCATTATTATTTCGCTGATATATATTATTTAGTTTTTGAATAGATTAACTTTTCCTTCATGATAAATTTCCACACAGATGAATGTAATAAATAGTTCATATGGTAATTAATCAGATTCAACTTAAATCACTTTACTTATTTCTTTAGGTTAACCATATTTTAATCTAATTGTAAATTTATTTCCGTCAAAAGAGAGGAACGAAATAACGATGAACGAATCAGCTCATAATAACATATCACTAAAAATTCCTACACAAGTCTTCACACAAGCTCTATACTTGATATTGCCTAATTTCATTCATTTCACTTCACGTCTAGTGAACTATTTCTTTTTTGCCATAAGACTTAAGAAGGTTTTAATATCCTCATATTTCTGAGGAAGTTAGATGATATCGGTTCACTTGACATACTACTGTAAAACCAATTAACGATAGTATCGGAAGTGAAAATAGTTTATAGTTAAATCTATTTCGGTAAATAAAATAATAATAGTATATTATTAAATGAAATCAATATAAAATGTCATTTGAGGGAGTATTTATTAGAGAATAGATATTAAAGTTTATTGTCGTCTTACATGTGTCAACAATTACACGGAAAGGCGACGGGAATTTTTTGATCTAATTTCATCAATCAGTGGCCTCGTCATATTATTTTTATATCATTTACGAAACCAAGAAATAATTTTGACTATTGCAACAAGAATAAATTAATGTGATTTATGAACTCTCCCAGGATAAAATGAAATTTGTCTTATAGAAATGGAAAAGTTTTAAAGAAAATCTTTTCGCAACTTCGTTTCCGTTTTCTCTCCACGTTTTGATCCCTATATTGAGTCAGTTGCGATCATTATATAACGTAATTGGGGCACTGCATCCAGGTTGCCAGATACTGCACCGTTACCTGAAGCCTTTTACGTATCTTTGGACACACCTTTGATAAAATTCTGAGATTTACGAGGAGATTATAATTACAGTGTTCAAAATTAACTTTAATTTTGGTAAAATATTTATGACAGAATATTGCTTAGACTCTTTTGAACACCCATTAAAGCTGTTCAAATATTAAAGAAGTTAAACGTGTCCCTTTTCAAAATTGCATAACAGGTTTAATCAATCTTAATCATAAATTTACGCATTAATTTTATATTCTAGCATAGTTACTTTTGAACTTAAAAGATCTTCTATCTTTGCTAGTATCCAACCTGAAGATGTTGTAATACAACGAAACCTAGGTCGTGGTAAAGATATTAAAGGAAGTAGAAATAATACTACATCACGTAGTTTCATTGAATTGTGATTAATTTATCCTTTAACAAAGTAAATATTTCTTCAGAACCTGTTATACTCCACGGAAACCATACGTAACCTAACGTTGCCATAATGGTGGCCGACAACGCCAGCTTCGTCAATGTATGTTGACCCTCCATGATCAGCGATGTAGTCATGGAAGCCGTTTTTAAATAGAACAGTTTAAATACTTTCCGAAAAGAAACATGATTAATAACGAAACAAATTGTATTTAAACATTTACTCTTACTGGTAATAATTTGGTTACTAATAAATTAAAATTAATCATTTTCCCTAAGAGTTCTTTAATATTTCCAATAAACATGTATTTATATAATTAACTGTCACAGAGGTTTCAGATTTGTATAGAATTCGAGTAGAACGATTTGCAAAGTAATTAAATTGCAACTTTTATGATGTTTAAAAATCATTATTTTTAAATCAACTTCGGCTGCAATATGATAAACGTTTTATGTTTTTATTATCTTTTTCAGTCAGATCATTATGATTGGTTATTAAATTTAATGTAATAAGTCTACTAGTAAAACTCTGAAAAGGAATACCGAAGATCTGCTAAATAATTTCTCCTGCTTTCGGAGTCTTTCTTCAACCCAGCACACTTTTTTAATTGTCCTATTATCATTCAGTAAAGAACATTGTTAATTTTTATCTGAATTTCGCTTTATATGTTAATAGTGTCCAAGTTTTCGTTCTCTTTTGTTTTTATTACTTATATATCTACTACATTCACTCACTGCAGAACTATTTGGATGCGAACCTGTCTACCCAGGATATCCGCAATATTTTCCAATACATCTATATTTCTAATTTTTAAAATTGTATGAGAAATATACTGTAACGTTCAGCTTTCAAAGCTATGCAAATATGTTTCTGCAAACTCTGTTTTCTATTAAAATTTTCGAAAAACTTTAGTTAATACTGTATTGAACATAAATCGTTCGTTTTACACACTTATAACCTGTTATTGGAATTTTTTTTCCCTTAAAGACCTTTTGTCTCCCGATGCATATATTCAATATGTTTAATTGTTAATTTAATCAACTTATTATTTCTGCTTATCATTTTTGGGTAGATAAGATATTAAATAACATTTATAAAATTCCCGAATTTAAATATTAAATGAACTTACCAATCTAATCATATTTGTCACTATTTTTTAATTTTTTGTCACTTTTTTCCTGCATTTTTGTAATATTTAACTCCGAAATTAAAAAAATCATATAGTTATGAGATTATATTACGGAATGAATATTATTTTGGGACAAGAGTTTTATTTGCGAATCAACTTTATTAATATTATTATTTTCGCTAGTGAATTTATAATAATCATCATTAAATAGAGACCAATAGGACGGCTAAAATAGGATTATGTTAATGACGAGAACAAACGTTGGATAAACATTTTATTATTTTTATCATTTTTGCATCCGGAAGAAATTTCCATTACAGTTTTAGTTATCTTTCCAACAAATATAATTTATTAATTATGCATATATTTTTAAATTGCTAAACTACTCATATTCGGAATTATTTGCGAATCGGAAAACATGAATTTGTTTATTTTCCAAAGTTGAATTGATTCGATTATTTGTAAAAGTATCGATAGGCAATTCATTTACTAAATTTCTTAATTAGATGCTAATTATTTGTTACCGAATCCGTTTATTCCGTTAATTAACTCAAAAATACTTACGCTATTGTTCCCCTTTCAGACATAGTATTAAATTTCCGAACAACGTACGTAAGCAAGAAGGGCGAAGTCGTATCGGATTCAAAGCCGATAGCACTTAATTACATCAAAAGTTCGTTCGTCGTCGATCTCCTGACGGCCCTTCCCTTTGATCATCTCTACGTCTTGGATCTCTACAGTGGACAGGCAACAGTCCAATAAAATCTATTCGAAACAGGACCAGATTCAGTTTGAACTTTATTTTAATTGCCTTTGAACTAAAAGGCAAAGACAGGGTTTAACAGGTGAACGTCATGTTTTCAATTGGACCTCGTAGGAATTTGGATTATGCCTTTCTGGGTTGCTTTGTAGTGAGGTATTCTCTGTATTGTGGATTCTTACAGTGTCATTTTATGTAAAAGTAAAGCGCTACGATGTTTTGTAATATTCTCTTCATTTGTGAAACATCAGTGATATAATTATGTTTCTTTATTTATTTATACAATAATACACGGCGCGTGGTTATGAATTACGGATATGCATTTATTGTACCAATAGTATGATTTTAGATGACAAAATATTTAAAACACAATATAGATAAATTGGAAATCGCGAAGGTTTTTGATCCTAGTGTTTTTAGGCCAGGGGGCATATGATATATTTAATGTCCCCATTACATGATCTATAATTAATATGAGCTCTTGGTTCCCATGGCCTTTTAATTTTCAAATCGATTTCGATAATGTGAGTTACCTTACGTATTATGCAGTTTTAGAGTCGATAGCGGTATTAAAATATAATTTTACTAACATTTTGAACATTATTATGATTTAGGACAACTGAATGATATTTGTTATTCATATCATTGATATATAATACAGCAGGTGTAAAAACATAAGATGATACAGCGTAAAGACTATACATATAGTCATATATTTGATATTCATAAAAGTTTTGTAAATGGAAAAAAATCTTGTCAAAATTTTAACATAGTTTTTAATAAAGACCAAAAGTAATAAGAAGTTTAATTTTTTCCGGTAAGAAACATATCAATGTTGTAGGTTAACTTAGAATAAATTAAAATTTGCTTCAATGTCGAATAAACATTTATAAAAGAACATAACGTGTTGTTATGAGTTAACAATATAATAACTGAACTAAAAACGTTTATTCAAATTTGTGAAAAATGTTCAGCAATATTTCAAATCAAAATAACATGAAGTAAATATATAACGTTTAAATATAAAATATGTTACATTTTATTATAAGTTAATCAGTTTCCCACAAAATTACTATCTCTCTTAAATTTACGACATAAATTAAGATGAAGAAATTTTAGACTTTGTTCTGTTTGCTAAAAGTTGAATCTCTTTTTTTAATAAATATTTCCTGCATCAAAAAATTAACATCTGCCGTGTACAGATATAACCAGACGAAATAAAAAAATATTAACTGAATTAAGCATAGGTGTATATTGCGAACCTGTAGAAATATGTTTTAAATTTGTTTATGCCCAGAGACGTCGAGCGTGTCAGACATAGGTCATTGAAGAAAAAAAATATTTTTTAATACACTGTCGTAAACGTATTCATAGACATCATAACGTCATAACGTGGCCGTGCTGATACTGAGAGAACAGGTCGTGCCCGTCGGCGCAGTGACAAAATATACGCGGAAAGATATTTGTCTACCTGCACATTCCCGTGCCTGTCTATCGACTTTTGTCGGTCAGTGTGAAAAAAAAATCGGAACTGTAGACATTATTCGTGTTATCGAAAAAGATACTGTTGCTGAAGAAATTGGTCAGTCGCCTGCCATAAGTCAACAGTCTAAATGCATATCGCTATCTAGATTATACACTCAATGGAAGCATCAAAGAAAGGAAGGAAATAGCACCAAAGAAACACCTTCTACAATTTTAATAAAATGTATAATCAAGGTAAGAAAAATACACCATCCGATGTTACTGAGCAAATTTTGGATGAAATTACGACCACCGTACGATCTTTTCTATTAACAGGCAATACTAAAATTACGAATAGTTATAGTTATAAAAGACAAGGTTGAGTTTAGAGTAAAATATTTAAGATCATCACACAAATGAAAATTCACATACTGAGTACGGCATCCTCGACTTTCTACAACTTTTATGGCAGCCAAGGATAGAGTTTCTTCAATGCAGTTTTCGAACTAACAGATACAATTTCTGCTAAATTGTATCAAATCTACCAAATCCGTTAATTGTTATCTTATTGCAAGAAACAGAACAAGTCACAAAATATCAGCACACACAATTTTAAAGCAAACATTTCATCAACATTTACTTATGATGAATCTGTTATTATTATAATATTATTATTAATAAATCTTACCTGAACCGAACTGATAAAACTGGTGCAAAAATAATTGAAAAATTTTCCTTCATCGTCAAGAATTTTTTTATACAGTGGCCAAAATTTTCCTACCAACTTGTTTTGGACACGACATGCACAGCCATACGTCTGTCACTTTTAATAGTTTTTTAAATTGGTTTCCTCTTTCAATGAAAAATGTTCCGAACATTTCATAATAAAATTGTGAAATAAATTCGTGCGCGTTTTACAATAACTGCTCTTTCTGTGACTACCGACCACTGTCGTGTCTATCACGTGTCTACTTTTGTTGTTTATACATTTAAATAAGCGATGACTGCACATGTTTGTAAAGGCACATGCCTGGCACGCTCAATGTCTATAGATATAAACGGCCCTTACGGGGCAAAGCGCTTATACATTGAACTCAATAATTCAGTTTATTAGGTAGTTTGGTAAATTCGGCCACGAATTATATTTTTTATTCGATAAAACCAATACTGGTGTTTATGTACATTTATCTGTATACAATGTATTCATTTATATATGCAAAGCAATATTTGCAAGCAGTATATAATCTGATTGTTGACTTTAATATATATATATATATATATATATATATATATATATATATATATATATATATATATGTATGTATATATATGTATATATATATATATATGTGTGTGTGTGTGTGTGTGTGTGTGTGTGTATGTATGTATATGTATAAATAAATCATTTTAATTATTTTTCGAAAAGAAACATGAGTATAATAACGAAACTAATTTTAAAATTAATATATTCTTCTATTTTGAAAAGTACACTTCACACAATCGCAATGTAATGTGAGCAAATACAACGATATTCAAAAAAGGCATGGGTGTGTTATAGAATGTATTCATTTTATTTAATCGAGTTGAAAAGTTTCTTACTGTTATTAGATAAAATTTACCTCTTTAGGATGCAGGTTACGGACATATCCATGTGGTGAAATTTACACGTCTTCTACGTCTGACCAGGCTGTTGCAGAAAATGGTCCGTCACTCGCAGTACAGCGCTCTTATTCTCATATTACACATGCAGTGACCAATATTACTTTTCTTTTCCCGGATAAATAGAAAGACAGACAGATAGATCCAACGACAGCCAATCATTTTGAAAATGGTAATTTGTGGTTATATAATTAGTTGCTAAAACACTTGTACATTTCGAAAATGTAATAAAAACTACACTGCTCCCCTATCACAAACTCAATAACGTAAATAGAGGGAAAACCCGCGCAAAACCCCGTTTTCGGTATTGTTTTATGTAATATTTAAATGCTGTTGGAAGTTTCTAAGAGTCTACCTTTGCTAATTGCTCATCTGAAGATGTTATATCATACATTAATTTAAATAAAGTAAAAATAAAACTACGTCACGTAGTTTCATTTACTTGTAAATTAAACCAATAGATTTAACATCTACGTATAGAACGAGACTACTTGGAATTAGAAAAAATTACTCGTCAATACTACGTAAATACTATGTTATGTTCCAACAGCAGTGGCGAAATTGTCAAACCTCAATTTTATTTCTCAGATATGTTCAAAAATACAATATTGTATATCAATAATACTATGCAAATATTTATTTGTAAATATATAACTCAATATAATATCCTATGTATCATCTGCAGTATTCTATTATCATTTCAGTATTAATAATTCACTACGATGGTAATTCAATCATAATATACGTTAAGGCAATAAATCCTTATAGCTGCAGACAATAAATGTAAATATTTGTTTCTCTGTCGGGTCCAAAGCATTTCGACGCTGAACTTGCCGCGACATCTCGCAAACGGCGTAATTCTCGTCTCTATAACTGTCATTTTATAACTTTTTACTGTCGCCGAATAACGCCAACTTGTCGCGCTCACAATCATTTTTTTGTTTTTGTGACTACCAGATTAAATTCCACCTGACTCACACATTCTTTCATAAAATCTCTAAAAAAGTCTAATAAAAAGTTTATGTGGCGGCGTCGATACAATGACGGATCAGTGATGTTGTGTTGAATTTCATGTTTATTATTCTGCGGCGGACGTCTGCAGACGCCAACATTACATTGTGTTCACAAGTGTGTTATTTTGAAACGGTTTGCTTCTCCCTAGAGAATTTGCCATTCGTGCATTTGTGACGGTAAAAGGACGAGTTCTTAGTTTTCATAGAATAAATAGATTGCCTTGCTATGAATATTTTTATTAGGAATTGTTAATTATATAAAGAAAATGAAAAACATTAGATATTGACAATATAAAAGAAAGCTTACGACGCATTTATATGCTGGTATAAAAATAATGAAATTTAAGAAAAATACTATACCAAAAAAAAATTTAATCCATGAATGGTCGCAATAGCTTCGTCCTATTGATTAAATCATGACCCAGAAGGCAAAAAACCCTACTTCGGTGAAAAACATTTTACTAATGAATACTTTATATATTTTATCTTATTCTACTTAGAATATTTTGCCCTGTTCGGGATGATTATAAAAAATTTGGTTCTTCAACTCCATGTTTAAAAGAAATGAAGAAATCTTTAAAATGGTCCTTTAAGCGCAAATAAACAAAAATAATACACAATCCAGAAAACTATGCAACTAGTACTATCTACCTGCTCCGAGCGTCATGGTTGATTACATGTGTCATAACATCACTAACGTATGTAGTCAAAATATGCTTCAGATTTGTTTTTAATTATCAAAAAAAGGCAAAAAGGAAAAGTAAATTCTACTTACAACTGTTACTGCGATCAGCCATGTCATCGATTCAGTCAAATGCAGTGTACCGGAAATGAACTAAATTAAATGGGATTTTTGTAGAATTTATTAATTGCTACATTTCGTTCATATTTAATTTTGATAAAATCGCTTTTAAGAAATTAGTGAATAAATATAATTAATACTAGCTCAAATGGTAGGCCATTTACCTTGTTGATACGTCCTGGAAATTTAATTAAACAATAATCTGTTTTGTAAACTGTCTAGGAATAAATTATATTTGTCAATTTAAATTTTTTGAAATTGCAGGAGAAACTTTTTATAACTCAGTTTTATGATTCATGTTTTCCAAATGTTCTCTTTAATTGAAATTTGGTAGAAATTAAAAGTGGATGTGGAACTATTGGGAGAACATTACACATATTCATGAGGGTTATTTCTTCAAGTTTGGGTTTTTTAACTATTTAACGGAATTCAAAATGATACTAGGAAGCATATTCATTAAATAAAGACTAAAAATACAGATGCAAAATTAAATCATTATTTATTTTTGTGATATTAAGTAATTATTGTAATATTACTTATGAATTCTCTATTATACAAAATAGGCATACACTGACAAAAGCGATAAATTAAAAACAGGCATTACGTTAAATATGTATTTTGTAGAAGCAACGTAATATAATTTAATTAATCAATGAAAACAATTTCAGAAAACGAAGTTATGGTAAACCAAAAATATTAGTATATATTGACAACACAAACAAACAAAAGAAACATCGCACCTTCACCGCCCTCCAGGAAAACATAAATTTATTTAAAATCTCTAATATTATCTGTGAGCTATCTCCTCAAACGTTTTGAAAAAATCACCACCCCGTCCAACGGCTTGTGCGATGCAATCTTGTCCTATTTATGTCAGAGTATAGGTGATTTTCTATCTCTATTTATTGTTTTACTGCACCATTCTCAATTTATGCCGTTTCTTAGTTACACCGATTCTGTAAAACACCCATATTGAGTGACGCCACGCGTATGAATCCGGCGCTACACCACAGGCTATATACTATTTTGTTTATACTATTTGCGAGCGAAATAATCACATCGGTACTGTGTAGCTGTAGTGCGTTTTGGTCTTTAGTTAAATATTAATAGACCGGTATGAAAAATAGAATGTATTTTTAATTCGGCTTTCTAATTTAGGTTAGAATCTCGAATAAATACACATTTCTTCTTCAATATATTAATGCAGATTTAAAATCGTTAAAAATGTATAGAAGCCGAAAACTTATTTGGATAATTCCAACTGTTAAAATGCAATATTACTTTCAATTAGTTTAATTACAGAACAATTGAAAAATAAAATATAATATCATTAGAACAAATAAGAGACAAGAAATTACGTTATGTATAAATAATACAAAAAGTAGAAGCCGTATCATTATTTCAAAATTAAGCTAGAAACTTGCATTTACAAACCAACTTACGAAAATAAGTAATGGACTTTAAATACTAATCAATAACTACTCAATTATATATTTAAGAAACTTTTGTTTAAAATAAACATTTTACAAAAGGATCGAAAAAATAGTTTAATAGGTAGGTCGTCGCGGAGCCAGATGCTCGGACATTCTGAAAGTATTGACGCGGCGCAGCGGTGGGTGCGACACCACCTCTTTCTAGTACGCTGCAGTGAAAGCAAATGTCTCTATATCAAACGCGTTTATTGCGCCAATATCTGACTCTGCCGTATTTTAGCCCTGGCGATTCTGTTTGCGATTATTAATTTTCCTCGCTGTACTAAGCATTGTAAAAATATTAGGAAAATAGTCTCTAGCCTCCTGAAAACTATAAATTAGTCAGAGACCATCTCCAGCAAACTAAAAATGTCATTTCCTCTTTAGGATAATATCCCGGATTAGTTACTTATCCTTAATTCCATAATAAATACTTTTGACTTAGGTTTGTATGATTATTCGTATATACTGGTGCTGAACGCTAGGTATGACAAAGCCGAAATTTTTTTTTACATCGTGCTATCTATCACTTGTCTAATTTCTCACATAATAGAACTTTTTTATTATTTCGAGAATGAGATTATAACGTAAGGTGTTTTGTAAATCGGCGTACAAAATAAGATGATGAATAATTGTTCTTATCTCATTTAGTTATTAAAATCGAACTCATAATTTTAGGCATAGTTAATAATTATAATTAATATTTTATTTCTATTTACAATTTGTTAATATTTAATCTTATCTTCTGTCATCACATATATTCTTTCATTACATAAAATATATTGAATAAAACACACAAACTTAAATCAATATTAATGAGAAGTACTCATCAACTGTGAATATAAATCAATAAAATATTTAATTCAACACAGGGTCGACGCGAGCCTGCCGCACGTGAATCAACGCGAATTACAGAAGCGAATTTAGCGACAGCGCTCCGTGGCTACGCCAAAGATTACACGAACCGACTCTCTCGTCAACGTCGGTCTGGTGATGCACAACACCAGGTCTTCGGTAAATCGACTTGTCACGCAGGCCGCGCTAAGCGTGGAGGTGGATGAGGTATTCTGATTTAAAAAAAAATAAACTCATCAAGGTAATTTATATAAAAATCGATTAGAAGAAAAATGAGGAAACTGAGAATAAAACTTTTTAAAGGAAATTTTATCAGCTTTGATTTTAAAAATAACCACTTTTTTGCTACGAGTTACTATTTTCGAGATATAAGGGGATAAACAAAACATAGGACCTCCTTTATTTCTCCCTGCGCCCTCATAGGTTTGAGGACTTTATTATATTTGCCTCTTAATTATTCCAAACATAGTTCTGAAGCCAAAAATTGTGTTTCAAACCTTTCCACCTAGACCCGCCCTCAGTGAGCATTCGTTGACATGCAAATACTCCACATTTGTAATAAATGTTTTATCAACAGAAAATCAAAATTTATCAATGTTTTTAATTGCATTATTATATTTATATTATAAAAATTTATATTTATCGATTTTCATTACTTCTGAATACACGAATGCATCCACTTCATTTCATTTTGTAAAATAGATGACTTCATTAATTAGCTTATTGGTTGTACCCGTTGTTCCGTTTGTTTTAGAAACAAAGTGTTTTTGAATAATTATTGTTTGTTTGATCCCTTATCGGTTAACTTTTAGTACTCCTGACCCTGACCAAACCCGCATTATAAATCATAACGTAATTAGTGTAATTATGCTTGAGATACGTAAAATACATGGAAATTAAAAAAAAAACTCTATAATTCGTTTCATAATCTAGAAATAACTCTAGCGCAAATTTCGTAATGAGTTATATTCTAAATGCTCCGTACCGAACTTTGTCTTATTGCTCATTCTCTAAGTGATTATGTAAACAAAGTTCCTTGCAGAATACCTAATATAATTAAGTAGTGGGTTCACACACACACGCACGCATGCACGCGCCCGCGCTCCTGCCCGCACACACCGAACGCGCACGCGCCTTCACCCGGCGCGGGAGGCGGTTTCCCATTTATATATATATATATTTATATATATATATATATATATATATATATATATATATATATATATATATATCCGGGTGATTATTCCTGATCTAAAAACGAACCTATACATCCCAAATAATATCAAACAAAAAAGTAATACTCTTTTAAAATTGTGAAATTAGGTGAAAAAATCGAACACCTTGACTTTCCACGCACACTAAAGAAAACAAAAAGTATTTAGGGATTTCTAATGGTTGTAAAACACTGCACCATTCAATCTTCTTTACAACGATGTACCATATATTACGTAAAGCTTTGCATTGTATAACAAAATTGTCGATAAACTGTCGTTAGGGCATGATATTAATATTGCAAGGAAATTAACTTGACTTTTGTTTTATTGCTAATTTTGCATACAAAAAGGCAAGAAAGTGGCTTAAATAGTTTGATTGTTTCCCATGTCTTTATAACTCAGTATTAATTTTGTAAGGCTACACAGGCTAACGTCACTTAATATCGGAAATTGTGAAGTGTGCTTTACTCAGTATTGATGCGAATACTAATTTATCTTAGCACCTCTCTAAGTACCAAGAACAGTACTTAGCTGTGAAGAAGAAGACTGTATGTGATTGTAAAAAAATATCTAATAACATATTGTCAAACTTTTTTATTACAAATAAGGTAAAATTATAAAATAAGTTAAAAGTGATAAGCTATGAGTTATTAGTTGTTTAAAATGTACACCCCTATTTCTTATGCACGTCCGACATCTTCGTTGTATTTTAATCATATTTGTATGAAGCCGCATCTCTTCCTTCATGGTATCAAATGCCGTATTAACTTTTGCAATTAATTGTTTTTTGGTTGTAAACCCATTTTGATACATAAGCTCTTTAGCTCGTCCCCAGACATAAAAATCAAAAGGTGTGAGATCTGGGGACCTCGTGGACCATATTATTGGCCCAAGTCTTCCTATCCATGAATTAGTGAATACGTTATTGAGATGTTCTCTCACTATTGTTCGGTAGTGTGCAGAACAACCATCATTTTGATAAACAATCGGCCTATCTCCATCTACAATAGCTACATCAGTCATGAGTTCTGGGAGGTAATTTAGATTGACTCCATTAAGATTGTCGGGCAAGCAATGTGGGCCAATCAAGTGCGGACTGATCACACCTGCTCAAACGTTAACACTAAACCGACTCTGATGTGAAGTTGGTCTGATTTTGTGTGGATTTTGGTCTTTGTATTCCCAATAATAAATGTTGTGTTAATTAAAAATCCCTTCGCCTGTGAATTTTGATTCGTTCGTCCATAAAATGCCCTTAAGAAACTTACCATCTTCAACATCCGCGTGAAGCAAGAAGCGGTAAAATTGTAGATGACGTTCTTCATCCCCTTCCATGAGACCTAGAAAAAAAAAATTTCATAAAGTAACACAATAACAAATCTAAATTCTTTGGGATGTATGGAATCAAATTTATTCTTAAACCACAAATTCAACTACATCTATTAAATATGGCATCGTAGAAGGTTTGACTTTTAATAACCGTGCTACATGAAACTGTATCTCTAAAAACTATTATCTTTTAGATTTATAAGGGAAGACTGGATCTCATAATTACCTTGCACTGGTGTGAAGTGAAATGGATGCCTGCCATCTGCGTGAATGATTGCTCACATTTTCCACACGGAAACTCCTAGTTCCGCAGCAACTTTTCTGATACTTTTGGTGAAATCGTTATTAAACGCCACTAAAATCCTTTGATCCACAGTGATATTATGTGGTCTTTCGCTGACTCCTAGTTTCCGGTATTGCAAATTGCCGGTTTCCCATAGTCGTCGATAGATATTTGCAAAGATATCATGGCTGGGTAATCTTCTCATAGGAAACAGCTCTTGGTAAATTCTTCGCGCCCTGCGTCCGTTATTATGAGTTCCGTCATACACCTATAGCATATCAGCGTATTCTTCATTACTATATTGGATCCATTCAGCAATTATTGCTATGTTTGTCAGGACAAAAATACGACCACTACTTTTCACAACTTAACGAGATGTAAAACTTCAAAATCAAGATCAATAATACGTTCGAAAGATGATAAAACGCAAAGAAAGACTGGTCTCGACTAACCAACCAAACAAAAGATTCATGCATGTACTTTTTTAGTATACCGACTATTCTATTAGACAATGTAAGGTTTTATGTAACATGTGATACACTGTTGTAAAGAAAATTAAATGGCGCAGTTTTCTCAAGTAATACAAAATCCTAAATTATTTTTGTTTTATTTTAGTGTGCGTGGAATGTCAAGATGTTAGATTTTTTTTACATAATTTCATAATTTAAAAAAAGCATTACTTTTTTGTTTGATGTTACTTGAGACCTATAGGTATGTTTTTAGATCAGAAATACATAACATATCAGTGAAAACCTAACTTGGACTTAAAAACTATTACATAAAAAAAGTTATGAAGTCAAAACCGTTCATTTTTGGGAATTTTTGAAAACAAGTTGAAAAAAAGGAAGTAAAAAAACCAGAGAGACTTAGACTAATAGTTATCAAGGTAAATACTACCTCCCATTTCCGTTTGTCGGACCATCCACGTAACACCCCAGACGACCAATTAATTTTTTTCCCTAAAAATAAAATGTGAATATATTTGAGTGTTAAGTATTGAAATATCTGCGGGTTAATATAGTTCATTACCCTGTTTAGTCTGTACCGAGATCTTTTTCTCTTTATGGTACTAAAAACTGGTAATATGTAAAAATTTTTAAAACAGTATAAATTTGGAACATAATGTTTTAAGAAGGCGTTTCATATTCTAAATTGTTTCAAATTTAAATTGTTCTCTTACATTAAACATTTTGTACTAGTAATAACTATTACGTAGTTCAAAATCGGTACAAACTATATATTCCTCAAATCTGAAAATATCAAAAATTTGCTTCACAGCCTATACAACTGATCTTGTGTATTTATTTATACATATATTTAACAATACATTGCAGGTAAACTATTCCCAATTATAAAACATTAATTGCTTAACCAAATTTAAACTTTTTAAAACCTGCGTACACAAGTGCATGACAACAATAAAAGATAATAGCGACACATTTCTACAAGTTTACTTTCTTTCATCATAAGTAAATCATATTCTGGTGCGACCGTGATAAAGTGGTGAAGCAGTTGGATACCGAGGGAAAATGGAGAGTTTGGATATAATTCAAATCTAGGTGGTGGTATAGCGAAAAGTGATCATTGTATGACGCAGGCAATTGTCAAATACAAAGAATGAAAATTTACTCAATGATACGGGACTCCATGTTTCTTTCTATTAGCTGGAAGATAAATTTCATAAGAGCAAAGTCTCTTTAGTGTTACAAAGAATGAAAACCTAGCATACCCAAGAGGATATCGATAAGAAATAGAAAGGAAAAACAAGATACTGTCTCATATACAGACATCGGAGGAACGTCATTTGTACACGTTCAATCATCAAGCTGTGCCAAGTCTCGCGTGGGCTCCAAATAATGGAGCCGGATTCTAATGGGCTTTGCAAGAATGAAGGGTATGGCAGGTGAATTGGTGACACGGATTGATAATTCTTCGAAATATGCAGTATCAAACAAAGTTTTCGGAGCTATTTTTGCTACATCCGCAATGTACGCATAAAGCGTCAATCGCGAATCGATTTTGATTCCCAAATCAACGGCCTCATCTACACGATGCAGTGCGATCCCGTAGACTATATATTCGTATTTATCTTGAGCTTTTGCTCAGCTGTAATCTACTACTAAATATTCGTTTCTGTTAAGCCGTAAGCCGTTTGATATGTTCCACTCATCGACAGCGATAATACCACGCTATAATCTTTCACCATTAGCTTTACAACTTTAAAAAGCTTCAGGTCGTTTGCAACAATAATAAACAACGCGCAGTCTTCACCGCATAAACAATATCGTTTACCAAAATAGTGATAAGTAAAGGGCCAAAATTTGAAGCTAAGTCACTCCTGTTTGTGTAAAATACGTCTCGGATATAAAGTTTGCCATTCTTACGTATTTTACGGAGTACCTGAGGCGCTTAAGCGATTTACTGAGATATCGTTTTCTGAACGATCGAAAGCTTTCTATTAGTCAAAAAATGCAATATCTACTTGAAGTTCAAGGCCAACACGTTAGGAGGAGATACACAAGGTTCGTGACTACCGGACTTTTGATACTAAACTTAGGCAGCGTTACACATTTGACCATCGTAGGTCGGACAGATGTTTCGATGTAAAGCGAAGTCAAATATTTAAGACGATGCGGAGCGGATAGCAATTGGTTTGAAATTAATTATCATTCCTAATGTACTTGCCCCATAATTGTAATAGATCACCTAATAGGGTTACAAGCTCATAATGCTGGTTAACAACCAATTAAATTCAAACTAATTGTTAATAATTAATTGCTAGTAATTCCACACGCGTAACATGTTTTTCCTCTTTGAACAAAAGAGTAAAATCCCTTTTTATATATTCATAATTTTATCTAAAATGGGATTGCTGAAAACATCAACCTTGTTTACGATTACGAGAGATGGAATATGAGCATCATAGAGATTAAATTTTAGTCGAATAGGATCTTCGGTCTTTTTCGAAATAAGATACGATAAGAAGAAGCAGTATAATTTCGTTCAAAATCCTTCTGAATATCTTATTTCACGTTACGTTAACCAACATTATGTAATTTTTATACACAATAAACATGTCAGCATTTTTAAATGAGTGTTATTCTCTTAACTAAAAAATTATTTTGCACTGTAAAAACAGAAAAATACAAAACTACGATTAATTATTAATTATTGCGTATTTAAATATTTGCTCTCCGAAAGGATTTCATTGTTTTAAATTACTAATAGAAAGAAACATATAGTACACTACTTACGTCACTAAATCCCATGGCAGTGATTATCCCAAGTCATATACATCGGTGAAAGTAATGTAAGTTATTTGTAGTAATTTTACCAAAAAACTTTTGAATCATATTTGTAATGTGTCTTGCTAGATTTGATTATTTATTTGTTTTAACTGGAAAATACATTTAAATTTATAAATAACGTTTCATATTGATTTTGACCTTAATTCGCAATCCGGTTATCTCCACTTTTTGTCGAATTTTAGCTTTTGATATTGACTTTAATTATAGATATTTCCGCCTGGTTGTAAAAAGTAACAACTACTCGAATTTCATAGTTTTTGAATAAATAGCCTTAAGAAAATCCAACAACTCCACGGGAAATAAAATGTTACGATTTTGACAGCTAACTCCAAAAACACGCCTATTTTCTTGGGCGTTTAGGCGTGTGCGCATTGTGCTTCATATATTTAGTGATATAATTAAGAACTAATTTTGAAAAGAACATGTTTTCGTAAAAAGCATAATGACTACGGGTAGAAGGTAAATGTGTTTTATGTCATTATTTTAATCGGTAATGTGTTACAAGGTGTATTTTTGTGATTAATACATGTTTTAGAGTTGGCCGTTTTACTCCCGGATATTTTAGTGTTTTAATGGAAGTTGATCGTAAAAAGCTATTTAAAATACAGTAGTTCTGAGTCCACAAAACCTCTTGCAAGCAAAAGTATTAAAAATAATAGGGAATGTGAAGAAAAATATTGTGATAAAAGAAGATCGAATGTATATGGAAGAAATATATAAAAAACTAGTGAAAGTAATGAAGCAGCGAGGTGGATGCAGGTAAAAAAAGAGCGGGTTGTTAAATGTCAGCTAATAACTGAAAGTGAAAGAAAATTACTGTTAGAAAGATTTTGGACACGTGTATATCGACAGTTTGGTGTAAGTAATATATACGAAAAGGCCAAGAGATCACAAGGATCCAAGTACACCGAAAAGGTCTAACACTTAAAAAAGGATGACCAAATGATAAGAGTTTGCAAAATTGTATTTTTAGATACATTTTGTATTGGCAAAGCTGGAAGATGGAAAATAAAGCGCAATATACATTAACTGAGACTAGTAAAGTTCCAGTTGTTATGTGAAAGCCATTTAATACAGAACTCTGTGTTACTGTGTGCAATCATCTCATTTATATGCAAGCAGATATTACATCAAAACGACAGCTTTGTCATTTATATTCTGAATTGTACGATACAAGTAAAAACTCAAAACCACTACCAATGGCAACTTTCCCGAATCAACTGACAATAAATTAAATCTCTTTATTGAAACCAAAAAAAAGATTTGTGCGAAATTTGTAACGGATGCTGAAATTGTAAGCTGAAATTTTCTGAAAAATTCAAATTGTTGAGCCAAAAAAAGAATCCCAAGGTTACAGCTACCCCGTTAGATTGAACCATGCCGAATCTGTATAACACCCGAAGAAAAATTACAAAAAGAAATATTTAGATCTTCAACAACTCAAAAAGTTTATACCCCCAGATTAAAAAACATGTTTTATAAACTAAATTTTCTTAGAGCGTACGATTATTATTACCTATCTATATAAAACCTTACAACTCCCTTTTTGTTCATTTTATATATTATATTAAACGGATAACTTCGAAAACGAGCTTTTTAACTAAATGAATTAAATTTAAAACTGTAAAATATATAAATTATTTGTCATTACAATTTATCTACCAAATGTATTTCAATTTATTTGAAATTCGTCATAATTTTAAAATAATTGCGTTTGAGGTATCCTCTGTAAAATTTACTGAAACGGATTTAAGCGACTTGCGAATTAAGGTATAGATATAAAATATTGTGCCCTCGATTAAAGGTCCGCATATATATTCCTTAATTTTTTTAAGATAATGTTTAATAGTATTTTAAGATACCTTGTATTTTAATGCAGTTATAAAAATGTAACGTTTTTAATGTTGATGGGACAATAATTTGGATAGCCAGCTAATAATCATGATGATGTACTACATGGTACTTATTTAGAGGAAATATCTATTCACGAAGTCAAATGAAGAAGATTTAAGCGTGGTTTTTTTAAATTATTTATTAAAAATGTATCGAAATTATTTATAAGAAGATTTTAATACAAAACAAATGTAACTAATTATAACTAACATATGATAAGAAATAGACAGATATATAAAATTACTATGCAAAAATTACTTCTCTTTATATCGTAATTTAACTTTCAAAGTATTGTAACAAATGGGCTTACTTTAATTTTATTATTCAACTTACAACCCTTTTCCTCGGAAAAAATTTTCCCTACGTGCCATCCCTATTCTTATGTAATTATAAACCATCTCCGACGCCTAGTAATGCAGTTGGAAGGCACAAGATGGGAGGCTGTGTCAATTGTTACACTTAACACTTCATTAGTACCGCGACTAAAATAGCTTTGGGCAAAATCTGCTCTCTTAATAAAGTTTTCGGTTGAGAAAGATTAAGCCTTTATTTCTCCGTTGTGGGTTTAGTCATTTTTAAATACACCTGTTAACTCAGATCTTGTAGTATAGAAGTAAAATTATTACTCAAGTTGATCACTGAGAATTATTTTTCCAAATCGTTGGATTTATACATTAAAAATTGTTCAAGAATTTTATCAAAAATTTATCACGCAACTTTCCGAAACATCGAAAAACCTTATCACGAAAATGCATTTTGTATTTATGTGGTTTTTTTTTCTTCATAATATGAACTGAATTGATTTATTTCCTGAAGGCAAAATGCAATGTATCAAGTCGATTAGTTTGTAAATTAAATATTTTACAAATCGTTGAAACCATAGCCCATATTCACTTAAGGTGAATCACTAAGGGTGAAATATCATTTTCAGTTTTAATAAAAGATAAAAACATGTTCATAAAACACGCAGTTGAGTAGATGTGTGTGTGTGTTTTTAATTCCTAAAGACACCACCTCAATCTCGATCTGTCTCAAGTACACTGGCTAGTAAATTTATTTCATTTTTTTATTATCATTTGGGCGAAGCATTTACCATAGGATTACCATCCTGTTAAGTTCTAGACCATTGATTCATTATAACTCCAAAAGATGACATCTCAAGAGATGTTGTCGTATATCCGCCATATTGCGGACCACTCACATCTCAGAGTTTTTTAATTCTGCCACTGCATGAAGTTTTTAGTTGCACAATTTTTGCTTTCTTGTGGAACTGTTTCAATGTGTAGGCCACTGTTTCAAATGTACCATTGACAATTCTCCGCAGCACTTTATTTTTGGAGATATATATTTGCTGAATGTTTTTTCCTACCTTATCCCAAAATTTGAACTCTTGTTTTATTCCCGAACAAAAGTTCAAAGTTTCATCCTGGCAATTGGTGAAATTGTTTGTGTTTTATATTGCATCCCCTTCTTTTTCATATATTCGTTCCATTTTAATTTGACACCTAGATTCATTCCTATATACGTTTCTGTATTAACGTAGGTGATAATTCTTTAGTTAATAAATAAGGGAAGTAGATATATTTTCTTGAATGTCAAATGTTTATCAGTACACCTGGATTAATTTAATTTAAAACCCCTATTTTTTTAAATTTAATATTTCTTGCAATTCTTTTGTTGATGGGGATATTTATTTGGTCGTTGTAATAATTGCTGTTATGAAGGAGATAGATAATTTAAAAACTGCGTTGGAACGAGATTAACGGACTAATGTGTATATAGCCAAAGTTTATATTTAGGACATCTACGTACGCTCTTCGCTATAAATATTCTTTTAATGTTTACGCCTCCAAATTATGGTATTCATTAGATCTCACCACCAGAAATTCATAGCCCTCTCAATAGATTTCTCTCAATAGATTTTCGTTATCCACGTACGTTTTCTCCTAACTTCGTTCGCAACAAACTTCCTAAGTTCATATCTTCTTCTCTTTCATATCGTATGCTTTTCCTTTTTTTTCCCAATATATCAGACGTAAGGCATTATTTCTTTTTGTAAGTATTCATTGTTTAATTACCAACATTTTTAACAATGTTATAGTTAATACGATCTCTAGCAGTTCACCTCGGAACTTATATTTCTAAACTGCGGTCCATAGAAAAAAAATGCTATTGTGATGATAAGTTCGTCCAATGTACAAATATGTTGTATTAAACATAAAGAAATAAATCTAACCAATATTTGAACTACAAATGGTGGTTAATTTCCATCTTATGATATAAAAAGTAAATCTTTTATTGAATGTATATCCTTTGCCACCTATTCTATTCTATATCCTTTCTACATATACTTAATATTTAAATCGTTGCATAAAAATAAAAGAAATTGTTATCATTGAGAATTTTTGCAGCCATTTCCAAAAAGTACTTAGTTGTTTATGTTATATATATATATATATATATATATATATATATATATATGTAAATATATGTACGATAATGAATATTAATAAGATAATAATGCTAAAATAACAAAAAATAATAGGAAAGATTCTTCTTTAGATAAAATAGTAAGGTATAATATATTTTAAATATAGTTTTCTAAAACAAACCGTAGTCTCAGCTGAAAAAGAATGCTTTTAATGTTAATAATATGCTTTTATTTATTATATTCCAAAATTAATCAAGAACTCACAATAGAAATTAATGAAGCATTAAAAAAAGTTAAGAAAATACCCAACATAAGGAAAAATTATGCAAATATCAAGGACAAGATAATTAACTTCATATATATATTAATATTGATTTATTCCACATAATTTTAATCGCTAAGCGTTACCCACATTTTTTAATGAGAGTTGTAAAAAAATATGTTTTCTTGAGTCTATGAATATCAAATACCACATGTTTGCATGAGTGGAGAATCAAATTACCTTGGATAAACAGTTTTTTTTCCTTAACGGTTAAGATATATTAAGTAAATTATTTACCAGCCATCTTTGTACGTAACAACGACTTGACCCTGGTTTTTCCGTCAATATCGACGGCATAATTTAGCATCATCAATCATTCGCCAGCCGATGAATTAACTCCTCTAATATCAAAAAGCTTTGTATCTAATAGACAACTAGTAAGGAGAGCATATTCATTTTACGTCAAGTCATGAAGATGGATAATGGGAGAAATAAATAATCAAAGAGCCGTTTAACGCCGTTACGGGTATAAATTATGAGTATTTTACATTGTGACTGACAGAATTTAGGATTGTGTTTAAGAGGTTTATGTATATTGGAGGGTAAACCCGATTATAGTGACTCGTTTGTGAGATATATGGTAAATATTTAATATTAATAAATAGGATGTATTAATTGTTATATCATTTATAAAAAGAAATATACATGAATGACTATAGAGTTTTTGAACGTGTGGATAATAACATCGTATTAAAACGCCTTTATAAAGCCGGATTCTCTCTTCTATAATTATATTATTTTCTTGTTTTATATATTATGGAAAAAAGCATAATTATATTATATTAGCTTTGATTCGATCATTATTTCGCTAGATAAGCAAATCGCTTGATTCTGGTAAATAATGTAATCCATATATTATTTACTCTTCTGGTAAAACTAGGCACTACCTGTTATTTGTAAAAAGTGAAAAAAACTCTCAGTTTTAAAAATATGGTAGATACGAGTTGATAAATCAATGATGTTATCGAATAAAACGTTCCAGTTAAATTGAAACAAATATTCGAACGTAAGCTTTCAACAAACGCGCGCTCGATTACGGTCCTCGAGAAGTGGACTTATTACTCGAGTGGATTTATTAGGGACCTAGAGAAGTCAAAAATGATTTACGATGAACTTTTAATAAAATTGAAAAAGACTGAAAGTTCGTTATGAACATTTTTGGTTGCCACTCGTAATTATTGAGATGTATACATATTAGTGTGCTAAACCACTATTTTTATTTCAAGTTTCCAAATCACATGTTTTCTGGGAAAAAGTGGCTATGAGAAATATTACCCATATATATATACACGTCTTTAAGTTCAGAAAATCTATGAGATTATACAATAGATATAATTAATTGAGTCGCAAATGAGACGTATCAAATGAATTGATTGTCAGTTGAATCAGGAAAGTGATCGAGCCATGTTTTAATTCTAATAAATATTATAATCAATGCTCCTCCGATCATATGGTCATCAAATTTTCATATTAATCATCACATGATGTAAAATAACATCAATATAAAATCTTATTTAGTTAATGCAATATCCCATAACAGGGGGAAAGCATTTTTAATTAAAATTCCTTCACCTTGTGACGTCAACGCGCTTCTTTTTATTCTTTGAAATAAAGAGATGAGTCCCATTGATCCATCATTGTTTTCAAACACTTTGCTTTCTTTCTATCATATATTCACTGTGCGCTTGGGGGAAATAACAGAAACGTGATAAAGGAGAATCATACAAAGCTTCAAAGACAAATGCCAATTTGAATGTTATCAGTTTGAGTAAATGGGAAAAGCGAAAAAGTTTCATCGTAGATATATATGTTTATCGAGCTACGCTTAACCTCAATTTTAGTTTTAATTTGAATATATATATATATATATATATATATATATATGAACTTATAGAGAGCCGTGACTTGTATCATTCGTTTCTATTACAGACAAGTGATCTTCAATTTGTTTCTTTTTTTTCCTTTTTATTATCACGGAAAGTACTGGCATCCTAATTGGTTTAGTATTTATCTATTGAATCATTAATGAGAAAATAAATTAATAGTGGATAGGATATTTGGAAAAATCAAGTAAACTATATTATCTAACAAAGAATTGTTGAGAGAAGAAAAGATATTACGCATATATATATATATATATATATATATATATATATATATATATATATATATATATATATATATATATTGGCGATTGTTCATTTATCCTGATATATTGACAAAAAGTGTGTTTAGAACAATGATAACATCTGTTATTGATTACACCACTACGCATCAAAATAATCCAGGTCATTTCATAGGTCATTTGTAAAGAACTGATACCATACTTTTTGCAATAATTTTCAAAAATTCTCACAAAAATTACTATTACATAATGACAATTTATAGTATGTAATAGCATGCCTAAGTTAATATAACCCGTAAAATAAAGGTATAAGTTAAATTTAATTATTTACGGGGTTTTCGTGTTAATATATTTGGCCTTTACGATAGTGACAGATCCTCTTAACGATAATTTTTTAAAAAAAAATAATTGGGATTAGTTTTGTTGAATGCAATTTCATATCGATATAAATTTAGCAATTGCTCTTTTGAAGTTCGGTAGCAAACTAAATACCTTTAGACGGACGGAGAAACACGATCAAATATCATCATGTTTATTCGTTTGTCTTCTCTCTGTCTTTCCCTATATATATATATATATATATATATATATATATATATATATATATATATATATATATATATATATATATATATATATATATATATATATATATATATACACATAAGCAGTTTTATTTAACTAACAATTTACCCATTAAATGCAATAGCGTTCATCAAAAAATGAAAACAGCTTTTGGTGTCCTCATAAACTAAGGAAATTAAGTCTCATTTTCTAAACGCCCAGGTAATTTCAAAACACATGTATTTTATGTGTTTTGAAATTACCAAGTGGGGATAATGAGATAATTATTAAGTTCATATGTTGAATTCGAATTAATTAATTTGTTAAGTAGTTCTGGACGTAGTTTAGAATGTTTAAGGAAATTAACCACTTTTATTTACATTTTTAAGTGGAATACAAGATCGATTAAAAATGGCAGCTATAGCTTCCGTAAATCGCAATTCCAACCTAAAAATATTCAATAGCTTTATTATTTACTTTGGTAATTTGTATTACACCGAGTAATAAAACGGCGACCTGGTCTTATGGCCGCATTTAAAAGATGTATTTTAATTCACATATTTCGCGGTCCATCTTAAGGCCACTTAGTATTTGCAGAAAACAGCATGTATTGTGAAGCGACGAGTCATAAAAAACGGTATATACAATTCGCTCGCACCTACTGGCTTAGTCCATATTTCACTGTAACGCCACTCCACTTTGTATTAAGTATAAAGGTATTCGAAAAAACAATTACAGTGAAAATAAATTCTAATAAATACGGTCAAAGTTGGACGTTCAATTCTCGTGGGATAGCAATACGGGCATTACTGAGCCGACAGGAAAATATCGACGTAACGGGCGTGTGAAAAATAAAGCAAACAAAATGGCGTATCCTAATGTTAATTCGTAGTATCTACTTGCGATATAAAATGCCCGATCCAACCCCAATTCACATATTTAAAATTTTACTTTCAGGAATTTAACATTTTATTACAGTTACACTTTTTTTGAAACATTTTAATGAACCTTTTAATATTCTGTTATTTTAAGTATCACACACTACAACAGAAAATTAATCCAAACCTTTATAAGATAAACCACATATTCGTCCTATCTGTTGCAGAAACCGTTTCACGTAGAACACCGAGAACTTTCGATAAAACATTTTTTCTGTACATAATTTAATAATTAAGATTCAATAGATAATAAAATTATGTAAATAGTACAGTACCTGTAATGTACTTTGTGTATGCATCAATTGACAGTGTTTGAATTTATAAAGAATGAAAACTGTGTTTTTTATTATAGCTATTTTTAGAAAATTTCAAACGGATTTTTTTTAAATCATTGATTTAAAAGCTTTGAATTTAGCATAGCTATTAAGCATGTTAAACCGTAACACCCCAATGGCTAATATACAAGACTATTTGTATAGAAATTTTACAGGAGGCAGATAAAGTAATAAAAAAATGTCGTGTGTTAAATTAATTTAAAACTGAAATATATGATAAATATAATATGTAACAAGTTCGTTTAGGGTTTTTTGTAAACTGTTTAAGGGATGTTGTTGGAAATGTTTAAAAAAACAGTGTTACCAAAAGCTTATAGGAAAACAATAACAATGTTTTTAAATCTCAAATATTTGAGAAAAAATGAATAATTTCACGCCTGTAAGAAATATATTAGGCTATATATTTACAAGTTAAAAATACTATTAATATTTACAAATAATTTCTTATGAAAAACATTGTCAATAGTCAAGATCGACTAAATTTAGCTATAATAAATATTTGAATATTTTTTTATTGTACACATACTAATCTATAGAACTAAAACTATCTTAATGAAAATTCCTTCAGTTGCGAAATTATGTTCATCCCCCAAAATAAGGAGATAAGTACCCCCATTGCTTTCGGACGACTTGCTCTTCCTTTTTTTGGAGATGCGCTTGAGGGAAATAAACAAAAACGCGATAAAGCTTAACCAAGTAACGCTCCAAATTATAAATTAGGTAAAACCACAGAATACACTTACAGTTTCGTGATGTATAAATACATGTTATTAAATCTAGGTTTAATTTTATTTGCGGCTTCGACTTAATTATATTAACGCACTCTTTTGAAATGCTAAATTATTTTACTAACTTCTATAACTAATCAATAGGCTATTTCCCGTTAACCTATAATCTCGAAGTTTGCACAAAGGACAAAGTTCTTGGTCAGTGATTTTTCATATAGGGCCTAAGTTACTAACAATATATTTTTTTGTTAATTGTGAACTTCAATGCTACGTCATAGGGTGACCTAGCGTTGACGGGTAGTAAAGAGCGTAATGCCATACAACAGGCCTTTTTCGGGACCGATCAGTGGGAAGTGCAGGGCATTGCTATACTCAAGTTTACCAAAAACGTCGATCTACTCCGATCGCCCATAGTTTTATGCATTTTTTTGCTAATTTCTCGCCATTGAAGTTTATAGTAGACGATATGTCTATAAATGGAAAAGTAATATTAACAATTTTTAATAAATTAATGAAAATGTTACGTCTTTTTAACCATATGTACCATATATGCATCTAAAATTGTACGAAATGCCCGTAGTGCGAGTTCCGCTCGTATTCATGTGCCATATTTTTTACACTATCTTAGAGTTGATAATTCCTTCGTAAATGTTAAATATACATAAATGAAATTAAATATATTCCATGTCATAATCATGACGGAAGGTTTTAACTAATTTAAAAATATATGTTGACAAACATTGAGATAAAAAATGAAAAGGTAAGTGAACTCTATAGAAAAGCAAGAAAATAACATTGGCCAAGATGTAAACAAATCTTTCAATGTATGTATTTCTGGTGCGTCGGGACTTATATTTACTTTACAACTAGTTTTTCCCGCAGATCTGCTCGCTTAGAAATGTTTATATGGAAATGTAATGGTGGAACGACTACTTCATTCATAGATATATCTTCTATTCCTTACTCTAATACAGACCCCATAAATATTAACATAGCTCAATAAATGTAATACCTGCACTATTATGTAACACAGAAGAACTTTCCAAGCTAAATAACCTCCACAATGGAAAAAATATATCAAAATCAATGCAGTAATGCTCTGGTTATATGGGAACAGCCAGGAAGTCAGACAGACAGATATTTCGTTGTATCTAAATAAGCAAAAGGATCTATTAAAGATTGTATGTTATTTATCACGGTTCAAACCGCACATAGATATAATTTCTAATTAAAAACATGTTATTGTCGGTTGTATCACCATGCCTAATTTATTATTCATTCTATTATAATTTACTTCATAAACAAGTATAAGATATATGTTAATTTAAAAAAAAATATACAAGAAAAACTAATATTATATCAATCTTTTATCTATAAGAGTTTTGTCAATAAAAAAGTTTTTAATAGAAAATGCAGAGAGGAAAACCGAATTTTAGATTTATTCATAATCTATTTTAGTTTTTCATGATTAATATTAAATTGCTAAAACCGAATGGCCCGAACTGAATTTGAACCTTAAGTATTTAATTAAATCACAGATAAAGGAAAAAATACCGCAATTGGAGTTTACACGTAAATATACGATCTCTGGCATGTAAATCGTTTATAATTTAAATATTCAGACCTAGACCTTTATACCCTAATCTAATTTTTATATTTTTTCTTTAAACTATTTAGTTTCTCTCAAATAATTTAAGATATATTAGGAATGGAGCGAATGGACGAATTTTGCATTAAATGAATTTATTTATGTACAAGTAAATAAAAAAATATCGTAATTCGGCTACAGATACACGAGTAGGTACCACACCTTTGGCAACACATAGATACAATCCATTTATCTGTATTTATTAAACTTAGATATTGATTGGATTCAATTTCAGCGTAAATCGACAATAAATATAAAGTTTTGATCTAAAGTCAAATATTCGGACAAAATTGATGCTAATAATTAGTGGTCAACAACCATTGCTTAATTCATATAATCGTATTAGCTCAAATAGGAATGAGTGTGTTTCTTCTATATTACTTCTACATATATGTACCGTAGCAAAAAAACAACTATCGTCTCAAGTTTACCTAATTACCTTCTGTTTCATTAAGCTTCGAGAAAAGCTCTAGTACTGCATTAATTTCTCATCGACAATATTTATTATGTAAGAGTCGAGTACAATCAAAGTAGGTTAATTATAGCCTTCGATTAAATATGTAGTCACACAACATTTACAAAACACAACGATTTTGTCTTTAACCTATATGATTAAACAAGCGTGATAATAATCGTTGGTTTTTGGGACATGTGTCAAATATTATATATTCTGTTCGGAAGACGTTGTCTGACTGAATATTGGTGGACGTCCGCACTACGCAAATCACTAACAGGAAAATAATACTTATGAGTATAGTTAAGAAATAATTAACTTAATTCATCTTGAAGTCACAATCAACATACATTCACTTCACTGTAAGAGCATTCACTTTGCATCGAATCGTAATTTATTCCTGAAAACAGTTAAGGTGAAAATAAATTTTCCTAAATCTTGCCAATTTTGGATATAGGACGCAGACGTTGCAGCAATGCGGATATTACCCGGATGATAAAAAAATTCTCACATAACGCATTTATAAAAAATAAAGGAAAATAAAAAAGTTGTGTCGTAATAGAAACACGTAATCTCTACATATATACTTGCGGTGATGCAAGCTAAATCGGTATTGTGATTTTGATATTGGAAGGTAAATATTTATCTATATTGGAGCGGCTCCCTTGCATATAAATGAAGCGAAACAAAATTATAAGCCCCCATTTTTTAACTCCCCGGCATAGGGAATTTTCTTTAAAAAGAAATTTAATGTATCATATTGAAACATATTTGTAATACTCGTGTTTTATATTAATATAGAGTATGCAAATTCATCTACCGATCATTGTGCTTGAAAAAGTATTAATATGCTTTACGAGCAGAGTTGCTACGAAAAAAATCCAATAATGATATCAATTTTTCATCTTCGTGGAACTTATCTTTTTAGAAAGCGCAAAACCTTATTTAAATAGTTTAATTGTAGACTTAAGTTATGTGTAACTAAGCGCTCACTTGGGTTAATGACGAAATCGATACGTCACACATCAACTCTGTTTTGAACCAGTGGATAAGCGAGATAATAATCTTTGGTTCATGCTTCGAAGGTTTTAGTACGTAAAAATGAAATTTGCAATTTCACAATATAAGCGAGCTATATTTACATGTATACTTGTTTGCTAATGTGTAATGATAATACATAGTTAAAATTTAACTAAATGATATACATTATATATGCATAGAGAGGAAAAGGAATTGACATGTCGTCGAACAATTAATTATCAAAGTCGCTAATCATATTTATAAGAATTTCATGTTGACTTGGATAAAATAATAAAAAATATAAATTGAAAAAATTTACGTACTTTATTTGGACACAAATATAAATTAACCTCAAAACAATAAAATTATCTTCACTATCAATGTACGAGTATAAACTATGGTGGTATAAGTTATAAGAATAAAAAAATATATTTTTTAAAATTTATTAGCTTGCCTTTCATTTCCTTCTTCGAATAGCATATCTAAGGCCTAGTAATCACTCAGGGTATCAAATGGTCGCTTGGCCACTGTGAGTGTAACTAATTTCCCGATGTAGGCTTTTCGTTTTTCAATAAAATAATCTAAAATGTTTAGTAAGAATGGCAATTTTACAATAAATTATATTGAAAATAAACGATTGTTTAAAAAATTAAAAAGAACAATTTACAATAAATTTTCAAAATGTCTTCCTTGGTGCACACACTAAATCGGCCTAAAAAGGTTCTTTTGTAAGGCTGTCGATTTTGTCTTATTCTTTAATTGCCATTTGAATTTTTTTTGGTTAACTCTCATTCTGACGTACTTTCCTGGGCATAAACAATCACCTTAAAGTATCCCCAAATAAAAAGTCGATCGGACCGCGGCTGTCGAAGGATTGTACCTCCACAACCGATCCACCTCTCCGGATATGATGTGTTCAGATGCTCTCTCTCTTAGCGCAAAGCGACACGTTGCGCAATCGTGCGGCAGCCACATGTGCTCTGGCATGTTGGGAGGACACTGCGTAGAAGATTGGGGAGCTCATTTAGTAAAAAGTTTAAATAAATATCTGCATTAGGGCGTGGTGGTAGTTCATACGGACCCACAAACTCCTTATTAATTATGCCGCCAAATTGACGCTGTATCGTTCTTGGAAACTTGATTCTCTAAGCAAATGTAGATTAACTACCGCATAGTAATGAGTGTTATACGTGTCGAATAGACCAAATCGCTCAAATCAACACTCATACGTTCACAAAATATTATCAAAAAATCCCTTTGACCTTTTATTTGAATAATTTTGGACGAATTTGGAACTTTGATCTTGGATTTATTTTTTAATATTTTCTTCATTTTTCTCTCTGTAATTATTTATGTTGTTATAGTTTTAAAATTATGGTTATTTTGAAATAGATTATGATATTTATATTCCCCAGACTTTAGAATTTAAATTTGTTTCAAAAATTGTTATACTTTTTTATTCGTATTTGTAAATCACAGTAACTTTTGGGAAAGTGTGCTTACTCTGCTAGTTTTCAAAACGAACCAATTTTATTAATTTTTTTATTAAAATTTAAAACAATTTTCGGGTTAAGATAAAATATGTCTTGTAATTGAGAAAGAAAATGTGTCTGAAGAACAACGTAATGCAAGAAAAGCTAGAAAAACTTAAAAAAATATATAAAATAAGGAAAGGACAAGAGGTGTATAACTGAAAAAGTAGAAATCAGTGAGGCAGCTCCTAGAAAGAGATTAAAGTCACAATGTGTATTAGATCGATTATTTTAGGAAATTACGATTTCTATGATGAGCTTTTCAAAATGCTGATGTTAATAGAATTTAAATACGTTTTAATGAAGAAAAAAGATAGCTGGACACGGATCGAAGATTTTCTTCATCGTCATGAAAAAAGACCAAAGAAAACAAGGTAGATATATTTTATTGTAATATAAAAGAACTAATGGAAAAATGTAAATTTGCACAGGATCGTATTTATAATACGGACGAAACGAGGATGAGCATAGTTCCAAAGAAAAGTCATAATTATGAAAGGAAAAAAGTGGTGGCAATTACAGTATCAGCCGAGAGGAGCACAATGGTGACCACAGTTTTTAATATGAGTGCAGGTGGTCATTACATTGCTCCAGCATTGACCAGCGTTGCTCAAGCGTTGGATCATAGATCCAATAGCTATATTGCCATGACTTCAGATTCGGGTTATATTTTTAGCGATTTATTTATTGGACGACTCAATCATTGTAAATATCATGTTCACCCTACTGAAGAAAACCCTGTTCTTTTAAAATCAGATAACCATAGTTCGCATATAAGTTTACAGTCTATCTAAGATTTTAACTTTACTCTAGCCTCAGTTTCAGATAGACAAATAATTCTACATGAAATTACTCTGTACCTGAAAAACAACCAATCAAACTGTTAACTTGTAGACGCTTGCCATTTTAATTTGTTTTGTCTCTAAATTTTGGATAGATACATAGTCCGTACGTAAGAACACTATATATGGTAGAATATAAGTACTTCAATTACTAAAACAGTCAAGTGTAAGTTTGGTTCCGGTATCGGGAATTCTGTACCATGTTTGGAGTTAAATTCTCTTATTTATCATAAGTCGTCACTAATATTATCTTCTTAGCATAATTATTATTTAATATTCATTTAATATTTAATATTTAATTTGTATTGCACATAATTAATATTTAATATTATGCAATGTAATTAAGTACTGGGGAGAATTTGTTATCATTAATATATAAAATTAGTACATTTTGAATTATCGTCATAGTTTACTTATAGTATTTGCGTAGTTTTTAGAAAACTACGCAAATACTATAAGTATAATAATAAATAGTACTATAAGTATAATAATAAATGGTTTTTAAGGTACAATAGATTTGAAAATAGTAGAAGGGGGGTGGTATATTATTTTATATTTACCAGCTTATCTTTAAAGATAAACCATGTAAAAATATGAATATTTTTGGAAAATTTATTTGACACACAAGTGGCATAAAGTTTTCACTAGCTGTTTCAAATTATACACTACATTACAAGTGAAAATTTAAAATTTTTTCAAATTTTATATTGGGATATTGACGGATTAATATACTTTCTAACTGTACCAAATTTGAAATTTCTTCTTCGGTTTCTAAAAAAACGGCTGTGACAGACGGACAGCGGACATGTGAATAATCTTAAAAGACTTCTATTTTTCCCTGTAAATTACGGAACTCTAAAAACGATCAGTTCCTGTTCAGACACACGAAAATAGGTCCAGAATTGCATCACCTTTTTAAAAGCTAGAAATGTATATCCATGGATAAGGCATTATAGTAAAAGAAATAATATTTCACGGAATATTTAGTTGAGAAATCCAAATGAAGTATCCGAAAACTATGTCTTTGTCTCGTATTACATTCAAAGAGATTTGTTGGTTTTAAACTGGTCGTTATGTGCACTATTAGTGACGCATACCTATTCAATCATTCTAACTTTCCACATTGAATATTGTTCCCGTAGTGGTTTAGATTCTCAAAGTCAATAATTAACTTTCAAATAATAATAATCGTTCAATTATAATGAATTCAGTCTTCAATAACTTTGCAAATTATGAGCCTATAAACACAGTTAAATTTGCTATTCATAAAATTAGCCCGAGGTACTTACTTGTTGTTGGAAAACAGTTTTAAGTTGGCAACTAATAACTGGTCGCACAAGCAACTACTGAAATGTTAATGAAATTTCTCAAATATATCTGGTAAGATATATGAAGAGCGCAGCGTTCGAACTTTTATTGAGTTATCAACTGAGTTTAGTGAGCAATCAGAAAGTAAAGAATTAAAAAAAACTATCGAAATTTCGTGAAGTGAATTTACAGTGCTCCATTTTATAAATTCCGTGAAGAGCGAATCTCAAAACGCAATATATGTACATCGACAGATGAATGTGCTTCCTATCACACAGCCAAGCATTTGTTACGAAAACTTTGACTTTTTCGATAATTCTCCTTTGAGGCGAACTCCTATTTTAAATTTACAAACATTTAAAATTATTGTCGAAACAGGTGTTAGCTTAAATTCACGTTATTTAGCTGAGTTGCCCTCATTTTATATTGAGACAGAAACAACTACGTGTTTTTCGGGTATTTGGAGAAACGAAAATACTATGTGTCTAATAAATGAATTAACCCTAGTAAGCCGATAGAGTTTATAAGTTACTCACTTAGTGTTTCATAGTGTTCACATAACTAAAATTCTGAAATAGATCGCAGAAGTAAATATAAAAACCGACTGGTATGACACATAATTTTCGACTGTTAACCTTGTGTCAAATTTAAAATATCATGTTCACAATTGTTTTTTAGAGAAATTAAAACTTTACATATAGCTGTTTTAATAATAAGTTCTATAAAAACCTAAATATGATAATTTCAATATAATGTCTAAGTGAAAGCGAGTGAAACATTGAGTCGCTTTAAATTAAGTCAACTGCTTTGACATACGTCCGTGTTCTACTGTTATCTCGAGGTTGAACCGCAGTCTTTGTTCGCAGATTGATACGGGACGCAACTCAACTTATTTAATTATAAACTTGGTTTATCGCTTTTAATATTGAATAGTTTCCAAATAATTGAATTACATAAGATTGTAAAATTGCTTTTTCTGCGAATATGTAGTAATATAATAGTTCTTTTATGTTAGCGTATAAAATATTTGAATAATGGTTTAAGAACTGTTTATGTACTTTAAACATTTATTTATCAAATAGTAAGATCTATTAGAAGACTTATAAATGATTTGAAACTTTTTGTCATGTTTACACATGTAGTTATATCTTCTCTATAAATGTAATAAAATTAAAATAAATTTAAAAATACAGATTGAGTGTTTAACTTACAATTTACGAGTTTATTATTTTTCGAATTCATGACTTATTTTACCTCATTAGTTGATCGACCGTATTTTTATTTTATTTTAAATTTTTTTAAATATATAAAATTGCATCTAAATATACAGCTATTTGACCATCTATCTAGATATTATTTGAGATATTTAAAAAGTCAGGATCGAAATTATAGTGCAGTTTTGTCGTAGCCACCCTCAGAGATAAGCTGAACATGGGACAGTGTGGAAGCAGCTAGTCAGTCCTTCTAACAAAGCAATTCAAGACTTATGCCACCTATAGCAATGAAGATGTGACGGAGAAGAAAAATGCGGTTGTTGGAGTGAACTAAAATGTACATTCGAGAGAAATACTTACTGTGAACATAAACTCTAATGCATCTAACCATTACTTTGCTGGGACTGGAACGAGGTGAAAGCACATGTGATCGTATCACTCAGGAGGCAGGTAAATGCAGATATTGAGAGGTACCTATAAAACGAAGAAAAGAAAAGCCACTGTGACTTAATGGATGATCAGCATACTAATTGATACATAAAATGATAGAAATTAACGAATTTTCTGTTTCAGGAAATACGTCTACAGTTTATTAAAATGGTTAAAACCCAATATATATAAAATGGTTAAACCCAGTTTTTTCTGTGTTTTTAATTCTATTATATCTTTTATTTTTATAGCAGTAGTCCATGCTATATATAAATATCTTCAAGGTAAAAATGTTATACCATGTTGAATATAGTTTTCCAATTGTTAATTAAATTTACTTAGTCTCTTGCTACTACCAAATTAATTTGTTTACTAATTAATTTTAAGTAATTTACCCCATGAATTCATTTTATCCGATATTTTTTGTGGATGTGATAAGGTAAAATAAAGAAAGAATAATGAGAAAATTAGAAGTAATTTTTTTGTTGCTAAACTTTCTAAGGGTTTATCAAATTCCTAATTAATACGTACATAATGAACTAATGTAATTGTTTTCTTAACTCTTTGCTAAATCTCAAGTAAAAAGCTTTAAACTTTAAAAAAATACTGTTGCCACCAGAAAAGAAAAAAAATCGTTTAAAATTAGTTTTGCAATTATATTTCGACCTGATGCTCATAAACAATAACTTTTCAAATTAGAACGATTTAAACAATTTTCAAATTAAAATTTATCGCTCCTGGACAAGCACTTTTGTAGACATAATTATTATGAAAAATAATATTTAAAAAAGTACACATTTATTACTACCAAATAAAATTATAATAAAACACTATTGTGTGTTTTATTTAGACCTAACAAATTGATATTCAACGAGATACGCGAATTTTCCTTATAAGGATAAAGATTGCTATATTCACTACAGCAAGCTGAACTTTTAATTATTAACCTACGATCGAGTCGTACCAATTTCGCCTATCTTATTGACTATAAATTTATTAAGTATAAATGAAATATTCCTTTGGGTTTCAGTACACTAAACACATTTGTGTATTCATTACTAGGTGAAAGTTTTTTCATATTTTTTTCATATGAAACAATAGTTTCATTTCACTTGCAAATATAATTATCCTAACGCTATAGCTCTAGAAATGTTAACAATAATATTCTCAAAAAACAAATGCACGATAAAATATAGACGTTATGTAAAAAATATGGACGTATGTATATTTTAATTATAACTATCCATAATTTATCCAATTGTACATTATTTTAAGACAATGAACTAGAGTACAAGGCTGTAGAGATAATATTGGAATGAAGGTTGCTTAAAAATACGGTCATAATCCCATATAATATTGAACCAGTTTCGTTAGATCTAATATTTTATTAGTTTTAATAAAATAAAATGAAACTATCGTTAAATTCTATTACTGTGGTTTGGTTGGCTGTACTGCTAGTTTTGCACTGCTTTGAAATATTTTAGTAAACAATGACAAATTTAATATTAATTTTAATCTTTCAACTGGAGTGGAGTACTGAGTTCCCATCGTTTTCACCCTCCGACTATCATATATTTCGCTCGATATTTAAATATTTACGCGATAAAAAATTAAAAAAGATAACGCATTCCATCGAAAGAGTGAAGTTACCCAATTGTTTAGCAAAAAGTTTGTGCTGGTGACAAACGATAGACGTCATAGTATTAAACTATGCTTATACAATTGAAGATTTGCTTTTTAATTATATCTAAAAAATAATTTTATGAACTAGGATAGCAGGTTTATTAGTTACCAACAAATGGTGTCCAAATTTTAAAAAAGAAAGAATTCTCCCCGCACCTTAAATATATAAGTTTTATCATTCAGCCTATGTCAAATATAAAAAAATACAATTTCTGAATATACATGTTAGTTAGATTTCATTTTGAATTGATATAGTATTTTGACTTCTATTAATTCTTCATATTCTCGTATACTGGTGCGATTGGTATTTTCAGTAGTTCTCATTATGATAAAAAATATCATTCAACTTTCTGTAGTGAATGTAGCAATCCCTTGGGGAAGCCTGTAACCCCTAGATGGCACGTCCCCAGGTGGCGGATCGGGGAACACTTCCAATGAGTTCCCATAGGTGGTAGAAGAAAAATTAAATACGTTCCGCGGACCACGAGGCAGAAGCATAACCTCTTTGAGGCTCTGGCACCTATTTTTCCATGAGAAGTCAGGCAAACCAGTAGCTCTCAGGTCCTTACTACATTGTTTTCGTATTTACCAGATAAATTTACGTATTTTGTCTGCGGGAAAATTATTTTTGGTTCCAACAAGGTTATTAATATGGTCATGTGTGCGTGTGTATATGTCTTGTGGCCTGGAAGTCTCAATTATCTGAAAGAATGGTCTTTAAATGCTGGAAAGTTTGAAACCATTATTGTAGAAAACGATAAGTCAAAACACAAATTTATAGTACATAATTACACTAATTCTATATGTAAATAATCTTTAAATATTTTTTGTTAAATTTTCTAAACATCTATTTTTGCACTTATAGGCTCTCTTTCTGACGGAAATATTACTATAATCATTTCGCATCACGCAGCGTCTATCAACCCAAGTACGGTCTCGAATTTTAAAGTTCTTTGGTCATGTCTCGAGGCAAAACACTGACTACATAGAGCGTTTGGTGATACAGGGAAGGGTGAAGGGAAATAGACCGCGTGGCAGATCATCCAAGTTATGGACTGATCAAACTAAATCAGCATTTGGAGACCCTCTACATAAATTCACTAGGATGTTGACCCATAGGTTAAGATGGCGAGAAATTGTGAGAAAGATCCCATCAAGCACCAATGATGATGTAGCCTCATCATGACCACGACAGCTCTGTCAAGAGCGACATGACTGAGAAGAAGAGAAGATAACCATTTAAGTTTCCACGCATTTTGTTAAAAAAACACTATTCCTTACGACATATAAAAGTAAATGTATGTACAATTACTTACTAAAGTTAACCTAACAAATAATAACTTACATTTGTAAACGTTTGACATTGATTTCAGTTCATGTAAATGCTATTCACAAAAATACATGCTGAATATTAACTCCGATATAATCCATACCTCATGGATTTTGACCTTAGGAAAGATTTACGTTCCTTTTAATCACAATAACAAATCATTGAGAGATATTTCTTGAACATATTTCCTGGATAGCAAACGCCACTTGTACCGACAACGAGCCGGAAATGTGATGCATGGACCATATTTACGGGATCATAGTTTCACTTTCCATATTTAATGGATAAGTCTATAAAAGCCTTTCGCGAAGATATGGTTGGGTAAATCCGGTGGCGCGTGAGATAAGGAAATAATGGTTGGAAATCTTTGTCATTGTCTCGATATCGATTAAGTTAAGGTGCTGTTTTATAGGTTGAAACCAAATGATTATTTTCGGGATTGTGGGAAACTCATGAGCGATTAGAAAATTGTAAAATAAATTCAAGTAACATTATAATTTTCATTGAACGTACATATGAGGTTAATCAACAATTGTGATGTTACTTGAATTACCATTAAATATACAAACTATCCATAACTTGTTTTAATTATAATGTATAACGTACATTTATATATCAATAGATTGTACTACGTGATTTACATCACGCAATGAAGTTTTCGATGCGGTTTTACTTTGACTAAATTAGTATAACTAGAGGTGAAGTAAGGGGTGGTAAGAGAGGAGTTGGTGCTTAAAAGAGCAACCCGAATGCTGTTAGACCTACGAGGGTAGACCTCAATGTTATTCTTCCTGTCTAAATAAAATTTTCTTATGTTGTATGTATTCAATATGAGCCTAATTGATTTCAATGACATATTGAAAAAAAATAGAACCCAAAAATATTGTTTCAAGAGTTTCTGTCTCTTTGCCTGGGAGTCTGTTTATTAGTTCGCGCGTCCGTCCAGAAAAGGGGGGATTTCAATAAATTTTTCTCTGGTGGTTTATATTGGGTGTGGGGTAAATATCTATTGGTTATGTTTCATCGCAATCGGCCAACTGAAAAGAAAATATGATAATTTGATACTTTTATGCAAAGTGCACTTAATTTAAAAAAAGTTCACCTTTATTATCAATATACTAGATGGCGTAACGTGTGTTAATCTTAATATATTTTCCAAAAGTCCATGCAAACGAAGTCGTGGGCGCAAGTAGTAAAGAACATATTGATGAAGAACTGATGAGTTACTATTAACATATATTTTGATGTTGCTTTGAGGATTTTATTTATTTTGAAATTTACCCATAAAATAAAATCGCGTTTATCAAAATTTATTTTATACTCGGAAATTAAGTTCGGTATTCTCATAAGCAAAGAAAATATAGTATCATATTTTAAACCCATAGGCAGTTTTATTCCTCTAACTGACACAATGGAATGTCCTGTGATAAATTTTAAATAATCAGTTAAAGTAATATTTCTGAAAGTATATTATCTCGAATGTTTAAGAGGAATAAGCACTAGCAGATATATTTTCAAGTCATCGATATATATTCTTATATTGGACATATGTACAAATCACTTGAAAATATTATCCGGCCTTTTTCTAATCACTTCCGATTGAAAATGTTGACAAAGTTTCTCCAATTCGTAATCCCACCAAGAAAGTTCTTCAATAGTTGTGTCATTCACTTTGACGGTTGGATTTGCGTGGTGTGATATAATGGTTATATATTTATCTATCCGTATTCTAGAACAAAAAATATCATAAACGTTTGATGTTTTCTAATTTACATATTTTGTGATGCAGCTTGACGTCCTTTAACTTTTTTGAAAATAATGTCGATTTGTGAAACCCCTAAGAGCTATTTAAAAATTTATCTATTTATCCGGTTGCAACCTATATATTTAGTCTGTATTTCACTGTAACCATGCTCCACTTTCAATTGAAACTGAATTGATTTGAAAAAAAGCAATTAGAGTGAATATAAATCTCAATAAATCCGTTCAATGTTGGATGTCCGGCTCACGTGGGGTAGCAATAAAAGCATTAGTCGACAGGAAAATACCCACATGACGAGCGTGTGGAAAACGAGAAAAGAGAAAATGGCTGTATCCTAATGGAAATCCGTAGTATCTACTTGCGGTGGTACATGCATGGTCGAGCCAGCGGTTTTGATATTGATTGGAAATAGTTCTTTATTAAAAAGGGAAAAAGTAAATTAATATTTTATTTAAAAGTAATTCTACTAATTTAGTTGTCCTGGTATATTTTTAAGCAGAACCGTTAAATATAATATTCCACTACAAGTGCGGAATTTTTGTGAATTAAGTTAAATGAAAGCATGAAATTATTGGTTAAATATCTCAAATATACTGTACTTAGGTCAGTACCGGCACTGACTATATTAAGAAATATCTATTTTTCTCTGTGAGACTTTAAACTTATATTACTAATATCTTTTATTGTTATAACACTAATATCTTTTAGGTTTCCTTACCTCAAAAGAAAAATAATTCTAAACCACATATCCGTCCATCTCTCGTAGAAACCGCTTAATATTTTCTACTTCTACTCTACTTGAAAGGCCTATTTATGAACCTTTTTAATCTATATAATATTTTAATTATTAATACTCAAACATATTTATATAAAAGTTCAGAGCAGTCTACGGATGTAACTAAAAAAATCATACATACTTTCATATATCGCGTGGTATATCAATTGATACAACAAGTGGTAAAAACATTAGAATCATTTATTTTATAATTTTAAATAAAAAAACTCAAAATATATTGAAAACATCCACAAATATATAATACGCCATCTATCTCCTAAACTATCAAAGTCATAATTATGAACAAATTTCTAGTAACACGGTTTCTAAAAACTTGCTGAAAATTTGCAGCAGCAATTCTAAATATCATAAGTTTTAAATAGTTTGCGACGTTTCTACAACTGTAACAGATATATTAGGCAAGGTGGTCGATAAATTTCGCACTTAATACTAATATGAATTTTAGTACAAATAATATTAATTTGCTTTGACAAGGGATTCGCATAAAATACAACTTTCAGTGGTAACTTTAAGAGCCAAATATAACTAAATTTTTTCTCTCGCCCCGATATGTCAGATGTAGGCTTCTGATTTTTGAAACTGAAATAGCTTTTATGTACATTTATTGGACAAACTTTAATCGATAGTTTCAAGATTATTTTTTTTTAATATTATTACATACTAGCTGTGCCTATAACCTCTTTTGCGTGTAATTAGAAAAAAATTTGTTCTTTTTTTCTTATATCTTGTGCCCGGCTATATACTATTACCAAATCAAATTTTATCAAAATCCGTCCAATCAATTTTGACACGATAAGACAGACAGACAAAAATTCGAAACAAGTTATCTGGCTTCTATTATCATTGTAGACACTAAATCAGTCACTTTATTTAAATATTTTCGATGCACAGAATTCAGTCTCTTTTTATTATGTGCATAGGGTAGGATGGTGCAAGATTCGATAAAATTGCGTGGTCGATAAAATTGTGCACACGTTATAATAGGACAACGAAATGAACTTTGCAACCAACTTCAGTTGTGTTTTGTTTCCTATCAAAACCGGATTGCGCTTCCGATAAAAAACGGGAATCATTGAAAAACACAAATAATAGGTGAGTACAAAGTTTTCATTGGCATTTTATCTTATTTTTCAACAAAATGATTTACTATAAAAATACGTTAGGTGTTTTATTGGTTTACTCAGATTTTTGCACGGCAGCATTAATCAAGTTTCAACCTCATGCGAAGTAGTTCGAATAATTTCCAAAAGATGTCAGTGGTGTTCCAATGTTTGCAATAGTACCGAAGTGTATGAAATTGCACACCATGCGTGCATGTAAGGTCGCGCTCGCAATCTTACACGACACATTTTTTTTAAATTCCGTATATATTTTATTTGTTAATTAAGGTAAATTTTGAACATGTTTACAACTTTTTTATTTCTTCAGAGCATTTTACAAGACATTTTTATTTCATTTCGAAATGTCTAGGAGAGAAAGGAAAACCGATCGACAGGTTTGTACTGATGAGACTATCAAAGAGGCTCGTAAGAGAATCGGTAATGGCGAAAGCAAAAGAGTAGTAGCCTCATCTTTAGGGATGACAGAGTCTACATTATGATTCCGTTTGCAGCAACCACAATGTGCAACAAAGTTAGCAACATTTAATACAACATTTTCGACTGAGGGTAAAAAAGATTTTTACAGCACCTGGAGATTTTAAACGAAATGTCTTATGGTTTAACAGTAAAAGGGTTGAGGAGTGCAGCGTACGAGCATGCAGAAAAATATAAAATTCCTCATAGGTCCAATAGAGAAACTAAAATTGGAGGAAAATTAGTGGTTTCGCGCTTTTCGAAGCGACACTCTAATATTTCTCTGAGGCAGTCAATTTCCACAAGCATTGCATGTGTAGGATTCAATAGACCAAAGTTGGAGAGATTTTACATAAATTGATCGTCTCTAATGGACAAACATAGCTTTCAGCCTTGGTCTATATATAATATTAATGAAACTGGCATGTCCACTGTACCTAATAAACAGTCCAAAGTATTGTCTAGAAGGGATAAGCGCTCTGTTAATAAAATATCCAACGCAGAACAAGGCATATATGTGGCTGTCGTCAATGCTGTATCTGCGACTGGAAATTTGAGTTTATATTTCAAATGAAGAGAATGAAAGTAGGACTCTCAGATGATGCACCATCAGGATCTGTTTGTATGGTCTCCAACTCCAGTTTTATAAAATCAGATTTTTATATCGATTTGCTAACTCGCTGCAAAGATCATGCAAAGTTCACGAAAGATCAGTCTATCCTACTGATTTTAGACAACCACGTCTCACATTGTGCAATAAAATCTGTTCATCGAGGTTTCCATGGAGTTCTGAAGAAATTTTACTCCAGCGCGTGTGGAAAATGGCTTTGTAATTAGCCGGGGAGAGCTATAACCATCTATGAAATGGCTGATATTTTTACACCTGCTTTTCATTAGACTGCAACAACTGGTCGAGAAGTGGAACTCTTAAAATGCACTGGTATTATACCGTGAAATCCTGACATATACACATGACGTATATCCTGTACAATATTCGGTTATCTCTTCAATACAAGCAGCAGGCATGTCTAATGAAATCGTTGAAATTGATCTACCACAACTCGGGCCATATCGCTCAGAACCAATCTTTTTGCGTCCTTCAGAAAAGTCTAGAGACTTCGAATTATTGCTCATTAGAATGAGTAATAATAATCGCATGCCTTTGTATTTGAGAAGCTATCATCTACTGCTGAAGCGAGGTCAAGTCTTCAAATAATTTCACCAATGTTGTCGGACCTAATTCCATTTCCAAAATCTTCACAAAGTCTGAAGTGATTAGTAGATCACCATATAAAAATCAACTAGACAAAGAAAACGAATAAAAAATTAAACCAAAACATGAACCGAAACCAAAAAAATAATTACTACTCATACCTCTTAAATTTTGCATTCAAGTTAGCTTAAATATTTATCATGTTTTTTAATCATCGTATTACCGTTTAAAAACTTATTGAGACAAAACACAATATTTGACTGCTCAACAACACCATCCACAACGTGACATAGCACTCTAAATATTTACCAGGAGTTCTATATTTGAAAGGTACAGCATAGTTTGTGACAAACCGGCATAGTATGTGACCTAAAATACATAACAAATTGATGTCACGAAATATTTACATAAATAACAATTTTCTTCATAGTAATCGTAAATCACAAGATTGTTTTATTTTGGTGTGGCCAAAATTTCTCATGGCACATCAGTTATATAGTGAGGCATTAAAATCTAAATTAGCGACATTTCCCTCCTGTATACCTTTAGGGAAACTATACTTTATAAAATATTATTCAACAAAGGTAGATGAAAATTTAAAACCATACATTGAAGCAACCCGCCATAATTTCGTACGTTTTTTTTAATTAAAACCAACTGGACGACTGAAAATCGTTTTTCCAAATTAGTATAATATTCATAAAATATTAGTTTATTATTAGGCAAATTTATATGAAACTTGGATGAACACCTGCCTTAGTACGAGTTATGAAATAATAGATATGGAAAATCAATTAAAATAGTCGACAATGTTTTATTTCCTTTTATTCAATTTTTCATTATTTTAAAAATGTTTCATATAATGAAATATTACTATATTATATATAAGTATAAATGTATATATATGTATATGTATATATATATATATATATATATACATATATATATATATATATATATATATATATATATTTATATATATATATATAAATATATATAGATATACATATACACATATAGTGCTTTTCAATTTCACATTCGGATTCGATTAGCGAATCTGTCTGGTATTTGATAGTTTTCATTAATTATAACTGTAAGAGTATATATTGTATGTAAAATAGAAAAAAAATCTATAAATAGTAAACTGTTTTTTCTTTCTGTCAGTCTCTCGATAAATTTTGGCACATTTTGGTGCAAAACTACTAATTCTATTTAACGGGTTTTTTACGACTGCAAATTTAGATCAAGAATTCGCTTTAAAATAGACTTTGAACATAATTTTCTTAAACATTAAAATGGAAGTCATCGGTCGAACCGAGTTAATTTCCAAAGTATATTATCTCGATCATTATATGTTATAGCTCTCCACAATCTCTAGATGTCTTTAAGTCTAGACGAAATTATTTAACTACATACACGATCAAAATCACTGAATGTTTATTATTCTACCTAGGTTCGTCTTCCTAACCCTTCATGTGCGTTTGTCCCTTATAAACGACATAGGTACTCTTGTCGATTTACACACTGGCGAAATAGGATACGAAATGAGAAAACAATTAACAAGTGATAACTCATAATTGAACAGTACTATAATTGAACAGTATATTTATATAGAGACAAATCTAATTTGTACATATCAAAAAGATTTTACTTCGCCTGTTGGTGGAGTTTATTACAAATTAATAAAACCTTAATGTAGAGAAAACTAACGTTAACAATATTATTCTATATTCTTGTTTTTTTCTTGAAATATGACCAAAAAATCAATAAACAATATTAATTGCTTTTCAACTGGCTTAAAGCGGATCTATGCGATAGCAGAAAAACGAGGATTTCCATTAAGCTACAATTGCTTTTTCCGTGTATTTTTTCGGAAATCAGTTCAATTGGGATTTTCCAGTCCTCCAAGTAATTCCTGTAATACGCCCCACACGTGCTCTTATCCCTAGGAGCATTGACCAGATTTATTGAGATCCGCGTTCACCGTAATTGTTTTTTTGTGGATCTATTTCGCTTTGTTCCGATAAAATACTGTTGTATCTATACAGATGGTTAAAGCATTAATAATATGTGGAGGACGTATATAGTTGCATATAAAAAGTTATTGAAAAGTTCTGTATGAAAATTGTATTAATACAGGGATATTAACTCAAATTAGTATAAAAATTTTAAAAATAAGTAATTAAATACCTTTTACTGACTTTTTTTACATTTATTTAAATATGTTTTTCTTCTTCCAATTTTTACCAATTCAAAGAAAAACAAATAATAGCAAAACCAGTAAAATATCAGCCATTTCACATAGAAATCAGGGCACTTAAGTATTTGCACAACATATCAAACTATGTTATTAAATAATGTATATTTTAGTAATGAATAAAAAAAAATATGTACATATATATATATATATATATATACACATACACAAACACATATATTTTACAGATTCTTTTGTCTTACCATTTTGTGTATCCATTTAAATCTATGGTGAATAACGTTTCTAACACCCCAACATTTGGACTTGCTATTGCGATCCACCTTCAGTATTTTTAAAAAATAAAAAATATTGCAAAACTTATTTCAATAATTCATCTTAAATAAAAAAATACTAGGAAAAAAGTACACTGGCGAATTCAGTCGCCCAATAATTTCCATCTACTTTATTTCAGCGTGTTTATGATTTCCTATACTGTAGCAGTTGGATTACCCGGAATAATTTTATTTGAAGTAAAATAGTCATCCCAACTTATATTCGGAATTTTTTTGTATATTTTAACGTAGTCATGTTTGCGAATGGGGAGGGCAATATTTGATACAGTTTTGAAGGTAAATGTTTCTTTAACTCGGTTGAAAAGAAAAGATTACAAATAGGACCTTAACTTCATTTTAACAGACTTCTAACGACATCCCACGCTATGAGGTATGCTAATTTTTGTTCACTCAGCTTTTTTTAATGAGTTGAATAAAACAAATAAAAGAAACATGGACTCTTTTTATATTACTACCTATTAATTGATATTTTTATCTCAAGCATTCTCGTATACTTTCAAAATCTCATGCATCTAAAACTATAGAAACCACGAATATATGACGGTTGGACAGGCATACGACTAAATTATGAGGATTCCGTACTTGACTCCGGAGCTCTAATAGCTGAAAGGTTGTATTATAATCCAGGAACGAAGCAAATGGTATGAGTTTGCTGGTAAATCACAAATTTTTCTTCCGAAAACCGCAATATAGTTTTGGAGAAAAATGGGAGCATTCGGTTTCAACAATATGTTGGAACGCCCCCTGGCAAGGTAACACCATAACACCAAAGAACCATCCGATTAGTTCCAAATATTTTACAGGAAACCGTACCTAAATCGGTCTAACCGTTTTGGAGATAAATAAGAACATTAGTTTGCAACAAAATGAGCCCCCTGCTTAGCTAACACCTATCTGAGAACTATCGCCGATTTGTCCCAAGTATTTTGCAGAAAACCGTGTCTAAATCGGTCACACCATTCTAGAAATAAATGGAAATATTTTTTTCAACAAAATGTTGCAACGTCCCCTGTTGAGCTAACATCATAGCACCTATCTGATAACCACCGCCGATTGGTCCGAAATATTTTACAGAAAACCGTGCATAAATCGGTCAAACCATTTTGGAAGCAAATGGGAACATTCGTTTGCAAAATATTTATTGCGACGCCAACTATATAATTATAGCACCTATCTAAGAACCATCGCCGATTAATTTCAAATATTTTGGAGAAAATCGTATCTAAACGGGTCAAATGGTCTGGGAGATAAATAGGAACATTCTATTGAAACAAAATGTATATTGCGGCGCCCCCTGGTAAATAATAAGCGTAACAACCATATAAGAACTATTGTCAATGAATCACAAATAATTTACAGAATAAACCGTCGAACCATTTTGGAAAAACACGGGAACATTGGATTGCACAGGCAAACAAACAAACAACCTCTCACCTTAAAGACATATACCTCCTCTGTCCCGATGTAACTAAAAATGTGCACAAATTGATTTACAAGATATAAACTTATTTCATTGTTTGATCAGAAAATGACCTTAACTCTCCCTGAATTCTTTTTCTCTAAATACGTAAATATATCGAATTTTTTACCTTGTGCAATAAAGAATACTTATGAATGGTCCAGAAACTACTAATTCCAATACATTTCTAATTACAGTGAAATTCGTTTATTCTAAATGTGGCAAAAAAGCTTATTCATATAAAACTGGCAATTTTTATTATAAATTTTGTATAATTTATCATATTTGGTATCAGGTTTTTGTAAATAAACTTGATAGTTCAACGTTACCTGATTCGAATTTATGTTCCCAATTAACGTCGCATGATTTCCCTCATACCAAACATAAAGATGAAAGTATGTTTTCTTAATCACTGTACCACACCTAAAGTAATTGAACCTTATATCGTATATGACTTAATAAAATTTAAATACAATAGAATTTATTTTATGAATAAAATTAAAACATTATTATTTCTGAAATATTTAAACCTTGCCTTCTATACATGTAATGAAATTGTAACATAGTGTATTCTGTACATGGAAAATATTTTAAAACGAGTAATTGATTTAGCGAAACACAGTAGAAATTACGAATCACAGTAGAAGTCAGAAAACTTGTTTTAGTTTTTGCCTGTCCGTGCGTCCGACTGTGCGTTAATTTCCTATTCTCTCCTTCCGTCCTTCAATAATACGAAATCTGCTGCAGATATTTTGATGAAAAGTCAGTTCATCTGAGTGTTTGATTATTCCCAGCTAAAGAAAAAAAAACAGGAAGATCGTGTTGTATAAAGAGAGTTCCTATAAGATTAATATCGTGAAGGACGGAGAATGGAGGCAAAGAATAAAAAGAACAAATATTGTGTTTATACGATGAGGTAGTCACGGATGTTGGCTATTAAAATATATTCAAAATCAAAAGCTTTTTATTCCATTTTTTTTTATTTTATGTTAATTGAAAAATCGAATATAAATATTAAAAATTGAAACTTGAATTTAGGTTGGCTCGCTTATTCAAATTATGACAATAATCACTTTAATACGAAATATTATTTCGAGTTGACAAAATATTACATCATCGGCAATTCAACTAAATAATACACTGAAAAATGTAATTAAAATAGCAATTCGTCTGTAAATTCGTATACAACTCGTTCGACCTGATCTCGCAAGTAAAATGTTTAATTAAAAGTAAAATTAAATGACCGTTACTTTACAAATTTTTACTCACGTCTTTGAAACATTAATAATGTCACCCTGCCACTGTTGCAACAAAAAAGCTGAAAAATGGATTATATGTTTAATATAAAAATTAGTCGTGATTTTATGGTTTTATAGCTTTTTATGGTATAAAACATGCGTTACTTTATAAACCTCATGACGAGAAAGATGTAAAAACGCGCGTGTTCATTTGAAAGAATAAATTGAAACCTCTTCTTAAAATTCTGAATTCATTTTGAATAACTAAATGTTTAAATTATTATATTAAATAAGCTCATTTTCAAGATCTACGAAAAACGGTTACAACGCTATGAGCATCTTTCTAACAAAGTCTGTGCGTTTTCGTAATTATGACCATCATCTTTTTTGCTTTAAAATTCGTCTTCACTTCTTTAAATATTTTATTACCTATTCTTTCTTTGTTTTTATACGGTCGTTGTACTCTTTGCTTTGATGACGATTTTGCGTAGTTTCATATATTTTATTTTCTAAGTATTCTTTATATTTTTTTCGTACAATTCATCATTATAAACCATTACACTTTACGATTCCATGCTTTTTGGAAATTTTTCTTCAAGTCTATGTTTTAGATAAATTCATTTAAATAAATTTCATCCTGGTTGTTTTGTAATAAGATTATATATGAAGTGAATATTAGTATGTAGATGGATTGGTTAGACAGTAAATAAAGGTATTTGGAAAGACATATAGCAAATAGATTATTGGCAGGCAGGTAAACATGTATGTACAAATATATACAAAAGCGTGACAAAACTAACCAGTTGCCAAGTGAAATGTAGTACTGTGGGTGTCCATGTACGTAGCCAAGGAGATAAATTACTTGGTAGACAATGAAGAATATCTTATTTCTATATTCAACTGTTAAATTTATCTGTTAATTTATTTAATATATACTTGATTATTACGTCTTAAATATATATTTAGTATCGATTGTAAGTAATTATTTCAAAATAGTAGGTTTTCATCTCGCTAACAAGATATTTTCTTATAATTGCTTAGCTTCTATGTAACAATGAAATTTACCCATAATTGTCAATTATATATATACACCAAATAATGCTATATTTTGTTTTGCAATTTAATTTTTTTTTTAGTTCTGTAAATTCTTATTTATTTTTTTATATTTTGTTTACAATAATTGGTTGAAAATTTTAAAAGAATATATTAAAATTTAAAAATAATAAGTAAAAATTTACAGCCCATTTAAAACAGATAAATTTTTGAAGATTATAAATTTCATCCTATTTATCAACAGTCGTCATATACGAATATAAATCTGTGGATTTGTACTAATGTACATGACACATATTATGAAAGCCACAACAATAGGATTGTTGTTATTTAAGAAGAAAAATACTAAAAATAATAAAATATTAGGAGAAATAAAGAGATATTTTCATCTGTAAGTATTTGCAAATCATTGTTGTGATGACGAACTTTGTGTATTTCGAATTTCACTCATCAAAAGTTTTTGAAGAGGCGCTTAATTGGCGTAGTGATTTTCAATGTCAGTTTTTTTTCAACATTTCAATTTATACGATTCTCATCCCGATTAGACAACTTAAATATCACAAGTGAAATATGACGTTTCGTTTATGTGAAATATAACGTTTCGTTAGAGCTTACCTATCTACCTACCTTCTAATATTTGCTTTTGCATGTATTTATACAAATTCTACAGGTTTACTTTGTTTTTTCATGTAAAACAAATGAAACTAGTCCAAACTCGATTAGTTTACTCCTTACCAATGAAGATTACTATTGTACCCTGATTTTGCCAAAAACATATTTATGCTGCCTATAATTATGTCAAAACTGAAGACATTTTTTAATTAGGTTATCATTTTAATATTATTACTTCAATTCAACCACGCATTTGTGCTCTTCATTGGTGAGGAATTCTATAATCTACCTTCCATTTCAGTGGTCAAATTCTAGACAGTTTTTGAACCTGACACCAATCGAATGGAAAAAAGTATCATCCAAATTTATTGGTTAGTGGAGGAGGTCTGAGTTATCGTACACAAAATAGTCCTTACTAGTGTAGCATAAAGCTGAGGGTTGGAATCCGAAGTTTACTGAAAAATTCTCTGCTTGAGACCCACAATACTAATTTAAAAACTGCTGATGCTGAAGTTCTACCATTTAAGCAGGCAAAACGACCATAGCTCCAAGGCTGATAATCATGGAGTTCAATGACATAATCTCTGCTTGAGTTTCACGATGCTAACTTAAAAGAATAGCAAACCAAGTCTAATTCTGATTTAGATAAGCTTTACCCCCAACGCGTCAAGACTTAGGAGTTAGAACCCGGAGTTTATTAGCAGAAACCCTGCATGAAACTCAATACACTAATTTAAAAACAGCAGATCCTCAAGTGTCATAGTTAAATAGATATAATCTCTGCAGCATTAGGACTGAAGAATTTAACCCAGAGTTCACTGACAAATTGTCTGTTTGATGTATACGATACTAATTTAAAAACAGAAGATTCTCAATTCTACGATAAGCAGACAGGAAAATATGATTCAGGGATAATCATATTTCCCTACAAGTGCCGCGGTATACAGCAAAATTAAATAGAAAAGTCGACGCATGGTGCTGTTTTGGGGAGTAACAGTTCTGCTGTCCACTTTTTCAAGACTAAGGAGTTGTTACTATTACTTCAATGGCAAAGTCTCCAAACGATCCAAAATACTAATTTAAAAATAGCACATCCTCAACTGTGATGTATCATCAAGTATGATGATTATGCACCTGAATAACATACTTTGTACTAAATGTAATAGATATAAAACCGTAATTCATTTAATATAAATTCTGCAAAAATTGAAATTTGTGTAGTTACTGAAACATGAACTGCTGAGAATCTCGAAAATTCATTGTTTATATTAAATTTAGCTTTGAAAAATATTACTAAACAGGTATAAAACAAAAAGTTTTATACCTGTTTAGTAATATTTTTCAAAGCTAAATTTAATAGACCAAATATTTTAAGTCAAATTTCATAGCTGCTTTCTGCATATTATCTGTGGTTTTCCTTTTTATTTTTATCGTGATTACAAACGTTCGTCGTATCGTGATTAAAAATTTCCTCCCAATAATTATTTTACGATTTCTTCTGAATCTTATAACGCTAATTTATCTCTTCGTTTCATTCCATTTCATATTAGCTGGGTAATTATGAGTGATATTCATACTGGAGTAATCTACTAATAAAAACTAGTAGTCGAATGATTCTCATAAACATATAAATAATAACAGTTATTGTTAATTGTAAGTGCAAGTCGTCTAGCTCTCATTAAATAAAATCGCATTCAGTGAGCAGCTTAAATTTAATCCCAAGCCGTTAAATTCTATCTAAACGCTTCTGCAAATTACAACATTCATTGACCCTTATCCAGTTCTACCGTGTATAGTTAAATTAGTTTGTTAGAATTTATATTCATTAACACTCAACCAGTACTGCGTATATTTAGTTCACTTAGGTTGGTTGAATGTACATTTGTCCAAACTCATCAATAATATTCATCCACATCCATCCGGTGCTGTTAAGTTTAATTTATAAAAGTTGGCAGTCTATTAAATATTCGCTGTATTCAATGGTTTTTATTTTTACATTAACAATTGATGATTGTTAATGATGGTAATCAAAATGTATTGAGATATCTTGATAATCAAATGATCTTTGTAACCACCATTTCATTTAAATTTTATTTTATAAGAAGTAACAATAGATTAGAAAGTTGGCTTAAATTCCAAATAATACTAGTTCTCCCATTCAACCTATATAGAAATATTTTTAAACGAAAGTGCTATTTTAATTCTATATACTAACAAATCACTCACAAAGTAACTAAATAATATTCCAAGAACAGAGAAAATGGATATAGGTTTTCTTCAAATCATTAAAATTGACCTTGCATGCCAATACTTACGGTTAAATGATTATTATTTTACAGATTTTCACTTTTCAGAACATTAATCATATTTCGTTGCCAGCTTCTACTGTTTACAATGTAAATAAAACAGGAAAATGGGCGCATGGCACAGCTTTGTGGAATAATGGTTCCGCTTTCTGCTTTTTGGAGGAGCGTAAGCGAAGATGGCTCACAGTGATAGTTCTGGTAGAGTTTTAAATCGTATGAAGCCAGAGATTTCAAGCTGATCCTTTTAACGTCACTCTGCGATCAAAATCGAAGTGCAATCTTCGTTGAATGTCAATGAGACTTAACTTAGTTAATTACAAAGTTTGTCTATTCTTGAAGTTTGTATTTAAGTTTCGAGTTAAAGGAGTTAGTAAATCATTGGTTAAGAATAGAATGTGTTGGTTTGTTATTGATACTAGAAAGACTAAAGAGCGAAAATGAAAATTAAATTTCAATACATATTGATAAATTATACTATTAAATATATAATATTTGAATACTCAGCTCAAATTCATTATCCATTGATAATTATAAAATAAAAACCCATTCTATATGAAGTATTATTTATTGTTGAGAATACCATTTTTCGTGTTTAGTAAAATAACCCTTCAAGAATTGTTTTGATTATCAAAATTTTTGCAACTTATTACTCAGGACTTACTCAACGTATACTTTAAAACACGCAATTTAATAAATATTATTGAAAGAAAAAAAATTCGTGTAAAAATAAAATTAACATTACTTTCAACACTGACGTGAATATCAACGAGGGTTTTCGAAAACTCTGAGAGTTGGCATACTATGATATTAACTAGGACGTCGAAATTTGTGGAGATGGCATTATAAATGCAACAATTTTTTTAAATAATCCATTTTAATCTAAAATCAACGTTCCCAAGTTCTTCGTTTAATTGTGTAAAAATTACTTAAATAATTTTGTTGTTCTTTTTAGTGTCTTTACTTTCTTAAATCTCTTAAAATATTACAGCACTTTGAAATTAAAAAAAAATGCATAGTCAGTAAATATATTAAATTTTCACGTAAACATCATCTATATTTATTTTGTTAAATTTCAAGTCTATTAAAAATTATATTTACAGGAATAAAGCGTTAGCTAACTGACTAACTGCACTGGGTTACCATCACTAGTAACTGTGAAAGAACTAACTAATAAATGAACCGATAATGCGATACTGATGTCTAATAATTTTTTATTGAATTATTCAAGTCCGTCCAACGGATAAAGCAAAGTTTCTAAGTCATTCCGTAAACTAGTACCATTGATACCACGTACCCAAAATAACATTAAGTTACTTGCTAAATATTACTTCCGTTATTTTTCATTTCGCTTGTTTTTGCATTAGTAAAAATTACAGATCACAGTATAGATGATTCCGTAGTTTATTATCTTTAAAAACAGGGCTACAGAAAGATAATTCGTATCACAAATATTTCCGTCTATATAAAAGTATGATAAGGTACAACAAAATAACTTTCAAAAATTTTACCCCTCTTGATTGCGATATGCATCCAAAACATCATCTCTACAAAATTTTATGGAAAAGGGACTAAATTATAGAAAGTGCGATAAAGAACGGACAGGCGTAAGGAAATTATAAGGGAAAACAATATAACTACGGAACCGTGAAATAATATGGATGCTGTAAAATT